>BSUD01000003.1:35968819-36065796 GCA_033239045.1 Fagopyrum esculentum
AGTTTTAGGTCGGATAAGTCACCTCGGTCAGAAGAATTCCACCCCGGCCGAGATGTTCATCAACCGAACGAGATGCTTAGGGTTAAGGTTAAAGACTCGAACTTTCAGGATCCTACTGGAATCTAAGATTATTCTATCATTGTTTTTCCCACAACCTTCAGCCAATCACCCTAGAATCACACAAGGAAATTAGCCACTCATCATCATAATGAAAGTATTAAATATATGGGAAGAAGGTGAATATTTGAACAAAGAAGAATTTAATGAAAAGACTTCAATAACTGAATCAAATATCACAACAAAACGTTCCTTGGATAATAATCCAAAAAGACAAGACAACAATTGAGGGAATTGAAGACAATCTTACAAAACCCTTCAAAAAGCTATAAAAGCTATGATCTTCAATCTTCCTTCAACCTTCAAAAAGGTTCTTCGAAAACTCCCAAATTGGAGTATGCTGCTGCTGCGTGAGTGGGGTGTGCTGCGTCCTATGCGGATGTAAGCGGCTGTAAGCGGCTCTTCGAATTGTGGAAAATCCAACCCTTTTTATAGGAAAATAACCCTCCAAAGATAATAAATCTTAGAAAGATATTCTCCCATAAATATAGGTTAAATATATGATTCTGCATATCTCCTTCCTTCCAGGAGCCAAGCCCAAAAATATAAGATCACTTTCCAATTTTAAAAGATCTTAGCCAAGAATAAAATATTCTCGCCGCGTCCTAGGTATTCGCCTCGGTCGAGTCGGCGTCTCTGGATCGCCTCGGTCGAGATGAATCTCTGGTCAACCGAGGTGACCCACAACTGAATGTAGAATCTCTCAAAACTGGTCCAAAGTAAATCTTTAATTCATGGCTATGCTTCCTGGATGTAGCTTCAAATGACTCATGACTCCTTTTGCTCCTTTTTGATGCAAAACGTACCATATTACCTGCAATTACAACGAAACTAGGTGTAGACCTCGATTCTCGCAAAGGTAGATGAAATGGTAGTAAAATCACATAATGTACATACAAACATGCAGATTATGAAAGATAAAACGTCCAAACAAACCCCAAAAACTAGACTATAATTCATGCTATCAAAATACCCCATACTTAGCCCTTGCTTGTCCCCAAGCAAGTTCCTCATATAGAAGACAAGATAGAATGGATTATAAGTCAAGAAAATCAATGAAAAAGCTTTTCAAAAACATTTTATGGTGTGCAACTATCATAGATCACTCTAAGAGAATACTTCTTGGAATTTAAAAACTCAATATGCTCAAAACATTTTATAAATATAGAAAAGTTGTTCATCTTTGCATAAAATCATAGAATGCATAATAAATCATAATTATCAAAATTAATCATGTATAATCCGATTTAAACCGCTAAGTCAATCAACAAGCTCAAGGTCTCAAGGGCTTCCCAAAAGAAAAGGTCAAGAAACGTGTAGGGTAGGGATGTATGTAAGGTAATGTGGTGCTAGAATCCGGGAAAAGGATGAACTTTACTTTCACTTCAACTTGCAACATCTTCCACCAATAAGCTTTGCTTATCTCACACTTTTTCTTTTACTTTGCTTTTTGGGATGCATGGACAGAGGTGCACAATAACCGAAGCCTAGGAAATCTGCAATCATCAATTTCTCGAGATGCATCAAACCCTTGATGCACATACCATGACCCGTTAGGAATATCTCTCAATCCGATTTTGGCAAGACACAAACACCCGGCTATGTGAATGGTGCCGAGTTACTCATCTTCATGATTGACTTCCCCAAACCTAAAATTACTTTCTAGCACTTTCACTTCCAGCTACTTCTCAACTTTAACTTGCTTTCACCACTTCACTTGCTTCCAAATTCCCGGATAGGTAAAGGGAGGCAAAATGTATATGAGGGGCTAAGCATGATCAAGGAGAAGAAGAAGAAGAGAATGAAATGCCTTGGTCTTTCCAAGAAGAAAGTGAGAGAACTTATCCTGCGGTGTCAACCTTCAAATTCAACATAATTTGGATAAAAACAAAGTATTAAACATGCCAATAATTTCAAACAAAGCATTTAGCAACTTAAACATATTATAAAACCTTTCAAACACATAAAGAATTTAAAACCAGTAAGTAATCAAAATCTTCACTGAGATCATATCCAGATAAGTAACACAAAATCGTTTTCGAAAACTCTCAGTTAACCCACCTCGGTCGAGGTGTTCTTGGTTCAACCGAGGTGAAACACCTCGTTTCGCCAGAATCTCCCCGGTCGAGGTCAAAAATTTTTTTTTTTAAAACCAATTTTTTTTATTCTTTTCGGTTCGGTTTCGACGTTTTTTCTCAATCAAATAATCTGTAGGTATGCATGTAATATCAGATAATTATATAAGGGCAAATGAAGCATAAATATGAAAATAATATCCGATAAAGCGTGAGTCATACATCGAAGTCATCAAATAAGTACATCAAATACCCCATACTTGAGACACACTGTCCCAGTGGGTATAATAAAAGTCTAAATAAAAGAGGACTCACCGGATAAGAGCCGAACTGCATAAAAAATATAATAAATAAACCCTGCAGCTCCTCAGTAGTCCTGATCCGGCGGTGGTGGTGGTGGTACATAAGGATGCTGGGTCGGATCAAACGGATAACCCATAGTCTGCTGGAACTGTAGCTCCATCATCCTACGCTGATAGTGCTGCCCCTCCAACATCTGTTGAGTCCAGCTGTCAAGGTGTCGGTGCTGGGCGGCAAATCTCTCATGGATGTCCACTGTAAGGGCAGCATATGAGTCTATCATCTGATCTGTCAAGTCGTCGATCCGACGATGAGCCTCTGCATCTCTATGACGGCGTGTCCGACGCCTAGCAGATCTAGCAGGAGGTGCAGCAGGTGCAGGCTCAGTATCCTCCTCATCATCATCCAAATCAATAATAGGTGGCGCGCTCGTCCCAGCTGTATCTGTCCATGTGTCCATCGGGACGCCACCTCCTCTCTCGTCTATTGTGTCATCATCATCGTCGTCCTCCTTCTCAGCCTCAGCAGGGGCAGCTGCTCCCTCTCTATGATCCTCCATGAGTGGACCCCAAGCAGTCTGCCAGAAATGTGGATCAAAGACAGAGAACTGTGCAGACCATCTGATGCCCTGAGGTGCAGTCCGCTCCCAAGGCATGGCGACGTATGGAGTAGTCAGTCCACGGGGAACTAGAATCCTCCGTGTAATCATCTCCTGAAGTCCGAGCGGCTTGGCAGCCGCCACCATGGTACACCTACTCAGATCCATATCCTGATACCTAGCGATATGGGTCACTATCCCTCCGCAGCATATATCTCCCTTCCCTTTGGCCTTGATCCTGTGCAGATCCTCTGCCAGCATCAATCCAAAGTCAGGGTATCCCCCTGTGACCATGCAGTATAAAGAGAAGAGCTCCCCCTGTCGGACCTTCTGGGGCGTCTCAGTACGCGCCAGAAGCGTCTCGCTGAAGATCCTGTGTACCAACCGAAAAGCTAGATGATAGATAAGCTTCGCCCTGGAATCACCAGGGCGCCACCTGTCTGCATGCCTCGTAATGTGGGCGATCTGACCCTAGAACTCTCTAGCTACAGCTCGGGTCGGGAAATCTACAGCGGTGGGGGTAGGGAAGCCAAAAATGTCTCTCCAATAGTCAAGAGGTACTAGGTAGTTCCGGTTCATCAACCGGTACTTCACAGCCCCCTCTGTGGGGAGGTAAGTGAAGGAACTGACAAACTCGAGGGTCGGCTCAAGGTAGGCTGGGGCTCGGATCTCAGTAAACTGATCCAACCCGACTGTGGTGATCATCCTCCTAAGCTCTCAATCTACGTGGAGACAGTCAAAGGCAGAAACGTCCAGAAATCTAGGAGCGATAACTGGACGACTAGCAATGCGGTCATAATCTACCCGGTGTCTCTCATGGATCACCGGGATAGAAGGTCGGGATGAGGAAGAAGAAGGGGAAGGAGAGGATCTATCTCTAAGGGCTAACAATTTGTCAGAACTCATTTTCAAAACACACTGTCAGACTACCTCGGTCGACTGACAAATACTAAGAATCACCTCGACCGAGGTGCATATCGACTGGACCGAGGCGAAGACAGTCGCGATTTCAACTCTCTGATTTTCAGTTCTTTTCCCCCAAAAATCACTACCGATGCTTCCTAAGGGGTACTTAAGGTTTTCCTCAACATATTCAATGGCAACCAAAGCCCAATATGCAGTAAACGAACGAGTTTAGGTTTTCAAACGTTTTTACCTCGTTCCGGCCGATTCACTTCGTTTTCTTGTAGATCTGTAGTTGCAATCGACTTCTCTATCCTTCAATCTCGGTTTGGAAGCAGAAAATGTCGAAAACGAGCAAGAATCGAGGGTGAGCGAAGTGGATCTGTCGCCGCGGTCGAAATGGGTAAAAAAATGTGAAAAGTAATTTTTCCCTTTTTATACTGTTGCTGGATCTGCTGTCACCTCGGTCGAGATGGTCTCGACTGGCCCGAGGTGGTATGGACCGAGGCGGTTCTGCAGAAACCCTAGTCGCCTCGGTTGCTTCAAGAATCAACTCGGTCGAGGTGCTCTGACAGTGACCGAGGTGCTTCTGTCCTCTCAGATTCTCGAACTTCTGTCCTTCCAGATGTGCTCCTTCCTGTTGTCTGTCCAGAACGCCAAAAACAAAGCAAAGCAAAGCAAAAAAAACAAAAACTATCTAAGCTAGACTAGAAAACGGGAAAGAAGAGAAATACCTTGGGTTGCCTCCCAAGAAGCGCTTGATTTAAGGTCGCTAGCTGGACCATAATGCGTCTCAAACGAGGTGGGAGGTGCCCGCACCCCATACTTCACCTCCATCGTGGGGTGAAGTAAGTAGATCCATCAAACGCTCCAAGACGTGCAAGTGCTCATCGGGGAATGAATTGTCTATGGGTGGGTTATCCGTCTCGCGGGAAGATTCCGGTAGCCGGCTGAGGTGATCCGCAACTGAATTCTCGGATCCCTTCTTATCGCGGATCTCTAGGTCAAACTCTTGAAGCAAGAGAATCCATCGAATAAGACGCGGCTTGGCATCTTTCTTAGTCATCAAGTAACGAATGGCTGCATGGTCGGTGTAGACAATGACTTTCGCCCCTACTAGATAGGAACGAAACTTCTCGAAAGCATATACAACCGCCAGTAACTCCTTTTCGGTGGTAGCGTAGTGGCGTTGTGCTTCATCCAGCGTCTTGCTAGCATAATAAATGGCGGTGGTCCGTCCATCTTTCTTCTGCCCAAGCACCGCTCCTACGGCTACATCACTAGCGTCACACATGACCTCAAAGGGCAAGGTCCAATCAGGAGGCTGGATAATGGGAGCGGAGATCAACGCTTCCTTAATCCTGTAAAAAGCATCAAGACACTCCTGCGAAAACTCAAAAACAACATCTTTATTCAAGAGGTTAGTTAGAGGTTTAGAAATCTTGGAGAAGTCTTTGATGAATCTCCTGTAGAAACCTGCATGCCCGAGAAAACTCCTCACACCTTTAACAGAACAAGGAGGAGGGAGTTTCTCAATAGTCTCGATCTTAGCTCGATCGACCTCAATACCTCGATTAGAAACGAGGTGTCCTAGCACAATGCCTTCGTTAACCATAAAATGACACTTCTCCCAATTCAAAACAAGGTTAGTGTCTTCACATCGTTTAAGTACTAGAGAAAGGTTAGATAGGCAATCATCAAAAGAGGAACCATATACAGAAAAATCATCCATAAATACCTCCATGATCTCCTCTATGTACTCGGAAAAGATAGCCATCATGCATCACTGGAAGGTAGCTGGTGCATTGCACAATCCAAATGGCATCCTCCGATAGGCAAACGTCCCCCATGGACAAGTGAAAGTGGTTTTCTCCTGATCATCCGGATGGATAGGAGTCTGGAAGAATCCACTATAGCCGTCCAAGTAGCAAAAGTGTGAATGCTGGGCTAACCGTTCGAGCATTTGATCAATGAAGGGAAGCAGAAAATGATCCTTCTGAGTCGCCGTGTTCAGCTTCCTATAGTCGATGCAAACTCTCCAGCCCGTAACGGTCCTCGTTGGGATCAACTCGTTGTTCTTATTCGTCACAACGGTCATCCCTCCTTTCTTCGGAACGACATGCACCGGGCTAACCCACTTGCTGTCCGAGATAGGATAAATAATACCTGCATCCAACAACTTAAGAACTTCCTTCTTCACAACCTCTTTCATGATCGGATTTAACCGTCTTTGAGGTTCCCGTGAAGTCTTATGATTATCTTCCATTAGAATTCTATGCATCCAGAAAGAAGGTTTAATGCCAATTAGATCATCCGTGGTGTAACCTATGGCTTTTCGATGCTTTCTCAGGACATGCATTAGCTTAGATAATTCAGAATCGGAGAGGGAAGCACTAGCAATAACGGGATAAGTAGAATCCGGCCCAAGAAAGATATACCTCAAGTGACTAGGGAGTTGTTTAAGCTCCACAACTGGGGGTGCTTTCTGAGAGGGATCTGTGCTTCCTCTTTCCAGTGGAGTGGTGTCAGAAACTGGACTAAATGCAATCTCAGTTTGAATCGTCTCGCTGTCGACCTCGGTCGAGGCGCAAAGGCGTTGACCGAGGTGTTCTTCAGACGCCTCGCTCTGTCCAGAAAGTGCCTCGGTCGAGGTACTGCTACTGGAACCGAGACTGGAGATCTTCGTCTCCTGGACTAGCTTCTCAGTTTTAGCTCCTGGATCCTCTTCCAGTGCCTTCAAGCTCCGTATATCTGCATCACATGAAGCATCTATACCTTCCTCCATTAAACTGAAGCTAATAACTCTTTCGAGTGGATCGTTAATAAGGATAGAGCTCACCAATTCTCTTGATTCTTCTTCATCGTAGATGTTGAAGATATCATCAGTTAGCTGCTCCCCCTTCATGGCTGCAAGTAGTGCGAACTCCACCTCATCGCCACCAACGTTGAATTTCAACTTGGCGTTCTTGCAATCCACATTGCAACCCGAAGTTGCTAGAAATGGTCTCCCGAGAATGATAGGAACGGGATAATCTGCGGGAATGTCAAGTACGACAAAATCTATAGGTAGATAGAAGTTACCTAACTTGACCGGAACGTCCTCCAAAATGCCCACGGGATGGGTAATGGAACGATCCGCCATGTAAAGCCGAATCTTGACCGGCTTGGGCTCTCCAAGACCGATCTTAGTGCATAGCTCCAGCGGGATGATGCTCACGCTAGCTCCTAGATCGCAAAGGGCTTCACAAGTGACATCCCCAACTTGAATGGGAATGCAAAATGAGCCGGGATCTCTCAACTTAGGTGGCATCTTTTCCTTCATGATCTTGATAAGCTCCGAAGATTTAGATGTCATCCTAACTTCACCAACATCCTCCAGCTTCCTCTTCCTTGATAAGATCTCTTTTAAGAACTTCCCATAGGCGGGCATACCTAAAATAGCATCAAGGAAAGGAATATTAATATGTAGCTTATTCATCAAGTCAAGAAACTTACCGAAGTGCTTGTCTAGATGTGCTCTGGCTCTGGATTGAGGGAATGGAAGTGGTGGCTTATATGCAGGAGGTGGAACATAAGTTTCTGTCGTTCCTCCCACTTTCTGTTGCTCCGCCTCGGTTGGCATCTCGGTCGAGGTGTTCTTCGACTGGATCTGGACCGAGGTGGTCTGCGTCGAGCGAGGTACTGGATCAGCAGTTTTAAGTCCACTCCTCGTCGTTATGGCCATGCACTGGCCCTTAGGGTTAGTTTCCGTCTTTGCTGGAAGCTTCCCTGGATCTCTTGGCGCTTCATTCGCCCTATTAGCGAGTTGTTGTTCAAGGGACTTTTGGGCCCTCGAAAATGAAGTCATAGAATTCTCCATAGCGTTAAGCTTGATCAAGATTGCTTCCAGAACCGCGTCTTTCTTTTCTGGCTGAGACGAACTTGATCCTTGCCCTTGGCTTTTCAATGGAGTGGAAGAAGAAGAAGGAGAAGAGAGGAAAGGATTAGAGGAATCATTAGAGTTGGAGTTTGAATAATTGTTACCGTGGTTTTGATTATTCGCCCTCCAGTTGTTGCTATTGGATCCTCTATTGTTGTTGTAGTTGTTGTTTCGGGGTCCGTTGTTGTTGTTACGGTACCCGTTATTGTTGTTGTTGTTGTTCCTTTGCCCTTGCTCTTCCTTCTTAGTTTGAGCCATCAAGAGCTCCTTCAATTGCTTCACGTCATTTTTCAATGATGTGAGTTGATTGTTGTTGGGTTGAGTCTCTTGAAAGTTGACTCTTTTAACTCCACCTTCGGCTCCTTGGTGGGTATACTTCTCCATGTGCAAGGCTTGCTTCTCAATGAAGTCCCATGCATCATCAATCGCCATGTCCATGAAGGTACCGGCGGAGAGTAGTTGGAGATTGAACTGGGTGCTTCCGTCCAGCCCTTTGAAGTAGATCTCCAACAACTCGATCTTTGGAATCCCATGATGTGGGCAATCCAAAAGGATATCCTTGAACCGCTCCCAAGATTTGGACAAGCTCTCCTTGTCCTTCATGATGAAAGCATTGATCTTCCCTCTCATTTCAGCGGTCTTCGAGGGGGGAAAGAATTTGGTTAGGAATTCCGTAGTCATCTCCTCCCATGTGCTAATTTTTCCTGGAGGAAGAGATTGATACCAAGTAAGAGCTCTATCCTTTAAAGAAAAGTAAAAAGGTCTTAGCTTGTAGTTGTTATTTTCAATTCTAGAAGGTCGCAAGGTCTCCATCAAGATCTCGTAGTTTTGAAGATGTTGATGCGACGACTCCTTCTCTAGCCCTCCGAATTGACATTGGCGAATCATGGCTAGAACTTGCGGTCGAAGTTCGTAGTCATGATCCGCTGGATCTCCTAGGTTCACCCCTGGACGCCTCAGCTGTTGATTAGGGTCCAGCCTTTGACCTAGGGTTTGCGGCATTCCTGCAAGAAGAACATCTCGGACTGGTATCCGAGGTGGAAGTACATCGACCGGGGCGTCAGGTACTGGAATCTGCCTCGGTCAAGGATCAACTACTGGATCCTGCATCGGTCGAAGTAGAATCTGGTTCCGAATGACAGCAATCTCAGCTTCGATTGCTGCAGTCTTGGCGCGATTCTCTTCTTTCTCTTGCCTGAGTTCATCCTCGCTGAGACGTAGCAATTCCTGCGTCTCTCTCAATTGGGCCGCAAGATCGCGATCGTCTTGTTGGGCCATCTTCGCTTCTCTTAAGCGTCGCTTGTATGTCTTTTCTGGTTCGGGATCGTAAGGAACGATTTCCTTCCCAGTGCGGGTTCTTCGCATATACCTAAGAAAGAACCTGCAAAAGTCACTCAAGTAGAGTGGTTAGACAAAACGGGGCAAATGCCCCAAGAGCAAACCGTCCCGGCTCGGTCTAGACCAAGTCCCCGGCAACGGCGCCAAAAACTTGTTCTCTCCAAACGGTGTGTGCAAGCTTTAAATTTATAACCCTAGACTTAAGCTTAAAACAAGGATGCGAACCCGCAGTGTACGGGTCAATCGTAGTAAAAGCAAGAAAATTCCAGGGGTCGATCATAGGGACTCGGTGAAACAGAGTCAATACGGTATGCTACGTTAATTCTAACCACAAGAGCGATTAACACAATCAAAGATGAATAAGAAGTCAATAAAGCAAACATGCAATTCTAGGGATTAAAGCATCTAGTTGTGGTTCCAACTCAAGATCTATAGATAAGCGGACAAAGCTGAGATTTTTGCGTGGGGAAGGTGTTACTAAAGTGGAGTAGATCACCGGGTAAGTCTCACTACACACTAATCCTAAACCGTAACTCCTATTACCGGGTAAGTCTCAAGGAATCAAGATAAAGAACTATAACCTCAAACTAACACACCATCTAAGGGAATAGAATCAACCTTTACCGGGTAAGTCTCAGGCTAACTCACAAAGATGGGATGGAAGCACACTCAAACCCCAATAAAGGATAAACCTTTATTACCTAAACTTATGATCGTTGGTACACAAACTAAGGAATTACCGGGTAAGTCTCATCCTAAGCTTGCATTGAACCAGGAAGGTGAAATAAGAATAGGATTTAGCAAACTCTAACACTTAACTCTCAGTTTTAGGTCGGATAAGTCACCTCGGTCAGAAGAATTCCACCCCGGCCGAGATGTTCATCAACCGAACGAGATGCTTAGGGTTAAGGTTAAAGACTCGAACTTTCAGGATCCTACTGGAATCTAAGATTATTCTATCATTGTTTTTCCCACAACCTTCAGCCAATCACCCTAGAATCACACAAGGAAATTAGCCACTCATCATCATAATGAAAGTATTAAATGTATGGGAAGAAGGTGAATATTTGAACAAAGAAGAATTTAATGAAAAGACTTCAATAACTGAATCAAATATCACAACAAAACGTTCCTTGGATAATAATCCAAAAAGACAAGACAACAATTGAGGGAATTGAAGACAATCTTACAAAACCCTTCAAAAAGCTATAAAAGCTATGATCTTCAATCTTCCTTCAACCTTCAAAAAGGTTCTTCGAAAACTCCCAAATTGGAGTATGCTGCTGCTGCGTGAGTGGGGTGTGCTGCGTCCTATGCGGATGTAAGCGGCTGTAAGCGGCTCTTCGAATTGTGGAAAATCCAACCCTTTTTATAGGAAAATAACCCTCCAAAGATAATAAATCTTAGAAAGATATTCTCCCACAAATATAAGTTAAATATATGATTCTGCATATCTCCTTCCTTCCAGGAGCCAAGCCCAAAAATATAAGATCACTTTCCAATTTTAAAAGATCTCAGCCAAGAATAAAATATTCTCGCCGCGTCCTAGGTATTCGCCTCGGTTGAGTCGGCGTCTCTGGATCGCCTCGGTCGAGATGAATCTCTGGTCAACCGAGGTGACCCACAACTGAATGTAGAATCTCTCAAAACTGGTCCAAAGTAAATCTTTAATTCATGGCTATGCTTCCTGGATGTAGCTCCAAATGACTCATGACTCCTTTTGCTCCTTTTTGATGCAAAACGTACCATATTACCTGCAATTACAACGAAACTAGGTGTAGACCTCGATTCTCGCAAAGGTAGATGAAATGGTAGTAAAATCACATAATGTACATACAAACATGCAGATTATGAAAGATAAAACGTCCAAACAAACCCCAAAAACTAGACTATAATTCATGCTATCACAGGGTCATTCTGCATTCCCATAGGAGTGGGAGATGTCACATATGATGCATTATGTGACTTGGGAGCAAGTGTGAGCATCATACCACTTGCATTATGTAGAAAGATCGGTTTAGGCGACCCTAAACCGGTGAAGATGACGTTGTACATGGCGGATCGATCCATCACTCGTCCCGTCGGTATTGTAGAAGACGTCCCGGTCAAGCTAGGTAAATTCTTTATACCCATTGATTTTGTTGTGCTTGACATTCCTGTAGATAGTCCGGTCCCGATCATTCTCGGAAGACCGTTTCTTGCAACGTCCGGCTGCATAGTCGATTGCAAGAATGCTAGACTCGCCTTTGACATAGGAGAAGAGAAGGTAGAGTTCGTTCTTTCCACTCTAGTGAAGGAACCAATCTTTGATGAGGATATATTCAATATCCAAGATGAAGAAGGGTTGTCTAGAGAGGAGGTAAGTGCTATTCTCTTCAAAGATCCTTTGCAAAAGGTTATTACTATGAGTCTAATGAATGTAGGAGAAGAAGAGGAGTGCAATGAGACAATTGAAGCCTTAGAAGCACAAGATGAAGTGTGTGAAGAGGAGTTTGAGAAACTCCACGACGAGGCAGAAAACGTACGGATCCATGGCTATACACTATATTCCACGGCCGTGGATTTCACCAACCAAAGCGTGGCTCACTCCAGAGGGTTACACGGTCGTGGAGGAAACAGAGCACCCGTAACTACATTCCACGCCCAAAATCACGGCTGTGGAGGATCCAGAGGAACCGTAATTTTGGCCGTGGACGAAGGTAATCGTGCCTCTTCTTCAACTTCTCTTGATTCTTCTCCAACATCTTCTACTTCTTTAGACACTCCTAAGGAAGCATCGGAAGCTCCTCAAGAGCCATTGGAAACTCCTACAGCTATGGAGTTGAAACAACTTCCTACACATCTAAGGTACGCCTTCCTAGGACCTAACTCTACTTATCCGGTAATTGTTAGTTCCGATTTAACCATAGATGAACATAGTAAGCTTATGGTTGTCCTTAGGAAACATAGGAAAGCTCTAGGTTATACTATTGAGGACTTAGTAGGAATCAAACCTTCCCTATGCATGCACAAAATCTTAATGGAAGAGGACTTTAGGACTTCAAGACAACCTCAAAGGCGGTTAAATCCGACCATGAAGGAGGTTGTCAAGAAGGAAATTCTTAAACTTCTTGATGCAGGTATCATCTACCCTATCTCCGATAGTAAGTGGGTGAGTCCGGTTCAAGTAGTTCCGAAGAAGGGAGGAATGACGGTCATCACCAACAAAAACAACGAACTCATTTCTACTCGAACAATAACGGGATGGCGGATGTGCCTAGACTACCGCAAGTTTAACAATGCGACGAGGAAGGATCACTTCCCATTGCCATTCATCGATCAAATGCTTGAAAGGTTAGCGCAACATTCTCATTTCTGTTATCTTGATGGATACAGTGGTTTCTTTCAGATTCCGATACACCCGGATGATCAAGAGAAGACCACGTTCACGTGCCCGTGGGGTACGTTTGCCTATAGGAGGATGCCGTTCGGGCTTTGCAACGTTGATAACACGATTTATAACCTAGTTTTAGGCAATCATTTAGATAGATTTCTCACTCATTCATGCATGGTTTAGCCTTAGTTCATGACGTTTGCACGTAATTCACGTACTTTGTCGAGATAGACGTCTACACGGACTTGTGCGTTGCTTTGTAGGTATTTTGGGAGATTTAGGAGCTAAAACGATACGTTTGAGGATCGTTCGTCAAGATGACACATCCTTGAACACATTAGGATGCAAATTAAGGGCTAAGAAGGACTCATGGAACCTTGCCAACACTAGCCATGCACCAAAACACAACTTAATGATCCAAGGCGAAGTTTCTGCACAGAATCATGGTTCTCTGACACTCCACGGCCGTGGAATCACCCGTGGATTTTGCCAGATTCTTGTGACAGCTGTGCCACGACTCTCATGGCCAGCTCATGCAAGTTTGTTATAAAAGTGGTCCTTCATGGGTTGTGAGAAGCATCTTGGAGCAGCTCTCCATTATCCATTTCCTCTAACAAAAATATCCTCTGAAGAAGAAGATTTTCTAGGAAGGAAAGTTCCAAAGAGGAAGAAGAAGAGCTCCATTGAAGAGGAGAAGAAGAACACACACCATTGCCACACTTTGATAGCTTTTATAGTGAAGAATTCCGGATTCTATTTCTAGAGTTGTATGAAACATTTGAACCTTCTTTTGGAAGGATTGTGAGTTACTCTCATTCTATTTTCAGCTTGATTTTGTTTTAGTTCACTTGTTCATTTCTTTTCCATCATTATTTTGCAAATGGATACCATGATTTTGTGTTTGATTGTTTCGATTTCTATTATGAATATTGTAGGCTAAATAGATGTGGTTCTAGGGTAAGGAAAGGATGGTTATGGCTAGGGCTATGATAGGACGGACTTAGATTTATCTTTGGATGACTTGTGTGCATGAACGTAGCTGCTGTTAGAAATCACGGGTAGTTCTTGTCAAACCACGGCCGTGGTTTAGGTAGAACAAACCGCGATTTTCCTTGGTTCGTTGGATCTAATCTGAGATTGTTAGAATGCTGAAATCCTAAGTGTTTGTTGAGTTAAATCTATCCTAGGGTGACCTAGTGTTAGTAACTAAGTGTTAGGAGAGACTTACCCGGTAATCCTTACTCTTAGATTCCAAAGATAACAAACCTTAGGTAGTGGTGAGCCTAATAAGCCGCCATTGGATTAGGTGTGCTGGATGGTAGTTTAAGACTAACCCTTCCGAGACTTACCCGGTGAGGATAGGTTGGATCTTTAGATAACGATCCGGTTTGAGTAGAATTCCGTCCCTTAGGTTCTTAGAGACTTACCCGGTAATGAGACCTAGGGAATGGACTAGTGGATCATGAGACCTACCCGGTGATTGATCCCAATCTAGAAACACTTAACCCCAACATAGTTAATCCAAGGAATAAATAGATAGCTTGAGTCCTATGCCATAACCGGAACTTCCAACCCCTAGAATCCGTCTTTTCTTTCTTGATCTATATCTTGTTTAGTTTGTTTACTTGCGTTGATTTATAGTTTAGTTGATTGATTACTTTTGCATGAATTGTGATCTTTGATTGATCGCCAAAAACCAACCAAAAACATTTGAGATTTTCATTTCTTTATTTCTTTCTTTTCTTTCAACCTAGGTCTTTACTAAACTCAATCACAAATCGAATCAATTTCACCTTAGTCTTTGTGTTCGACCTCGGAATACTATCCCTACTACAAACGCCCCATACACTGCGGGTTTCGCTAGGTAGTTTAGGATTTAGTTTGAGTTATAAATTTAAAGCTTTTTTGTGCTACACGTCCTAGCGTGAACAAGTTTTTGGCGCCGTTGCCGGGGACTAGGTCTAGATTGAGTTTATTTTGTGATTGTTTATTAGTGTAGATCTTTCTTGTTGCTTTTGATCTCTCTTTGGTGTATGTTTTTGCTTTCCAGGACATCTCTTATTCTCTAGGTGTATGCGAAGATCTCGTGGCAAGGATTTAGCTCCATTCGATCCCGAACCGGAGAAAACCCTTAGATCTAGATCCAAGAGTATTAAGAAGGGAAAAGAGATGGCCGGAAGAGATCTCCAAGCTGAATTGGATGAAGCCTTAGAACAAATAAGGCTAAGAGATGAGCTCTTGGAGGAAGAAAGAAGACTTGCCAATGAGAGGCAAGAAGCAACTAGGAGGGAGATTGATGAGAATAGGCAAGCCCTTGTACGAGGGGAGCTTAATCGTCAACAACCTCCACCTCCTCTACCACCACAACCGCAGCCGGCGGCTAATGTTAGGGTTGCACCTATTGCTATTGAGGAGCCACAAACCCTAGGGAGACGTATGGATCCGGCACAAAGAGCACACCGACCGGGTGTGAACTTAGGAGATCCCGCGACCCACAATTATGAGCTCCGCCCTCAAGTTCTACAAATGATCCGGCATAATCAATTTGGAGGGATGGAAGGAGAGTCTCCTCATCAACACTTGATGAATTATGAGATCTTGATGGAGACTCTTAGACCGCCAAGATTGGAGAGCAACAACCATAAGCTTAGGGCTTTTTCCTTCTCTCTTAAGGATAAAGCCTTAGCTTGGTATCAATCTATCCCACAAGGGCGAGTTGGTACTTGGGAGGAGATGACAACCGAGTTTTTGACCAAGTTCTTCCCACCTTCCAGGACTACCGAACTAAGAGGGAAGATCAATGCCTTCGTGATGAAGGATAGATAAAGTTTATTCAAGTCTTGGGAGAGGTTCAAAGATCTTCTCCTTGATTGTCCACACCATGGCATACCGAAAATTGAGCTATTGGAGATCTACTTCAAGGGACTTAATGAAGATAGCCAATTCAAGCTTCAATCTCTTTCCGGTGGGACTTTTATGGAGAAACATGTAGATGAAGCTTGGGAGTTTGTGGAGAATCAAGCTCTAGTGATTGAGAAGTACTCCCATAGGAAGAGTGAAGGAAGAAAGGCGGGAGCATATGAGGTGAGTGAAGTCACCATGAGCAATTTCAAGCTTGACGCCATCAACAACGAATTGAAGTCCTTGAGGGAGTTGTGTGCTACAACTTTGAAGAACCAAGCAACTCCTCAAGTGCCTCCACAAGCCAAATTGTCTTCCAAGGAGGAGGATGTGAATTATATGGGAAGGGGCAACTTCAACAATTACCAAGGCCCAAGGAGTTTCAACAACAACCGGCAATTCAACAATTACCGGCCCAACCACAACCATCCCGGATTTTCTTACTCTAACCCGGATGGAGCCTTGAACCCTCCCGCTTCCACAATCACAACTCCACCACCAAGAGCTTCACAAGAACCTCCACCCGGATTTACTCAACCCCCAAAAGATAGAACCGAAATAATGTTTGAGCAATTGCTTGGAAGGTTGAGTTGTCTAGAGAGCACCGTGACTTCAATCTCTAAAGCCCAAAAGGTTTTGGAAGCACAAGTGTTCCAAAAGGCAGGTGAAGCCCATAGAGACCCGGGAAAGCTTCCCGGGAGAACCGAAGACAACCCAAGAGGCCAAGTTTTGGCTATTACAACGAGGTGTGGGTTGAGTATGAAGGATCCTTTGCCCAAGGACAATGCTAAGGGAAAGCAAGTAGTGGTAGAAGAGGGAAGAATGCAAGAAGATGGAGGCAAGAGCAAGGATGTAGAGCCAACCTATGTGGTACCGCCTCCGTACAAGCCACCACTACCATTCCCACAATCAAGAGCAAGAGCTCGTTTGGACAATCACTTTGGTAAGTTCCTTGAACTAATGTCTAAATTGCATATTAACATTCCGTTCATGGATGCTATTTTAGGAATGCCGGCATATGGCAAGTTTTTGAAAGAGATACTCTCCAACAAGAGGAAGTTGGAGGAGTATGGGGAGATAAGAATGACCAAGAGATCCTCGGAATTGATCCAAACAATGAAGGAGGAGATGCCTCCCAAGCTAAGAGATCCGGGTTCTTTTTGTGTCCCAATAGGAGTGGGAGATGTGAAGTACGAGGCCCTTTGTGATCTTGGAGCGAGTGTAAGCATCATACCGCTTGCGCTTTGCAACAAGGTCGGGCTAGGAGAGCCAAAGCCGGTCAAGATTACCCTCTATATGGCGGACCATTCTATCACTCATCCGGTTGGGATTTTAGAGGACATCCCGGTGCAACTAGGAGGATTCTATGTGCCAATTGACTTTGTCGTCTTGGATATTCCGGCGGACTATCCGGTTCCTGTCATCTTAGGAAGACCTTTTCTAGCCACTTCCGGATGCCTAGTGGATTGCAAGAACGGGACTCTCTCCTTCAACATTGGAGAAGAGAACATCAAGTTCAAGTTGTCCACAATGATGAAAGGGCCAACCCTTGATGAGGATGTCTTCAACATAGTCGAGCATGAAGAATCTAGAGAAGTTGTGAGCTCAATCTTGATCAAGGATCCCTTGGAGAAGGTTCTTATCTTAAGTATGATGGAGGAAGGTGTTGAGGAGGCATGCAATGAAGAGATCAAGGCCTTGGAAGCATTGGAAGAGGAGCCAAGAGTTGGATTTGAAGGCCACGAAGAGGTGTTGAACAATTGCAAGTTCCACGGTCGAGATTCATGTTCCACGGCCGTCAAACTTTCTGGACAACTCCGGGAAGCAAGCTTGGCAAGAACCACGGCCGTGGAAGATGAGCAAACCGTGGTTTCAGCCGTGGTTTTCCCTGGATCAGCCCTTGATGGTGATCAAGCTTCTAGGAGCCTTGGAGGGTCTTCATTTTCTTTGGATTCATCTCATCCAACATTGTTTGGATCGTCTCCAATCGATAAAGGTCCTCCTAAACTTGAACTCAAACCCCTCCCCTCTCATTTGAAATATGCTTTCCTTGGTGAAAATTCTACATATCTTGTGATTGTGAATGCATGCTTGAGTGATGATGAACTTGCTAAGTTGTTGCATGAACTAAGATTGCATAGGAAAGCCATATGTTATACTATTGATGATTTGGTTGGCATTAAGCCTTCTTTGTGCATGCATAAGATAATGATGGAAGATAACCACAAACCCTCTATTGAACATCAAAGGAGATTAAATCCTATAATGAAAGAGGTAGTCAAAAAGGAAATCATTAAGTTGCTAGATGCGGGAATTATCTACCCTATCTCGGATAGTAAGTGGGTTAGTCCCGTTCATGTAGTTCCTAAGAAGGGTGGGATGACCGTAGTAACTAATGAGAACAATGAACTAATCCCGACTAGGACGGTTACGGGGTGGAGGATGTGCATTGATTATAGGAAGTTGAACATGGCCTCTAGGAAAGATCACTTCCCTCTCCCCTTCATTGACCAAATGCTAGAAAGGTTAGCTCAACACTCTCATTTTTGCTATCTAGATGGCTATAGTGGATTCTTCCAAATCCCTATCCACCCCGATGACCAAGAGAAAACAACCTTTACATGTCCATGGGGTACTTTTGCATATAGGAGAATGCCATTTGGGTTTTGTAATGCACCCGCCACCTTCCAAAGGTGTATGATGGCTATCTTTTCGGAATACATTGAAAATATCATGGAAGTGTTCATGGATGATTTCTCTGTTTATGGTTCTTCTTTCGATAATTGCTTGACTAACTTGTCACTAGTATTGCAAAGATGTGAGGAGACAAATCTTGTCCTGAATTGGGAAAAATGCCACTTCATGGTAAGTGAAGGTATTGTGTTAGGACACTTGGTGTCTAACCGTGGCATTGAGGTTGATAGGGCCAAGATTGAAACGATAGAGAAGTTGCCACCACCTACCTCGGTGAAAGGGGTAAGGAGTTTCTTAGGGCATGCCGGTTTCTACCGGAGGTTTATTCAAGATTTCTCTAAATTTCTAAGCCCCTCACTAACCTACTAATGAAAGATGTTGATTTTGTCTTTTCCAAAGATTGTCTTGAGGCTTTTTGTAGGTTGAAGAACGCCTTGATCTCCGCACCTATTATGCAACCTCCGGATTGGAGTCTACCATTTGAGATCATGTGTGATGCAAGCGATGTAGCCGTTGGGGCTGTCTTGGGGCAAAGGAAAGAAGGGCGTACTCATGCTATTTATTATGTTAGCAAGACGCTAGATGATGCCCAACTCAATTATGCTACCACCGAGAAGGAGTTGCTAGCGGTTGTGTATGCATTTGAGAAGTTCCGCTCATATCTTGTTGGAGCGAAGGTCATAGTTTATATGGATCATGCTGCGATCCGTTATCTACTTACAAAGAAGGATGCCAAACCAAGGTTGATTCGGTGGATCCTCCCTCTTCAAGAGTTTGATTTGGAAATACGGGACAAGAAGGGATCCGAGAACTCGGTGGCGGATCACCTTAGTAGACTCCCACCATTAGAGCTTGAAAGAGATGACATCCCAATTGATGACTCATTCCGGGATGAGCAATTACAAATGGTGGAGGAATGCTTGTTCCAAGTGTCTAGAGGAAGTGAGCCATGGTATGCCGACATCGTGAACTACTTAGTATGTGAGAATGTGCCTCCCGGATTAACATATGCACAAAGGAAAAAGTTCTTCAACGATGTGAGGCACTACTATTATAGTGAACCACTTCTATTCAAGAGAGGGACGGATGGAATGTTTAGAAGATGCATACCGGAAGATGAAGTGGAGAGTGTGATCCGGCATTGCCACTCCTTACCATTTGGAGGCCATGCTAGCTCACACAAGACGTGTGCAAAGGTATTGCAATCCGGTTTTTATTGGCCTAACTTGTTTAGAGATGTGCAAGGTTTTGTAGCGGCGTGTGATGCTTGCCAAAGGACGGGCAACATCTCAAGGAGGAATGAGATGCCCTTGAACAACATTCAAGAAGTCGAAATATTTGATTTGTGGGGTGTGGACTTCATGGGACCATTCCCTTCTTCATGTGGCAATCTCTACATCCTATTGACGGTGGACTATGTGTCAAGATGGGTGGAGGCAATCGCCTCTCCTACAAATGATGCCAAGGTGGTGGTGCGGTTCTTCAACCGAGTGATCTTCCCTAGGTTTGGAACTCCAAGGATGATCATAAGTGATGGAGGAAAGCACTTCACCAATAGGAATTTTGGGGCGCTTTTGGCTAAGTATGGGGTGACTCATAAGGTGGCAACACCTTACCATCCCCAAACTAGTGGCCAAGTGGAGATCTCCAACCGGGAGATCAAGGCCATCCTTGAGAAGACGGTGTCTAGGACTAGAAAGGATTGGGCTATGAAGCTCAATGACGCATTGTGGGCATATAGAACCGCCTTCAAGACACCAATTGGCACCACTCCTTACAACTTAGTCTATGGCAAGTCTTGCCATCTTCCGGTAGAAATGGAACATAGAGCTTATTGGGCCATTAAGTGGCTAAATTTTGACCTCAAAGAGGCGGGAGAGAAGAGGTTGCTTGATATAAACGCCCTTGAAGAGATCCGGTTGGAAGCTTATGAGAATGCCCGGATCTACAAGGAAAGAACCAGAAGATGGCATGACAAGCGCCTCATCCCGAAGGAGTTGAGTGAAGGCGACCTTGTCCTTCTCTTCAACTCAAGGCTAAGGCTCTTTCCCGGAAAGCTCAAATCAAGATGGACCGGGCCATATGTGGTGAAGAAGATTTTTCCCCATGGAGCTATTGAGATATGAGGGGAGCATTGTGGGAATTTCAAAGTGAATGGGCACCGCTTGAAGAAGTATATTCCGGGAGCTCCGGTAGACATGATTGCCCCACTTCACCTTGAATAAACGCCCCCGAGTTTGGTCAAGCTAATGACCTTAAAGAAGCGCTTGGTGGGAGGCAACCCATTGGTAACATTTTTCCTTTTTCGTTTTGTTTTCGTTTTTTGATTTTTCTATCTTTGTGTGTGTTTTGTCTACTTCGTGTGTGTGCTAGAGCATTAGTGGCATGGGAAGCCTTTCTTGGCATGTGAATGATGATGATGAACCCCTCATCAATATGGGTGGAGTGGACGCGGAACTTGGATGGCTAGCGGTGCCTAGCGCGGGTTCCGAAGCTTTGATGGATGCTTAGAGCTCTCTACCATGGTTGATAGGATCATCCAACATCAATTCACTTGAGAAATCCCAAATACCATAGCAAACCACTTTTACATTGTGAGAACCTTCTTTCACTCTCTTTACTTCATTTACACATTGGGGACAATGTGTTTCTAAGTATGGGGTGGGGTTTGCATGATCCTTTTTCATGATGAGCATCTAGGATAGTTTAAAATCTTCACATGTTTTGCATTGTAGATACATATTTCGAAAATCCCATAAAAATCCAGAAAATTTAAAATTTTTTTGTGCTTTCTAGGCTTGGATATGATCCTAATGATGAATCTTGTCTTGTGAATTGGCTATGGATGGCCTTGTGTGTTAAATTGATAAATGCATATGTGGACTTTAACTACTTCTCTTGAATTCTATGAATGATTTGTGATCATGATGTTTGCCTAGAATGGATTGAGTATTGAAAGTCGAAATTACATGATAGTTCTTGCATACCATCTAGGAATGAATGAGGCATTTCATCTTTCTCTACTTCTCATCTTGATCATGATTGCTTGAGCACCTCAATTGATATAAAATTGACCTCTTTTAACCCATCCGGGAATAGGAGCATGCTAGTGTGTTGAAGTGTGTAAAAAGCAAGTGTGAAGTAAAGTTGTTGATAAAAGGAATGTCATGAATGAAATGCTGAAATTATTGTGGAAGTGTAGCCAAAAATATAGGTTTGGGGGCGTTGGTTTAAATGACAAGTAACTCGGTACACTTCACATAATCGGGTGTTGGTGCCTTGCCAAAGTCAAATGAACCAATAGCCCTAACGAGCTTTGGTATGTGTGCCCGGTGTGGATGCACCTCGAAAAATAGAAAAAGCCCGAGGATGGCTAATCACCGAGGTTTCGGCTATTGTACACCAATGCCATTGTCTCAAAAATAAGTCAAAGAAAAAGAAAAAAAGAAAGCAAGATAAGGAAAAATATGCACTTGAGGGGAGTTGATCGAGAACAAGGATGTGAAGTTAGTTCCATTCCGGGATTAGCATCACATAACCTAGAGAATTCCCCACCTAATCACAACGTTTCTTGGCCTTTTATGTCACAAGACCTTATGACCTACTTGCATGTTTGTAAGACTTAGTAATCTAGATTGGATATACTCTTGATCTTCTTGACCTCTTCATCCTTACATCTCATGCATGCTTTTGAGTTAAGTACAATTGTCTTTCCATGCCTTCATTTGTTTGATACATAATTGCTTGTCCAATTGCCATTGAACATGACTATGAAGGTGATCCAATAGTAGAAGCACAAACCCAAAAAGATTTTGCCATTTTTCTGCATATATAAATCATGTCATCTCTTAGTCTATAGTTGGGAATTTGCTCGGGGACGAGCAAACCTTAAGTATGGGGTATTTTGATAACACGATTTATAACCTAGTTTTAGGCAATCATTTAGATAGATTTCTCACTCATTCATGCATGGTTTAGCACTAGTTCACGATGTTTGCACGTAATTCACGTACTTTGTCGAGATAGACGTCTACACGGACTTGTGCGTTGCTTTGTAGGTATTTTGGGAGATTTAGGAGCTAAAACGATACGTTTGAGGATCGTTCGTCAAGATGACATATCCTTGAACACATTAGGATGCAAATTAAGGGCTAAGAAGGACTCATGGAACCTTGCCAACACTAGCCATGGACCAAAACACAACTTAATGATTCAAGGCGAAGTTTCTGCACAGAATCACGGTTCTCTGACACTCCACGGCCGTGGAATCACCCGTGGATTTTGCCAGATTCTTGTGACAGCTGTGCCACGACTCTCATGGCCAGCTCATGCAAGTTTGTTATAAAAGTGGTCCTTCATGGGCTGTGAGAAGCATCTTGGAGCAGCTCTCCATTATCCATTTCCTATAACAAAAATATCCTCTGAAGAAGAAGATTTTCTAGGAAGGAAAGTGCCAAAGAGGAAGAAGAAGAGCTCCATTGAAGAGGAGAAGAAGAACACACACCATTGCCACACTTTGATAGCTTTTGTAGTGAAGAATTCCGGATTCTATTTCTAGAGTTGTATGAAACATTTGAACCTTCTTTTGGAAGGATTGCGAGTTACTCTCATTCTATTTTCAGCTTGATTTTGTTTTAGTTCACTTGTTCATTTCTTTTCCTTCATTATCTTGCAAATGGATACCATGATTTTGTGTTTGATTGTTTCGATTTCTATTATGAATATTGTAGGCTAAATAGATGTGGTTCTAGGGTAAGGAAAGGATGGTTATGGCTAGGGCTATGATAGGATGGACTTAGATTTATCTTTGGATGACTTGTGTGCATGAACGTAGCTGCTGCTAGAAATCATGGGTAGTTCTTGTCAAACCACGGCCGTGGTTTAGGTAGAACAAGCCGTGATTTTCCCTGGTTCGGTGGATCTAATATGAGATTGTTAAAATGTTGAAATCCTAAGTGTTTGTTGAGTTAAATCTATCCTAGGGTGACCTAGTGTTAGTAACTAAGTGTTATGAGAGACTTACCCGGTAATCCTTACTCTTAGATTCCAAAGATAACAAACCTTAGGTAGTGGTGAGCCTAATAAGCCGCCATTGGATTAGGTGTGCTGGATGGTAGTTTAAGACTAACCCTTCCGAGACTTACCCGGTGAGGATAGGTTGGATCTTTAGATAACGATCCGGTTTGAGTAGAATTCCGTCCCTTAGGTTCTTAGAGACTTACCCGGTAATGAGACCTAGGGAATGGACTAGTGGATCATGAGACCTACCCGGTGATTGATCCCAATCTAGAAACACTTAACCCCAACATAGTTAATCCAAGGAATAAATAGATAGCTTGAGTCCTATGCCATAACCGGAACTTCCAACCCCTAGAATCCGTCTTTTCTTTCTTGATCTATATCTTGTTTAGTTTATTTACTTGCGTTGATTCATAGTTTAGTTGATTGATTACTTTTGCATGAATTGTGATCTTTGATTGATCGCCAAAAACCAACCAAAAACAGATTTTTATTTCTTTATTTCTTTCTTTTCTTTCAACCTAGGTCTTTACTAAACTCAATCACAAATCGAATCAATTTCACCTTAGTCTTTGTGTTCGACCTCGGAATACTATCCCTACTACAAACGTCCCGTACACTGCGGGTTTCGCTAGGTAGTTTAGGATTTAGTTCGAGTTATAAATTTAAAGCTTTTTTGTGCTACACGTCCTAGCGTGAACAAACGCCCCAGCCACCTTTCAAAGGTGCATGATGGCCATCTTCTCCGAATACATTGAGGAAATCATGGAGGTCTTTACGGATGACTTCTCCGTATACGGTTCCTCTTTTGACAATTGCCTTTCTAACCTTTCTCTTGTATTACAAAGGTTTGAAGACACTAACCTAGTTCTTAATTGGGAGAAGTGTCAATTTATGGTAAAGGAAGGAATTGTATTAGGACACTTAATCTCTAGTAGAGGGATAGAGGTAGATAAAGCTAAGATAGAGACCATATAAAAGCTTCCTCCCCCAACTTCGGTGAAGGGATAAGAAGTTTCCTAGGACATGCTGGATTCTATAGGCGTTTCATAAAGGATTTCTCTAAAATATCAAAGCCGCTAACTAATCTATTGATGAAGGATGCAGTTTTTGAGTTTTCGAAGGAATGCTTGGATGCGTTTAACACGATCCGGGAAGCTCTAATTTCAGCACCTATTATCCAACCTCCGGATTGGAATCTTCCCTTTGAGGTTATGTGCGATGCTAGTGACGTAGCTATAGGAGCTGTTCTTGGACAAAGAAAGGAGGGGCGAACCCATGCCATATACTACGCTAGCAAGACGCTAGATGAAGCGCAGCTCAACTACGCCACTAAGGAAAAAGAATTTTTAGCCATTGTTTATGCTATTGACATTTCGCTCTTATCTTGTAGGTGCAAAGGTGATTGTGTACACGGATCATGCTGCGATCCGGTATCTCCTTGAAAAGAAGGATGTGAAGCCAAGGCTAATTAGATGGATTCTTCTCTTACAAGAATTCGATCTAGAGATCCGCGACAAGAAGGGTTCGGAAAATTCTGTTGCGGATCATTTGAGTCGTCTAACACATCTAGAAGACGACCATCTACCTATAGATGACTCCTTCCCGGACGAACACCTACATATCATAGAGGAGTGCATCGACGTGATCTCCAAAAGTAACGAACCATGGTTTGCTGATTTTGTTAACTATTTGGTTTGTCAGGAGATACCGCCAGGATTATCCTACGCACAAAGAAAGAAGTTCTTTAAGGATGTTCGGGAATACTTTTGGAATGAACCTCTCCTCTTTAAGAGAGGTCCGAATGGAATCATTCGGCAATGTGTGCCGGAAGATGAGATGCAAAGTGTCATCCGCCATTGTCATTCACTACCATGTGGAGGACACGCTAGTTCGAACAAGACTAGCGCTAAGGTATTACAATCTGGATTCTTTTGGCCTACTTTATTTAGAGATGTGTAAACCTTTGTTTCCTGCTGCGATGCTTGTCAAAGAACAGGAAATATCTCTAGGAGGAATGAGATGCCTCTCAATAACATCCAAGAGGTGGAGATTTTCGATGTTTGGGGAGTTTACTTTATGGGACCGTTCCCATCATCTTGTGGAAACCAATACATACTCTTGGCGGTGTCAAAACGTTTCTAGATGGGTGGAAGCAATTGCCTCTCCCACCAATGATGCCATGGTAGTAGTCAAGTTCTTTAACAAGACCATCTTCCTACGATTTGGGACACCAAGGATTATCATTAGTGATGGAGGTTCTCACTTCATTGCCCGGCGCTTTGAAACTCTTCTAGCCAAGTATGGGGTTACTCACAAGATCGCCACCCCTTATCATCCACAAACTAGTGGACAAGTTGAGATCTCAAACCGGGAGATCAAAGGAATCCTAGAGAAGACGGTTTCAAGGACTAGGAAGGATTGGTCCTTGAAGCTTGATGATGCATTGTGGGCGTACCGGACTGCATATAAGACTCCCATAGGAACCACACCATACAACCTTGTGTACGGGAAGTCTTGTCACTTACCGGTAGAGTTAGAGCACAAGGCGTTTTGGGCCATCAAGTGGTTGAATTTCAGCATGAAGGAAGCGGGAGAGAAGCGTCTCTTGGACCTTAATGAGCTTGAAGAACTCCGCTTGAACGCTTATGAAAACGCTAAGATTTACAAAGAAAGAGCAAAGCGTTGGCATGATAAGCATATCATTCCAAAGGACTTCAAAGAAGGAGATCAAGTTCTCCTCTTTAATTCAAGGCTTCGTCTTTTTCCAAGTAAGCTTAAATCTCGTTGGACCGGACCTTTTCTAATTAAACGTATTTTCCCCCATGGTGCAGTTGAAGTATGGGGTGAAGCAGGCGGAAGCTTTAAGGTGAACGGTCAACGACTAAAGAAGTATACACCGGAACTCCAAGCTGAAGAGTTCGCGCATACCGCACTCGAATAAGTGCGAATTTGGTCTAGCTACGGACCTTAAACAAAGCGCTTCTTGGGAGGCAACCCAAGGTATTGCATTTACGTTTTTGTTTTTGATTCATAGATTAGCTTAGTTTAGACGTTTTTGCTTTGTTTTGCCTTCGATACCTCCGGTATGTTCGTGTTTTTGGATGTAGGAACAGTGGGAAAGGAAAAGAGAAAAAGTGACGAAACTTGGACTTTGGAGCATTACAGAGAGTTCCACGGCCTAAACCACGGTCGTGGAACCCTCTGAGACCGTAATTTACAAAAGCCTTTGAAAAATCACCAAAACCACGGTTCCGTACATTTCCACGGCCGTGGAACCCCCCGACAGACCATGATTTTCCAAAATTTTTACGGCCACTATATAAACCACGTTCCTTCACAAAACACAAACCAAAACACCAAAATTACGCCCAAAATCGCCGAAAACCTTCCCCTCACCTCAAATCTTCGTTCGTTAATCGTTTTTAACGATTCTTTGGCCAAAACAGAAGCAAATCCGATCACCAACAAGATCCAAGCAACAATTCGAGCGGCAATTCATCAAGGAAAGCAGAATTCGGATTTGAAAATCCAAAAACCTAGGTTTTTTTGCTCTTCTCTATCTTTGTCGATTCGGACTTGCATTTGCTAGAATTTTTAGGAATAACTGATTGGAATTGGAAGAGAATTAGTCTAGAACTGCTGCTGTGAAATTTGGTATGATTTTGTTGTGTTTTGAGAAAAGTCGAGACAAACCACGGTCTCTGTAGCTTCCACGGCCGTAGAACACCAAGAACAAACCGTGGTTTTTGCTAGAACATGGATTTTGTAAGGAGATTGTCCGGTAGGAATACGGACAAGAACAAAGACAAAGATAAGAGTAAAAAGAGGAAGGGCAACCCCTCTTTCTCTTCCTCCTCTAGAGCACCATCACCTTCATCCCCTTCACCTCCATCATCACCTTCATCACCACCTCCACCTAGGATCCCTACCATTCATGAGGATCATCTCGATGCCTTAGAGAGGATCCATGAGAGGACGGTCATAGGACCTAGATACCTATTGTTGGAGGATTTAGAGCCTCTACATGTCATAGGGGATCTTACTTGGCTCTTGGATAGAGCCGGATTAGTCATCTTCTCGGCTATTCGAGAGGATGCTTATGAGGAGATTACGAGAGAGGTTGTGGTTTCTTTTGAGCACAACCACGTTGATAGGACAGTTTCTTTCCGGCTGATGGAAAGAAATTATGATTTCTCCATCCGGGAGTTTGGAGCCTTCTTTGGGTTCCATGAGACCTTCAATGGTCGATTCCCCAGCGGCGTTTACGCCAAGGATTTTTGGGAGGAGGTTGCTATGATGTATGTCAGCGAGGACCGCTGGCAACCAGTTGACACCAAGGCTAGATTGATGTACCATCTAGCCTTGAAGATAGCTCATAGGGTACTTTCTGAGTGTCTCTTCCCTAGGACGGAGACACCTCAAAAGATCAAGACTGATGAGCTCTTTCTACTGTACTACATGCTGTATGGACGGCCTGCTAACTGTGCCACCCTCTTAGCTGCTACCATGAGCAAGCTAAAGAACAAGAGGGCTGACAACATTGGATATGGTGGGATAGTCACCCACCTTGCTAAGGCATTAGGGGTAGACTTTTCATCTTGCACACGTATCCCCGCTGTACCCCTAGGACTTCAGGCCCTTATGACTAGAGGCCTCATCTTCCCTACCTATAGAGGTCCACCTTATGCTGCCATGCCATGGAAGAGTAGGACAGGGAGAGGTATTGAGTGGCTCCTAGAGTATTCCATTATGGCTGGACGCCATAACTAGAAGGCGACGTTTGCTGCTATGCATGCGAACAGGATTGTAGCCCCTCCCTATGTTCCACCACCGCCAGTTGTAGAGGAGATGGGAGGAGATGAGTATGAGGGAGGAGGAGGAGGAGCTGAGCAGGACTTTGGCACATTCCCGGATCAGCCGGACGCAGCTCCTGACATGCCTCGACGTTCTCCCCGTCCCGCCAGAGCTTCAGGATCTTCTTCTCGCCGCGCCAGCGTGAGCGAGAGACCCACTTGGATGGAGGTCCCTCCTGCGTGGTACGGAGCTCCACCACCATGGTCTACACAGGCACCGCCGCCACCAGCACCAGCACCTTCAGATGCACCGGGATGGTACAACCAGCCGCCTGGTTGGTATGAGTAGTTGCCAGATTGGGCCACCAGCCTCTCCGATAGGGTGGGAGCTTTGGAGATCCGAGTTGACGCTAGAGATGCACGTATGGATGACCTTGACCATATGATGAGAGACGTCTACCGCCAGCAGTTCGGGCGGTACTATGATCCTAGCTTCTCTCCGTTCCCGCCTCCACCGCAGTGACGATATTGATGACCGATAGTTTAGCCGCTTCACCACCATTTTGTGAGTTTCTTTTTCTTTCTTTCTTTTCTTCTTTTTCTTTTATTTGAACATTAGGGACAATGTTTGTTCCAAGTATGGGGTGGGGTGTGACTAATCGTTTGTAATAACTCTTACTCACTTTATTTTCTTCTATCGAGACTGTCTTGCATGTTTCATTTCATTGCTACACGTTTCATTATTGCATTGTATGACAAAGAGTTTGAAAAACCCATAAAAATTGAAAATTTTTGAAAATTTTGTGCTTCTAAGGATAGAGATGATTTCTATGATAATCACCACTTGTGAATTGAGTTTTGATGACAATTGCATGCTTAAACAATTAGTAAATTGAAAAGAAATTGAATGAGTTGATTATCCCTCTTTTGCAAGTTTCATAATGTGATGAATGTTACTTAAATCATGTTGAGAAATCAAGGTTGAAATCACATAATAAGTTCTTATGCTTCTTTTTGAGATGATTAAGGCAATTCGATTTTCTTTCTTCTTTCTTTGATCATTTAGCCCCTCATTGAAATATTGGCCTCCTTTACCTATCCGGGAATTTGGAGGAGTTGATTGATATTGGCATGTTTGATGTGGGAGGGCCTTGAAAGCAATTATTTGTAATCAAAAGAATAGAAAGAAATTATAGGTTTGGGGAAGTCAATCACGATGATGAGTAACTCGGCACCATTCACATAGCCGGGTGTTTGTGTCTTGCCAAAGTCGGATTGAACGATATTCCTAGCGGATTATGGTATGTGCGCTAAGGGTTTGAGGCATCTCATAAAAATTGAGAAACGCCAATCTCCTAGGCTTCGGTTTTTGTGCACCTCTATCCATAACTCCAAAAGTAAAGTCGAAAAATGAAAAGAAGAGAGCGAAGCTCTAAGTTGAAAGTGCTGCGAAAACCGCAAGAGAAGAAGAAAAGAGTAGTTATCCACTTTCCCGGATTCATGCACCACATTCCTTAAAGTTTTTCCTTCCCTTTCCACATTCTAGACCTTGTTTGAAAGTCCTTAAGATCAAAAGAATGTTATATGGCTTGGTGATCTAAAGTGAAGTTTCTTATGATTGATTTTGATAATGTTTGAAGGTTATGATGTTTACATGGAAGTTTGATTGATTCATGAGCTTTCTTTACTCTTTACCCTTTGATTAAGTGTATAAAAGTCTTATAAACAAATGAAGCAAGATTTGAGAATGATCTATTGATTAGAAGGCACATTCATCCAAAAGAAGTTTTGCTTTGAGAAAGTACACATATTTCATCCTAACTTGAGTTTTAAAGCTTTGAAAGACCTTGCTTAGGGACAAGCAAGTGGCAAGTATGGGGTTATTTGTTAGCATGAAATATTGTGATATTTTAGGCACGTTTTCTAAGTGTATTTCATCCATATTGATAGTCATTGATTAAGCATTGATGCATTTGTGAGTTAGTTTGCCTATATTGTCGATATAGAGGTCTACACAAGCTTTATGTTGATTGTAGGCAATTAAGAGCTATTTCCGAACGGATTGAGCGAGGATGGAGTTTGATTGAGCATGTCCAAGGATTGAGGACATCTCTAGGAGCTAAGTATGATGCTAACTTGAAGAATGGCACAAGACTAAAGGAAACCACGAACTACCTCTAAACCACGCTCTAAAATACAGCCGTACTACATTCCACGTTCAAGTCCACGGCCGTGGAACCTTGGCAAGAGAGGTGTGGTTCATTCCAGCAACTTCTACGGCCGTGGAGGGTTGTGTCAAACCGTGACCAATTTCCACGCTCTAAATTACGGGCGTGGAACCCTTCCACGACCGTGATCTTGGCGATCTTTTACGCACACTTTGAAGCCACGATCTTCTACGCAATTGGGCCGGGCCAATATTTTATCTTACACTATAAAAGGACGGAAGAAGAGAGATTTTGTCACCTTCGCTTACACTTTGCCTACGCTTATTGCATGTGCCTAGGGTTTGAAGATTCCCGTTGAAGATTGTGTTTTGCTATTGAGATTTCCGGATTGACGGAAGAGTTGAAGGTTTGGAAGATTGTTCGCAAAGAGATTACGCTTCATACTTAGGTTTGATTAGAAGACGGATTGACATCCCGTTCTTCCCTCTTATTCTAAGAATTCGTGATTGTTTGTGTTATTCCGAATCTATTGACATTATTGTTCGTGATTTGTGGATTTGAGATTGATTTGAGATTTATTCAAGGTTTTCGGAAGTTTTCATCTTGCACTTTTTTAAATCTTGAAATTGATATCAATATGACCGTTGTTGGCTAAAATCCTTTAGCAATTCTAAGGTGAAGGGTTGATAGTTGTGGCTTAGATGATGATAGATCGATCGCAAACAGATTGGACCCTGAGAGTTAGAGAGAGTCGACGATGAACCTAATCCACGGTCTGTTCTTGAGCTTCCACGGCCGTGGAACTCAAGAACTACCCGTAATTTTGTATCAATTTACGAACTTGCTTTTACTTTAATCCAAAGTTAAAGATTGGCTTTAACTTAGTCTTGGTTTGCCTTTTCTAGGTGGTAGTGAAGCCTCAACAACCTCTACCTCGATTGTGAGTGTCACAACCTTAATCGGTTTAGTTAGTCTTGATCCTTGGATTACAAGTTTGGGTATTTGACATTAATTCTTACCTTTAGATCTTTTCTATATTGAAGTCTCAACAACCTTTATAGAGAGTATCTTTTAGGTAGGTCATATAAGGTTTTTGGAACTTCACCGTACGATTACTTTACTTTCGTATACCTGTTCGCTCCAAACGGTGTGTGCAAGCTTTAAATTTATAACCCTAGACTTAAGCTTAAAACAAGGATGCGAACCCGCAGTGTACGGGTCAATCGTAGTAAAAGCAAGAAAATTCCAGGGGTCGATCACAGGGACTTAGTGAAACAAAGTCCAATACGGTATGCTAGTGTTAATGCTAACCACAAGAGCAAGTATACAATCAAAGATGAATAAGATGTCAAATAAGCAAACATGCAATTCTAGGGATTAAAGCATCTAGTTGTGGTTTCAACTCAAGATCTATAGATAAGCGGACAAAGCTGAGATTTTTGCATGGGGAAGGTGTTTCTAAAGTGGAGTAGATCACCGGGTAAGTCTCACTACACACTAATCCCAAACCGTAACTCCTATTACCGGGTAAGTCTCAAGGAATTAAGATAAAGAACTATTGCCTCAAACTAACACACCATCTAAGGGAATAGAATCAACCTTTACCGGGTAAGTCTCAGGCTAACTCACAAAGATGGGATGGAAGCACACTCAAACCCCAATAAAGGACAAGCCTTTATTACCTACACTTATGATCGTTAGTATACAAACTAAGGAATTACCGGGTAAGTCTCATCCTAAGCTTGCTTTGAACCAGAAAGGTATAATAAGAATAGGATTTGGCAAACTCTAACACATTAACTCTCAGTTAAGGATCGGATAAGCCACCTCGGTCAGCCAGTTTCCACCCCGGCCGAGATGTTCATCGACTGAACGAGATGCTTAGGGTTAAGGTTAAAGACTCGAACTTTCAGGATCCTACTGTGATTAAGATCATTCTATCATTGTTTTTCCCACAACCTTCAGCCAATCACCCTAGAATCACACAAGGAAATTAGCCACTCATCATCATAATGAAAGTATTAAATATATGGGAAGAAGGTGAATATTTGAACAAAGAAGAATTTAATGAAAACACTTCAATAACTGAATCAAATATCACACAAAAATCGTTCCTTGGATAATGATCCAATAAGACAAGACAACAAGGAAAAGAATTGAAGACAATCTTACAAAACCCTCCAAAAAGCTATAAAGCTATAGTCTTCAATCTTCCTTCGACCTTCAAAAAGGTTCTTCGAATCTCCCAAATTGGAGTAGGATGCGGCTGCTGCGCTGATAGCGGATGTGCTGCGTCGTATGCGGGATCTTCTAACTGTAAGCGGCCGTCGACGTATGCGGCGTGTCGGATTTGTGGAAAATCCAACCCTTTTTATAGGAAAAATAACCCTCCAAAAATAATAAATCTTAAGAAGATATTATCCCATAAATATAGGTAAAATATATGATTCTGCATATCTCCTTCCTTCTAGAAGCTCAGCCCAAAAATATAAGATCACTTTCCAATTTTAAAAGATCTCAGCCAAGAATAAAATATTCTCGCCGCGTCCTAGGTGTTCGCCTCGGTCGAGTCGGTGTCTCTGGATCGCCTCGGTCGAGATGAATCTCTGGGCAACCGAGGTGATCATAACTGAGTGTAGAATCTCTCAAAACTGGTCCAAAGTAAATCTTTAATCCATGGCTATGCTTCCTGAAGGATTCCTTTTTGCTCCTCAATGTAGCTCCAAATGACTCTTGACTCCTTTTGCTCCTTTTCAATGCAAAACGTACCATATTACCTGCAATTACAACGAAACTAGGTGTAGACCTCGATTCTCGCAAGGGTAGATGAAATGGTAGTAAAATCACATAATGTACATACAAACATGCAGATTATGAAAGATAAAACATCTAAACAAACCCCAAAATATAGACTATAATTCATGCTATCAAAATACCCCATACTTAGCCCTTGCTTGTCCCTAAGCAAGTTCCTCATATAGAAATCAAGATAGAATGGATTATAAGTCAAGAAAATCAATGAAAAAGTCTTTCAAAAATTATTTTATGGTGTGCAACTATCATAGATCACTCTAAGAGAGTACTTCCTGGAAACTAAAAACTCAATATGATCAAAACATTTTATAAATATAGGAAAGTTGTTCATCTTTGCATAAAATCATAGAATGCATAATAAATCATAATTATCAAAATTAATCATGTATAATCCGATTTAAACCGCTAAGTCAATCAACAAGCTCAAGGTCTCAAGGGCTTCCCAAAAGAAAGGTCAAGAAACGTGTAGGGTAGGGATGCATGTAAGGTAATGTGGTGCTAGAATCCGGGAAAAGGATGAACTTCACTTTCACTTTGACTTGCAACATCTTCCACCAATAAGCTTTGCTTATTTCACACTTTTTTTTCTTTTTACTTTACTTTTTGGGATGCATGGACAGAGGTGCACAATAACCGAAGCCTAGGAAATCCGCAATCATCAATTTCTTGAGATGCGTCAAACCCTTGATGCACATACCATGACCCGTTAGGAATATCGCTCAATCCGACTTTGGCAAGACACAAACACCCGGCTATGTGAATGGTGCCGAGTTACTCATCTTCATGATTGACTTCCCCAAACCTATTATTGCTTTCTAAGACTTTCACTTTCAGCCACTTCTCAACTTTTGACTTGCTTTCACCACTTCGCTTGCTTCCAAATTCCCGGATAGGTAAAGGGAGGCAATATGTATATGAGGGGCTAAGCATGATCAAGAAGAAGAAGAAGAAGAAGAATGAATTGCCTTGGTCTTTCCAAGAAGAACGTGAGAGAACTTATGCTGCGGTGTCAACCTTCAAATTCAAAATAATTTGGATAAAAATAAAGTATTAAACATGCCAATAATTTCAAACAAAGCATTTAGCAACTTAAACATATCATAAAACATTTCAAACATATAAAGAATTTAAATCCAGTCGGTAAACAAAATCTTCACTGAGATCATATCCAGATAAGTAACACAAAAATCGTTTTCGAAAATTTTCTGTTACGCCCACCTCGGTCGAGGTGTTCTTGGTTCAACCGAGGTGAAACACCTCGTTTTGCCAGAACTGTCCCGGTCGAGGTCAAAAATTTTTTTAAAACCATTTTTTTTTTTTTCGGTTTCGACGTTTTTCTCAATCAAATAACCTGTAAGTATGCATGCAATCTCAGATAAACATATAAATGCAGAATGAAGCATAAATATGAAAATATCCGATACATCATAAGTCGAATAATACATCATAAGTCAAATAAGTCAGATAATACATCAACTACCCCATACTTGAGACACACTGTCCCAGTGGGTGTAAATAAAGTCTGAAAGAAAGGAGGACTCACCGGATAAAGAGCCGAACTGCATAAAAATAAAATAAATAAAATCCTGCAGCTCCTCAGAAGTCCTGATCCGGTGGTGGTGGTGGCATGTAGGGGTACAAAGTAGGGTCATAGGGATAAAATACCCCATACTTAGCCCTTGCTTGTCCCTAAGCAAGTTCCTCATATAGAAATTAAGATAGAATGGATTATAAGTCAAGAAAATCAATGAGAAGTCCTTCAAAAATATTTTTATGGTGTGCAACTATCATAGATCACTCTAAGAGAGTACTTCCTGGAAATTAAAAACTCAATATGATCAAAACATTTTATAAATATAGGAAAGTTGTTCATCTTTGCATAAAATCATAGAATGCATAATAAATCATAATTATCAAAATTAATCATGTATAATCCGATTTAAACCGCTAAGTCAATCAACAAGCTCAAGGTCTCAAGGGCTTCCCAAAAGAAAGGTCAAGAAACGTGTAGGGTAGGGATGCATGTAAGGTAATGTGGTGCTAGAATCCGGGAAAAGGATGAACTTCACTTTCACTTTGACTTGCAACATCTTCCACCAATAAGCTTTGCTTATTTCACACTTTTTTCTCTTTTACTTTACTTTTTGGGATGCATGGATAGAGGTGCACAATAACCGAAGCCTAGGAAATCCGCAATCATCAATTTCTTGAGATGCGTCAAACCCTTGATGCACATACCATGACCCGTTAGGAATATCGCTCAATCCGACTTTGGCAAGACACAAACACCCGGCTATGTGAATGGTGCCGAGTTACTCGTCTTCATGATTGACTTCCCCAAACCTATTATTGCTTTCTAACACTTTCACTTTCAGCCACTTCTCAACTTTTGACTTGCTTTCACCACTTCGCTTGCTTCCAAATTCCCGGATAGGTAAAGGGAGGCAATATGTATATGAGGGGCTAAGCATGATCAAGAAGAAGAAGAAGAAGAAGAATGAATTGCCTTGGTCTTTCCAAGAAGAACGTGAGAGAACTTATGCTGCGGTGTCAACCTTCAAATTCAACATAATTTGGATAAAAATAAAGTATTAAACATGCCAATAATTTCAAACAAAGCATTTAGCAACTTAAACATATCATAAAACATTTCAAACATATAAAGAATTTAAATCCAGTCGGTAAACAAAATCTTCACTGAGATCATATCCAGATAAGTAACACAAAAATCGTTTTCGAAAATTTTCTGTTACGCCCACCTCGGTCGAGGTGTTCTTGGTTCAACCGAGGTGAAACACCTCGTTTTGCCAGAACTGTCCCGGTCGAGGTCAAAAATTTTTTAAAACCATTTTTTTTTCGGTTTCGACGTTTTTTCTCAATCAAATAACCTGTAAGTATGCATGCAATCTCAGATAAACATATAAATGCAGAATGAAGCATAAATATGAAAATATCCGATACATCATAAGTCGAATAATACATCATAAGTCAAATAAGTCAGATAATACATCAACTACCCCATACTTGAGACACACTGTCCCAGTGGGTGTAAATAAAGTCTGAAAGAAAGGAGGACTCACCGGATAAAGAGCCGAACTGCATAAAAATAAAATAAATAAAATCCTGCAGCTCCTCAGAAGTCCTGATCCGGTGGTGGTGGTGGCATGTAGGGGTACAAAGTAGGGTCATAGGGATAGCCCATGACATGCTGGAACTGTAGCTGAGCCATCATGTGCTGATGATGCTGCCGCTCCTGCATCTCCCGGATATCTAAAGAAAGTGCAGCATAAGTGTCGATAACCTGATCCGTCAGGTCATCAATCCGTCGGTGTGCTGCTCTGTCTCTAACCCTCTGCCTCCTGCGCCTAGCGGGCCTGACTGGAGAAGTCTCAGCTGGCGCCGGCTCAGTGTCCTCCTCATCCTCATCAAGATCAATAATGGGAGGCGCGCTCGTCCCAGCAGTGTCTGTCCCTGTGTCCATCGGGACGCCGCCTCCTCTCTCCTCAACTGTCTCGTCATCATCCTCCTCATCAGCCTCCTCAGCCTCCTCAGCAGCTGCAGCAGCAGCTGCTCCCTCTCTGTAGTCCTCCATCAGCGGGACCCATGCAGCCTGCCAGAAATGTGGGTCGAAGACAGAAAACTGTGCAGACCATCTGATGCCCTGAGGCGCTGTCCGCTCCCAAGGCATGGCAACATACGGAGTAGTCAACCCACGAGGAACAAGAATCCGCCTCGTGATCATCTCCTGCAGACCCAGCGGCTTCGGAGCCGCCGCCAATGTGCAAATACTGAGATCCATCCCGTGGTAGGAGGCGATGTGGGTGACTAGACCTCCACAGCAAATATCACCCTTCCCTTTGGCCTTGATCCTGTGCAGATCCTCTGCCAGCATCAAGCCAAAGTCAGGGTATCCTCCCGTGACCATGCAGTATAGCGAGAATAGCTCCCCCTGTCTGATCTTCTGGGGCGTCTCAGTACGCGCCAGAAGCATCTCGCTGAATATCCGGTGGGCGAGTCTGAAAGCTGGGTGGAAGATGACCTTCTCCCTGGAATCTCCAGGGCGCCATCTGTCTGCGTGAGTGGTGATGTGGGCTATCTGACCCCAAAACTCCCTAGCTACGGATCGGGAGGGGAAGTCTACAGCTGTAGGGGTAGGAAAGCTGAAAATCTCTCTGAATATCTCTAATGGAACTATGAAGTTCCGGCTCATCAGCCGGTACTTCACAGATCCCTCTGTGGGTAGGTAGGAGAAGGAGCTGACGAACTCTAGTGTCGGCTCTATGTAGGCTGGGGCTCGGATCTCAGAAAACTGATCCAGCCCGACTGTAGCTATCATCCTCCTAAGGTCAGCCTCTAACCCTAGGCAGTCAAAAGCGGATACCTCCAGAAATCGCGGTGCGATAACCGGACGGCCCGCTATCCTCTCGTAATCTACCCGACATCTCTCGTGGATGACCGGGCGGTAGGGACGGGAAGAAGAAGGGGAAGGGGAGGGTGAAGATCTATCTCTCAGGGCTAGTATCCTATCTGAACTCATCTTCACAAATCAATCTGTCAGACCACCTCGGTCGACTGACAAGTTCCAGAAATCACCTCGGTCGAGATGCAGGCCGACTGGACCGAGGCGTAGCAGTTCGAATTCCAGTTCTCAGATTTCCAGTTCTTTTCCCCCTAAAATCACTACAATTGCTTCCTAAGGGGTACTTATGGGTTTCCTCAGCAGAATCAAGGGCAACCAAAGCCCAATAAACAGCAAACGAGGAGTTAGGGTTTTCGAACTTCGTTTACCTCGTTTCGGTCGAAAATGCTCAGATTTCTTGCAGATCTGTGGTTGCAATCGACTCCTCTTCCCTTTAATCGCGTTTTGGAACAAAAATCGTCGAAAAAGAGCGAGAAACGGAGGAGAACGAGATGCTCTTGTCGCCGCGGTCGAAATGGGTAAAAATTAAAAAGTGAAAAGTAATTTTCGCTTTTTATACCGTCGCGAGATCTGCTGTCACCTCGGTCGAGATGGTCTCGACTGGACCGAGGTGGTACGGACCGAGGCGGTTCTGCAGAAACCCCAGTCGCCTCGGTTGCTTCAAGAATCAACTCGGTCGAGGTGTTCTGACAGTGACCGAGGTGCCTCTTTCTTCTCAGAATCTCGAACTTCTCCCTTTCCTGGAGTGCTCCTTCCTGTTATCTGTCCAGAACGCCAAAAACAAAGCAAAGCAAAGCAAAGCAAAAACAAAAACTATCTAAACTAGACTAGAAAACGGGAAAGAAAGCAATACCTTGGGTTGCCTCCCAAGAAGCGCTTGATTTAAGGTCGCTAGCTGGACCATAGTGCGTCTCAAAGGAGGTAGGAGGTTCCCTCACCCCATACTTCACCTCCATCGTGGGGTGGAGTAAGTAAGTCCATCAAACGCTCCAGAACGTGCAAGTGCTCGTCGGGGAATGAATCGTCTATGGGTGGGCTATCCGTCTCGCGGGAGGATTCCGGTAGCCGGCTGAGGTGGTCCGCAACTGAATTCTCGGATCCCTTCTTATCGCGGATCTCTAGGTCAAACTCTTGGAGCAAGAGAATCCATCGAATAAGGCGCGGCTTTGCATCCTTCTTAGCCAACAAGTAACGAATGGCTGCATGGTCGGTGTAGACAATGACTTTCGCCCCTACTAGATAGGAACGAAACTTCTCGAAAGCATATACAACCGCCAATAACTCCTTCTCAGTGGTAGCGTAGTTGCGTTGTGCTACATCTAGCGTCTTGCTAGCATAGTAAATGGCGGTGGTCCGTCCATCCTTCTTTTGCCCAAGCACCGCTCCTACGGCTACATCGCTAGCGTCACACATGACCTCAAAGGGCAAGGTCCAATCAGGAGGTTGGATAATGGGAGCGGAGACCAACGCTTCCTTAATCCTGTAAAAAGCATCAAGACACTCCTGCGAAAACTCGAAAACAACATCTTTATTCAAGAGGTTAGTTAGAGGTTTAGAAATCTTGGAGAAGTCCTTGATGAATCTCCTGTAGAAACCTGCATGCCCGAGAAAACTCCTCACACCCTTAACAGAACAAGGAGGAGGGAGTTTCTCAATAGTTTCGATCTTAGCTCGATCGACCTCAATACCTCGATTAGAAACGAGGTGTCCTAGCACAATGCCTTCATTAACCATAAAATGACACTTCTCCCAATTCAAAACAAGGTTAGTGTCTTCACATCTTTTAAGCACTAGAGAAAGGTTAGATAGGCAATCATCAAAAGAGGAACCATATACAGAAAAATCATCCATAAATACCTCCATGATCTCCTCTATGTACTCGGAGAAGATGGCCATCATGCATCGCTGGAAGGTAGCTGGTGCATTGCACAACCCGAATGGCATCCTCCGATAGGCAAACGTCCCCCAAGGACATGTGAAAGTGGTCTTCTCCTGATCATCCGGATGGATAGGAATCTGGAAGAATCCACTATAGCCGTCCAAGTAGCAAAAGTGTGAATGCTGGGCCAACCGTTCGAGCATTTGATCAATGAAGGGAAGCGGAAAATGATCTTTCCTAGTAGCCGTGTTCAGCTTCCTATAGTCGATGCAAACTCTCCAGCCCGTAACGGTCCTTGTTGGGATCAACTCGTTGTTCTTATTCGTCACAACGGTCATCCCTCCTTTCTTCGGGACGACATGCACCGGGCTAACCCACTTGCTGTCCGAGATAGGATAAATAATACCTGCATCCAACAACTTAAGAACTTCCTTCTTCACAACCTCTTTCATGATCGGATTTAACCGTCTTTGAGGTTCCCGTGAAGTCTTATGATTATCTTCCATTAGAATTCTATGCATGCAGAAAGAAGGGTTAATGCCAATAAGATCGTCCGTGGTGTAGCCTATGGCTTTCCGATGCTTTCTCAGGACATGCATTAGCTTAGATAATTCAGAATCGGAGAGGGAAGCACTAGCAATAACGGGATAAGTAGAATCCGGCCCAAGAAAGATATACCTCAAGTGACTAGGGAGTTGTTTAAGCTCCACAACTGGGGGTGCTTTCTGGGAGGGATCTGTGCTTCCTCTTTCCAGTGAAGTGGTGTCAGAAACTGGACTATGTGCAGTCTCAGTTTGAATCGTCTCTCTGTCGACCTCGGTCGAGGCGCAAAGGCGTTGACCGAGGTGTTCTTCAGACGCCTCGCTCAGTCCAGAAAGTGCCTCGGTCGAGGTACTGCTACTGGATCCGAGGCTGGAAATCTTCGTTTCCTGGATCAGCTTCTCAGTCATGGCTCCTGGATCTTCTTCCAGTGCCTTCAGGCTCCGTATATCTGCATCACAAGAAGCATCTATACCTTCCTCCATTAAACTGAAGCTAATAACTCTTTCGAGTGGATCATTAATAAGGATAGAGCTCACCAATTCTCTTGATTCTTCTTCATCGTAGATGTTGAAGATATCATCAGTTAGTTGCTCCCCCTTCATGGCTGCAAGTAGTGCGAACTCCACCTCATCGCCACCAACGTTGAATTTCAACTTGGCGTTCTTGCAATCCACATTGCAACCCGAAGTTGCTAGAAACGGCCTCCCGAGAATGATAGGAACAGGATAATCTGCGGGAATGTCAAGTACGACAAAATCTATGGGTAGATAGAAGTTACCTAACTTGACCGGAACGTCTTCCAAAATGCCCACGGGATGGGTGATGGAGCGATCCGCCATGTAAAGTCGAATCTTGACCGGCTTGGGCTCTCCAAGACCGATCTTAATGCATAGCTCCAGCGGAATGATGCTCACGCTGGCTCCTAGATCACATAGGGCTTCACAAGTGACATCCCCAACTTGAATGGGAATGCAAAATGAGCCGGGATCTCTCAACTTAGGTGGCATCTTCTCCTTCATGATCTTTATAAGCTCCGAAGACTTAGATGTCATCCTAACTTCACCAACATCCTCCAGCTTCCTCTTCCTTGATAGGATCTCCTTTAAGAACTTCCCGTAGGCGGGCATACCTAAAATAGCATCAAGGAAAGGGATATTAATATGGAGCTTATTCATCAAGTCAAGGAACTTACCAAAGTGCTTGTCAAGATGTGCTCTGGCTCTGGACTGGGGAAATGGAAGTGGTGGTTTATATGCAGGAGGTGGAACATAGGCTTCAGTTGTTCCTCCTGCTTTCTGTTGCACCGCCTCGGTTGGCATCTCGGTCGAGGTGTTCTTCGACTGGATCTGGACCGAGGTGGTCTGCGTCGAGCGAGGTACTGGATCTGTGGTTTTGAGTCCACTCCTCGTCGTGATGGCCATGCACTGGCCCTTAGGGTTAGTTTCCGTCTTTGCTGGAAGCTTCCCTGGATCTCTTGGCGCTTCATTCGCCCTATTAGCAAGTTGTTGTTCGAAGGACTTTTGGGCCCTCGAAAATGAAGTCATAGAATTCTCCATAGCACTAAGCTTGATCAAGATTGCCTCCAGGACTGCGTCCTTCTTTTCCGGCTGAGACGAACTTGATCCTTGCCCTTGGCTCTTCAATGGAGTAGAAGAAGAAGAAGGAGGAGAGAGGAAAGGGTTAGAGGAATCATTAGAGTTGGAGTTTGAATAATTGTTACCGTTGTTTTGGTTATTATTCGCTCTCCAATTGTTGCTATTGGATCCTCTATTGTTGTTGTAGTTGTTGTTTCGGGGTCCGTTGTTGTTGTTACGGTACCCGTTTTTGTTGTTGTTGTTCCTTTGCCCTTGCTCTTCCTGCTTAGTTTGAGCCATCAATAGCTCCTTCAACTGCTTCACGTCGTTCTTCAAGGACGTGAATTGGTTGTTGTTGGTTTGAGTCTCTTGAAAGTTGACTCTTTTAACTCCACCTTCAGCTCCTTGGTGGGTGTACTTCTCCATGTGCAAGGCTTGCTTCTCAATGAAGTCCCAAGCCTCGTCAACCGCCATATCCATAAATGTGCCGGCGGAGAGTAGTTGGAGATTAAACTGGGTGTTTCCGTCCAGTCCTTTGAAGTAGATCTCCAACAACTCGATCTTTGGAATCCCATGATGTGGGCAATCCAAAAGGATATCCTTGAACCGCTCCCATGATTTGGACAAGCTCTCCTTGTCCTTCATGATGAAAGCATTGATCTTCCCTCTCATTTCAGCAGTCTTTGAGGGGGGAAAGAATTTGGTCAAGAATTCCGTAGTCATCTCTTCCCATGTGCTGATCTTTCCTGCAGGAAGAGATTGATACCAAGTAAGAGCTCTATCTTTAAGAGAAAAGTAGAAAGGTCTTAGCTTGTAGTTGTTATTTTCAATTCTGGGAGGTCGCAAGGTCTCCATCAAGATCTCGTAGTTTTGAAGATGTTGATGTGGCGACTCCTTCTCTAGCCCTCCGAATTGACATTGGCGAATCATCGCTAGAACTTGTGGTCGAAGTTCGTAGTCATGGTCCGCTGGATCTCCTAGGTTCACTCCTGGACGCCTCAGCTGTTGATTAGGGTCCATCCTTTGACCTAGGGTTTGTGGAATTCCTGCAAGAAGAACATCTCGGACTGGCATCCGAAGTGGATGCACATCGGCCGGGGCGTCAGGAACTGGGACTTGCCTCGGTCGAGGATCAATTACTGGATCCTGCATCGGTCGAGGTTGAATCTGGTTCCGAATTGCTGCAATCTCAGCTTCGATTGCTGCATTCCTGGCCTGATTCTCTTCTTTTTCCTGCCTTAGTTCTTCTTTACTGAGACGTAGCTGCTCCTGCGTCTCTCTCAATTGGGCCAAAAGATCGTGATCGTCTTGTTGGGCCATCTTCGCTTCTCTTAAGCGTCGTTTGTATGTCTTTTCTGGTTCGGGATCGTAAGGAACGATTTCCTTCCCAGTGCGGGTTCTTCGCATATACCTAAGAAAGAACCTGCAAAAGTCACTCAAGTAGAGTGGTTAGATGACACGGGGCAAATGCCCCAAGAGCAAACCGTACCGGCTCGGTCTAGACCAAGTCCCCGGCAACGGCGCCAAAAACTTGTTCGCTCCAAAAGGTGTGTGCAAGCTTTAAATTTATAACCCTAGACTTAAGCTTAAAACAAGGATGCGAACCCGCAGTGTACGGGTCAATCGTAGTAAAAGCAAGAAAATTCCAGGGGTCGATCAAAGGGACTTAGTGAAACAAAGTCGATAACGGTAAGCTTCGTAAAGAGAACCCATCGTGGGGTGAAGTAAGTAAATCCATCAAACGCTCCAACAAGTGTAAGTGCTCATCGGGGAATGAATCGTCTATGGGTGGGCTATCCGTCTCGCGGGAGGATTCCGGTAGCCGGCTGAGGTGGTCCGCAACTGAATTCTCGGATCCCTTCTTATCGCGGATCTCTAGGTCAAACTCTTGGAGCAAGAGAATCCATCGAATAAGGCGCGGCTTTGCATCCTTCTTAGCCAACAAGTAACGAATGGCTGCATGGTCGGTGTAGACAATGACTTTCGCCCCTACTAGATAGGAACGAAACTTCTCGAAAGCATATACAACCGCCAATAACTCCTTCTCAGTGGTAGCGTAGTTGCGTTGTGCTACATCTAGCGTCTTGCTAGCATAGTAAATGGCGGTGGTCCGTCCATCCTTCTTCTGTCCAAGCACCGCTCCTACGGCTACATCGCTAGCGTCACACATGACCTCAAAGGGCAAGGTCCAATCAGGAGGTTGGATAATGGGAGCGGAGACCAACGCTTCCTTAATCCTGTAAAAAGCATCAAGACACTCCTGCGAAAACTCAAAAACAACATCTTTATTCAAGAGGTTAGTTAGAGGTTTAGAAATCTTGGAGAAGTCCTTGATGAATCTCCTGTAGAAACCTGCATGCCCGAGAAAACTCCTCACACCTTTAACAGAACAAGGAGGAGGGAGCTTCTCAATAGTCTCGATCTTAGCTCGATCGACCTCAATACCTCGATTAGAAACGAGGTGTCCTAGCACAATGCCTTCATTAACCATAAAATGACACTTCTCCCAATTCAAAACAAGGTTAGTGTCTTCACATCTTTTAAGCACTAGAGAAAGGTTAGATAGGCAATCATCAAAAGAGGAACCATATACAGAAAAATCATCCATAAATACCTCCATGATCTCCTCTATGTACTCGGAGAAGATGGCCATCATGCATCGCTGGAAGGTAGCTGGTGCATTGCACAACCCGAATGGCATCCTCCGATAGGCAAACGTCCCCCAAGGACATGTGAAAGTGGTCTTCTCCTGATCATCCGGATGGATAGGAATCTGGAAGAATCCACTATAGCCGTCCAAGTAGCAAAAGTGTGAATGCTGGGCCAACCGTTCGAGCATTTGATCAATGAAGGGAAGCGGAAAATGATCTTTCCTAGTAGCCGTGTTCAGCTTCCTATAGTCGATGCAAACTCTCCAGCCCGTAACGGTCCTTGTTGGGATCAACTCGTTGTTCTTATTCGTCACAACGGTCATCCCTCCTTTCTTCGGGACGACATGCACCGGGCTAACCCACTTGCTGTCCGAGATAGGATAAATAATACCTGCATCCAACAACTTAAGAACTTCCTTCTTCACAACCTCTTTCATGATCGGATTTAACCGTCTTTGAGGTTCCCGTGAAGTCTTATGATTATCTTCCATTAGAATTCTATGCATGCAGAAAGAAGGGTTAATGCCAATAAGATCGTCCGTGGTGTAGCCTATGGCTTTCCGATGCTTTCTCAGGACATGCATTAGCTTAGATAATTCAGAATTGGAGAGGGAAGCACTAGCAATAACGGGATAAGTAGAATCCGGCCCAAGAAAGATATACCTCAAGTGACTAGGGAGTTGTTTAAGCTCCACAACTGGGGGTGCTTTCTGGGAGGGATCTGTGCTTCCTCTTTCCAGTGGAGTGGTGTCAGAAACTGGACTATGTGCAGTCTCAGTTTGAATCGTCTCTCTGTCGACCTCGGTCGAGGCGCAAAGGCGTTGACCGAGGTGTTCTTCAGACGCCTCGCTCAGTCCAGAAAGTGCCTCGGTCGAGGTACTGCTACTGGATCCGAGGCTGGAAATCTTCGTTTCCTGGATCAGCTTCTCAGTCATGGCTCCTGGATCTTCTTCCAGTGCCTTCAGGCTCCGTATATCTGCATCACAAGAAGCATCTATACCTTCCTCCATTAAACTGAAGCTAATAACTCTTTCGAGTGGATCATTAATAAGGATAGAGCTCACCAATTCTCTTGATTCTTCTTCATCGTAGATGTTGAAGATATCATCAGTTAGTTGCTCCCCCTTCATGGCTGCAAGTAGTGCGAACTCCACCTCATCGCCACCAACGTTGAATTTCAACTTGGCGTTCTTGCAATCCACATTGCAACCCGAAGTTGCTAGAAACGGCCTCCCGAGAATGATAGGAACAGGATAATCTGCGGGAATGTCAAGTACGACAAAATCTATGGGTAGATAGAAGTTACCTAACTTGACCGGAACGTCTTCCAAAATGCCCACGGGATGGGTGATGGAGCGATCTGCCATGTAAAGTCGAATCTTGACCGGCTTGGGCTCTCCAAGACCGATCTTAATGCATAGCTCCAGCGGAATGATGCTCACGCTGGCTCCTAGATCACATAGGGCTTCACAAGTGACATCCCCAACTTGAATGGGAATGCAAAATGAGCCGGGATCTCTCAACTTAGGTGGCATCTTCTCCTTCATGATCTTTATAAGCTCCGAAGACTTAGATGTCATCCTAACTTCACCAACATCCTCCAGCTTCCTCTTCCTTGATAGGATCTCCTTTAAGAACTTCCCGTAGGCGGGCATACCTAAAATAGCATCAAGGAAAGGGATATTAATATGGAGCTTATTCATCAAGTCAAGGAACTTACCAAAGTGCTTGTCAAGATGTGCTCTGGCTCTGGACTGGGGAAATGGAAGTGGTGGTTTATATGCAGGAGGTGGAACATAGGCTTCAGTTGTTCCTCCTGCTTTCTGTTGCACCGCCTCGGTTGGCATCTCGGTCGAGGTGTTCTTCGACTGGATCTGGACCGAGGTGGTCTGCGTCGAGCGAGGTACTGGATCTGTGGTTTTGAGTCCACTCCTCGTCGTGATGGCCATGCACTGGCCCTTAGGGTTAGTTTCCGTCTTTGCTGGAAGCTTCCCTGGATCTCTTGGCGCTTCATTCGCCCTATTAGCAAGTTGTTGTTCGAAGGACTTTTGGGCCCTCGAAAATGAAGTCATAGAATTCTCCATAGCACTAAGCTTGATCAAGATTGCCTCCAGGACTGCGTCCTTCTTTTCCGGCTGAGACGAACTTGATCCTTGCCCTTGGCTCTTCAATGGAGTAGAAGAAGAAGAAGGAGGAGAGAGGAAAGGGTTAGAGGAATCATTAGAGTTGGAGTTTGAATAATTGTTACCGTTGTTTTGGTTATTATTCGCTCTCCAATTGTTGCTATTGGATCCTCTATTGTTGTTGTAGTTGTTGTTTCGGGGTCCGTTGTTGTTGTTACGGTACCCGTTATTGTTGTTGTTCCTTTGCCCTTGCTCTTCCTTCTTAGTTTGAGCCATTAATAGCTCCTTCAATTGCTTCACGTCGTTCTTCAAGGACGTGAGTTGGTTGTTGTTGGTTTGAGTCTCTTGAAAGTTGACTCTTTTAACTCCACCTTCAGCTCCTTGGTGGGTGTACTTCTCCATGTGCAAGGCTTGCTTCTCAATGAAATCCCAAGCCTCGTCAACCGCCATATCCATAAATGTGCCGGCGGAGAGTAGTTGGAGATTAAACTGGGTGTTTCCGTCCAGTCCTTTGAAGTAGATCACCGGGTAAGTCTCACTACACACTAATCCCAAACCGTAACTCCTATTACCGGGTAAGTCTCAAGGAATTAAGATAAAGAACTATTGCCTCAAACTAACACACCATCTAAGGGAATAGAATCAACCTTTACCGGGTAAGTCTCAGGCTAACTCACAAAGATGGGATGGAAGCACACTCAAACCCCAATAAAGGACAAGCCTTTATTACCTACACTTATGATCGTTAGTATACAAACTAAGGAATTACCGGGTAAGTCTCATCCTAAGCTTGCTTTGAACCAGAAAGGTATAATAAGAATAGGATTTGGCAAACTCTAACACATTAACTCTCAGTTAAGGATCGGATAAGCCACCTCGGTCAGCCAGTTTCCACCCCGGCCGAGATGTTCATCGACTGAACGAGATGCTTAGGGTTAAGGTTAAAGACTCGAACTTTCAGGATCCTACTGTGATTAAGATCATTCTATCATTGTTTTTCCCACAACCTTCAGCCAATCACCCTAGAATCACACAAGGAAATTAGCCACTCATCATCATAATGAAAGTATTAAATATATGGGAAGAAGGTGAATATTTGAACAAAGAAGAATTTAATGAAAACACTTCAATAACTGAATCAAATATCACACAAAAATCGTTCCTTGGATAATGATCCAATAAGACAAGACAACAAGGAAAAGAATTGAAGACAATCTTACAAAACCCTCCAAAAAGCTATAAAGCTATAGTCTTCAATCTTCCTTCGACCTTCAAAAAGGTTCTTCGAATCTCCCAAATTGGAGTAGGATGCGGCTGCTGCGCTGATAGCGGATGTGCTGCGTCGTATGCGGGATCTTCTAACTGTAAGCGGCCGTCGACGTATGCGGCGTGTCGGATTTGTGGAAAATCCAACCCTTTTTATAGGAAAAATAACCCTCCAAAAATAATAAATCTTAAGAAGATATTATCCCATAAATATAGGTAAAATATATGATTCTGCATATCTCCTTCCTTCTAGAAGCTCAGCCCAAAAATATAAGAACACTTTCCAATTTTAAAAGATCTCAGCCAAGAATAAAATATTCTCGCCGCGTCCTAGGTGTTCGCCTCGGTCGAGTCGGTGTCTCTGGATCGCCTCGGTCGAGATGAATCTCTGGGCAACCGAGGTGATCATAACTGAGTGTAGAATCTCTCAAAACTGGTCCAAAGTAAATCTTTAATCCATGGCTATGCTTCCTGAAGGATTCCTTTTTGCTCCTCAATGTAGCTCCAAATGACTCTTGACTCCTTTTGCTCCTTTTCAATGCAAAACGTACCATATTACCTGCAATTACAACGAAACTAGGTGTAGACCTCGATTCTCGCAAGGGTAGATGAAATGGTAGTAAAATCACATAATGTACATACAAACATGCAGATTATGAAAGATAAAACGTCTAAACAAACCCCAAAATATAGACTATAATTCATGCTATCAATACCTTTGCATACCTCAACTCTGTCCTTATACCTTTAATATATCTTGAATCGATTGCCACATCTGGATTCCTGGATCTTTAGGATTGTTGTTTTCCCAATAATTTGAAAAGCTTCATACATTCACTTGCTTGATAATCAATAATTGGATTTAACCCCCCAAATCCCTGTGTTTGATACTCTGGAATTATTGCTCAACTATATCGATCCGTACACTGCGGGTTCGCTTGCTTGATTTCTAGTTTTATAATTAAATCTTATTTGCACGCACGCTAAGTGGCGAACAAGCGCAGCTTGCCTACAAAAAGCTTCAAACGAGATTGAAAAAGGAGAACTTTGTTACCCGCTTTGAAGTCTTTCCGGAGAATGTTCCGGTCATGCCCGCTTTTGTCTTCTCTTTATATGCAGTGGCATGGTCATACGCATCGAGGCTTAACTCCTCCAGCTCTTGCAATTGGAGCTTCCGGAACTCACCTACCTCCTCTACATTCATGTTGTACTTTTTCATCGCCCACCATGCCTTGTGTTCAAGCTCTACCGGAAGGTGGCAAGCTTTTTCGAACACAAGCCGGAATGAAGACATCCCTATAGGAGTCTTGTATGATGTCCGGTAAGCCCATAGAGCGTCATTTAGCCTTAAACTCCAATCCTTCCTTCCGGGAGAAACCGTCTTTTCAAGAATGGTTTTGATTTCCCGGTTGGACACCTCCGCTTGACCATTTGTTTGCGGATGGTAGGTTGTTGACACTCGTTGGTGGACGTGGTACTTCTTAAGGAGAGTGGTGATTGTCTTGTTGCAAAAATGGGTGCCCCTATCACTTATCAAAGCCTTCGGGATTCCAAACCTTGCAAAAATATTGTCCTTAAGAAATATTGCAACCACTTTAGAATCATCAGTTTTGGTGGCCTTTGCTTCCACCCACTTGGAAACATAGTCCACCGCAAGTAATATATAAGTGTGCCCAAAAGAAGTAGGAAAAGGACCCATGAAATCTATCCCCCAAACATCGAAAATTTCGCAAAATATAAGAGAAGATTGAGGCATTTCATTTCTTCTAGAGATGTTACATACTCTTTGGCACCTATCACACACTTTGCAAAACGCAAAAGCGTCTCTAAAGATGTGTGGCCAAAAGAATCCCGCATCCAAAACTTTCCTAGCAGTTTTGTTGGCCCCAAAATGTCCCCCACATGCTTCAGAATGACAGAATGTAAGGATAGATTGTACCTCATTGTCCGGGATGCAACGGCGTATTGCCTGATCACTACGATGCTTCCAAAGGTATGGATCGTCCCAAACGTAGTGTCTTGCTTCGGCCTTCACCTTCTCTCACTGTGCCTTGGTGAAGTCTGGAGGGTACTCACCCCTAACAAGGAAGTTTACAATGTCGGCAAACCAAGGCTTAAAGGATTGAAGTTTAAACAGAACCTTTGTCGTGTAATCCACAGGGGCGCCTAGCTCGAGCCATAGGGTGCGTAGGGGCGGTTACACAAAAAGGGTTGTGTAGAAGGTGTCGTTTGGAAATCTTCTAACTATGGCTCTTCTTTTGGCTAGATCTTCTTCCACCTTTACCAGCCTGCTCAAATGATCAGCCACAAGGTTGTCAGCCCCCTTCTTGTCCCGTATCTCCAATTTAAACTCGCTTAAAAGGAGCACCCACCAAATCAACCTTGGCTTTGCTTCATTCTTCGCCATGAGATACCTAAGAGCTGCATGGTCAGCGAATATGATTAACTTTACTCCAAGGAGGTATTGTCTGAACTTCTCTAGTGCAAACACTACCGCTAGCATCTCGTTCTCGGTGGTGGAGTAGTTTCTTTGAGCTCCATTAAGCGTCATGGATGCATAATGGATGAAGTGTGATGCTCTTCCATCCTTCTATCCTAGGACAGCTCTTACAGCATAATCGCTGGCGTCACACATAATCTCAAATGGCTTCTCCCAATCCGGAGACCAAATGATCGGTGCACTGGTGAGGCATGCTTTCAACGTGTCAAAAGCTTTCTTGCAATGTTCATCCACTATGAAAGTGGCGTCCTTATTGAGTAACTCACACAACGGCGCTGAGATATTTGAAAATTCCTTGATGAACCGCCGATAAAAACCTGCATGACCTAGGAAAGAACGGATTTCACGCACGTTAGTAGGGTAAGGTAAACTTTGAATAACATCAACTTTTGCCTTATCTACTTCTATCCCTTTTGAGGATATCACATGTCCTAACACTATTCCTTGTTCAACCATGAAATGGCATTTTTCATAATTAAGAACAAAATTAGTTTCTACACATTTTTCAAGAACAAGTTTTAAATGTTCTAGGCATGTATCAAAACTATTTCCATGGACGGTGAAATCATCCATAAAAACTTCTATAAAGTTTTCTATGTATTTAAAAAAAAATACTTATCATGTACCGTTGGAAGGTGCCGGGAGCATTGCAAAGTTCAAATGGCATTCTGCGGTACGCAAAAGTGCCGAATGGACATGTGAAAGTGGTTTTTTCCTGGTCCTCCGGAGCGATGGATATTTTGAAATAGCCCGAATATCCATCCAAAAAGCAATAGTAGGGGTGACCTGCAAGACGTTCCAACATTTGATCAATAAAAGGTAAGGGAAAGTGGTCGTTATGAGTTACCGTGTTAAGTTTGCGGTAGTCAATGCAAACTTTCCAACCGGTTAGTGTCTTGCTCGGGACCATCTCTCCGTATTGGTTCTCCATCATGGTGATACCCCCTTTCTTTTGAACCACTTGGGTTGGACTAACCCACTTACTATCCAAGATGGGGAATATCATGTCCGCTTGGAGGAGCATCAATACCTCCTTCTTGACTACTTCCATCATTGGCGGATTCAACCTTCGTTGCGGTTGCCTAGATGGTTTCGTCTCTTCCTCAAGGAGGATCCTATGCATACAAGTGGGTGGACTTATCCCCTTGATGTCTGCAATAGTCCACCCAAGAGCCGTCTTGTGCTCTTTCAAAACCTTCACCAACTTTTCCTCTTGACCGGTGGACAACTTGTTAGAGATGATCACCGGTAAGGTACTGTTGTCTCCTAGAAAAGCATACTTGAGGTGAGGTGGAAGGTTCTTCAACTCTATCTCCGGTGCCTGCACTATAGATGGAACAAGCTTCTCGCTTGGAGTTAGTAAGGTGGGCCCAATGGCCAAAGTGGAGATAGGGAGCCTTTTGTGCCCATCCAATTAGGCTAGGACTTCCTTCATGCTAGATGTCAAGGCATATTCTGAAGTATGAATGCCAATGTCATGCTCAATTATGTTTTTCAATTCATTCATGTCAGAAATATCAAAAACATCTTGAATGATAGGATCAATAATATCAATGGCACAAAGGGAGTGATCATCAATGGGATATTTCATTGCATCATAAATGTCAAACGCAACTACCTCCCCATCAAATTCCATGCTTAATTTGCCACTAACATAGTCAATCTTAGTCCTAGAGGTTTTTAGAAACGGTCTTCCCAACAATATTGGTGTAGCATGTGAGTCATTTTCCAAGTCCATCACAAAGAAATCAGCCGGAAAAATCAGATTATCTACCATCACTAACACATCTTCAATAATCCCTTTCGGGTAAACATTAGATCTATCAACAAGTTATACTACAATCCGAGTTTCAATTAGCGGCCCAAGGCCAAGTGATTTATAGATGGAATAGGGAAGGACATTAATAGAAGCACCAAGATCAAGCATAGCTTTATCAAAACGGGTTTCCCCTATAACACAAGGAATGCTTACCATACCCGGATCGCTACACTTCTTGGGCATTCGGCGTTGGAAAACGGAGGATACATGCTCGCTCACTTGCACCTTTTGCTTACCCTTCAGCTTCTGGGTCCTCTTGATGGTGCAGAGTTCCTTCAAGAAACGAGCATACTTAGGAATACTCTTCACAAGTTTAAGAAGAGGGATGTATACCTCACATTTGGAAAAGGTCTCAAAGAGATCCTTGTCCTCAATCACTCTTCGCTCCTTCAGTGCTTCAGGGAAAGGAGCCGGTGGTTTCTCAGCAGACAGAGGGGGAAAATCAGGACGAATGTAAGAATCTTTCTCAACAAAACTCTTTGTCATCTTTTCCGTAGGGGCGGCAGGTTGCAGGCGCAGGGGCGGCTCAGGGGCTGTCACACTAGGGGCGGCGACATCCAGCCGCAGGGGCGGCGTTTGCTCAGAAGCTGGTGCAGTTGCAACCGCAGGGGCGGCTGTGGGGGCGGTAGACCCGTCAGAGGGTTTGTTCTTCACTTCTGTTGCTGGCTTTTGCTGGATTTGCTTCCCACTCCTCAATGTTAGAGCACTAACATTCTCTTTAGGTTTGACCACCGTCTGGGAAGGCAAATTTCCGGAGGATCTAGCATCGATCCTTGTAATGGCTTCCGCCATTTGTCCAACCTGTTTTTCAAGGTTCTTGATGCTAGATTCTGTAGTTTGGACATGGGTAGCGAAATGTTTAGTCAAAATCTGCAACATATCCTCAGTGGATTGAGACTTACCTTGGCGGGGCTACTGCTGCTGGTTGTTGATTCCTCAATCGAAAATTCTGTTGATCACGCCAATTCGGCATGTAATGTTGCGCATATGGATCGTTCATTGTCCTGTGTTGCTGTTGTTGCCCATAGCCCAATGCATTCACCTCAGCATCGTCGTCTTGGACTTGAGGGCACATGCTTGTTGGATTGCATGGATCGGCACAAACTCCACATGCCTTGAGTTGTTGTGGAGTTCCCATCAAAGTCAACCTTTTCACCATCTCCTTTAATTCAATAATTTCAGTTGAGATCTCATTTCGCCCAGGATTGATGGCATGAACTCCTCTTTGGGTAGAGGTTCTTCCGAAATTCCGAGTTCCTTCAACTAGTTCCTGCATTTTCTCTAAATCAAGGTCAGGAGTGGTGTTTAGAATATTACCTCCACAAGCAGCATCGAGGATCCTCCTCTCATTGTCAAGCAAGCCATTGTACAAGTACATGACTAGGACTTGGGTAGAATACCAATGGAAAGGACAGCTGGATCGGAGTCTTGCAAAACGCTCGAAATACTCATAAAGAGTTTCGTTTGCCTCTTGCTCTATGTTGCTTATAGCTTTCTTCAAGCTATTGGCCTTCTTAGCTGGAAAATACTTCTCCGAAAAACGCCTTATGGAGGTTTTCCCATGTGTTGATGCTACCGGATGATAGATGGTAGTACCAATCATCCGCCTCATCCTTGAGCGTAAAACCGAATGCCCTCATCTTGATTTGCTCTTCGGTAATGTTGGTTGGCTTCATGCTCATACACACGGTATGAAATTTTCCTAGATGCTTGATGGGGTCTTCACCACTTAACCCATAGAATGATGGGAGCAAGTGGATCAGCCTTGGCTTGAGCTCGAAGTTGACACCTTCCCCTAATGTAGGTATAGTAACCACAAGAGGATATTGAGTCAAGTCCGGCTGCGTGAGTTGTAGAAGGGTTCGGTCAGCCATATCTTCACGGAATCGTTGTTGTCTATGTTGCTGGATGTACGTTCTCTCAATTTCTGGATCATAAAGAACAAATCCGGAGTTAGTAGCACGGGTTTGAACCATAGAAATGGTCCAAACCAATAATCAATAATCAAAAGAAAATAAAAACACAACTAAACTCCCCGGCAACGGCGCCAAATTTGACGAGCGCTAAAATCCTAGGTCGTTGTCTTTTAGCTTAGGTCAAAGTAGAAGTTCTAACGTTACACTAACAAATTTATGTATAGCGTAAGTAAGGGTCGAACCCAAGAGAGCTAAGTTGATTTTTGATTTAAATTCAATTATTGAGATTGTAACCAATAAAAGGGGGGGGGGGTGTTGGATTGAAATGTAGCAAGCCAAAAGCATAAGAAACAAGTAAAGATGTGAATAAATCAATGAGAAAAGGACTACACTAGGTTGATTCTTAACATGCAATGCTACTTTGGTTGGTTCTTTTTATAAGTATTTCATCAATGTTCTCGTCTTGATCATATATATATGCTGAGCCAACCGGCATCAACACAACTTAACAAGTTAATGTTCCGTAAACCTACAAGAACAAGTCACAATTTAGCTTTCAAACAAAGACAAAGAGATATAAGGAGAAGAATAAAAGCGTTAGATTTTTCTTTATATTTATATTCCTTTTCCTTTAAGTAATCACAACCAGCTTTTACCTAAAGGTTTTCTACTAGATTAAAGACCCGAATCCGGAATCGACTAATTCTAGTTCTTTGCATGCAGTTAGACACTAAGGTGATCAAGCTAAGTGATAAGAAGCATGCAATTGAAAGTTAAAGCTCAAGGAATATAAAACATATGACTGAATAATACTTATATTACTAAAGACTTACAACCAAAGTAGTAATGCAGCTTCAAAAGAACCCAACGTAGCAAGGAGATTAGAAACACATTACACAAAGGAAGTAAGGGAAAATAGAGAGAATAATGGGAAAATGGTGGATGATTCTAGCAATCAGCCATGAACCTATTTATACTAGAATTGACACTAAATGGGAGTTAATGACCGACCTAAAAAACCACCTTTAATGCCATAAAGGTGGTGCAAACAACCGGAGTAAAGTCTTTGACGCTAAACCGCGGGGGCGGGCTTCAGGGCCGCAGGGGCGGTTTAGGCCAAAAAGCTTGGTGTTCTTCATGGCCGCAGGGGCAGCCTGGCAATTCCGCTGGGGCGGATCTTTAACACTCTTCAAATGTCTGACTCTTCATCTTTATGTCGCTTCTGATGTCGAGCCACAGGGGCGGCCCAATGTCACCGCATGCGGTGACATTGGCTCTTCGGCTTCATAGCTCCGCAGGTTGGTCCGTAGGTAGTGGCGCAGGGGCGTCGGCTTCGCTTCTTCCAAGTGAGTCACCGCAGGGGCGTCTAGAGGTGGCCGTAGGGGCGGTGACTTGCTTCGTTCCGGGCGCTGGTGAAGGCGCAGACTGCGTTTAGGAGTGCAGTGTCACCCGCAGGGGCGGTGTGGCACCAGAAGCTTGTCTTCGTGAATGATCTTCGACTCCCAAGTGCTTCTAACTTCTCTTTTTGCTTCTTTTTTACTTCTTCTGGATTAAGAAGTTAGTAGCACAAACTGACTCTATTATATTTGAAAAGACTCTAAAAACTAACCTAAATGATAGTTATTCCATCACCTATCAGAAGGATCCACATGGACCCGTCCAAGGTCAAGACGATTGCCGATTGGGAACCACCGACAAAGGTAACCGAGCTTTGCTCATACTTCGGACTAGCCAACTATTACCGGAACTTTATCCATGGCTACTCCCACATTACGACACCTCTCACAAACATGCTCAAGAAGGGGACATCTTGGGTTTGGAGTACGGAGAGTCAAGAGGCGTTCAACAAGCTGAAGGAGACCATGACCGAGGAGCCCGTACTTACCCTGCTCGACTATGGGAAGCCGTTCAAAGTCCACACCGATGCCTCAGACTTTTCCATTGGGGAAGTATTGATGAAAGAGGGGCATCCAGCCGTTATGAGAGTCGAAAGTTAAACGACGCCGAGCGGCGTTATGCTGTCCAAGAGAAGGAGATGACCGCCATCGTTCATCGCCTAAGGACTTGGCGGCACTATATCCTAGGGTCAAAATTCTTGGTCAAGACGGACAATGTTGCCACGAGTTACTTCCTCACCCAAAAGATGCTTACGCCCAAACAAGCGAGATGGCAGGACTTCCTCGCATAGTTTGATTATGAGCTAGAGTGCAAACCAAACAAAGCTAATGTGGTGGCCGACGCACTAAGTCGTAAAGCCGAGGTAACCGCCATAAGTCGAACACGAGAGGCCATGGAGGATAAGATCAAGATTGGACTTGATCACAACCCGACAACCCAAAGCCTAAAGGAGTTCATAAAGGCAGGAAAGACGAGGAGGTTTTGGGCCGAATGTGACTTAATCTACACAACGGGGCAACAGTTACATGTGCGCCACTATGGAGGACTAAGAAGGGAAGGCATGCGTGAATTCCATGACTACAAATGGGCAGGCCACCCAAGAGACATCGTACCTTAGCCCTCATGGAGGAGAGTTACTATTGGCCACAAATGCGGGACGACGTGGAGACCTATGTATGGACTTGTCTTGTGTGCCAACAAGACAAGGTCGAGCAGAGACAACCGGCAGGACTACTTGAGCTTTTGCTAATACCGGAGCATTCTTGGCAAAGCGTCAACATGGACTTCATTGTCGGATTTTCCAAAGCAGAAGGCTATGAGATCATCATGGTTGTCGTGGATAGATTCCCGAAGTATGCAACCTTCATACCTGCGACAAAGGAATGCCCGACCGAAGAGGTGGTCAATCTATTCATTAAGAACGTGGCTAAGTATTGGGGCTTACCACAATCGATCATCAATGATAGGTACGGGCAGTTTATGGGCAAATTTTGGACGGATTTATTCAAGATGCTCGGGTACGACCTTAAGTTCACCACCGCTTTCCACCCTAGATGGACGGATAGATCGAGAGGGCCAATTGTTTGCTTGAGGTATAACAGTAGCACTATGTGAGTGTTTCACAAAAGGATTGGACCAAGCTCGTCGATGTCGCACAATTTTCCTACAACCTATAGTGGAGCGAGTCGACGGGAAAGAGTCCGTTCGAGATAGTCATGGGATTTCAACCATGCACACCAAGCATTATCGCCACGGGCTACAAGGGACCAACACCGTAGTGTATAAGTTTGCCAAAAGTTGTCAAGAAGAGTTGGACTTGACCCAAGAATTTCTTGTCAAGGCCAACAAGCGGGCAAATAAGTGGGCGGAACAACACCGGAGGGATGTACAATACCAAGACGAAGACTTTATCATGGTCAAGCTTCACTTCATAATGCATCATACGGGACTACAGAAGGCCTTAGTCTGGCGGTACGAGGGACCTTTCAGAGTTCTTAAGAGGATTGGCCGGACGGTCTACAAGTTAGAGTTGTCGCCCAAGTTCAAAATACATCCGATCTTCCATGTGAGCATGCTCAAGCCATACCATGACGACAAGAAAGACCAAACACAGGGACAAGCACAACAGGCACCGATGGGAATCAAGACATCGTTTGACAAGCAACTCGAAGAGATTGTGTCTGACCACGTACAACGGGAAAGGTACCGACGACCGAGATTGGAGTACTTGACCCGATGGAGGGGCTTACCTAACACCGCGATGTCGGGGGAACCAGCTGAATCTCTATGTCAATTAAGGGACAAGATTGAGGCCTGCGAGGCCACCGCAATGAGGACGTCGCGAGTTTCAATGGGGAGAATGACACGGACCGAGTTCTGGAAGGTTCAAGAAGCACGGAGAACACCCCAACATTGTCTTGACAAGGCCAGAATATTCTAGATCTCTCGGGAATTCTCTAAACTTGTCAAGGCTTGTAGAGAATGTTCCAGATTTGTATAGAAAACTAGAGTCTTCTTCCAACAAGAAGGATCCGGATCCAAGGCTATAAATAAGGAGGTCTCCATCACTTGCAAACCATCCAAGAAAAACTCACTTGTAAAAGCTCTCTCAAAGCAATCAAAGTTCTCTTGTCCACAAAGCCATCGCTAGCAATCGCTTCTACAACAAGTCCCTCGAGTTAAGGCTTGACTCAGTCATTTGACAAGGCCAACGACTAAGAGCCGCACGGTTGTTAATTCGAGAACACCCAGCCCGTGTCACTGGCACATGCTACTCACATGCTCATTTAAATGAAATGCGTATTTGTAAGTCAAATGTTGCGATGAGGTTGCTGACCTAGTGAGCCGGGTACTTAAGCTCTTCTCTCTCACGCCTAAACCCTAACGCCGCCAAATACTTCTCCTCACCTGAGTCTTTGAAAGAGAATCCAAGAGAGAAAAGGGATAGCGAGAGCTTCGTCGGAGATTCTTCAAGGGATCCTCTTCATCGTCTAAACCTCGCTTCATTAGAAACTTGGTTGCATTCATCTTGGAATATCACAAACAATTGTTTTCTTTATTTCTTGTCTTCTTCGTTCTTTTGCTTAAGATTTTTGGAGATTCTTTACAGTTTTCTCATGTCTCAACTCTTTCTGTTTATGCATAAGGTAATTAAATTATTCAGAAATTGTGCATGATTTATTACGTGGTAATTAGAATGTTCATCTTAAGTTTTTTTTTTCCGAAATAAATTATACATATTTAATACAATGTTGCACGGAAAAATAATACTCGTGTCATTGGAGCTTAATTACTCGTACCTCCCACCGTTTGCGATTCCGTTTGAGCCTAATTACCCATTGTCCATTAATGTTTTATGTAATTGTATATAATTATATAAGTGCATGCACGTATAGGTGAGTGATTTATATACACGAATTCACTTAGGGCATGTATGAATATGCACGTATTGGTGAGTGAAGATATATAATGCATACACGACACGTGCATCATCACATACTTCATATACTACTCGTGTCATCGAAGAGTGAAGTATATGCACGGATTTACTTAGAGATTGCATGAATAAGCACATGTAGGTAATTGAATTATCTATATTGCATGCCAACATGTGATTGAATTATCTATATTGCATGCACGAATCCTATCCTAAAATAGGAGAGTGAAATATATGCACAAACCATATACATGCATACACATGCAGAAGATTGAAGTATATGCACACATTTACTTAGATATTGCATGAACACCGCACATACTAGTTGATTGAATAGTATTGCACGTATAGGTGATTGCATGCACATATAGGTGATTGCATGCATGAGCCATATGTGTACGATCATATATTGCACATAATAGGTTAGTTAAGTCACATGAATAATATGACATGTTAGACACGAATGGTGTAATTAATATACCAAAAATGAAAGAAAGAATTTGGCTTACTAGGCCTTTTTTAGTTTTTGTTTAGTATATGTACCCCATAATTTTTTTACCACTTTTATTTAATGGTAGGTAAAGTAATTAACCCCTCTATTTTAATAAAAAAAAAGAATAATAGATGTTTGTTAGTATTATGTAAGTGTATGTTGTAATTCTTAATTACTGAATTTGTTTTTTTTATTATTATTTTTTTTGCCTTTTCTATTTTCTTTTTTATTATTTTTATTTTATGTAATTAACATACTAGAATTTTTTCATACTAGAATTTTTTTCATACCAAACTTTTTTCATAACAGAATTTTTTCATACCAGAAAATTCTGGTATGAGTTTTCTGGTATGAAATTCATGCCAGAAAACTAATACCAGAATTTTTTGGCATGAGTTTTCATACCAGAAAATTCTAGTATGAGTTTTCTGGTACGACAATATGAAAATTCATACCAGAAAATTCTGGTATGAGTTTTCTGGTACGACAATTCATACAAGAAAACTCATACCAGAATTTTCTGGTATGAATTTTTATACCAGAAAATTCTGATATGTATTGATACAATATGAATGAACTTGCAACAATCAAAATGATACTAGCAGTTTTTATGTTTCCCTTATGAGTTTGGATATTGCTGTGTCACAAAAATCATATATATTCCTTAAACGAAGACCTGAAATCATTCGACATGAGTGCAGGAATATTGAATAAGAATATAAATGTAACGGTCAAAACTCAAAGATGGCCTAATCGGGAATTTTTAAGGAACTAAACACGTTTTAACAAGAGATACCTCTTGAGGCAACCTGCTCCTAGATGATATTACCCCCCGGTGTTATTTGGAGCATTTGGGAGCTTCAACTTATAAAAATGCAGTTAAGAGAAATGATCAGGACATCGGACATATCCTAGATATGAAATAACATGTAACACCCCAAATTCTCGGAACTCGGGGAGCTACTGGTTAGGACCTCACAATGGGTCCCGACCTTGGTTTAACAACAACATTACTTGGATCTTACAACAAGGCACAAATGTATTTAAAACAATTTCGAAAACATAATATTTTAATGGTATAAACGTACACAGGTGACAGCCTTACAAACATATATAAAGATACATAACATGCATGACGTATGGAAGACTCCCCCGTCCCCATCTAATGAGTACGTGGACCCGGCTGACCATCCGTTCCGGATCTCTCTGCAACTGTCTATCTCTACAAATCTACAACACGGATAAACCGTTAGCTAACTATCCAAATATAAGCAAAATGATAACAGCACAAGCACACGCAGAAACAAAAATAAACAAACATCATGCTGACACTCAACCGTTTATTATCTATTATTTAAATGATTCACATTATTCAATTTAAGTTGTGGCACGAGAATTATTATTAGTTCTCGCCTCAGTTCCTTATCCAACTGGTGTAGGTCTAGCTGACTTCCACTGGTAGCATCACTACAAACCAAGTATGGACTAGTCCCGAAAGAAACCCCCAGCGCCCGCAAGCTACTGAGCAGAATGCCACCGCCCGTTACTCTTAGGCCAAAATATAGGTCGGTAATTATATATCACAACCTATCTCTCTAAACATTTCAATCACACACCACCATCATCATTTATACTCATATTTAGAAGTCAGCTAAGTAAGCCCAAAGGACTTACCTGATATAAAGCTCGACTCTTTGTAAACCAACTCGCTCTGCAAACTGTAGCAACTCAGTTGCCTGTCAAAGGAGATAAGTGCATTAGCACACTCCTACGTAGTTAGAAGTCTAACACTTCTAAAATAGAATAATATATTAAGACATAACTAGTTGCAGTATTAATTTAGGGTAAAATGACCATTTTACCCTTGGTCCCGAAATTCCCGAAAATTCTAAAATTCATGTCTAAACTCCTATTTGAGATTCTAAAATCATTTCTAACTCCCAAAGCTTCGTTTGGTTCCAAGCTAACATTTTTCCTATGTTACTATTTTCCGGGAAATCGTAAAGGTCTAACTTCGATTCCAAATATAAAATTCGTAACCGCTTATAAAAATTCCGACTTAAAACCCTAGATTATCTATGATGTCCTATCTAACTTTAGGAGAAAGAATTTCTCCAAACTGTTCATTCAACAGTTTTATAAAAATTCCTAAAGTTGACTACTCCCTTTACAAATTCTATACTTAGCCAAAATCGGAGTACACTTTGAAAAATCATAACTCCTAAACCACTCACTGGAATTATCCCAAATTTTGATATGTTCTACTATAAAATCTTACCTATAATATATCCAAAATTCAGCCGGAAAGGATATCAAGAGCTTATTCAAAATCATCTCACAAAACAGCATCACTTGCTGTTTTCCTCCAACACTCAGCACATATATAAAAACGTCAACTTTGAAACACAATAACTCTCGAACCGTAACTCCGATTCCTCCCAAATTTTAATATGATCTACAACAAGATGTCAACTATATCATATCAAAAATTCAAGCCTAACAGAGATCAAAAGCCTATTCTAAACTATCTCACAAAACAGCATCCCATGCTGTTTTTCTCAACTCAGCACATTTATAAAACTGAACTTTGAAACCTCACATCTCTCAAACCATAACATGGATTCCTCTGAAGTTTTAGTATGATCTACTATACTATATCAACTATAACTTGTCCGAAATTTAAGTCTAACAGAAGTCAATAACCCCTCCAAATTTATTCTACAAAACTGCATCTCAAGCAAATTTCCTCAAACTCAGCACACTTAGAAAACTGCATGAGAAGCCAACTTGATAAACTCATATCTCCTAAACTATAACTCAAAATAGGCTCAAATTTCAGTATGTTCTACACTGCAATACCGAAAACAACATATCCAAAAACCAGGAGCAAAGAAAGAGTCTAACTTACCCAAATCTAGGCTCAAAGTCGGTTGTTCAACACTTCTTGAAACTCGGAAGAAATAGCATGAATCTGTACCAGCTCCTCTATGGCTGTTCTGGGTAGATTTAGGAGACATAAAAGGGCACTCATTAGGCATGAATTACATGGGCGGAAGTGCAAGAAAGAGAGATGAACAAGCCTTACTCGATTACACGACTCGAGGAGACTAATGAAGGGGTGCAAGGCTGCTGTTGTCGTGTGTGCGGCTGCTGAGAGGGACTGCTGCTGTCTTCGATCGGGTGTAGTTGAAAGGAGAGGCGGGTGCCGGCCTGCCTGAAGCAAATTCCAGACGTTGCACGTGAAGTAAGATGGCGCGAGATGAACGCCGTAGATCGGGTGCCGGAATGAGAAGGATTGATTCTCTCGTTGTCGATTGTACACAAAAGTGAGCGAGACTGCAGAAGGAAAGACAAGGACGAGTGGTGCGTTGCTGCTAGATGGGAGATGGAGACGTGCAGAGGAGTGCTCAGTCTGGGTTTCGTCTAGGTTTGTCGCTGGTTGTAGGGGAGGCTTGTGTGTACGTTTGTATCGTTCCGGCTTGGGTAGAAGTTCCGAATGATTGACAGAAGGGAGATACGCAGCATAGAAGAGAGCGAGATCTGGGCTGCGATTCTGGACGTGTGAACGCTGCTGTATTAGGCAGTTAAGGCTACGGTTTCATTAAGGAAGGAAGTTCAAGAGGGAAGCGTGATTTCAGGAGTCGTTTCATTCAACGTACCCCTAGTCCAGCTCAGCTCCACGTAGGCAAGAGGAAGCTCCCAAGGATGCTGCAGCGGGCTCTTCTTGTTGGGCTGGCGGAGGCATTAACGCTACTGGGCTGCAGCAGCTGGGCTGCAGAGGGCTGAAGCTGGCAAGCTGAAAGGAGATCACGGACTGGGCTGTACAAGGCAAGCAGTGGCCGGCTGGGCTTGTCACAGACTCGTCACAGACTTGTCTGGCCTTGTCACAGACTCGTCACAGACTCGTCACAGACTTGTCTGGCCTTGTCACAGCTTCGTCACAGAGTTGTCCAGACCTTGTCACAGACTTGTCCAGACCTTGTCACAACTTCGTCACAGACTTGTCAACGACGAGTCATATTCTAAATTAGGGTTTGGGGCTAAACTTATTATTTTATGTGAAGTCAAGGGATCGAAACTGGTAGGCTACGGAATAGACGGATACGGATCATGTTATAGTTTAGGATTTGTTATAATAATCCTATCATTTTATGTGAAGGTAAGCTACATAAAATGATAAAATTTTATAAAGATCCTATCATTTTATGTGAAGGAAAGCTACATAAAATGATAAATTTTATAATAATGTGTCTAACTAAGTAGACAGATATGGGTCAACTGATCGAGATCGGGTTTGTTACAGAAATAAACGGAATAAAAACTCCGGATATTACATAACACGGAAAGGCAAAACGGCCAAAAGAGTCACTATTTCGTTTCTTAGCGCATAAGAAAGACGGCTTAAGAATACGCGTTTTCCGAGACAATTGCGGAATAATTATCCATAAAATATTCCAAATTTATTATTCCAATTTCGATAAGTTTGGAGAAGGGGGCTTAAACCGCTTTCGGATCGGTGAAAGGATAACTATCGACTCCGCTAAAGGATAATTATCGTATTCGCTATAAATAGCGGAAATATCGTTTATTAATTCATTTCCTTTCACGTTTCCTCGTAAAACCTCTGATTTCTCTAACCTTCTAACTCATATCAACTCTTTGTTTTAAATCCGTTTGAGTTTTTGGATTCATCTCTTCATTCTTTTTATATCGGTACCGAGTTTTTGTATTTCCGAGCAAGAGAAGGTTTGGTCGAGCGTATATGATACTAGGACGGTTCCGTCGCTCAAATTTCTGGTGAATTTGAGGATGTCCAAGTGTAGCCTGCGTCGTTGTAATTCCGAATCTTCTTTCAGATCGTCAATCGGGTTAGCAACGAATAAGTTATGAATTTATTCGTTTTCCATATTGCGATTTGGCCTAAATTGACCTTAGGCTTGTCAAAATGGATAATTGAAAGTTCCATCATGCTCGTTACATTATTCTGGTGATTATGGGTTGTTTGTTTGATGAGATTTGATGACAGGTGGGTTCTGAAATTGTCTACGGGCAAAACGTTATGCTGGAGGAATTTAATTAATTAATTGAAGGTTAATTAATTAAATGGGATTATAGAGAAGGATATAAGTTAATTAAGTTCAAAGGAATGAATTTAACTAGTGTTTAAATCGAGAAGTTTAATACGAGAAATATGATATTCTCAACAGGTGTTGTTGAAGGTTTTGGTCTAACTATAGCTTAATTGCTTTGTGAGCATATACTAATGCGAGAAAGGAATATAGTCTGGAGCGAGAAACGGACTTAGGTTGGATTGAGAGCGGATTAGGGTTATCATACTTACAAGGTAAGTGTATATGAATTACACTTGCTTAATATATGTTATGTATTTAATATGCCATGATTTTATGCACGCTTGCGTCTATATATATGTTTGTTATGATTGTATGAATGCCTATATATATGAGTAAGATGATGATGATGATGACGACTTCATATTGTTTATAAAAGCATGTGTGACGTACATGATATGATAATGAAAAGGATGTGATGAAAGAATATAATGATAGCATGAAACTGAGTTATGTTATAAAAGTGATAATATAGGATGATAATTGATTAGTTTGTCCAACTGGGTCCCGCACAGGTTTCCAGGGACGAGGTCGCTAGCTGATCTACAGGGGGCCTCAAAGGTCGCTACCTGATCTACAGGACCCTCAAGATGAGATAGATAGTCCGAGATCGCGACCTAATCTACAGGGGGTCTCAGGACAAAATAGTCCAAGACCGCAACCTGATCTACAGGGGGCCTACGATGCTATCGGGTTGGCCAACCTAAAGAGAAAATAAAGAAAGAAAGAAAAGAAATACAAAAGCACATGAGAAAATATATCGTACGATTAGTTGGAGGTAGTTAGTTAATTATCACCTATGCATCGATGTGATTGAGTCTAGCACGCTATATGTTATGATTATTCATATGTGATGTGTGATAGCATGCTTGAATGTCTATGTGAAATGTGATATATATGGTTGCGGAATTAAATGTGAATGTGGATATGTATGTATGGACTTTAGAATGTGAAGAAGGGTATAGAGTGTTCTTTGGGGACGGGATATTAGATACTTATATATATTGGGGAGCGTAATTTCTATACCCTTAATGAGCTTGTGACTCATTGTTGTTATATCCACATTTTTTCAGCTACTTAGACTCAGCCTAATCAAGGCAAGGACGTCGGACCCAACACCTGGATTTGAGATCATACTAGGTGGGCTGCTATGGGATGCTGCCGCCTAGGATGTTTTGTGGGTTTTTAACTGTTGTGTTTTGTTAAACAGAGTTTTATGACGTATGTTAGTATGTATATATGTTGTGAATATGGTTGCAAGATAAAGTTTTAATATTTACGTTTTTTGCTTATTGCTTTAAACAAGGTTAATTAACTGGTAATCAACTAGAAATGAAATAAGTGTCACAATAAAACCAAGAAGTCAAATGCAATCATAAGGTTAATGTTTATTCATTTCCTTAATTTGTTAGGCCATAGGTTTGAAAAAGTGCGTATAAGATCACCGACAAGAGAAGTGCCTTAGGACCTTGACAACTACAAAAGGGACTTAATTATGAGAACACATATAATTTTAGCTAGGGAGGAAGAATCTTGTTCAGATCAAGAAGTTATAAAAATACTTAAGCACTGACAACTTCAAAAGAATCATATTTATGAGAGCATATAGAATTTTCAGCAAGTGAGGAAGCATCTTATTCAGACCCAAAAGGTAGAATAACACAAAATCTCACCCCTCCACGTCCACCCCTTGCCACCAAAACTATATTGTTATTCGAGGCAAGATTGTTTAACTTTCTGTAGACTAGAAGGAACCACAAACCAACAAGCATCGATTTAGAAGAGACTCAATTTCAGAATAGTGACTCAAATCCGTAATTCCAGTTTCATGTACCAGCACAAAGAGGAACTTATATATTGGATGTGCATTGGCTTATATTCACAAAGAGGAACTCAAATCCGTATTGAGAAATTAAAACTCTACACAAAATTACAAGAGCCAACAAGACGTATGAATCATACTAGAAGCCTCCCAACAACATCAATTACAACTAGAGCTGGGCTACAAAAGGGTAAGGATACGTTTCTGATAGCATGAATTATATTCTATATTTTGGGGTTTGTTTGGACGTTTTATCTTCAATAATCTGCATGTTTGTATGTATAATATGTGATTATATTACCATTTCATCTACCTTTGCGGGAATCGAGGTCTACACCTAGTTTTGTTGTAATCGTAGGTAAAATGGCACGTTTTGCATCAAAAAGGAGCAAAAGGAGCTATGGAGTCATTGGAGCTACATCCAGGAACATAAGGAACCATCCAGGAAGCATAGCCATGGATTTAGGATTCACTTTGGACCAGATTTGAGAGATTTCACATTCAGTTGTGACTCACCTCGGTTGACCACAGATTCACCTCGACCGAGGTGATCCAGAGAATTCGACTCGACCGAGGCGAACACTTGGGACGCGGCGAGAATATTTTATTCTTGGCTGAGATCTTTTATCTTTGGAAAGAGATCTTATATTTTTGGGCTTGGCTCTTGGAAGGAAGAAGATATACTAGATCATATATTTTATCTATTTTATGGGAAGAGATCTTTCTAAGATATATTATCTTTGGAGGGTTATTTTCCTATAAAAAGGGTTGGATTTCCACAAATCCAACATCTCGCATACCACACATCGTGCTATACCATCGATCAGAGTTTATACGCAGCAGCAGCCATACTCCAGTTGGGAGATTTGAAGAACCTTTTTGAAGGTTGAAGAAGGAAGATTATAGCTTTTATAGCTTTTGAAGGGTTTTGTAAGATTATCTTAGATTTCCGTCCTTGTTGTCTTCCTTTGTTGGATTTACATCCAAGGAACGCTTTTGTTGTGATATTTGATTCAGTTATTGAAGTCTTTTCATTAAATTTTTCTTGTTCAAATATTCACCTTCTTCCCATATATTTGATTATTACTTTCATAATGATGAGTGGCTCATTTCCTTGTGTGATTCTAGGGTGATTGGCTGAAGGTTGTGGGAAAAACAATGATAGAATAATCTTAGATTCCAGTAGGACCGTGAAAGTTCGAGTCTTTTAACCTTAACCCTAAGCATCTCGCTCAGTCGATGAACATCTCGGCCGGGGTGGAATTTGGCTGACCGAGGTGACTTATCTGATCCGAAACTGAGAGTTAAGTGTTAGAGTTTGCCAAATCCTATTCTTATTATACCTTTCCTGGTCCAATGCAAGCTTAGGATGAGACTTAACCGGTAATTCCTTAGTTTGTGTACCTAAGATCATAAGTGTAGGTAATAAAGGTTTATCCTTTATTGGGGTTTGAGTGTGCTTTCATCCCATCTTTGTGAGTTAGCCTGAGACTTACCCGGTAAAGGTTGATTCTATTCCCTTAGATGGTGTGTTAGTTTGAGGTTATAGTTCTTTATCTTAATTCCTTGAGACTTACCCGGTAATAGGAGTTACGGTTTAGGATTAGTGAGTAGTGAGACTTACCCGGTGATCTATTCCACTTTAGTAACACCTTCCCTATGCAAAAACCTCAGCTTTGTCCGCTTATCTTTAGATCTTGAGTTGGAACCACAACTAGATGCTTTAATCCCTAGAATTGCATGTTTGCTTTATTGGCTTCTATATCATCTTTGATTGTTTTGATCACCTCTTGTGGTTAGTATTTACATAAGCATACCGTAATTGGACTTTGTTTCACTGAGTCCCTGTGATCGACCCCTGGAATTCCTTGCTTTTACTACGATTGACCCGTACACTGCGGGTTCACATCCTTGTTTTAAGCTTACATCTAGGGTTATAAATTTAAAGCTTGCACACACCGTTTGGAGCGAACAAGTTTTTGGCGCCCTCGATCGAGATGATTCTTGAGCAACCGAGGCGACTAGGGTTTTCTGAAGAACCACCTCGGTCCGTTCCACCTCGGTCCAGTCGAGACCATCTCGACCGAGGTGACAGCAGTTTCAGAAAGGGTATAAAAGGGGGATTTACTTTCTCTCTCTTCCATCTCACCCTTCCTCGACTGCGGCAACAGTTTCACCTCGCCTCCTTCGATTCTTGCTCGTTTTCGAAGATTTTCGCTTCCAAACTGCGATTAAGGCATAGAGGATCCCAGTGCATCATCGATTTGCAAGAAAATCGAGCCAATTCGGCCGAACGAGGTAAAACAAAAACCGAAACCCTACCTCACTTTTTCGCTTCGATTTGAGCTTTGGTTGCCCTTGCATTTGCTGAGAAAAGGCTTAAGTACCCCTTAGGAAGCAGTTGTAGTGAATTTGGGGGAAAAGAACTGAATTTTTTGAGGAAATTAGAATCTAGTTTTCCGCCTCGGTTGAGTCATTATGTGCCTCGGCCGAGGTGATTCTTGAGAGTTGTCAGTTGACCGAGGTGACCTGACAGTGTGATTTTCTGAAAATGAGTTCTGACCGACGCCTTGCCCTGAGAGATAGATCCTCACCTTCCCCTTCTTTCTCTTCTTCCCGACCCTATCGACCGGTGATCCACGAGCGACACCAGGTCGATTATGACTGTATTTTCGGCCGTCCAGTGATTGCACCTCGCTTCCTGGACGTGTCTGCTTTTGATTGCCTCCAGGTAGACGGAGACCTTAGGAGGATGATTTCTACAGTAGGGCTGGATCAGTTTACTGAGATCCGAGCCCCAGCCTATTTGGAGCCACCTTAGAGTTCATTAGCTCCTTCACCTACCTCCCCACAGAGCGATCTGTGAAGTACCGGTTGATGAACCGGAACTTCTTAGTGCCACTAGAGTACTAGAGAGAGATTTTTGGCTTTCCTGAGCCCACAGCTGTTGACTTCCCTTCCCGATCAGTAGCTAGGGAGTTTTGGGGGCAGATTGCCCATATTACCGAGCACGCAGACAGATGGCGCCCTGGAGATTTCAGGGAGAAGGTCATCTTCCATTTAGCCTTTAGGTTAGCCCACCGGATCTTCAATGAGACACTTCTGGCGCGTATTGAGACGCGCTAGAAGATCCGACAGGGAGAGCTTTTCAGTTTATACTGCATGGTTACTAGGGGTATCCCGGACTTTGGCTTGATGTTGGCTGATAGCATGAATTATAGTCTATATTTTGGGGTTTGTTTGGACGTTTTATCTTTCATAATCTGCATGTTTGTATGTTCATTACGTGATTTTACTACCATTTCATCTACCTTTGCGAGAATCGAGGTCTACACCTAGTTTCGTTGTAATTGCAGGTAATATGGTACGTTTTGCATCAAAAAGGAGCAAAAGGAGTCATGAGTCATTTGGAGCTACATCCAGGGAGCATAGCCATGGATTAAAGATTTACTTTGGAGCAGTTTTGAGAGATTTCACATTCAGTTGTGAGTCACCTCGGTTGACCAGAGATTCATCTCGACCGAGGTGATCCAGAGACACCGACTCGACCGAGGTGAACACCTAGGACGCGGCGAGAATATTTTATTCTTGGAAAGTGATCTTATATTTTTGGGCTTGGCTTCTGGATGGAAGGAGATATGCAGAATATATATTTTACCTATATTTATGGGAGAATATCTTTCTAAGATTTATTATCTTTGGAGGGTTATTTTCCTATAAAAAGGGTTGGATTTTCCACAATTCCAAGACCCGCTATCATCCCGCTTACACCGGAAATACGCAGCATACAGCAGCAGCATACTCCATTTTGGAGAGATTTGAAGAACCTTTTTGAAGGTTGAAGGAAGGTTGAAGACCATAGCTTTTATAGCTTTATTGAAGGGTTTTGTAAGATTGTCTTCAATTCCCTCAATTGTTGTCTTGTCTTATTGGATTGCTATCCAAGGAACGCTTTGTTGTGATATTTGATTCAGTTATTGAAGTCTTTTCATTAAATTCTTCTTTGTTCAAATATTCACCTTCTTCCCATATATTTAATACTTTCATTATGATGATGAGTGGCTAATTTCCTTGTGTGATTCTAGGGTGATTGGCTGAAGGTTGTGGGAAAAACAATGATAGAATAGTCGTAGATTCCAGTAGGATCCTGAAAGTTCGAGTCTTTAACCTTAACCCTAAGCATCTCGTTCGGTTGATGAACATCTCGGCCGGGGTGGAATTCTTCTGACCGAGGTGACTTATTCGATCCTAAACTGAGAGTTAAGTGTTAGAGTTTGCTAAATCCTATTCTTATTTCACCTTCTTGGTTCAATGCAAGCTTAGGATGAGACTTACCCGGTAATTCCTTAGTTTGTGTATTAACGATCATAAGTGTAGGTAATAGAGGTTTATCCTTTATTGGGGTTTGAGTGTGCTTCCATCCCATCTTTGTGAGTTAGCCTGAGACTTACCCGGTAAAGGTTGATTCTATTCCCTTAGATGGCATGTTAGTTTGAGGTTATAGTTCTTTATCTTGATTCCTTGAGACTTACCCGGTGATAGGAGTTACGGTTTAGGATTAGTGTGTAGTGAGACTTACCCGGTAATCTACTCCACTTTAGTAACACCTTCCCCACGCAAAAATCTCAGCTTTATCCGCTTATCTATAGATCTTGAGTTGGAACCACAACTTGATGTTTTAATCCCTAGAATTGCATGTTTGCTTTATTGACTTCTTATTCATCTTTGATTGTGTTAAATTGCTCTTGTGGTTAGAATTAACGTAGCATACCGTGTTGACTTTGTTTCACCAAGTCCCTGTGATCGACCCCTGGAATTTTCTTGCTTTTACTACGATTGACCCGTACACTGCGGGTTCGCATCCTTGTTTTAAGCTTAAGTCTAGGGTTATAAATTTAAAGCTTGCACACACCGTTTGGAGCGAACAAGTTTTTGGCGCCGTTGCCGGGGACTTGGTCTAGACCGAGCCGGTACGGTTTGCTCTTGGGGCATTTGCCCCGTTTTGTCTAATCACTCTACTTGAGTGACTTTTGCAGGCTCTTTCTTAGGTATATGCGAAGAACCCGCGCTGGGAAGGAAATCGTTCCTTACGATCCCGAACCGGAAAAGACATACAAGCGACGCTTAAGAGAAGCGAAGATGGCCCAACAAGACGATCGCGATCTTGCGGCCTAATTGAAAGAGACGCAGGAGCTGCTACGTCTCAGCGAGGATGAACTCAGGCAAGAGAAAGAGGAGAATCGCACCAGGACTGCAGCAATCGAAGCTGAGATTGCTGCCATTAGGAACCAGATTCTACTTCGACCGATGCAGGATCCAGTAGTTGATCCTCGACCGAGGCAGATTCCAGTACCTGACGCCCCGGCCGATGTACTCCCACCTCGGATTCCAGTCCAAAATGTTCTTCTTGCAGGAATCCCACAAACCCTAGGTCAAAGGATGGACCCGAATCAACAGCTGAGGCGTCCAGGGGTGAACCTAGGAGATCCAGCGGATCATGACTACGAGCTTCGACCACAAGTTCTATCCATGATTCGCCAATGCCAATTCGGAGGGCTAGAGAAGGAGTCGCCGCATCAACATCTTCAAAACTACGAGATCTTGATGGAAACCTTGCGACCTTCCAGAATCGAGAATAACAACTACAAGCTAAGACCTTTTTACTTTTCTTTAAAAGATAGAGCTCTTACTTGGTATCAATCTCTTCCTCCAGGAAAAATTAGCACATGGGAGGAGATGACTACGGAATTCTTAACCAAATTCTTTCCCCCATCAAAGACTGCTGAAATGAGGGGGAAGATCAATGCTTTCATCATGAAGGACAAGGAAAGCTTGTCCAAATCTTGGGAGCGGTTGAAGGATATCCTTTTGGATTGCCCACATCATGGGATTCCAAAGATCGAGTTGTTGGAGATCTACTTCAAAGGGCTGGACGGAAGCACCCAGTTCAATCTCCAACTACTCTCCGCCGGTACCTTCATGGACATGGCGATTGATGAGGCTTGGGACTTCATTGAGAAGCAAGCCTTACACATGGAGAAATATACCCACCAAGGAGCTGAAGGTGGAGTTAAAAGAGTCAACTTTCAAGATACTCAACCCAACAACAATCAACTCACGTCATTGAAGAATGACGTGAAGGAATTAAAAGAGCTCTTGATGGCTCAAACTAAGAAGGAAGAGCAAGGGCAAAGGAGCAACAACAACAACGGGTACCGTAACAACAACAACGGTCCCCGAAACAACAACTACAACAACAACAATAGAGGATCCAATAGCAACAACTGGAGGGCGAATAACCAAAACCACGGTAACAATTATTCAAACTCCAACTCTAATGATTCCTCTAATCCTTTTCTCTCCTCCCCTTCTTCTTCTTCTACTCCATTGAAGAGCCAGGGGCAAGGATCAAGTTCGTCTCAGCCGGAAAAGAAGGACGCAGTTCTGGAGGCAATCTTGATCAAGCTTAGCGCTATGGAGAATTCCATGACTTCATTTTCGAGGGCCCAAAAGTCCTTCGAACAACAACTTGCTAGTAGGGCGAATGAAGCGCCAAGAGATCCAGGGAAGCTTCCAGCGAAGACGGAAACTAACCCTAAGGGCCAGTGCATGGCCATAACGACGAGGAGTGGACTCAAAGCTGCAGATCCAGTACCTCGCTCGACGCAGACCACCTCGGTCCAGATCCAGTCGAAGAACACCTCGACCGAGATGCCAACCGAGGCGGAGCAACAGAAAGTAGGAGGAACGACAGAAACTTATGTTCCACCTCCTGCATATAAACCACCACTTCCATTCCCTCAGTCCAGAGCCAGAGCACATCTAGACAAGCACTTTGGTAAGTTTCTTGACTTGATGAATAAGCTACATATTAACATTCCCTTCCTTGATGCCATTCTAGGTATGCCCGCCTATGGGAAGTTCTTAAAAGAAATCTTATCAAGGAAGAGGAAGCTGGAGGATGTTGGTGAAGTTAGGATGACATCTAAATCTTCGGAGCTTATCAAGATCATGAAGGAAAAGATGCCACCTAAGTTGAGAGATCCCGGCTCATTTTGCATTCCCATTCAAGTTGGGGATGTCACTTGTGAAGCCCTTTGCGATCTAGGAGCCAGCGTGAGCATCATCCCGCTGGAGTTATGCACTAAGATCGGTCTTGGAGAGCCCAAACCGGTCAAGATTCGACTTTACATGGCGGATCGCTCCATTACCCATCCCGTGGGCATCTTGGAAAACGTTCCGGTCAAGTTGGGTAATTTCTATCTACCTATAGATTTTGTTGTACTTGACATTCCCGCAGATTATTCAGTACCTATTATTCTCGGGAGGCCATTTCTAGCAACTTCGGGTTGCAACGTGGATTGCAAGAACGCCAAGTTGAAATTCAACGTTGGTGGCGATGAGGTGGAATTTGCACCACTTGCAGCCATGAAGGGGGAGCAACTAACTGATGATATCTTCAACATCTACGATGAAGAAGAATCAAGAGAATTGGTGAGCTCTATCCTTATTAACGATCCACTCGAAAGAGTTATTAGCTTCAGTTTAATGGAGGAAGGTATAGATGCTTCTTGTGATGCAGATATACGAAGCTTGAAGGCACTGGGAGAGGATCCAGAAGCTATAACTGAGAAGCTGATCTAGGAGACGACGGTTTCCAGCCTCGGATCCAGTAGCAGTACCTCGACCGAGGCACCTTCTGGACAGAGCGAGGCGACTGAAGAACACCTCGGTCAACACCTATGCGCCTCGACCGAGGTCGACAGCGAGACGAATCTAACTGAGACTGCATCGAGTCCAGTTTCTGACACCACTCCACTGGAAAGAGGAAGCGAAGATCCCTCCCAGAAAGCACCCCCAGTAGTGGAGCTTAAACAACTCCCTAGTCACTTGAGGTATATCTTTCTTGGGCCGGATTCTACTTATCCCGTTATTGCTAGTGCTTCCCTCTCCGATTCTGAATTATCTAAGTTAATGCATGTCCTGAGAAAGCATCGAAAAGCCATAGGTTACACCACGGATGATCTTATTGGCATTAAACCTTCTTTCTGCATGCATAGAATTCTAATGGAAGATAATCATAAGACTTCACGGGAACCTCAAAGACGGTTAAATCCGATCATGAAAGAGGTTGTGAAGAAGGAAGTCCTTAAGTTGTTGGATGCAGGTATTATTTATCCTATCTCGGACAGCAAGTGGGTTAGCCCGGTGCATGTCGTTCCGAAGAAAGGAGGGATGACCGTTGTGACGAATAAGAACAACGAGTTGATCCCAACAAGGACCGTTACGGGCTGGAGAGTATGCATCGATTATAGGAAGTTGAACACGGCGACTCGGAAGGATCATTTTCCTCTCCCCTTCATTGATCAAATGCTCGAACGGTTGGCCCAGCATTCACACTTTTGCTACTTGGACGGCTATAGTGGATTCTTCCAGATTCCTATCCATCCGGATGATCAGGAGAAGACCACCTTCACTTGTCCATGGGGGACGTTTGCCTATCGGAGGATGCCATTCGGATTGTGCAATGCACCCGCTACCTTCCAGCGATGCATGATGGCTATCTTTTCCGAGTACATAGAGGAGATCATGGAGGTATTTATGGATGATTTTTCTGTGTATGGTTCTTCTTTTGATGATTGCCTATCTAACCTTTCTCTAGTACTTAAAAGATGTGAAGACACTAACCTTGTTTTGAATTGGGAGAAGTGTCATTTTATGGTTAATGAAGGCATTGTGCTAGGACACCTCGTTTCTAATCGAGGTATTGAGGTCGATCGAGCTAAGATCGAGACTATTGAGAAACTCCCTCCTCCTTGTTCTGTTAAAGGTGTGAGGAGTTTTCTCGGGCATGCAGGTTTCTACAGGAGATTCATCAAGGACTTCTCTAAGATTTCTAAGCCTCTAACTAACCTCTTAAATAAAGATGTTGTTTTTGAGTTTTCGCAGGAGTGTCTTGATGCTTTTTACAGGATTAAGGAAGCGTTGATCTCCGCTCCCATTATCCAGCCTCCTGATTGGACCTTGCCCTTTGAGGTCATGTGTGACGCTAGTGATGTAGCCGTAGGAGCGGTGCTTGGACAGAAGAAAGATGGACGGACCACCGCCATTTATTATGCTAGCAAGACGCTAGATGAAGCACAACGCAACTACGCTACCACCGAAAAGGAGTTATTGGCGGTTGTATATGCTTTCGAGAAGTTTCGTTCCTATCTAGTAGGGGCGAAAGTCATTGTCTACACCGACCATGCAGCCATTCGTTACTTGATGGCTAAGAAGGACGCCAAGCCGCGTCTTATTCGATGGATTCTCTTGCTTCAAGAATTTGACCTAGAGATCCGCGACAAGAAGGGATCCGAGAACTCAGTTGCGGATCACCTTAGCCGGCTACCGGAATCCTCCCGCGAGACGGATAACCCACCCATAGACGATTCATTCCTCGATGAGCACTTGCACGTCTTGGAGCGTTTGATGGATCTACTTACTTCACCCCACGATGGAGGTGAAGTATGGGGTGAGGGCACCTCCCACCTCGTTTGAGACGCATTATGGTCCAGCTAGCGACCTTAAATCAAGCGCTTCTTGGGAGGCAACCCAAGGTATTGCTTTCTTTTCCCGTCTTCTAGTCTAGTTTAGATAGCTTTTGTTTTTTCTTTGCTTTGCTTTGTTTTTGGCGTTCTGGACAAACAATAGGGAATATCTAGGAAGGAGCATGACTGGAAGGACAAAAGTTCGAGATTCTGAGAAGACAGAAGCACCTCAGTTATTGTCAGAGCACCTCGACCGAGTTGATTCTTGAAGCAACCGAGGCGACTAGGGTTTTTGCAAAACCACCTCGGTCCATACCACCTCGGTCCAGTCGAGACCATCTCGACCGAGGTGACAGCAGATCCAGTAACAGTATAAAAGGGAAAGAAAAATTACTTTTCACATTTTTACCCACCTCGACCGCGGCGACAGATCCATTTCGCTCTCTCTCAAATCTTGCTCGTTTTCGACGTTTTCTGCTTCCAAACCGAGATTGAAGGGTAGAGGAGTCGATTGCAACTATAGATCTGCGAGAAATTTGAGCAACTCAGCCGGAACAAGATAAAAACGATCGAAACCCTAAACTCGTTCGTTTACTGAAATTTGGGCTTTGGTTGCCCTTGATTCTGTTGAGGAAAACCTTAAGTACCCCTTAGGAAGCATCGGTAGTGATTTTTAGGGGAAAAGAACTGAAATTCAGAGAGTTGAAATCGCGACTGTCTTCGCCTCGGTCCAGTCGACCTGCACCTCGGTCGAGGTGATTCTTGGAGTTTGTCAGTCGACCGAGGTAGTTTGACAGTGCAGTTTAAAGATGAGTTCTGACAGATTGTTAGCCCTTAGAGATAGATCCTCTCCTTCCCCTTCTTCTTCCTCATCCCGACCTTCTATCTCAGTGATCCACGAGTGACACCGGGTAGATTATGATCGTATTGCTAGTCGTCCAGTTATCGCTCCTAGATTTTTGGACATTTCTGCCTTTGATTGTCTCCACGTAGATGGAGATCTTAGGAGGATGATCACCACCGTCGGGCTGGATCAGTTTACTGAGATCCGAGCCCCAGCCTACCTAGAGCCGACCCTCGAGTTTGTCAGTTCCTTCACTTACCTCCCCACAGAGAGGGCTGTGAAGTACCGGTTGATGAACCGGAACTACTTAGTACCTCTAGACCACTGGAGAGACATTTTTGGCTTCCCTGCCCCCACTGCTGTAGATTTCCCGACCCGAGCTGTAGCTAGAGAGTTCTGGGGTCAGATCGCCCACATTACAGAGCACGCAGATAGGTGGCGCCCTGTTGATTCCAGGGTGAAGCTTATTTTTCATCTAGCCTTTCGATTGGTACACAGGATCTTCAGCGAGACGCTTTTGGCGCGTACTGAGACGCCCCAGAAGGTCCGACAGGGGGAGCTGTTTTCTTTATACTGCATGGTCACAGGTGGATACCCTGACTTTGGATTGATGCTGGCAGAGGATCTGCACAGGATCAAGGCCAAAGGGAAGGGAGATATATGCTGCGGAGGGATAGTGACCCATATCGCTAGGTATCAGGATATGGATCTGAGTAGGTGTACCATGGTGGCGGCTGCCAAGCCGCTCGGACTTCAGGAGATGATTACTCGGAGGATTCTGGTTCCCCGAGGACTGACTACACCCTACGTCGCTATGCCATGGGAGTTGACTGCACCTCAGGGCATCAGATGGTCTGCACAGTTCTCTGTCTTTGATCCACATTTCTGGCAGACCGCTTGGGGTCCACTTATGGAGGATTACAGAGAGGGAGCAGCTGCCCCTGCTGAGGCTGAGGATGAGGACGACGACGATGATGATACAGTAGACGAGAGAGGAGGTGGCGTCCCGATGGACACAGGGACAGATACAGCTGGGACGAGCGCGCCACCTATTATTGATTTGGATGATGACGAGGAGGAACTGAGCCGGCGCCAGCTGAGACTTCTCCAGTCAGACCTGCTAGACGCAGGAGGCGTGGAGTGAGAGATAGAGCTGCACACCGACGGATCGATGACCTGACGGATCAGGTTATCGACTCATATGCTGCACTTTTGCTGGATATCCGCGAGATGCAGGAGCGGCAGCATCATCAGCACATGATGGCTCAGCTACAGTTTGAGCATATCATGGGCCATCCCTATGATCCGACTCAGTACCCCTACATACCACCACCACCACCGGATCGAGACTATTGAGGAGCTGCAAGATTTTATTATTATATTTTTTATGCAGTTTGGCTTTTATCCGGTGAGTTCTCTTGTTTTAGACTTTTATTATACCCACTGGGACAGTGTGTCTCAAGTATGGGGTGTTTGTTATTTGACTATGTGGCTACCTTTGATGTATTTGATACCTTTGATGTATTTTATTTATCGGATATTTTCGTATTTATGCTTCATTTGCCTTTATATGATTATCTGATATTACATGCATACCTACAGGTTATTTGATTGAGAAAAACGTCGAAACCGAAAAAAAAATGGTTTTAAAAAAAAAATTTTGACCTCGACCGGGGATATTCTGGCCAAACGAGGCATTTCACCTCGGTTGAACCAAGAACATCTCGACCGAGGTGCGTAACAGAAAGTTTTCGAAAACGATTTTTGTGTTACTTATCTGGATATGATCTCAGTGAAGATTCTGTTTACCTACTGGTTTTAAATTCTTTATGTGTTTGAAAGGTTTTATAATATGTTTAAGTTGCTAAATGCTTTGTTTGAAATTATTGGCATGTTTAATACTTTGTTTTTGTCCAAATTATGTTGAATTTGAAGGTTGACACCGCAGGTTAAGTTCTCTCACTTTCTTCTTGGAAAGACCAAGGCAATTCATTTTCTTCTTCTTCTTCTTCTTCTTCTTAATCATGCTTAGCCCCTCATATACATTTTGCCTCCCTTTACCTATCCGGGAATTTGGAAGCAAGCAAAGTGTTGAAAGCAAGTTAAAGTTGAGAAGTGGGCTGGAAGTGGAAGTGTTAGAAAGCGATAATAGGTTTGGGGAAGTCAATCATGAAGATGAGTAACTCGGCACCATTCACATAGCCGGGTGTTTGTGTCTTGCCAAAGTCGGATTGAGCGATATTCCTAACGGGTCGTGGTATGTGCATCAAGGGTTTGATGCATCTCAAGAAATTGATGATTGCAGATTTCCTAGGCTTCGGTTATTGTGCACCTCTGTCCATGCATCCCAAAAAGTAAAGTAAAAAGAGAAAAAGTGTGAAATAAGCAAAGCTTATTGGTGGAAGGTGTTGCAAGTCAAAGTGAAAGTGAAGTTCATCATTTTCCCGGATTCTAGCACCACATTACCTTAAATACATCCCTACCCTGCACGTTTCTTGACCTTTTCTTTTGGGAAGCCCTTGAGACCTTGAGCTTGTTGATTGACTTAGCGGTTTAAACTGGATTATACATGATTAATTTCGATGATTATGATTTATTATGCATTCTATGATTTTATGCAAAGATGAACAACTTTCTTATATTTATAAAATGTTTTGATCATATTAAGTTTTTAATTCCAGGAAGTATTCTCTTAGAGTGATCTATGATAGTTGCACACCATAAAATGTTTTTTGAAAGACTTTTTCATCGATTTTCATGACTATTAATCCATTCTATCTTGTCTTCTATGTGCGGAACTTGCTTGGGAACAAGCAAGGGCTAAGTATGGGGTATTTTGATAGCATGAATTATAGTCTATATTTTGGGGTTTGTTTGGACGTTTTATCTTTCATAATCTGCATGTTTGTATGTTCATTATGTGATTTTACTACCATTTCATCTACCTTTGCAAGAATCGAGGTCTACACCTAGTTTCGTTGTAATTGCAGGTAATATGGTACGTTTTGCATCAAAAAGGAGCAAAAGGAGTCATGAGTCATTTGGAGCTACATCCAAGGAGCATAGCCATGGATTAAAGATTTACTTTGGAGCAGTTTTGAGAGATTTCACATTCAGTTGTGAGTCACCTCGGTTGACCAGAGATTCATCTCGACCGAGGTGATCCAGAGACACCGACTCGACCGAGGCGAACACCTAGGACGCGGCGAGAATATTTTATTCTTGGAAAGTGATCTTATATTTTTGGGCTTGGCTTCTGGATGGAAGGAGATATGCAGAATATATATTTTACCTATATTTATGGGAGAATATCTTTCTAAGATTTATTATCTTTGGAGGGTTATTTTCCTATAAAAAGGGTTGGATTTTCCACAATTCCAAGACCCGCTATCATCCCGCTTACACCGGAAAGACGCAGCATACAGCAGCAGCATACTCCATTTTGGAGAGATTTGAAGAACCTTTTTGAAGGTTGAAGGAAGGTTGAAGACCATAGCTTTTATAGCTTTATTGAAGGGTTTTGTAAGATTGTCTTCAATGCCCTCAATTGTTGTCTTGTCTTGTTGGATTGCTATCCAAGGAACGCTTTGTTGTGATATTTGATTCAGTTATTGAAGTCTTTTCATTAAATTCTTCTTTGTTCAAATATTCACCTTCTTCCCATATATTTAATACTTTCATTATGATGATGAGTGGCTAATTTCCTTGTGTGATTCTAGGGTGATTGGCTGAAGGTTGTGGGAAAAACAATGATAGAATAGTCGTAGATTCTAGTAGGATCCTGAAAGTTCGAGTCTTTAACCTTAACCCTAAGCATCTCGTTCGGTTGATGAACATCTCGGCCGGGGTGGAATTCTTCTGACCGAGGTGACTTATTCGATCCTAAACTGAGAGTTAAGTGTTAGAGTTTGCTAAATCCTATTCTTATTTCACCTTCTTGGTTCAATGCAAGCTTAGGATGAGACTTACCCGGTAATTCCTTAGTTTGTGTATTAACGATCATAAGTGTAGGTAATAGAGGTTTATCCTTTATTGGGGTTTGAGTGTGCTTCCATCCCATCTTTGTGAGTTAGCCTGAGACTTACCCGGTAAAGGTTGATTCTATTCCCTTAGATGGCATGTTAGTTTGAGGTTATAGTTCTTTATCTTGATTCCTTGAGACTTACCCGGTAATAGGAGTTACGGTTTAGGATTAGTGTGTAGTGAGACTTACCCGGTAATCTACTCCACTTTAGTAACACCTTCCCCACGCAAAAATCTCAGCTTTATCCGCTTATCTATAGATCTTGAGTTGGAACCACAACTTGATGCTTTAATCCCTAGAATTGCATGTTTGCTTTATTGACTTCTTATTCATCTTTGATTGTGTTAAATTGCTCTTGTGGTTAGAATTAACGTAGCATACCGTGTTGACTTTGTTTCACCAAGTCCCTGTGATCGACCCCTGGAATTTTCTTGCTTTTACTACGATTGACCCGTACACTGCGGGTTCGCATCCTTGTTTTAAGCTTAAGTCTAGGGCTATAAATTTAAAGCTTGCACACACCGTTTGGAGCGAACATTGGCAGAGGATCTGCACAAGATCAAGGCCAAAGCGAAGGGAGACATCTGCTGCGGAGGGCTTGTCACCCACATCGCTAGTTATCAGGACATGGATCTCAGCGCTTGCACGATGGTGGCGGCTCCGAAGCCGCTTGGACTACAGGAGATGATCACTCGGCGGATTCTGGTTCCCCGAGGTCTGACTACACCATACGTGGCTATGCCGTAGGAGCTGACTGCACCATAGGGGATCAGGTGGTCTGCCCAGTTTACTGTTTTTTACCCTCACTATTGGCAGACCGCTTGGGCTCCACTGATGGAGGATTACAGAGAGGCAGCAGCCGCCCCAGTTGAGGAGGAGGCAGATGATGAGGAGACAGTTGATGACAGAGAGGGTGGAGTCCCGATGGATACAGGGACGGATACTGCAGGGACGAGCGCACCAGTTATAGATCTGGATGATGAGGATACTGAGCCTACACCTGCTGCATCACCTGCGAGATCTGCTAGGCGTAGGACACGCCGTCATAGAGATCCAGAGGCTCATCGTCGGATCGATGATCTGACGGATCAGATGATAGACTCTTATGCTGCCCTTACTGTGGACATGCATGAGAGATTTGCTGCCCAACACCGACAGATTGACGGTTGGACTCATCAGATGCTCAAGGGACAACACTATCAGCGCAGGATGATGGAGATCCAGTTCCAACAGACTATGGGTTATCCATTTAACCCATCCCAGTATCTGTATGTACCACCACCACCACCACCGGATCAGAATTATTGAGAGTTGCAGGATTTTCTTTCTTATTTTTATGTAGTTCAGCTTATTATCCGGTGAGTATTTTATTCTTTTAGACTTATTTTGACCCACTGGGACAGTGTGTCCCAAGTATGGGGTATTTGATGTATTATTTGACACTTATTTGATGTATGACTCTATTTGACCGGATATTTATATTTATGCTTCACTTTTGCATCTATGTGTTTATCTGTGATTACATGCATTACTTACAAGTTATTTGATTGAGAAAAACATCTAAACTGAAAGAAAACTGGTTTTAAAAAAAAAATTTTGGACCTCGACCGGGGCAGTTCTGGCCGAACGAGGCGTTTCACCTCGGTTGACCTAAGAACACCTCGACCGAGGTGGGTTAACTGAGAGTTTTCGAAAACGATTTTTGTGCTTCTTATTTGGATATGATCTCAGTGAAGATCTTGTTTACTGACTGGTTTTAAATTCTTTATGTGTTTGAAAGGTTTTATAATATGTTTAAGTTGCTAAATGCTTTGTTTGAAATTATTGGCATGTTTAATACTTTGTTTTTATCCAAATTATGTTGAATTTGAAGGTTGACACCACATTATGAGTTCTCTCACTTTCTTCCTGGAAAGACCAAGGCAATTCATTTTTCTCTCTTCTTCTTCTTGATCATGCTTAACCCCTCATATACATTTTCGCCTCCCTTTACCTATCCAGGAATTTGGAAGCAAGCGAAGTGGTGAAAGCAAGTGAAGTTAAAGTTGAGAAGTTGGCTGGAAGTGAAAGTGTTAGAAAGTAATAATAGGTTTGGGGAAGTCAATCATGAAGATGAGTAACTCGGCACCATTCACATAGCCGGGTGTTTGAGTCTTGCCAAAGTCGGATTGAGCGATATTCCTAACGGGTCATGGTATGTGCATCAAGGGTTTGATGCATCTCAAGAAATTGATGATTGCTGATTTCTAGGCTTCGGTTATTGTGCACCTCTGTCCATGCATCCCAAAAAGTAAAGTAAAAAGAAAAAGTGTGAAATAAGCAAAGCTTATTGATGGAAGATGTTGCAAGTCAAAGTGAAGTGAAGTTCATCCTTTTCCCGGATTCTAGCACCACATTACCTTACATACATCCATACCCTACACATTTCTTGACCTTTCTTTTGGGAAGCCCTTGAGACCTTGAGCTTGTTGATTGACTTAGTGGTTTAAATTGGATTATGCATGATTAATTTTGATAATTATGACTTATTATGCATTCTATGATTTTATGCAAAGATGAACAACTTTCTTATATTTAAAAAATGTTTCGATCATATTTTGATTTTAAATTCCATAAAGTACTCTCTTAGAGTGATCTATGATTGTTGCACACCATAAAAATGTTTTTGAAAGACTTTTCATCGATTTTATTGACTTATAATCCATTCTATCTTGTCTTTTATATGCGGAACTTGCTTGAGGACAACCAAGGGCTAAGTATGGGGTATTTTGATAGCATGAATTATAGTCTATAATTTTGGGGTTTTGTTTGGACGTTTTATCTTCAATAATCTGCATGTTTGTATGTATAATATGTGATTATATTACCATTTCATCTACCTTTGCGGGAATCGAGGTCTACACCTAGTTTTGTTGTAATCGTAGGTAAAATGGCACGTTTTGCATCAAAAAGGAGCAAAAGGAGCTATGGAGTCATTGGAACTACATCCAGGAACATAAGGAACCATCCAGGAAGCATAGCCATGGATTTAGGATTCACTTTGGACCAGATTTGAGAGATTTCACATTCAGTTGTGACTCACCTCGGTTGACCACAGATTCACCTCGACCAAGGTGATCCAGAGAATTCGACTCGACCGAGGCGAACACCTGGGACGCGGCGAGAATATTTTATTCTTGGCTGAGATCTTTTATCTTTGGAAAGAGATCTTATATTTTTGGGCTTGGCTCTTGGAAGGAAGAAGATATACTAGATCATATATTTTACCTATTTTATGGGAAGAGATCTTTCTAAGATATATTATCTTTGGAGGGTTATTTTCCTATAAAAAGGGTTGGATTTCCACAAATCCAACATCTCGCATACCACACATCGTGCTATACCATCGATCAGAGTTTATTCGCAGCAGCAACCATACTCCAGTTGGGAGATTTGAAGAACCTTTTTGAAGGTTGAAGAAGGAAGATTATAACTTTTATAGCTTTTGAAGGGTTTTGTAAGATTATCTTAGATTCCCTTCCTTGTTGTCTTCCTTTGTTGGATTTATATCCAAGGAACGCTTTTGTTGTGTTATTTGATTCAGTTATTGAAGTCTTTTCATTAAATTCTTCTTGTTCAAATATTCACCTTCTTCCCATATATTTGATTATTACTTTCATAATGATGAGTGGCTAATTTCCTTGTGTGATTCTAGGGTGGTTGGCTGAAGGTTGTGGGAAAAACAATGATAGAATAATCTTAGATTCCAGTAGGACCGTGAAAGTTCGAGTCTTTTAACCTTAACCCTAAGCATCTCGCTCAGTCGATGAACATCTCGGCCGGGGTGGAATTTGGCTGACCGAGGTGACTTATCTGATCCGAAACTGAGAGTTAAGTGTTAGAGTTTTCCAAATCCAATTCTTATTATACCTTTCTTGGTCCAATGCAAGCTTAGGATGAGACTTACCCGGTAATTCCTTCGTTTGTGTACCTAAGATCATAAGTGTAGGTAATAAAGGTTTATCCTTTATTGGGGTTCGAGTGTGCTTTCATCCCATCTTTGTGAGTTAGCCTGAGACTTACCCGGTAAAGGTTGATTCTATTCCCTTAGATGGTGTGCTAGTTTGAGGTTATAGTTCTTTATCTTAATTCCTTGAGACTTACCCGGTAATAGGAGTTACGGTTTAGGATTAGTGAGTAGTGAGACTTACCCGGTGATCTATTCCACTTTAGTAACACCTTCCCTATGCAAAAACCTCAGCTTTGTCCGCTTATCTTTAGATTTTGAGTTGGAACCACAACTAGATGCTTTAATCCCTAGAATTGCATGTTTGCTTTATTGACTTCTATATCATCTTTGATTGTTTTGATCACCTCTTGTGGTTAGTATTTACATAAGCATACCGTAATTGGACTTTGTTTCACTGAGTCCCTGTGATCGACCCTTGGAATTCCTTGCTTTTACTACGATTGACCCGTACATTGCTGGTTCGCATCCTTGTTTTAAGCTTACATCTAGGGTTATAAATTTAAAGATTGCACACACCGTTTGGAGCGAACAGTTTCGTTACCGAACTCATTCATGTCCCAGCCAGTTCCGCCCATAGAGCATGCGCTCTCATCTTCCTCGCTGCACTCATGAAGATCTAGATCTGGATCTGGATCTAAATCTAGATCTAGCGCTCATTTGTTGCCATTTTCAATATTTATCATCTTTCAATGGGACACAACCTTCTCGAAGCCCTCAACATCAGAGTCACCGGCACCGCGACCGGGATCTGGTGTTCGCCCTTGGATTCGACACCGATCAATCGTTATGGCAACAAATTCTCCCTTACTTCAAGCCTTACTACAAAATCATCCTCTACGATCTACCCTATGTCTTGGTCGGACACTTGGTTTCTGCTCTTCATCCTCCAGTTGGTAAGGATGGAGTCGAGAGAGTGAGTTGTTGAAGTGGGCAACACTAACCTAACTTTGGCTTTTTTGGGTGAAACCCTAAGAGCTGATTTTTGAATAGTAAAAACCTAATTGGGGTACATTTACTTAATCCGAAATCCTAAAAGCCTATTTACTAAACAAAAATCTCAAAAGGGCCTAGTTATCAAATTAGCCCGAAAGGAAACAATATATAATTCATAAAATACAAAACAACGTAATTAATATACAAAAATAAAACTGAATCATGAACGTCGATATTGTTTAATTATGTGACCGAGATTAGTTCTCATTCCTTGCAATTATCCAAAGCTATCATTGCAAGGAATGACCCAAAATTCTGAAATTTCATAATTTTCCCCAAAAGGATAAATTGGGTATCTAAAATCGTATAGCTAACATTGAGTAAGTGAGTGAGTTTGGGTAAGTGAAGTTGAGTATGTGAAAGTTGGGTATCTGAGATTGGTTATATGAAGGTTGAGTACGTGAAGGTTGGGTAGGTAAATGTTGGGTATGTAAAGTTGAGTATGTGAGTGAAGTTGGTATGTGACGCTGAGTACGTGAGTGAAGTTAGGTATGTGAAATTAGGTACATGAGTAAAGTTAAGTATGTGGAGTTGAGTATGCCATTTCTTTTCCTTCTTCATAGGACTATTACAAAATATTATTTACTAAACTAATTATTTTCTTATTTATTTTTTCTAGGATTATTTAAAAACATCACTCATTTACAAAAGTGCCGTACTTTGTGCACATAATAAAAAAAGGTACATACTTACCAAAATCATTCTAAAAAAATCGGTTTTTCAAATTGATTGTTTTAAAAACAAAATTAAGTGGTGTGCTATATACACGGTGCTCAAATTTACAAGGACCAATAACTCGCAAGGTGCCTAGCTTGAGCGCTAGCAGATGGCCGGCGTCCATTTTTTTTTGTTTTAAGTGAATCTATTTATAAATAAACAATTTTTGTTCCAATTTAGGCGTTGACGCCCTTTTTTTATAGAAAAAAAATTAAAGAAAAAAAGATGCCGCCTCTTGGCGCTGGAGAATGCGATTTTTTTTTCACGTTAGTAAATCGAAATCCGTGTATTTACCTTTTTCGAAATTAAAAGAGAAAAAAGTTTGAGTTTGTTAAGATTTGTTCAAATAACAACTAATCATATTTATTTGGATATAAAAAATAAAAAATTTGAATATATAGATGGTGATATTTTAATTAAATGGCAGTTTCATAAAAATTTAAAAATTACTGAGATGACATCTCTTATTATTTGACACGTGGTCTTAACGGGTTTTCTTAGTGTATTTATAGATATAGATGTGTTTATGAGACAAAATTACAAAGGAATTGAGAGGGAGAGAGTGTATTAATTTGGTTTCTTTCACCTATAATTTGTGGATTGTTTTAAATATACTTTTTTCTCGTTTTACATATTTTTTTCTACAGGGATTGATGGAAACAAGTGGATAGAATCATGTAAGTAATGCATATCCACATGGTCAACTTTTGTATCCAAAAGATAAGTGTCTCGAACTGAAGGAATTGTGTCCTTTATCCAAGGTGCAATTACTGATGATGAGATAGGACATTAAATATAGGGATATATATAATCCGATAATATTAGGGGTCATGGCGTTTTGCTAGAAGCTAACCATGATCGGTACATTTATATGATAAAATGTATTGCTAGTGTTATCGGGTCCTACGAGGTCACACCATAACGAGCAGGAGAACTGAATCAATTAATGAGAGAATTACCATATAGGAGTATATGGTGGAAAAGGATATATTTTGTAGGAGTACAAAATATATTAAGGAATTGGTAATTAATAATAGATAAGGGGTTATTTATTTATTAATTACTAAAATATATATTTTATATTTTAAGGTCGGGCTTTTTAATAGTTAAAAAGCCCAACCCTAAATTTATATAATTGAACGATCGATTAGAGGATTTAACGTAAGAAAACATTCAGCCGTGTATTCACGTAAGAAGCGACGTTCTTCCTCTTCGATCCCTCTCTCTCAAAAGCTTCATCCTTTGTTCTAGCAATCGAAGGTTAAGGCGATTCTTGTTCAATCTCGGGTGGACCAACTAGAGGAGTAACATTTGAGACTCTACATATCCTTGAAGGAGTTATCGAACACGCATCAAAAGGTATTCCTTTTCCCCTTATCTAATCTATTATGCATGCGATCCATGTTTAGATGTTTAGGAAATCGTTTCCTGAAATTCCGCTTTTACACATCTAAAATCCCAACAGTGGTATCAGAGCCTCTTGCATAAATTGATTAGATCAAATTAAAAAGGCCATGTATTGATGCATGTATTGATTGTTTTGTTTCAATTACGAAAGAGATTGTTTGTATGGATTAATTTGCATGATTAAGGTGTAAAATTGGATGCTTAATAATTAAGCATGATTAGTTTATTAAGGAAATTGTTTCCATGAATGTTGCGGCAGTTTACGTAGGTTAATAGGTTTCTATAAGATAATGATGAAACAAAAATCCTTAATGATGATTAAGGAATTGCTTAATATGATTAAGCAAGTTAAACTTACGCATACATGTACGGCATTAAAATTAGGGTTTTTAATTTCATTTTTTTTTGGGTTTTAGATTATTTTTATTAATTATCTAATTTGATTAGTTATTTATTTAAATAATAATTATTTCTAAAAGATATTATATATGATATTATATCTAGATAAATATGATTTATCAAGTTGGAAATAAATAAATTTAATTTGTTAAGATATGAGATATTTTAACTTAGTTAAATTATACCCTAAAATAAAAGATAAGATTTGCTTCCTAAAAGATATTATATATGATATGATATCTAGATAAATATGATTTATCAAGTTGAAAGTAAATAAATTTAATTTGTTAAGATATGAGATATTTTACCCTAAAATAAAAAGATAAGATTTGCTTCCTAAAAGATATTATATGAGATATTATATCTAGATAAATATGATTTATCAGGATGGAAACAAATAAATTTAAATTTGTTAAGATATGAGATATTTTAACTTAGTTAAATTATATCTTAAAATTAAAAGATATTATATGAGATATTCTATCTAGATAAATATGATTTATTTTCTTTTTAAAATAATTTTTTTTAGGATAAATATGATTTATCTTATTTGGAGATTATAATTTAATTATATTAGGATATATGATATCTTACTTAATTAAATTTTATCTTAAAATAAAAGATACCCACCTTTTATGGAAAATTGCTTATTTATGTATGAGGTCTTAATTTAGAAATGTTCTAAATTTTGACAAGTTACTAAAATAATAAATATGTCTAATCTTAGCAATGATCTAACATTAGAAACGTTCTAATATTAGCTAGTTACTAATTTTAGAAAGTTACCATAAATAGAAAGATACTAATTTTGGAAAGGTTCCGAATTTAGAAATTTTACACCTTTAGCATTTTAATGATTAATATATGATATTAATACCATACACAATATGATTGATTAAAACAATACCGGAAAGGAGTTTCCAATTCTATATTTTTTTTATGTGATAAAGTGGTTATGTGTATTTTTTTTTAAATATCATATATGCCATGCTTGTATGTATGTGTATAGTGATATGCTCGTGCAGGCGGTTACTAGTATGGCCCCAATCTTAGGATAGTTAAATACGATCTGCGCATCGTTATGGTTTTATTGTACACGATCTGCGTATCGTTGTGTATTTTTGTAATTTTCAATTTCTGCAAGAGTTAATTTTTAAATTCATTATACAAGAAGACTAGAGTCCTAAGGAGCCCGAAGGATGGAGATCCATGGAGGTCCAAGAATGAAGATTCTTTTTGAGGGGCCATACTAGAAACCATTAATTTAATGCGTTTTTTGAATGCCTTAAATTTCCACTTGTATGCTTGTTTGTTATTTTTGCTATGAGTTCACTTTTAAATAACAACCTCGCATGCTTAAAAACGTCCCTTAAAAGAATATTGAGAATTGTCTTCCCATATCATAACCGATCCCTATCTAGGAATTTGTAGGATAGGTTCCGTCAAAGCGGGGTGTCCTTACTTTGACCTAGATATATTGCGGGTATGCTCATACTAAGGGGCATGCTGCTTTGATATGGTTAACTCAACAAAAGACCAAAAGATAAAGTTTTGGATTTTGAGACATAAGGGTGAGTTCACATGAGATGTGTTCCCATCAACCAAGAATTATAAGGAGTTATAATTAGTAAAGGAGTTTACTTACCTTGATTATATGAGACTTAGGGCAGTGCCAAAGTACGCTAAGGTTCATATATGATAGGATCTTGGAATCATTTTTGCTCACTAAGGGAATTGATAATATGAGTAGAAATGTGCAAAAACTTCAATTGTTTATAATTGTTATAACAGTTTATAGCTTTTGCAAAATCAATCATAACTAATCTGCATTTTATTATTCTGTGTTTTTGTAGTCCACCATGTCAAACAAAAACCTCATATCTTCTTTACGCTCCATACTCGATAAAAAGAAAATGAACGAACACAACTTCCTTAATTGGGAGAGAAATCAGAGAATTGTTCTCAAGTCGGAGAACCAAGAGGATGTCTTGGAACATCCAATCCCTAAACTCACATTGAACTCATTTGATGAGAACCATGTGACGTACATGGAGGATAAGAAGCAGGGGAATGTCTCCACTTTGGGTATTCATGTTGTTGAAATTTTGTCAACTAATTCTATTTCATGGGTATTGGATACCGGATGTGTTTCTCACATTACTTCGAATGTACAAGCACTAAGAAATAGAAGGACGTTGCGGAAGGGAGAGGCAGATCTACGAGTTGGTAATGGAGCAAGAGTTGCTGCTGTTTCCATTGGAGATTATTGCTTGACTTTACCTTCTGGCTTAGAGATAGAACTTAATAATTGTTATTTTGTTCCATGCATTACTAAGAACTTAATTTCAATTTCAGTTTTAAACCGTGAAGGTTATACATTTACCATTACTGGTCACATGATGATGGAGATTTATAGGAATGGTATTTATTATGGTCGTGCAAATATGAGTAGTAATGGACTATACATATTAGACCTCAAAACTGAGATATATAACATTAATACAAAAAGGCAAAAGTCGAATGAAACAAACGAAGCAAACCTATGGCATTGTCGATTGGGTCACGTAGGCATAAAGCGCATTAAGGAACTCCAGACAGTTGGATTACTTAAACCATTTGATTTGGAATCATTTGAAACATGGGAGTCGTGCCTAATGGGAAAGATGACAAGGTCACCCTTCACTGGGAAGAGTGAACGGACTTCTGAACTTCTAGCCCTCATACATACGGATGTATGTGGACCTATGAGTAAAGAGGCTAGGTCTGGCTATCGCTACTTCATTACATTTACTGATGATTTTAGTAGATACGGGTATATCTACTTAATGAAACAGAAATCAGAATCCTTTGAAAAGTTCAAGGAATTCCAGAATGAAGTGGAAAGACAAACAGGCAAGAAGATAAAAGTGCTTCGATCAGATCGAGGAGGCGAATATCTGAGCCATGAATTCGATCATCATTTGAGAAATTGTGGAATTGTGACACAACTCACTCCCCCGGGCACTCCACAACTAAATGGTGTGTCTGAGAGGAGGAACAGGACTTTGTTAGACAGTGTCCGTTCAATGATGAGTTTTGCGGATCTTCCATTATCCTTTTGGGGATATGCTCTCCAAACAGCTGCGTTCGTTCTAAACAGGACTCCGTCACGTTCAGTTGACAAGACACCATATGAGATATGGACAGGAAAGGTTCCTCACTTGTCATTTCTGAGGGTCTGGGGGTGCGAAGCTTATGTAAAACGTTTACAATCTGATAAACTAGCACCGAAATCAGACAAATGTTACTTCGTAGGATATCCCAAGCAAACAAAGGGGTATGATTTCTACCATCCCATAGAGAACAAAGTGTTTGTTGCTCGGGATAGTGTCTTTTTGGAAAAGGAATTCTTTTCCAATAAGCCAAGTGGGAGAAAAGTTCAAATTAATGAGATTAATTGTGAGCAAGAAACGCAACAACACGAGGACATACAAGATGTCACTGAGGAACTTGACTATTTTAATGAACCTCTTATGAGGCAAGTTAATCCAGTTCAAGAATCAATTCCTACAGTAGATCAGGCTGAAGAGGAACCACATATTGATGTGGAGAACTCTACAAATGAGGAACTGCATAATGATGTAGGAAATCATACAGTTGAAATCTCTCCTATTGTTGGCCCAAATTGGAGATCAAATAGGGTAAGGCAACAACCTAGACATTTGGATGACTATGTGTTGCATGCCGAGATCGAAGTGCTCCTAATGGAGCATAACGAGCCCGCTTCCTACAAGCAAGCTGTGACGGATCAGAACTCCGAAAAATGGCTTGAAGCCATGAGATCCGAAATGGAATCCATGTCTGAAAATCAAGTATGGGACTTGATTGATTTGCCTAATGGGGTAAAACCTATTGGTTGCAAATGGGTCTTTAAAGTAAAGACAGACAAGGATGGAAATATCTCTGTTTATAAAGCAAGGTTGGTTGCTAAGGGATTTAAACAAATTCATGGTATTGACTATGAGGAGACATTTGCCCCGGTCGTCATGATCCGGTCCATTAGGATAATCCTAGCGATTGCCGCCTTCTATGATTATGAGATATGGCAAATGGATGTCAAGACCGCATTTCTAAATGGCTGTTTAGAAGAGGATGTATATATGATGCAACCTGAGGGTTTTGAGGATCCGAAATATCCTAGGAAGGTTTGCAAGCTTAAGAAGTCCATTTATGGACTGAAGCAAGCATCCAGGAGTTGGAATCTTCGATTTGATGAAGTGATCAAACAGTTTGATTTCATCAGATGTGAAGAAGAACCATGCGTTTACAAAAAGTTGAGTGGGAGCAAGGTGACTTTCCTAGTCTTGTATGTGGATGACATACTACTCATTGGGAATGACATTCCGATGCTGGAAACAGTAAAGGGGTGGCTTAAGAAGCATTTCTCAATGAAAGATCTAGGGGAGGCCGAGTACATACTAGGCATCAAGATCTATAGAGATAGATCTAGAAGGCTTATTGGTCTCAGTCAAGGAACTTATATAGATAAGGTTCTACAGAGATTCAAGATGACAGATTCCAAGAAAGGATATCTGCCTATGCAACATGGGATCCATCTCAGCAAGACCCAGTGTCCTAAGACACCTGGTGAGATTGAGAGGATGAGCAAGGTTCCCTATGCCTCTGCTATAGGATCCATCATGTATGCAATGACCTGTACTCGACCAGATGTTGCATATGCTTTGAGTATGTGTAGCAGGTACCAGTCGAACCCCGGTGACATTCACTGGCAAGTTGCGAAGAACATCCTAAAGTACTTGCGAAGGACTAAAGATGATCTACTGGTATATGGAGGTGATGATGAGTTAGTCATCAAGGGCTATACCGATGCTAGTTTCCAGACTGACAGAGATGGCTTTGAGTCACAGTCTGGATACGTCTTCATTTTGAATGGAGGAGCGGTAAGTTGGAAAAGCCAAAAGCAGGACACGGTTGCGGACTCAACCACAGAAGCAGAATACATTGCTGCGGGAGAAGCGGCTAAGGAAGCGATCTGGATTAGGCAGTTCATAGCTGAGCTCGGCGTTGTCCCTAGCGTGACGAGGGCAGTTGACGTCTATTGTGATAACAATGGCGCGATTGCTCAAGCGAAGGAACCTAGCTCAAGCTCCAAATCCAGACATGTTCTGCGGAAGTATCACATGATCAGACACTATGTTGATCGGGGTGATGTAAGGGTGTGCAAGGTGCACACAGATGATAACATTGCAGACCCACTGACTAAACCCATGAATAGGCCTAAGCATGATAGTCATACTCGGGCCAAAGGGCTCAAACACGTTAGAGAATTCTTTTGAACTTATGTGTTTGGATTGAGAAAACGTTTGTTTTTGTCATGGAGTTTATGATTGTTTTATATATGAGTTTTCATATTCTTATTTGATTATTACTTGAATATTAAATAAAGTATCCAAACAATTTATTAATTATCAAATGTGCTTACTGGAAAAGTTCCGGTGAATGAAACCACATTAAGTGAACTGAAATTATTAAATTGAAAGGATCCGTGGTCTAAGTCGTTAACTTGGATACAAACGACTCTAAAGTAGACCATCTTGTGAGCGAATGATGAACGTGGGTTTCATAGTTCATAGGACATGGAGATGTCCAATCGCTTACATAGGTGAGTATGGTGATACTCATCGGATAGACCGATCCTATGGCTCTCATGACTTATTGAGGAGTTATAGCGATTATCATTATCAGTGAGTTCCTTAACATGAGCTTGATATAACTTTCATTTGAAGGATGACATATCTTAGATACTGTTAAGCGCTGACCGTAACAGACAGCTATAAAGGCAGTAATCAGGGTGGTCAAAATTTGAGTGGGAGTTATAGTCGTTGCAAGATTGGATTAATCCTCCTATACCAGCATACTTTGATATGTTGGGAAGGATTGGTGTCCCCGGCCACTTGAAGAGTGAGAACTGTGTAAACGCATGGCCATGCTCAGATTTGATCTGTACTGACAGTTTGATCTCAGGAGTTCAAGAAACATATCTGATGGCAAAGATGGTTTCCATCACATAGTCAGATAAGGACATTAAGCGATAAGGGAATTTTTAACATTGCACACTTGTATGAAAGTACAAGTGGGAGACTGAAGGAATTGTGTCCTTTATCCAAGGTGCAATTACTGATGATGAGATAGGACATTAAATATAGGGATATATATAATCCGATAATATTAGGGGTCATGGCGTTTTGCTAGAAGCTAACCATGATCGGTACATTTATATGATAAAATGTATTGCTAGTGTTATCGGGTCCTACGAGGTCACACCATAACGAGCAGGAGAACTGAATCAATTAATGAGAGAATTACCATATAGGAGTATATGGTGGAAAAGGATATATTTTGTAGGAGTACAAAATATATTAAGGAATTGGTAATTAATAATAGATAAGGGGTTATTTATTTATTAATTACTAAAATATATATTTTATATTTTAAGGTCGGGCTTTTTAATAGTTAAAAAGCCCAACCCTAAATTTATATAATTGAACGATCGATTAGAGGATTTAACGTAAGAAAACATTCAGCCGTGTATTCACGTAAGAAGCGACGTTCTTCCTCTTCGATCCCTCTCTCTCAAAAGCTTCATCCTTTGTTCTAGCAATCGAAGGTTAAGGCGATTCTTGTTCAATCTCGGGTGGACCAACTAGAGGAGTAACATTTGAGACTCTACATATCCTTGAAGGAGTTATCGAACACGCATCAAAAGGTATTCCTTTTCCCCTTATCTAATCTATTATGCATGCGATCCATGTTTAGATGTTTAGGAAATCGTTTCCTGAAATTCCGCTTTTACACATCTAAAATCCCAACACGAACACCTACCGGAGAAGATTAAGTTTTAAAATTTAAAGTATATAACCACTCATATACATAATATATACTTCCACATGTTCATTATTCTACACTTAATTACTCTTTGTTTTTTCTTATTAATATAATCTTATTTGAAGGCACTAATTTATAAAATTAAGGAAGTCTGATCTTATCAAAGAGCGGAGATAACCTCGATGTGTCATCCTACGGGATAAGCTCTTATTCAGTGAATAGTAAATGTCTCTTGATCATAAATAAACTACTATATTACCTGTACTTTGTACGGAAATGTATTTTAAATTTAACTTAATACAGTAATAATATGGCAGATGTAAGGTTTAAAACATAACAGTTAAAATATTCAATAATATCTCTTCATCAATATAAATTAGAAATTTTAAGCATTAAAAATTTTGAAATAGTTTTTATTAAAATATTCAGCAAAGTAGTATAGCAAATTATTTAAATAAATTTTGTTAAAATGTGTAATTTAAATAAAGTATTTGTAATTAGAAAATTTAAATTATTTGGATAATTTTAGCAAATTATTTAAATAAATTTTTAAAAAAGTTTATAAATTTAAGAAAAAAAATATTAGAAAATAACAAGAAAAACAAATTTGAAAGGAACTTTCGTGTACATATTTTCATATTTTATTTATCAGTAAAACGAGTTAAAAGTTCACACACTCTCAAATGAAAATTAAAAATATGTAAGGATGTTTTGTGGAGTTTTAAACTGAAAACATGTTAGAAAAATAACAACGAGAAAAAAGTATGTAAGGAATGATATTAGAAAATAACAACGAGAATGAAAATTAAAAATAATTAACCAAATATTAAGATTAAAAAAAAGTTTATAAATTTTAGAAAAAAAATAAAATTCAATCAAAAATTTAAAATATAAGTAAAAAAATATTAAGATCTTCACAATTAGATTGCAAATCTTAACAATTTTAATTAATTCATTAAATATCAATTAATCTTTCATAGTGGTTTCATAAGATTGTGACATGTGGCAAAACGATGAGGTGGCGGCACCAAACTGTGCCAAGTGACAGGTTACGGTCTGCTTTAGTATATAAGATATAATATATAAGATAGATAAGATAAGCATATCACATATTTTAAAATATATAAATTAATATATCTTTACTTAATGTATTAATATTCTCAATTTATTATATTTTTTTAATCTTGTATAATAAGTTCAGGTATAAGAAATAGTCAAATTATTTGTATATAAGAAAATTAATCCAATAATATTTTCGAGTTACTAATATATCGTGTACAAGAAACTATTTATATTAATTCTTGAACATTCAACGTATATACTTCAAACAAAATCTTGCTATTTTGCGTGGGTTTAAATATATGGAGTATTTGGTAGTATATACCTCGGATATATGTATATTCGGGGTATATATACTCATCAATATATCTAGTGTATTAGAAAGCATATACGCCGAATTCATATATCCGGGGTACTTTCCCGGTACTTATTTGGGGTATTTAATAACATATAAGGCGGATGTACATCCAACGTATATAGAGTTTTATAGCCCGTGTATTTGGTGGTCCCGGATTAATGTACGGGGTATCTATTAGGTAATATTTTCGGATATTTGATCTATATTAAATTTAAAAGCTTATTTTCATTTTTAAAAATATACCGCTTGTATATAAATACAAGAGTTTTTCCTCTTGGTGCCCTCAATGTTTGGTCTTTTCTTCTTGGTATCCACTAAGTTTCAAAATTCCTATTAGTACCCTCATGGTTTTATTTGTTTCGTCTCTATACTCATTCTTAATATATCACGTTAAAATTTTATTATAAAATAATAATAAATCAAAAAAATATATTTAAATAAATTATGACCTCATTAAATTTAAATTAAAAAATTTATAACAAAATAGTTTTTATATTTTTTTTAATTTTTGTAATAAAGATATTTTTTTATTTTTGACTTAGAATATTTCTTTACTTTTTATTTTTGAATTATAAAATATATATAAATTTAAATTTAAAACAATTTCTTAAAATTTTATTAAGAGTCTAGAAATTTAAAAATATAATAAAAATCATTTATTTCTAAATTTAGTTTTATATAATTTATATTAATTAATTTTTTTTATAATTATGTTTTTTAAATTTTAAGAGTATGGAAAAGTATATTATTAAAATATAAAAAAACATA
>BSUD01000003.1:36065894-36276924 GCA_033239045.1 Fagopyrum esculentum
ATATATATATATATATATATATATATATATATTTTTAAATTAAAATAAATTATAGAAAATTAACTTACAAAAATTATTATATGTTTAATTTTTGGACTCTTAAAATTTTTTAAAAAGTTTATTTTTGATTTAATTTTATATTTTATTTTAAATCAAAAACAATTAAAAATTTTATTTTAGTTCAAAACTAAAAATTATATTTAATTTACTTTACTTTTTAATTAAAAAATATCTAAAATTACTTTTATTATAAATTTATTGGTTTAAAATGTAATGAGGTTATAATTAGTTTTAAATTTATTTTTAAATTTTTAATTATTTTTAATGAATTTTAATGTAATATATTAAGAATGAGTATAAAGAGGAAACAAATAGAACCACAAGGGTACCAAGAAGAATTTTGAAACTTTGTGGATACCAAGAGGAAAAGTTCAAACCTTGAGAGCACCAAGAGAAAAAACTCTAAATACAATATATTAAATAGAGTTGACATTAATCGAACACAATTCATTTAAATCAAAACTCAACAACAAATCTATTTAACTCATCTTAAATTATTATCCTTGATATTGTATGCACAAATACACGTAGAAATGGTGAATAATTTATACAACACCATATCTCTAAATACAAGCAACGATCATGTTATAAAAAAAGCACTCTTTCTCCTTCTCAACATTCTACATAGGTTGTGTTTGGCAGCAAAGAAACACTAGTAATTTCGAGTGTTTATGAGTGTTTACGTTTTTTACCAGTGTTTGGCCTTCCGAAAAACACTAGTGATTAGTGTTTTCGGAAGTATTTCCGAAACCCTCGTTCTAGGAAGGGTTTTCGTAAAAACACTAGTGTTTTTTGCATAAAAATACTCTCTTGCCCTCGTACTTTATCCATAATTACCATATAAACCAACTATATATTTCACCTTCTCTGACCTAAAAATCCAATCTCCCCCGTATCAACAAAAGACTCTCAAAACAATCGGGCATGAATCGTCGGCCATGGATCCGCCGGCCATCGATCCGTCCGGAAGACAATGAGCGACTCTCGAAAAGTATTATGTTGCCCTCACAGTCTGTTTCCTTCAATATGTCGATTTGAAGGTAAGGTTAGGGATGAATCTCAAAAAATCGGGCATGGATCTGTTTAGAAGAGAAGAAGTGTAATTGAGGGACCTACAAACCTAGATGTAGAGCGAATCGAAGGTCTGACCGGAGGCAACAAACGAATTTTGGAGGCGGTTGAGGTGGCGGAGGACCGGAAGAAGGAGAAGAGCGGTGGAACGAGAACTTCAATTTGGGTAACCTTCTATTGCCGCATAAGGCTTGTTTTTGTGGAATTAAGAGTCTCTCGGATGATTCGGTATCAAAATCATTTGAAACCTTTCATATTAATTCCTCTAAGCTTTAGATACATGTCTGTCTCCTGCTTCCTGTCATTCTAGCCAAGACTACAAATAATGTGGAATCCTCGATTGGTCAGGGTAGATTTCGGAGTTAAATTCATTGTGAGGAAGTTGAGATGCTACTTTATACAGTAAATACCTTGTCTCATTTTTGGGCATCATTCAGCAATTTTGATTTTTTGTCTATCGACTCATTCACAATTTGTTAATCTATTACTTGCGGTTCATGTACCACGGTATATTCAATGAGGTATTTGCCTTCTGGAGTTGTGTTTTATGATAACTATGGATTATAACGTCAGTTTAGAGCCCCAAAGTCCTTGAACATCCCACAACAGCAGTGTGGGCAAATACCTGGAAGCCTGTTGTTGCTCTCAATATTTTATATGGAAGTGTACGTAGAAATACTTCCTTTTGAGATATAGCATCCATGAATTGATGCAAGGTTATACTTGGCGGCTTGGGTTGATGTAAGACCCCAGTCTTTCGCCTTCACCGCCCCCTGCGGTGAAGTGTGCCACCCCTGCGACAGGGTCAGCCGCCTCTACGGTTGACTATAGATCGCGCCCGATCTTTCTTTCGTTTGTTTTATCTTCTTTCCATAGATAGAAGATCTGATCTTCTATCTTATGGGTCGGCTTCCTTATCCTATTCTTAACCTTAAAACGTCCTTCCTTCTATCTTTCCAGCCCTTCTCTATTTATTCCCGCCTTTCCTCCTTTTTCCCGTTTCTTGCTTACGTTTCTTCAACCCTTGAGAGCTACAGCCGTCACCTTGCTTCCTACGACCTTGCTGAACGTGTAAGTTCATCTCTTCTGGTTTCTTCATCACGTTTATGTAGTTGCTGCATGTCGTTCTCTTCTATTTCACTTCTTCCCTTCGTTCTTCATTTTCTTCATCTCCAAGGATCAAGATCGAGTCTTGATCCTTGTTGTTGGTTCCGTTGTTGATATGTTGATGTTCACAGGCTCCCTTGATTGAGTCTTGAAGAGTTGGATCAAAGGATCGAGCTTTGGATCCCTTGTTGTGAAGTTTCTGTCGAGAGAAACCTCGACAGCGCCTTCTGTCACGCAGCCGCCCCCGCGCCTGCACATCCTCACCCCTGCGCCTTGCTCCGCCGCCCTTGCGGTTTCCTCTACAGTAACTCCCGTTCTTGTGAGTTGCTTCCTTCCTTCCTTTCCTCGTTCATTTCCTTGATTCTTATGGATGCTCCTTGTTTCCTGAGTATGTTGTAAGACTAAGGTTGAGCCCTTAGCTTGTGGAGATCTCTTAGAGATCATTGAGACTAGAAGTTATAGACTTCTAGCAACCGTTTCGTTCTTGATTCATGATGCTTGTGTGAACATGCTTTCCTTGCTCCTTTCCTGAGGGAAACTGAGCCGTCTCTGAGTTGTTTGTTGAGCTTTGAGATACCTTCGAGTGAGGTAAGTCCCTTGGACTTACTTAGCTTCATTTCGTATATTGGTTTGAGTGTTTTGCCTTGTTTGTGTTGTTTATCATGTTTATAACGGATAACCGGAATATGATTCACCCTTTATAACCTTAACTGACCCAAGTGTATGATAACCGGGCGGTGACCACTTGTCTAGTTCTTCAGGAGACTAGAATGTGCTCTTGCAACCCAGGCCCGTAGGTAACGGATAATACTGATCTGTTCCTATTGGTAGACGGAAGCGGAGGCGAGTTTCGGGAGATTCTCGTGTGACAAAAGAAGTTGAATTAGTAATGGATAACTTAATAAAAGATAATAAACGGATGAGTGTGAGCATGTTATATGTTTACTTTACCTTATTTGTGTTTGTGCCTTTACGTTCTTTCTAATATCTAGAATGTTAGAGCTAACGGTTTATACCGTCGTTGTAGATGTTCCGCAGGTTCAAGATGCTGCTAAGTGATCCGGATGGTGTGGTCAGCATGGGTTCCCGTACATGATAGGACGGGATCGGGTTTATGTTTATGTTGTTGCTTTCCCTTTTATTTTAAACTCGGCTGCGAGTCTTTTACGGTTTTTTTTCTTTTGTTTAAACCTTTGGTTTTATATCGAGCTTTAGTTTTCATTCGTATGTGCCTTTGTGTAAGACTTGTTGTGTTGTTGCTACCGTGATGGTCGGGACCCATTGTGCGGTCCTAGCCCGTAGCGCTTCGAGTTCCCAGAACTTGGGGTGTTACAATATGGTATCAGAGGTCTAGGTTGGCAACAATGACACTCGAAATCTTCTAAAGGTCGGATGGATAAATAAATAAAACCCGCTAAGGGGTATAACGTTTTCAAAAGGAGGTTTTTGTGTTTAAACTTGTCGGTCTGGGATAGATGTACATGCGACCACCACTACCTCCGCAGATCTTAGTAGTGTAGTTTCTTATATGTTGGCCTTTACATGTGCTTTTTCTTGGATTTCTACTTTAGTTGTAGCGTGGCCTTATCTTTATATATAGTCTTATATATCTATCTTATAGCAGATGACACGCACTAGAGCTACCGCTGCTATAGGGCGAGGAAGGGGTCGACCACCACTTCCACCTGCCGTCCGTGGACGAAGACGTATAGGAAGACCTCCATTAGTTAGAGGTCGGGGCCAAGCCTTAGTTGTTGATCCGCCTATCGCTGAGGCATTTGAGGAGGAAGTCGTTGAGAGTGTTGTTCCCGAGGCTGGGAACGGGACTACTGCTAGGTCCGGAGCACAAAGAGCGCCATCGACAAAGTCCACTTGAGTATCCATAGGAGCTTCTTTATACCGCGACTATGTGCAGAGAGTTGAGGAGGCTATCAGGATTGGAGGACCAACACCAATGCCGCCAGTTCCCGCGAGATCAGCTGAGGTTTCGCAGAGAGTTACACAGGTTGTTGCCCCGCCTGCTAGAGTTGTTGAGGTTGTTAGAGTGTCGGCTGAGGCGAAGGAGCCGAAGCCCGACAGTTGGTTGAAGGGTTTCGACCAGCTGAAGGTTCCCACTTTCAAGGGAAAGATTGGATTGGAGGTGGAGCAGTGGTTAGGACAACTGGATTATGCTATAGAGGCTATCGGTTGCCTAGAGGGATGTCGAGTCAACACAACACATACGCTACTGAAGGATCAGAGTCATTCTTGGTGGAGGACAGCTCGCAGTAAGGTGACCAGTTATGAGTAGATGAAGACGGTGATCAGAGATCACTACTACCCTGCAGCTATGAGGAGAGACGGTCTTAAGGATTTCCTTGAGGCTAGATTCAAGGATTTACCTATTGTTGAGATCATCAGCAAGTTTCAGGAGGAGTTGTCTTTGTTGGGTCCGTCTGCACCACCTGAGGATCAACATGTTTATCTTTTCTTTAACGGAAGCGGAGGCGAGTTTTGGGGATTCTCGTGTGACAAAAGAAGTTGAATTAGTAATGGATAACTTAATAAAAGATAATAACCGGTTGAGTGTGAGCATGCTATATATTTACTTTACCTAATGTGTGTTTGTGTCTTTACGTTCTTTCTGATATCTAGAATGTTAGCTAATGGTTTATACCGTCGTTGTAGATGTTCCGCAGGTTCAGGATGCTGTTGAGTGATCCGGATGGTGTGGTCAGCCGGGGTTCCCGTACATGATAGGACGGTATCGGTTTTATGTTTATGTTGTTGATTTTCCTTTTGGTTTGAACTCGGGTGCGAGTCTTTTACGTTTTTTTCTTTTGTTTAAACCTTTGGTTTTATTGAGTTTTAGTTTCATTCGTCTGTGGCTTTTCGTAAGATCCGTTGTGTTGTTGCTACTCTGAGGGTCGGGACTCATTTTGCGATCCTAGCCCGTAGCACTTCGAGTTCCCAGAACTTGGGGTGTCACATCTTAAGCATCACACATTGTTCTGCCTGCATATGGTAATTGACGGCATGCTTACAACTCATATACAATCACTGGTTCTTATTGCTATCTTTTCCTGAAGCCTTATAATAAAGTTTCAAGTCTTAAGAAAAAAACTGATCGTTTGACTTCTCACTGTCCTGCATACTTGTTTTCCTTGATTGAATTAGGTGGAAAGGTGTCAATTTGTTAAACTATTACTTGTAATTCATTTACCAAGGTTTAAAGTATTTGAGATACAAAGAGAGTAGTTGGAGATTCTTGAGAGAGAGAGAGAGGTTGGGGTGTTAATGGTGGATTTTGAAAAGAAGACTGGGTCTAAGATAAGATGTTGAGGTCAGGGACGAGTTGGGAAGACGAGTTGGTGGAACGGCCGGGTGAGGATCGTGCAAGCGGGTGGTGATGGGTGAGGAGGTAGTTGGCACCGATGACTCTTCTTCACCGTCGACTATTTCCTTCAATCTCTCTTCAAACCAGTTGGAAGGAAGAAATGATGAAAATGACACGTGATAGGCACATGATAAAACTAAACACTAGTGTTTTTTTCGTAACATGCCAAACAGTCGTTATTGTTATAAAACAATAAAAACTAGTGTTTTTTGGAAAAACATCCAAAAACACTAGTGAACACAAACACTAGTGTTTTTGGCTTGGCCGGCCAAACACAGCTGTTGATGCTAGGAAGTGATGCTACAAATCCAAGGGAAGAGTGCCAAGAATTTGTTCATCCAATCATGCACACACAAAGTCTTAAATTTATACTCTATATTTCTCCTAAACTACCTAGCGAAACCCGCAGTGTACGGGTCATATAGCATAAAGAGAAGCACTCCGAGGCAGAACACAAAGACCGAGGTGAGATTCAACCATGCAATGATCAAAGATAGTTTAACTCTAGACCAAGAAAAGAGATAGGAATAAAGAAATGAAAATCATATATTTTTTATGGGTTTTTGTGGTGATCAAGCAAAGATCACAATCAAGCAACAATGTCAACCAAACAACAAAACAAACACAAGATATAATATCATGGTAAAGAGAGCGGATTCTAGAGATTCGAATGTCCGGTTATGGCATAGACTCAAGCTTTTAATCAATCTAGGACAAGCTGCGTATGTTGGGAAAGAATGTTTCTCTAATGGGATCAATCACCGGGTAGGTCTCATGGTCCACTAATCCCGAACCCAAAGTCCCCATGACCGGGTAAGTCTCTAGGAACCTAAGGTTGGGAATTCTACACAAACCGGATCACTACTTAGGGGTCAAACCTCTCCTTACTGATGACATGAATTATGACCTATTTTTAGGCATGTATTTATATAGATTTTCCCTTAATTTTGCATGCATAGACATACATTCATGGCATTTATGGTTATATTTACCTACTTTGCAAGAATAGAGGTCTACACAGAGTTTTATTACATTTGTAGGTAATTTGGCGAATTATGGAGCAAAAATGGCACATTTAAGGATTAAGCCTTGAAGCGGGACAAAAAGAAGCATAAAAGGAAGTTAGGACGTGCCAAAGTATCTTCTGATACCTACTGACGCGGCCCAAAGTATTTTCTGATACCAGCGGCTCGACTTCTTTTCAGGCCAAATATTTAGGGTTTCATCGTTAAACCCTAGTTGGATCCTACAAATATTCGAGAGCCTTCAACATTGGAAGGGAGCTAATTTCTCGGGAGACTAGAAGGAGTCAAAACCTCCAAAAGGGGAGACTTAGGGAGAGTCAAATTCTCCAAGGGACGGTGACAGCCCCAGGACTTGGATCCCCAAAGAGAGGGAGGCTTGAAGATTTTATTGCGTACAAGGAAGATTCGGAGAAGGACGCATTTTGGAGATTATGTACTTCGAGATTATCTTAAGGTTTATCTTTGGAGACGGATTGACACTCCGTTCTTCATTGTTCCTTAAGATTGGTGTGAGGTTTTCTATTCCTTTTTTCTGCATTCATTCAATACAAATACCTGTTATTAGATTCGAGATTGGTTATTTGATAGTCAGTGAGTTTTTGAGGTTTTCATCCATTTTCTCTTTAAACTTGATTATTGAATTGATGATGATGGTTATTGGCTAAAACCCTTTAGCAATTCTAAGATGAAGGGTTGATAGTTGTGGCTTAGATAATGATAGATCGATCGTAATTTGATTGGACCCTGAGAGTTAGAGAAATATCGTCGACACCCTAAATCACGGCTTGTTCTTAGGTTTCCACGGCCGTGATTCTCAAGAACTACCCGTGATTTACTTCAGTTTACGAACCTTGCTTTTACTTTAATCCAAAGTTAAAGATTTGCTTTAACTTAGTCTTGGCTTGCCTTTTCTAGGTAGTAGTGAAGCCTCAACAACCTCTACTTCGATTTTGAGTGTCACAACCTTAATCGGTTTAGTTAGTCTTGATCCTTGGGTTACAAGTTTGGGTATTTGTGATTAATTCTTGTCTTTAGATCCTTTTTATACTAAAGCCTCAACAACCTTTATATAGAGTGTCTTTAGATGAGTCATATAAAGCCTTGGAACTTCATCGTACATTGCTTTACCTTAGTATACCTTTGCAACTCTTAACTCTGTCCTTAGTTCTTTAGTATATCTTGAATCGATTGCCACAATTAGACACCTGGATCTTTAGGGTTGCTGTTTTCCCAATACATTTGAAAAGCTCTACCCTTTTACTTGCTTGATAATCTTATAATTGAATTTATCCCCCCAAATCCCTGTGTTCGATACTCTGGAATTCTTGCTTTACTACGCCGATCCGTACACTACGGGTTCGCTTGCTTGATTCTAGTTTTATAAATTTAAAACTTATTTGCACGCATGCTAAGTGGCGAACACTTACCATGTAAGTCTCGGAAAAGCAAGGCCTAAGCAACAATCCTATCACATTCCATCCAATAGCAGCTGTTGAGGCTCACTACTACCTAATGTTTGTCATCTTCTATACCTAAGAGCGGGAATTAGCGGGTAAGTCTCATCCCTCACCTAGTTTACTAACGTAGGTCACCCTAATGCTAGATTAGGCTCAACAAACACTAAGATTTCAACTCTCAAATTCCCTAACATAAAGATATAGCACTATAGGAATAACAGCTCACACACCTCGGGTGGATCAAGAATATCTTGGCTGAAAGGATTGAAGAACAAGCCGAGATTGCAAGCTGAGCTAGAAATTTCGAGCAAGCAACTATCCTAAGATATATCTAAGTCCAATCTATTATTATGCTAGCCATAACCTTTCATCCATCTCCCTAGAATCACATGCTACTTAGCCAACAACAATTATCTTAAGTTCATTCATCATCAAAATAACAAACATGCATGCCATAGCTAGATGAAGGTAAACGAAGCAATATAAAGCAAGAACAAGCTGAATAATAAGTTTAAAACAAGCTTACAATCACCCAAGAGTAGATTCAAAATGAGCTCAACAATCTCTACAACTTTCCTCACTACAAGTCTCTCAAAAATTCACTCTAAGATAATGGAATGGTGTTTTTATTCTTCCCTTCAATGGAGTTCTTCTCCCTTTCTCTTCTCCACACTTGGGATTCAAACTTAGAAATTTTAGAGAATAGAATAGATTGGAAGCAGTCCTGCAAAAGTATGCAGCCTGCAAAAAAGACACCCTCATCCATCATGGGAGAGAAGGTCGTGGGCTAGAAGTTGTGTGCCAAGTGTCAAGGTGGTCCAACATACGAACACGGATGGCCCAGAAATCATCTCGGCCGAGATGGGTGAGGACAGGACAGCTAAAATCACGGCTAAACACAAGCCGGTGCAAGGCTCGAACCAACTAAGGTCAATTTCTTTTTCTTTTCTTCTTGCTTGCTCCATTGGAACCTTGAATCCGGGTCATCACGAGGCTCGATCCTCGTATATGATCAATAATGCATGAAAGCTCCCCAAAATGCCTACAAAACCGACAAATGCTCGTGTAGACGTATACTTGTTCGCTCCAAAAGATGTGTGCAAACTTTAATATTTATACAAAGAATAATTGCAAATAGCAAACCCGCAGTGTACGGAACGATTGTAATAAAAGCAAGAATTCCAGGGTCGTACACAGGGACTATGGTGAAATAAATATCGGTAATTCAGGTTGTCAATAAAACACAAGCTACAAAGTAAAGCTATCAAAGATGATATAAAAGTCACATAAAGAAAATGTGGATTCTAGAGATTAAAGCATTCAGTTATGGTTCCGACTCAAGATCTCAAAAGATAACGTGGACAAAGCTGAAGTTTGCAAAGGGAAGGTGTTTCTAAGGTGGGAATAGATCACCGGGTAAGTCTCACTACTCACTATCCCAAACCAAAGATCCTCTCACCGGGTAAGTCTCAAGGTACTAAGGAAATGAACTATAATCTCAAACCAACACACCACCAAAGGGGATAGAATAAACCTTTCCCAGGTAAGTCTCACGCTAACTCTCAAAGATGGGATGAAGGCACACTCAAACCCCAATAAAGGATGAACCTTTATTACTTACACTCATGATCTTGGGTATACAAACAAAAGAATCACCGCGTAAGTCTCATCTTAGGCTTGCGTTGAACCAGGAAAGGTATAACAAGGATAAGATTTGGCAAACTGAAACTCTCAACTCATATAAGGATCAAGAAAGGGCTCACCTCGTTCAGTTATATTCCATCCCGACCGAGATGTTCAATGACTGACCGAGGTGTTCTATGGTTAAGGTAAAGGCTCGAGCTTTCAAGGTTCACTGGATTAAAGGATCATTCTATCATTGTCTTTCCCACAACTTTCAGCCAATCACCTTAGAATCGCATAAAGAATTTAGCCAACAATCATCATGATAACAATAATCAAATATGTGAGAAAGGAATCAATATTCAAACAAGAAAACCTTAACACAAAGGTCTCAATAACTGAATCAAGCAATCAAACAAACAATTAGCGTTCCTCAATCACAAATCAGAAAAGACAACAAACCAAACCAAACTAAGAAAATCTTACAAACTTCCTTCAAAGCCAACTTCAAAACTTGATTTCTTCATTCCTTGAACCTCAACCTTCAAAACTTCCTTCAACTTCCTTCGGAAAATGGGTGATCCAGAGATTATCCAAGGATGATCCAAAGATGGTTGAATTCCAGAAAATCGGCCTCTATATATAGGAGAATTATCTTCCAAAGATAATATATCTTAAAAGATAATTTCCTTAAAAATATATCCATATCTTTAAAAATATATCAGCCAACAAGATATGCTTCCTTCCAGAAATCCATCCAAAAATATGTGATATTCACTTTTCAAAAATAGAAGATCTCATCCAAAGATAAAGATATTGTGTCCCGTCATCAGTTTGCCTCGGTCCTGAAGATCACCTCGGTCGAGGTGATACTGTAGCCAACCACGGTCTAGGTGACACTGAAGAACACCTCGGTCTAGGTGACACTGAAGAACACCTCAGTCTAGGTGATCTTGTAGCCGACCTAGGTGAATCTCAGCTACGTGTAAATCTCTCTAATCTGGTCCAAAATTAATCTTCCATCTCATTTCCATGGTTCCTGAGCCTTACTTGTATCTCCTCAAAGCTCCAGAATGTAGCTTCAATGACTCCTTAGCTTCCTTAGCTCCATTTCGGTCCAAAACGTGCCATTTTCCCCACAATTACAACAAAACTAGGTGTAGACCTTGATTCCCGCAAAGATAGACAAAATAACAATATAATCAAAGAATATACATCCATATATGCAGATTTATGAAGATAAAACATCTAAACCAATCCCAAAATATAGGCTATAATACATGCTATCAAAATACTCCATACTTGTCCCTTGCTTGTCCCCAAGCAAGATCCAAATCTTAAATACAAGATAGAATGAATTATATGTCATCAAAAAGATCAATGAAAAAACATTTCAAAACATTTTGGTGGTGTGCTCCACTCATATATCACCCTAAGAGAATGCTTCATGGCAAATAAAATCAAGACATGATCAAACATTTTATAAATATAAGAAAGTTGTTCATCTTTGCATAAAATCATAGAATGCATAATAAATCATATTTATCGAAATCAATCATGTATAATCCAATTTAAACCACCAAGTCAATCAACAAGCTCGAGGTCTTAAGGGCTTCTAAAAGAGGTCAAGAAACGTTTCAGGGTGGGATATATATAGGGTAATGTGGTGCTAGAATCCGGGAATAGGATCTTTTCTTCACTTTCTTTGAATCTCAACATCTTCCACCAACAAGCTTTGCTTATTTTCACTTTTTTACTTTACTTTTTGGGATGCATGGACAGAGGTGCACAAGAACCGAATCTTAGTAGATCAGCAATCATCAATTTATCGAGATGCCTCAAACCCTTGATGCACATACCATGACCCGTTAGGACTATCGATCAATCCGACTTTGGCAAGACACAAATACCCGGCTATGTGAATGGTGCCGAGTTACTCATCATCAAGATCAACGTCCACAAACCTAATTTGTTTCTTTCTAACACTTTCAGCCAAGATCTCAACTTCACTTCACTTTTCGTCACTTACATCCAGATTCCCGGATAGGTAAAGGGAGGCAAATATGTATATGAGGGGCTAAAGCATATTCAAGAAGAAGAAGAAGAGAAGAGAATGAATTGCCTTAATCATCCCAGGAAGAATGTGAGAGAACTCATATCGTGGTGTCAACCTTCAAATCCAACATAATTTTGATAAAAACAAAGTATTAAACATGCTAGAATTTCAAACAAAGTATTTTGCAACTTAAACATATCATAAAACCTTTCGAATATGTAAAGATTTCAAAACCAATCTGTAAACTGAATCTTCATCGAGGTCATATCCAGCAAAGAAGCACAAAAAGTTTCGAAAATCTTTCAGTTAAAAGCCCATCTCGGTCGAGGTGTTCTGACGTCATCCGAGGTGTTCAACCTCGATCAGCCATGAACGTCTCGGTCGAGCCATAAAAAAATTTTCAAACTTGTTTTTGACGTTTATATCAAACAGAAACATGTAGGTATGCATGTAATGACAGATAAGCACATAAAGCCAAATAAGCAATAATATCCGAAAGAGTCATACAAACCATGGTAGCACATAAGTCAATAAATACATCCAAATACCCCATACTTGGGACACATTGTCCCAATGGGTCAAATATAATTCTTGAGAACAGAGTACTCACCGGACATAGCAGAACTGCATAATGAATAGAAAATAAATCTATGAAGCTCTCAGTCCTCGTCAGTCGGCGGTGGTGGTGATGGTTAACGGCATCTCGGTTGGCGAAGAACACTTCGGTCGAGGCGTCCTGACAGCATCCGAGATGTGTCTCAGTCATACTCCGTCTTCTCAATTTTTCGAACGTCAGTCCTTCCATGTAGCTCCTGAGTTGTAATTTCTTCTTAGAGAGTACCTGATTCCTGTATAGGAAGACGCACAAACATAAAGCAAACTATATAAACTAAACTAGAAAAGGGAAAAGAAAGCAATACTTTGGGTTGCCTCCCAAAAAGCGCTTGGTTTAAGGTCGCTACCTGGACCGTACTCCATAGAATTACTCAATGTACCTCAAACACCTTGGAGTGCTCATCACATCCATCATAAAACTCTTCCAACAAGATTCCGGTTCTTAATTTCACTGGCAAAAGGTAAGATCTCCCACGTACAAGTTTGTACGGTTTGATTCTCACCGGAACCCTTCTAGCTTTCCTGCACTTTAATGGGACATAATCTAGCCTTGAGTCCCATCCTTTCCTGGATCTAGAAATCAGCTTCTCATAAATCCTCTTTTCTTCCCCATCTCCAGCTTGGGGCGGACGTATGGTCTTTGTCATGTGAATGACCCCATACTTGAACAAAAGACACTTCATCGCCTTAACGGTGTAGTGCTTGCTAGCTCCACTCCTTTCAGTCCAAGGAGCATCTACTTTCAGCAAATTTAGGGGATGTTTCATCTTGAATTTAGAAGGTTCCTCCGGAAGAGACCTCAAACTTTTCGGTGCATTCCTAGAAAAAATAGAAATAGGAATTTTAAAGGGAATTTTAAAACAAATGGGAGAACATACCGGATGAAGTGTTTCAAGCCTTGGGATGAGAATCATGTCAAGAGGACATTCTGCACATGAAATCTCTTCCGTCTTCTCCGGTTTTGCCTCAACCTTGGCCAATGGTTCAGTAGTAAGGCCAAGGTGTTCTTCTTTTTCCTCTTCCAAATCAACTAATTCTTCTTCAATCTCGACCCCTGTTTCGGCAGTTGGGTCGAGGTCTTCCACTTCTTCCTCTTCTTCAACGAGGACTTCAAGAGGAGCTTCAGATTCGAGCGGAGGAATGGTTGAAACTTGTAGTTCTTCCTTATACACCTCTTTTGGCTTAGCATAGGATAGGGAGCTTTCTTTGAGCTCCTCCACCTTCTTCATCAATTTCTCCCATTTTGATTCAAGCGAATCTTCAAGAGGTTGCTCATAAACCTTTAGGGACATTCAGCTCATCCCATATTGCAAGCTCCTCCTCAATAGCCTCTTCTCTTTCTCTTTCAATGTCAAACCAATTGAAGGAGTATTTCTCTTCCAAGTATTCATAATGGTCCGCCCTAGCACTTTGTCTTGCTATCCAGGCCGGATCAACTGTAGGTTCATAGCGACTCGCAGCCATTGAAAATCCTGAAAACTATAAAACTCATAGGAAAAGATCAAATGCAAAAGAAAAAGCTTCCAAGCTAGACAACCAAATACCGAACTCGGTCTTGACCAAGTCCCCGGCAACGGCGCCAAAAACTTGTTTGCTCCAAAAGATGTGTGCAAGCTATAATATTTATACCAAGAATAATTGCAAATAGCGAACCCGCAGTGTACGGATCGATTGTAATAAAAGCAAGAATTTCAGGGTCGAACACAAGGACTATGGTGAAACGAAGATCGGTAATTCAGGTTGTCAATAAAACACAAGCAACAAAGCAAAGCTATCAAAGATGATATAAAAGTCAGAAAAAGAAAATGAGGATTCTAGAGATTAAAGCATCTAGTTGTGGTTCCGACTCATGATCTCAAAAGATAACGTGGACAAAGCTGAGGTTTGCAAGGGGAAGGTGTTTCTAAGGTGGGAATAGATCACCGGGTAAGTCTCACTACTCACTATCCCAAACCAAAGATCCTCTCACCGGGTAAGTCTCAAGGTACTAAGGAAATGAACTATAATCTCAAATCAACACACCACCCAAGGGGATAGAATAAACCTTTACTGGGTAAGTCTCGGGCTAACACTCAAAGATGGGATGAAGGCACACTCAAACCCCGATAAAGGATAAACCTTTATTACCTACACTCATGATCTTGGGTATACAAACAAAAGAATCACCGGGTAAGTCTCATCCTAGGCTTGCGTTGAACCAGGAAAGGTATAACAAGCATAGGATTTGGCAAACTGAAACTCTCAACTCAGATAAGGATTAGGAAAGGGCTCACCTCGTTGAGTTATATTCCATCCCGACCGAGATATTCAATGACTGATCGAGGTGTTCTACGGTTAAGGTAAAGGCTCGAGCTTTCAAGGTCCACTGGATTAAAGGATCATTCTATCATTGTCTTTCCGACAACTTTCAACCAATCACCCAAGAATCGCATAAAAAACTTAGTCAACAATCATCATGATAACAATAATGAAATATGTGAGAAAGGAATCAATATTCAAACAAGAAAACCTTAACACAAATGTCTCAATAACTGAATCAAACAATCAAACAAACAATTAGCGTTCCTCAATCACAAATCAGAAAAGACAACAAACCAAACCAAACCATACTAAGAAAATCTTACAAACTTCCTTCAAAGCCAACTTCAAAACTTGATTCCTTCCTTCCTTGAAATTCAACCTTAAAAACTTCCTTCAACTTCCTTCAAACTTCCTTCGGAGAATGGGTGATCCGGAGATTATCCAAGGATGATCCGAAGATGGTTGAATTCCAGAAAATAAGCCTCTATATATAGGAGAATTATCTTCCAAAGATAATATATCTTAAAAGATAATTTCCTTAAAAATATATCCATATCTTCCAAAATATATCAGCCAACAAGATATGCTTCCTTCTAGATATCCATAAAAAAAAATGTGATATTCACTTTCCAAAAATAGAAGATCTCAACCAAAGATAAAGATCTCGTGTCCCGTCATCACTTCGCCTCGGTCCAGTCGGTCTTGAAGATCACCTCAGTCGAGGTGATACTGTAGCCAACCTCGGTCTAGGTGACACTGAAGAACACCTCGGTTTAGGTGACACTGAAGAACACCTCGGTCTAGGTGATCTTGTAGCCAACCTAGGTGAATCTCAGCTACATGTAAATCTCTCTATTGTGGTCCAAAATCAATCTTCCATCTCATTTCTATGGTTCCTGAGCCTTACATGTAGCTCCTCAAAGCTCTAGAATGTAGCTCTAATGACTCCTTAGCTTCCTTAGCTCCATTTTTGTCCAAAACGTGGCATTTTCCCTACAATTGTAACAAACTAGGTCTATACCTCGATTCCCGCAAAGGTAGACAAAAAAACAATATAATCAAAGAATATACATCCATACATGCAGATTTATGAAAATAAAATTTCTAAACCAATCCCAAAATATAGGCTATAATACATGCTATCACTATTCCGATGAAATAACTCGATAAAGCATAAAACGTCCCGAACATGTGCAAAACCATGCATGAATGAATATATAAACTACCTAAAAGAGTGCCTAAACTAGTGTCATAAATCACGTCATCAAAATACCCCATACTTATCGCTAGCTCGTCCTTGAGCAAGGTTCAAATGTAGGCCACGAGATGGTGTGAATTATGAATGCGAAAAAACAGAAAATCTTTTTGGAAATGTGCTTCAAGTCTAGATCATCTTCATAGTTATGTTTCATGGCAATGGATGAGCAATCATGCATCAATAGAATAGAGGCACGAAAAGACGATCACACTTAACTCGAAAACATGTATGAAAGGCAAAAAAATGAGAATACTAAGATGATCATGAGAAAATCCAATCTAGATCACTAAGTCAAACACATAAGCAAATAGGTCATAAGGACTTAGGAAAGAAGAGGCCAAGACACGTGATGATAGGGCAGGAATTTTTCAAGTCAAGTGGTGCTAATTCTCCTTTTCTTTATTTTCTTTTCTTTTTCTTTTCATTTATTTTTTAGACAATGGCATTGGTGTACAAGAGCCTAAACCTTGGTGATTAGCAGGCCTCGGAATTTTTCCGAGGTGCCTCACACCGGGCACATATACCAAGGCTCGTTAGGACATTTGGTTTATCCGACTTTAGCAAGATACAAACACCCGATTGTGTGAATGGTGCCGAGTTACTCGTCATCAAAACCAAAGTCCCCAAACCTATATTTTTTCCTACACTTTTTGCAACACATTAAACTTCTTCATTCACCACATTCATTCACTTCACATCACCCCACTCTTGCTTTTTGCACACATCACATTAACATGCTCCTATTCCCGGATGGGTCTAAAGAGGCTAAATTTTTAATTCAAGTAAGGTGCTCAAACTACATGATCAAGATGAGAAGAAGATAGAGCTGAGTTGTCTTAATCATTCCTAGATGATGTGCAAGAACTAGCATGTAATTTCGACTATCAACTCTCAATCCAATCAAGGCAAACATCATCATCACAATTCAAACATAGAATTCAAGAGAAGTATTCAAGTCCACATATGCATGTATTCATTCAATACACAAGGCCATCCATAGCCAATCCACAAAACAAAATTCATCATTAGGGTCATATCTAAACTTAAGCACGAAAGTTTTTAAAATTTTTCGAATTTTTTTTTGGAATTTTGATATAAGTATATACAATGCAAAACATGATAAGAAACGTGTCACTAAGAAATGAAGTTATCCTAGATGTGATCATGCGAAAGATTATGAAAATTCCACCCCATACTTAAGAACCACAATGTCCCCATTGTGAAAGTTAAATAGAGAGTGAAAGAAGTTCTCACAATGTAAAATGGTCGGGATATCGGTATTTTGGTTCACTCAAGTGGAGATGAAAGTGCAAGCTGCATCCATGATGTACGGGCTCACATAAGGCAAACATGGCTCAACGGAGGGATCTCGGACCATCAAGCCAAACCATCCGGACCGAGGTCCAAACCGAGGTGAGTTTTGTTGAGTTCATCTCGGTTGGCCTCATGCACCACTTCGGTGGAAATATGCTCCAACTTCTCCCAAGCCTAAGTGCTCGGATCTTGCATTTCACTCCAATGGATCCATAAGGTCCACAATGTCTTCCAGCAACATCAACACTCACCACAACTCCTACAACCTATCATCAAAGACAAAAGAAAACACACACAAGCAAAAAAAAAATGAAAACAAAAGAAAAAACGAAAAGGGAAAAACGTGTACCAATGGGTTGCCTCCCACCAAGCGCTTCTTTAAGGTCATTAGCTTGACCAAACTCCGGAGCATCTACTCAAGGTGAATCGAAGCGAACACATCAACCGGGGCTTCCTGGATGTACTTCTTGAACTGGTGCCTATTCACCTTAAAGTTACCACAATGATCTCCTCCAATTTCAACCGCTCCATGAGGAAAGATCTTCTTCACCACATATGGGCCAGCCCATCTTGACTTGAGCTTTCCAGGGATGAGACGTAACCTTGAGTTGAAGAGAAGGACCAAGTCTCCTTCACTCAACTCCTTCGGTATGAGGCACTTGTCATGCCACCGCTTGGTTCGTTCTTTGTAATTCCAGGCATTCTAATAAGCATCAAGTGTAAGCTCCTCAAGTGCATTGATGTCTAGCAATCTTTTCTCACTGGCCTCTTTAATATTATAGTTCAACTACTTTATACCCCAAAACGCTCTATGCCATTTCGACTGGGAGATGGCACGATTTTCCATAGACCAACTTGTAGGGGGTCGTTCCAACTGGTGTCTTGAAGGCGGTTCTATATACCCACAAGGCATCATCTAGCCTCATGGCCCAATCCTTTCTACCCCTTGACACCGTCTTCTCTAAAATCCATTTGATCTCCCGATTGGGATCTCAACTTGTCCACTCGTTTGGGGGTTATAAGGTATTGCAAATATTGTAAGTCACCCCATACTTGGCCAACAAAGATCCAAAGTTTCTAGCGGTAAAGTGCTTCCCTCCATCACTTATAATTGCTCTTGGTGTTCTGAATCTCGGGAAGATCACTCGGTTGAAGAACCACACCACTACCTTGGCGTCATTTGTGGGAGAGGCAATGGCTTCCACCCATCTAGATACGTAGTCTACCGCCAAGAGGATGCAAAGGTTGCCACATGAGGAGGGGAATGGACCCATGAAGTCCACACCCCAAATGTCAAATATCTCCACCTCTTGAATATTGTTCAATGGCATCTCGTTTCTTCTTGAAATATTGCCCGTCCCTTGACAAGCGTCATATGCCACAACAAAATTCTACACATCACAAAACAAATTAGGCCTATAAAATCCGGATTGCAATACCTTGGTACAAGTCTTATGTGAGCTTGCGTGTCCTCCACATGGTAGAGAGTGGCAATGCCGGATCACGCTCTCCATCTCATCCTCCCGAATACATCTTCGGAATACTCAATCCGGTCCTCTCTTGAACAAGAGAGGTTCACTCCAAAAATAGTGCCTCACGTCCTTGAAAAACTTCTTTCTTTGGGCAAAGGACAAACCCGGAGGCACTTCTTCACAAACAAAGTAGTTCACAATGTCCACGAACCATGGCTCTCTTCCTCTAGTCACTTGGAATAGACATTCTTCCATCACTTGCAATTGCTCATCCCGGAATGAATCATCAATTGGGATCTCATCTCTCTCAATCTCCAAGGGAGGAAGTCTACTAAGGTGGTCCGTCACGCAGTTTACGGACTCCTTCTTATCTCTAATCTCCAAGTCAAATTCTTGGAGAAGAAGGATTCACCGGATTAGGAGAGGTTTGGCAACCTTCTTTGTGAGTAGATAACGGATTGCAGCATGATCCGTATACACAATCACCTTGGCTTCCACTAGGTATGACCGGAACTTCTCAAAGGCGTACACAACCGCTAGCAACTCCTTCTCGGTGGTGGCATAGTTGAGTTGGGCCTCATCTAGCGTCTTGCTAGCGTAGTAGATGGCATGTGTGAGCTCATCTTTCCTTTGTCTAAGCACGACCCCAATGGCCACATCACTCGCATCATACGTCACCTCAAATGGTAAGCTCCAATCCAGAGGTTGCATAATCGGGGCGGTGATCAAAGCTTCCTTTAACCTACAAAAAGTCTCAAGGCAATCCTTTGAAAACACAAACTCGACATCTTTCATTAATAGGTTAGTGAGAGGCTTAGAAATTTTACAGAAATCTTTAATAAACCTCAGGTAAAAACCGGCATACCCTAAGAAACTCCTTACCCCCTTCACCGAGGTAGGTGGTGGCAACTTCTCTATTTTCTCAATCTTAGCTCTATCAACCTCAATTCCTCGATAGGAAACCAGATGTCCCAACACTATACCTTCACTAACCATGAGATGACATTTCTTCTAATTTAAAACAAGATTAGTCTCTTCACATCTTTTCAACACCAAAGATAGATTAGCAAGACAATCATCAAATGAAGATCCATAAACCGAGAAATCATTCATGAACACTTCCATGATATTTTCAATATATTTAGAAAAAATGGCCATCATACACCTTTGAAAGGTGACGGGTGCATTGCACAACCCAAATGGCATCCTTCTATATGCAAATGTGCCCCATGGACAAGTAAATGTAGTTTTTTCTTGGTCATCCCGGTGAATGGGAATTTGGAAAAACCCACTATAACCATCAAGATAACAAAAATAAGAATGTTGAGCTAATCTCTCTAGCATTTGGTCAATAAAGGGAAGAGGGAAATGATCTTTCCTAGAGGCCACATTAAGTTTCCTATAGTCAATACACATCCTCCAACTCGTAGCCGTCCTAGTCGGGATAAGTTCATTATTCTCATTAGTTACTACGGTCATACCACCCTTCTTAGGTACTACATGCACGGGACTAACCCATTCACTATCCAAAATCGGGAAAATGATTCCCGCTGTTCGCTCCAAACGGTGTGTGCAAGCTTTAAATTTATAACCCTAGACTTAAGCTTAAAACAAGGATGCAAACCCGCAGTGTACGGGTCAATCGTAGTAAAAGCAAGAAAATTCCAGGGGTCGATCACAGGGACTTGGTGAAACAAAGTCAACACGGTATGCTAATGTTAATGCTAACCACAAGAGCAATTTAACACAATCAAAGATGAATAAGATGTCAAATAAAGCAAACATGCAATTCTAGGGATTAAAGCATCTAGTTGTGGTTCCAACTCAAGATCTATAGATAAGCGGACAAAGCTGAGATTTTTGCGTGGGGAAGGTGTTACTAAAGTGGAGTAGATCACCGGGTAAGTCTCACTACACACTAATCCTAAACCGTAACTCCTATTACCGGGTAAGTCTCAAGGAATTAAGATAAAGAACTATAACCTCAAACTAACACACCATCTAGGGGAATAGAATCAACCTTTACCGGGTAAGTCTCAGGCTAACTCACAAAGATGGGATGGAAGCACACTCAAACCCCAATAAAGGACAAACCTTTATTACCTACACTTATGATCGTTGGTACACAAACTAAGGAATTACCGGGTAAGTCTCATCCTAAGCTTGCTTTGAACCAGAAAGGTGTAATAAGAATAGGATTTGGCAAACTCTAACACTTAACTCTCAGTTTAGGATAGGATAAGTCACCTCGGTCAGAAGAATTCCACCCCGGCCGAAATGTTCATCAACCGAACGAGATGCTTAGGGTTAAGGTTAAAGACTCGAACTTTCAGGATCCTACTGGAATCTAAGATTATTCTATCATTGTTTTTCCCACAACCTTCAGCCAATCACCCTAGAATCACACAAGGAAATTAGCCACTCATCATCATAATGAAAGTATTAAATATATGGGAAGAGGTGAATATTTGAACAAAGAAGAATTTAATGAAAACACTTCAATAACTGAATCAAATATCACAAACAAAAGCGTTCCTTGGATAATAATCCAACAAGACAAGACAATCAATGAGGGAATTGAAGACAATCTTACAAAACCCTTCAAAAAGCTATAAAGCTATGGTCTTTAATCTTCCTTCAACCTTCAAAAAGGTTCTTCAAATCTCTCCCAAATTGGAGTAGGCTGCGGCTGCTGCGGATGTAAATTGGTGTATGCGGGATCCTGCGTCGTATGCGAGATATTGGATTCGTGGAAATCCAACCCTTTTTATAGGAAAATAAACCTCCAAAGATAATAAATCTTAAGAAGATATTATCCCATAAATATAGGTAAAATATATGATTCTGCATATCTCCTTCCTTCCAGAAGCTCAGCCCAAAAATATAAGATCACTTTCCAATTTTAAAAGATCTCAGCCAAGAATAAAATATTCTCGCCGCGTCCTAGGTATTCGCCTCGGTCGAGTCGGCGTCTCTGGATCGCCTCGGTCGAGATGAATCTCTGGTCAACCGAGGTGACTCATAACTGAATGTAGAATCTCTCAAAACTGGTCCAAAGTAAATCTTTAATCCATGGCTATGCTTCCTGAATGTAGCTCCAAATGACTCTTGACTCCTTTTGCTCCTTTTTGATGCAAAACGTACCATATTACCTGCAATTACAACGAAACTAGGTGTAGACCTCGATTCTCGCAAAGGTAGATGAAATGGTAGTAAAATCACATAATGTACATACAAACATGCAGATTATGAAAGATAAAACGTCCAAACAAACCCCAAAATATAGACTATAATTCATGCTATCAAAATACCCCATACTTAGCCCTTGCTTGTCCCCAAGTAAGTTCCAAATTTTAGACACAAGATAGAATGGATTAATAGTCAAGAAAATCAAAAAAATCTTTCAAAAACATTTTATGGTGTGCAACTATCATAGATCACTCTAAGAGAATACTTCCTGGAAATTAAAAACTCAATATGCTCAAAACATTTTATAAATATAGGAAAGTTGTTCATCTTTGCATAAAATCATAGAATGCATAACAAATCATAATTATCAAAATTAATCATGTATAATCCAGTTTAAACCGCTAAGTCAATCAACAAGCTCAAGGTCTCAAGGGCTTCCCAAAAGAAAGGTCAAGAAACGTGTAGGGTAGGGATGTATGTAAGGTAATGTGGTGCTAGAATCCGGGAAAAGGATGAACTCCACTTTCACTTCAACTTGCAACATCTTCCACCAATAAGCTTTGCTTATTTCACAGTTTTCTTTTTACTTTACTTTTTGGGATGCATGGATAGAGGTGCACAATAACCGAAGCCTAGGAGATCCGCAATCATCAATTTCTTGAGATGCATCAAACCCTTGATGCACATACCATGACCCGTTAGGAATATCGCTCAATCCGACTTTGGCAAGACACAAACACCCGGCTATGTGAATGGTGCCGAGTTACTCATCTTCATGATTGACTTCCCCAAACCTATTATTGCTTTCTAACACTTTTCATTTTCAGCCACCTTCAACTTTAACTTGCTTTCACCACTTCGCTTGCTTCCAAATTCCCGGATAGGTAAAGGGAGGCAAAATGTATATGAGGGGCTAAGCATGATCAAGAAGAAGAAGAAGAAGAGAATGAATTGCCTTAGTCTTTTCAAGAAGAAAGTGAGAGAACTTAACCTGCGGTGTCAACCTTCAAATTCAACATAATTTGGATAAAAACAAAGTATTAAACATGCCAATAATTTCAAACAAAGCATTTAGCAACTTAAACATATCATAAAACTTTTCAAACATATAAAGAATTTAAAACCAGTCAGTAAACAAGATCTTCACTGAGATCATATCCAGATAAGTAACACAAAAATCGTTTCGAAAACTCTCAGTTAACCCACCTCGGTCGAGATGTTCTTGGTTCAACCGAGGTGAAACACCTCGTTTTGCCAGAACTGTCCCGGTCGAGGTCGAAAATTTTTTTTTTTTTAAATCCATCTTTTTTTCGGTTTCGACGTTTTTCTCAATCAAATAACCTGTAAGTATGCATGCAATCTCAGATAAACATATAAATGCAGAATGAAGCATAAATATGAAAATATCCGATATAATACATCAAAAGTCAAATAATACATCGAAGTCATCACGTAGTCAAATAAGTCAAATAGTACATCAAATACCCCATACTTGAGACACACTGTCCCAGTGGGTATAATAAAAGTCTAAATAGAAGAGGACTCACCGGATAAAGAGCCGAACTGCATAAAAATATAATAAATAAAACCCTGCAGCTCCTCAGTAGTCTCGATCCGGTGGTGGTGGTGGTGGTATGTAGGGGAACTGAGTAGGGTCATAGGGATAGCCCATGACATGCTGGAACTGTAGCTGAGCCATCATGTGCTGATGATGCTGCCGCTCCTGCATCTCCCGGATATCCAATGAAAGTGCAGCATAAGAGTCGATAACCTGATCCGTCAGGTCATCGATCCGTCGGTGTGCTGCTCTGTCCCTAACTCTCTGCCTCCTGCGCCTAGCGGGCCTGACTGGGGAAGTCTCAGCTGGTGCCGGCTCAGTGTCCTCCTCATCCTCATCTAGATCAATAATGGGAGGCGCGCTCGTCCCAGCAGTATCTGTCCCTGTGTCCATCGGGACGCCGCCTCCTCTCTCATCGACAGTCTCGTCGTCGTCATCCTCATCCTCAGCCTCCTCAGCCTCCTCTGCAGCTGCAGCAGCGGCAGCTGCTCCCTCTCTGTGATCCTCCATAAGCGGAGCCCATGCTGTCTGCCAGAAATGTGGGTCGTAGACAGAGAACTGTGCAAACCATCTGATGCCCTGAGGTGCAGTCCGCTCCCATGGCATGGCGACGTATGGAGTGGTCAACCCACGGGGAACTAGAATCCTCCGCGTGATCATCTCCTGCAGACCCAGCGGCTTCGGAGCCGCCGCCAATGTGCACACGCTGAGGTCCATCCCATGGTAAGTGGCGATGTGGGTGACAAGACCTCCACAGCAAATATCCCCCTTCGCCTTGGCCTTGATCTTGTGCAGATCCTCTGCCAAGAGCAAGCCAAAGTCCGGGAAGCCGCCTGTAACCATGCAGTAAAGCGAAAAGAGCTCCCCCTGTCTGATCTTCTGGGGCGTCTCAGTACTGATCTAGCCCAACGGTAGCAATCATCCTCCTAAGGTCAGCATCTAACCCTAGGCAGTCAAAGGCGGACACCTCCAGAAATCGTGGTGCGATAACTGGACGGCCCGCTATCCTCTCATAGTCTACCCGGCATCTCTCGTGGATAACCGGGCGGTAGGGACGGGATGAGGAAGGAGAAGGGGAAGGGGAGGATCTATCTCTCAGAGCTAAACGGCGATCGGAACTCATCTTCACAAACACACTGTCAGACTACCTCGGTTGCTGACAAGCCTCAGAAATCACCTCGGTCGAGATGCAGTTCGACCGGACCGAGGCGTAGCAGTTACGATTTCAATTCTCAGAATTTCAGTTCTTTTCCCCCTAAAATCACTACAAATGCTTCCTAAGGGGTACTTATGGATTTCCTCAGCAAAATCAAGGGCAACCAAAGCCCAATACGCAGTAAACGAGCGAGTTAGGGTTTTCGAACCTTTGCACCTCGTTTCGGTCGAAAACACTCAATCTTCCTGCAGATCCGTAGTTGCAATCGATCCTTCTACTCTTTAATTGCAGTTTGGAAGCAGAAATCGTCGGAAACGAGTGAGAAACGAGGGAGCGAAGTGCCTCTGTTCGCCGCGGTCGAAATAGGGTAAAAAGTGAAAACTGTAATTTTTTTTTCTTTTTATACTGTTACTGGATCTGCTGTCACCTCGGTCGAGATGGTCTCGACTGGCCCGAGGTGGTCTGGACCGAGGCGGTTCTGCAGAAACCCTAGTCGCCTCGGTTGCTTCAAGAATCAACTCGGTCGAGGTGTTCTGGCAGTGACCGAGGTGCCTCTTTCTTCTCAGAATCTCGAACTTCTGTCCATCCAGATGTGCTCCTTCCTGTTGTCTGTCCAGAACGCCAAAAACAAAGCAAAGCAAAGCAAAAACAAAAACTATCTAAGCTAGACTAGAAAACGGGAAAAGAAAGCAATACCTTGGGTTGCCTCCCAAGAAGCGCTTGATTTAAGGTCGCTAGCTGGACCATGATGCGTCTCAAAGGAGGTAGATCGGCGCGACCTCCTCAACCGGCGTTTCCGGTTGGTACTTCTTAAGTCTATGACCGTTGACCTTGAAGCTTCCGCTAGTTTCGCCCCATATCTCAACTGCACCATGAGGGAAAATATGTTTCACAACGTAAGGTCCGGTCCATCTAGATTTCAACTTACCTGGAAAAAGACGGAGGCGGGAGTTGAAGAGTAGAACTAAATCTCCCTCGTTAAGCTCCTTTGGAACGATACGCTTGTCATGCCATCTCTTCGTCCTTTCCTTGTAGATTTTGGCATTCTCATAGGCGTTCAAACGCAGCTCCTCCAGCTCGTTAAGTTCCAATAGTCGCTTCTCGCCAGCATCTTTAATGTCAAAGTTCAACCATTTGATAGCCCAATACGCTTTATGCTCCAACTCAACGGGCAAGTGGCAAGATTTCCCATACACCAAATTATAAGGGGTGGTGCCTATGGGAGTCTTGAATGCGGTCCTGTACGCCCAAAGAGCATCGTCTAATTTCATGGACCAATCCTTCCTCGTTCTAGAGACGGTCTTCTCCAAAATCGCCTTGATTTCCCTGTTCGAGATCTCGACCTGTCCACTAGTTTGAGGGTGATAAGCGGTTGATACCTTGTGGGTTACCCCATACTTCGATAGAAGTGCCTTAAACTTCCGGTTGATGAAATGCGTTCCTCCATCGCTGATGATGATGCGTGGAGTTCCAAATCGTGGAAAGATAGTTCTATTCAAGAACTTCACAACCACCTTGGCGTCGTTAGTGGGAGAAGCGATGGCTTCAACCCATCTAGAGACGTAATCAACTGCAAGGAGAATGTAGAGGTTTCCTCCGGAGGATGGGAAAGGTCCCATGAAGTCAATCCCCCATACATCAAAGATTTCCACTTCTTGGATGTTGTTAAGTGGCATTTCGTTCCTCCTTGATAGGTTCCCTGTTCTTTGGCATGCATCACAAGAAACAACAAAAGATTGCACATCCTTAAATAATGTAGGCCAAAAGAAACCGGAACGCAATACCTTGGCGCATGTTTTATCGGTGCTAGCATGCCCTCCACATGGAAGTGAGTGGCAATGCTTTATGACGCTATTAACTTCGTCTTCCGGAATGCACCTTCGAAGCATCCCATCCGGTCCGCGCTTGAATAGCAGCGGCTCATCCCAGTAGTAATGTCGTACTTCCTTGAAGAATCTCTTCTTTTGAGAGTACGTCAATCCGGGTGGTATTTCCTGGCAAACAAGATAATTCACAATATCAGCATACCAAGGACCTTTATTATCAGAAAGTTGGTGGAGGGAATGATCCGCCAACTGTGGGTGAATGTCAGAGAAGGGAGTAGAAAAATTGTTATTCTCTGTAATCTCAGTTTGAATCGTCTCGCTGTCGACCTCGGTCGAGGCGCAAAGGCGTTGACCGAGGTGTTCTTCAGACGCCTCGCTCAGTCCAGAAAGTGCCTCGGTCGAGGTACTGCTACTGGATCCGAGGCTGGAAATCTTCGTTTCTTGGACCAGCTTCTCAGTTTTAGCTCCTGGATCCTCTTCCAGTGCCTTCAAGCTCTGTATATCTGCATCACAAGAAGCATCTATACCTTCCTCCATTAAACTGAAGCTTATAACTCTTTCGAGTGGATCATTAATAAGGATAGAGCTCACCAATTCTCTTGATTCTTCTTCATCATAGATGTTGAAGATATCATCAGTTAGTTGCTCCCCTTTCATGGCTGCAAGTAGTGCGAACTCCACCTCATCGCCGCCAACGTTGAATTTCAACTTGGCGTTCTTGCAATCCACATTGCAACCCGAAGTTGCTAGAAATGGCCTCCCGAGAATGATAGGAACAGGATAATCTGCGGGAATGTCAAGTACGACAAAATCTATAGGTAGATAGAAGTTACCTAACTTGACCGGAACATCCTCCAAAATGCCCACGGGATGGGTGATGGAGCGATCCGCCATGTAGAGTCGAAATTTGACCGGTTTGGGCTCTCCAAGACCGATCTTAGTGCATAGCTCTAGCGGGATGATGCTCACGCTGGCTCCTAGATCGCAAAGGGCTTCACAAGTGACATCCCCAACTTGAATGGGAATGCAAAATGAGCCCGGATCTCTCAACTTAGGCGGCATCTTTTCCTTCATGATCTTGATAAGTTCCGAGGACTTAGATGTCATCCTAACTTCACCAACATCCTCCAGCTTCCTCTTCCTTGATAGGATCTCTTTTAAGAACTTCCCATAGGCGGGCATACCTAGAATAGCATCAAGGAAGGGAATGTTAATATGTAGCTTATTCATCAAGTCAAGGAACTTACCAAAGTGCTTGTCAAGATGTGCTCTGGCTCTGGACTGGGGGAATGGAAGTGGTGGTTTATATGCAGGAGGTGGAACATAAGCTTCTGTCGTTCCTCCTGCTTTCTGTTGCGCCGCCTCGGTTGGCATCTCGGTCGAGGTGTTCTTCGACTGGATCTGGACCGAGGTGGTCTGCGTCGAGCGAGGTACTGGATCTGCAGTTTTGAGTCCACTCCTCGTCGTGATGGCCATGCACTGGCCCTTAGGGTTAGTTTCCGTCTTTGCTGGAAGCTTCCCTGGATCTCTTGGCGCTTCATTCGCCCTATTAGCAAGTTGTTGTTCGAAGGACTTTTGGGCCCTCGAAAATGAAGTCATAGAATTCTCCATAGCACTAAGCTTGATCAAGATTGCCTCCAGGACTGCGTCCTTCTTTTCCGGCTGAGACGAACTTGATCCTTGCCCTTGGCTCTTCAATGGAGTAGAAGAAGAAGAAGGAGAAGAGAGGAAAGGGTTAGAGGAATCATTAGAGTTGGAGTTTGAATGATTGTTACCGTTGTTTTGGTTATTCGCCCTCCAATTGTTGCTATTGGATCCTCTATTGTTGTTGTAGTTGTTGTTTCGGGGTCCGTTGTTGTTGTTACGGTACCCGTTATTGTTGTTGTTGTTGTTCCTTTGCCCTTGCTCTTCCTTCTTAGTTTGAGCCATCAATAGCTCCTTCAATTGCTTCACGTCGTTCTTCAAGGACGTGAGTTGGTTGTTGTTGGGTTGAGTCTCTTGAAAGTTGACTCTTTTAACTCCACCTTCAGCTCCTTGGTGGGTATACTTCTCCATATGTAAGGCTTGCTTCTCAATGAAGTCCCAAGCCTCGTCAACCGCCATATCCATGAATGTACCGGCGGAGAGTAGTTGGAGATTGAACTGGGTGTTTCCGTCCAGCCCTTTGAAGTAGATCTCCAACAACTAGATCTTTGGAATCCCATGATGTGGGCAATCCAAAAGGATATCCTTGAACCGCTCCCAAGACTTGGACAAGCTCTCCTTGTCCTTCATGATGAAAGCATTGATCTTCCCTCTCATTTCAGCAGTTTTTGAGGGGGGAAAGAATTTGGTCAAGAATTCCGTAGTCATCTCTTCCCATGTGCTGATCTTTCCTGCAGGAAGAGATTGATACCAAGTAAGAGCTCTATCTTTAAGAGAAAAGTAGAAAGGTCTTAGCTTGTAGTTGTTATTTTCAATTCTGGGAGGTGGCAAGGTCTCCATCAAGATCTCGTAGTTTTGAAGATGTTGATGCGGCGACTCCTTCTCTAGCCCTCCGAATTGACATTGGCGAATCATGGCTAGAACTTGCGGTCGAAGTTCGTAGTCATGATCCGCTGGATCTCCTAGATTCACTCCTGGACGCCTCAGCTGTTGATTAGGGTCCATCCTTTGACCTAGGGTTTGTGGAATTCCTGCAAGAAGGACATCTCGGACTGGCATCCGAAGTGGATGTACATCGGCCGGGGCGTCAGGTACTGGAATCTGCCTCGGTCGAGGATCAACTACTGGATCCTGCATCGGTCGAGGTAGAATCTGGTTCCGAATTGCTGCAATCTCAGCTTCGATTGCTGCAGTCCTGGCCTGATTCTCTTCTTTCTCTTGCCTTAGCTCTTCTTTACTGAGACGTAGCAGCTCCTGCGTCTCTCTCAACTGGGCCGCAAGATCGTGATCGTCTTGTTGGGCCATCTTCGCTTCTCTTAAGCGTCTCTTGTATGTCTTTTCTGGTTCGGGATCGTAAGGAACGATTTCCTTCCCGGTGCGGGTTCTTCGCATATACCTAAGAAAGAACCTGCGAAAGTCACTCAAGTAGAGTGGTTAGACAAAAAAAAGGGGGCAAATGCCCCAAGAGCAAACCGTACCGGCTCGGTCTAGACCAAGTCCCCGGCAACGGCGCCAAAAACTTGTTCGCTCCAAACGGTGTGTGCAAGCTTTAAATTTATAACCCTAGACTTAAGCTTAAAACAAGGATGCGAACCCGCAGTGTACGGGTCAATCGTAGTAAAAGCAAGAAAATTCCAGGGGTCGATCACAGGGACTTGGTGAAACAAAGTCAACACGGTATGCTAATGTTAATGCTAACCACAAGAGCAATTTAACACAATCAAAGATGAATAAGATGTCAAATAAAGCAAACATGCAATTCTAGGGATTAAAGCATCTAGTTGTGGTTCCAACTCAAGATCTATAGATAAGCGGACAAAGCTGAGATTTTTGCGTGGGGAAGGTGTTACTAAAGTGGAGTAGATCACCGGGTAAGTCTCACTACACACTAATCCTAAACCGTAACTCCTATTACCGGGTAAGTCTCAAGGAATTAAGATAAAGAACTATAACCTCAAACTAACACATCATCTAGGGGAATAGAATCAACCTTTACCGGGTAAGTCTCAGGCTAACTCACAAAGATGGGATGGAAGCACACTCAAACCCCAATAAAGGACAAACCTTTATTACCTACACTTATGATCGTTGGTACACAAACTAAGGAATTACCGGGTAAGTCTCATCCTAAGCTTGCTTTGAACCAGAAAGGTGTAATAAGAATAGGATTTGGCAAACTCTAACACTTAACTCTCAGTTTAGGATAGGATAAGTCACCTCGGTCAGAAGAATTCCACCCCGGCTGAGATGTTCATCAACCGAACGAGATGCTTAGGGTTAAGGTTAAAGACTCGAACTTTCAGGATCCTACTGGAATCTAAGATTATTCTATCATTGTTTTTCCCACAACCTTCAGCCAATCACCCTAGAATCACACAAGGAAATTAGCCACTCATCATCATAATGAAAGTATTAAATATATGGGAAGAGGTGAATATTTGAACAAAGAAGAATTTAATGAAAACACTTCAATAACTGAATCAAATATCACAAACAAAAGCGTTCCTTGGATAATAATCCAACAAGACAAGACAATCAATGAGGGAATTGAAGACAATCTTACAAAACCCTTCAAAAAGCTATAAAGCTATGGTCTTTAATCTTCCTTCAACCTTCAAAAAGGTTCTTCAAATCTCTCCCAAATTGGAGTAGGCTGCGGCTGCTGCGGATGTAAATTGGTGTATGCGGGATCCTGCGTCGTATGCGAGATATTGGATTCGTGGAAATCCAACCCTTTTTATAGGAAAATAAACCTCCAAAGATAATAAATCTTAAGAAGATATTATCCCATAAATATAGGTAAAATATATGATTCTGCATATCTCCTTCCTTCCAGAAGCTCAGCCCAAAAATATAAGATCACTTTCCAATTTTAAAAGATCTCAGCCAAGAATAAAATATTCTCGCCGCGTCCTAGGTATTCGCCTCGGTCGAGTCGGCGTCTCTGGATCGCCTCGGTCGAGGTGAACCTCTAGTCAACCGAGGTGACTCATAACTGAATGTAGGATCTCTCAAAACTGGTCCAAAGTAAATCTTTAATCCATGGCTATGCTTCCTGGATGATTCCTTTTTGCTCCTCAATGTAGCTCCAAATGACTGATGACTCCTTTTGCTCCTTTTTGATGCAAAACGTACCATATTACCTGCAACTACAACGAAACTAGGTGTAGACCTCGATTCTCGCAAAGGTAGATGAAATGGTAGTAAAATCACATAATGTACATACAAACATGCAGATTATGAAAGATAAAACGTCCAAACAAACCCCAAAATATAGACTATAATTCATGCTATCAGAATTCTCTTGGATTCAATTCTGAAATGCTCTCAGCAAAACTTTTACAAAACTTGTCTAACTACAAAAGAAGAAAGAAAAGGCTTTATATATGTTCGCTCCAAACGGTGTGTGCAAGCTTTAAATTTATAACCCTAGACTTAAGCTTAAAACAAGGATGCGAACCCGCAGTGTACGGGTCAATCGTAGTAAAAGCAAGAAAATTCCAGGGGTCGATCTCAGGGACTCGGTGAAACAGAGTCAATACGGTATGCTAATGTTAATGCTAACCACAAGAGCAATTTAACACAATCAAAGATGAATAAGATGTCAAATAAAGCAAACATGCAATTCTAGGGATTAAAGCATCTAGTTGTGGTTCCAACTCAAGATCTATAGATAAGCGGACAAAGCTGAGATTTTTGCATGGGGAAGGTGTTACTAAAGTGGAGTAGATCACCGGGTAAGTCTCACTACACACTAATCCTAAACCGTAACTCCTATTACCGGGTAAGTCTCAAGGAATCAAGATAAAGAACTATAACCTCAAACTAACACACCATCTAAGGGAATAGAATCAACCTTTACCGGGTAAGTCTCAGGCTAACTCACAAAGATGGGATGGAAGCACACTCAAACCCCAATAAAGGATAAACCTTTATTACCTACACTTATGATCGTTGGTACACAAACTAAGGAATTACCGGGTAAGTCTCATCCTAAGCTTGCATTGAACCAGAAAGGTGTAATAAGAATAGGTTTTGGCAAACTCCAACACTTAACTCTCAGTTTAGGATAGGATAAGTCACCTCGGTCAGACGAATTCCACCCCGGCCGAGATGTTCATCGACCGAACGAGATGCTTAGGGTTAAGGTTAAAGACTCGAACTTTCAGGATCCTACTGGAATCTAAGATTATTCTATCATTGTTTTTCCCACAACCTTCAGCCAATCACCCTAGAATCACACAAGGAAATTAGCCACTCATCATCATAATGAAAGTATTAAATGTAAGGGAAGAAGGTGAATATTTGAACAAAGAAGAATTTAACGAAAAGACTTCAATAACTGAATCAAATATCACAAACAAAAGCGTTCCTTGGATAATAAACCAACAAGACAAGACAACAAGGAAAGGAATTGAAGACAATCTTACAAAACCCTCCAAAAAGCTATAAAAGCTATGGTCTTCAATCTTCCTTCAACCTTCAAAAAGGTTCTTCGAAAACTCCCAAATTGGAGTATACTGCGGCTGTTGCGTGCGTGGGGTGTGCTGCGTCGTATGCGGGATATAGCGTGATATGCGGGATATAGCGTGATGATGGAATTGTGGAAAACCAACCCTTTTTATAGGAAAAATAACCCTCCAAAGATAAGAAATCTTAGAAAGATATTATCCCATAAATATAGGTAAAATATATGATTCTGCATATCTCCTTCCTTCCAGAAGCTCAGCCCAAAAATATAAGATCACTTTCCAATTTTAAAAGATCTCAGCCAAGAATAAAATATTCTCGCCGCGTCCTAGGTATTCGCCTCGGTCGAGTCGGCGTCTCTGGATCGCCTCGGTCGAGGTGAACCTCTGGTCAACCGAGGTGACTCATAACTGAATGTAGAATCTCTCAAAACTGGTCCAAAGTAAATCTTTAATCCATGGTTGTGCTTCCTGAATGTAGCTCCAAATGACTCTTGACTCCTTTTGCTCCTTTTTGATGCAATACGTACCATATTACCTGCAATTACAACGAAACTAGGTGTAGACCTCGATTCTCGCAAAGGTAGATGAAATGGTAGTAAAATCACATAATGTACATACAAACATGCAGATTATGAAAGATAAAACGTCCAAACAAACCCTAAAATATAGACTATAATTCATGCTATCAAAATACCCCATACTTAGCCCTTGCTTGTCCCCAAGCAAGTTCCGCACATAGAAGACAAGATAGAATGGATTAATAGTCATGAAAATCGATGAAAAAGTCTTTCAAAAAAACATTTTATGGTGTGCAATTATCATAGATCACTCTAAGAGAGTACTTCCTGGAAATTAAAAACTCAACATGATCAAAACATTTTATAAATATAGGAAAGTTGTTCATCTTTGCATAAAATCATAGAATGCATAATAAATCATAATTATCAAAATTAATCATGTATAATCCGATTTAAACCGCTAAGTCAATCAACAAGCTCAAGGTCTCAAGGGCTTCCCAAAAGAAAAGGTCAAGAAACGTGTAGGGTAGGGATGAATGTAAGGTAATGTGGTGCTAGAATCCGGGAAAAGGATGAACTTCACTTCCACTTTGACTTGCAACACCTTCCACCAATAAGCTTTGCTTATTTCACACTTTTTTCTCTTTTACTTTACTTTTTGGGATGCATGGATAGAGGTGCACAATAACCGAAGCCTAGGAAATCCGCAATCATCAATTTCTTGAGATGCGTCAAACCCTTGATGCACATACCATGACCCGTTAGGAATATCGCTCAATCCGACTTTGGCAAGACACAAACACCCGGCTATGTGAATGGTGCCGAGTTACTCATCTTCATGATTGACTTCCCCAAACCTATTATTGCTTTCTAACACTTTCACTTCCAGCCACTTCTCAACTTTTGACTTGCTTTCACCACTTCGCTTGCTTCCAAATTCCCGGATAGGTAAAGGGAGGCAATATGTATATGAGGGGCTAAGCATGATCAAGAAGAAGAAGAAGAAGAAGAATGAATTGCCTTGGTCTTTCCAAGAAGAACGTGAGAGAACTTATGCTGCGGTGTCAACCTTCAAATTCAACATAATTTGGATAAAAATAAAGTATTAAACATGCCAATAATTTTAAACAAAGCATTTAGCAACTTAAACATATCATAAAACATTTCAAACATATAAAGAATTTAAATCCAGTCGGTAAACAAAATCTTCACTGAGATCATATCCAGATAAGTAACACAAAAATCGTTTTCGAAAACTCTCTGTTACGCCCACCTCGGTCGAGGTGTTCTTGGTTCAACCGAGGTGAAACACCTCGTTTTGCCAGAACTGTCCCGGTCGAGGTCAAAAATTTTTTTAAAACCATTTTGTTTTTTTTTCGGTTTCGACGTTTTTCTCAGTCAAATAACCTGTAAGTATTTAGCAACTTAAACAAAGCATTTAGCAACTTAAACATATCAGAACTGTCCCCGGCAACGGCGCCAAAAACTTGTTCGCTCCAAACGGTGTGTGCAAGCTTTAAATTTATAACCCTAGACTTAAGCTTAAAACAAGGATGCGAACCCGCAGTGTACGGGTCAATCGTAGTAAAAGCAAGAAAATTCCAGGGGTCGATCACAGGGACTTGGTGAAACAAAGTCAACACGGTATGCTACTGTTAATGCTAACCACAAGAGCAATTTAACACAATCAAAGATGAATAAGATGTCAAATAAAGCAAACATGCAATTCTAGGGATTAAAGCATCTAGTTGTGGTTCCAACTCAAGATCTATAGATAAGCGGACAAAGCTGAGATTTTTGCGTGGGGAAGGTGTTACTAAAGTGGAGTAGATCACCGGGTAAGTCTCACTACACACTAATCCTAAACCGTAACTCCTATTACCGGGTAAGTCTCAAGGAATTAAGATAAAGAACTATAACCTCAAACTAACACATCATCTAGGGGAATAGAATCAACCTTTACCGGGTAAGTCTCAGGCTAACTCACAAAGATGGGATGGAAGCACACTCAAACCCCAATAAAGGACAAACCTTTATTACCTACACTTATGATCGTTGGTACACAAACTAAGGAATTACCGGGTAAGTCTCATCCTAAGCTTGCTTTGAACCAGAAAGGTGTAATAAGAATAGGATTTGGCAAACTCTAACACTTAACTCTCAGTTTAGGATAGGATAAGTCACCTCGGTCAGAAGAATTCCACCCCGGCTGAGATGTTCATCAACCGAACGAGATGCTTAGGGTTAAGGTTAAAGACTCGAACTTTCAGGATCCTACTGGAATCTAAGATTATTCTATCATTGTTTTTCCCACAACCTTCAGCCAATCACCCTAGAATCACACAAGGAAATTAGCCACTCATCATCATAATGAAAGTATTAAATATATGGGAAGAGGTGAATATTTGAACAAAGAAGAATTTAATGAAAACACTTCAATAACTGAATCAAATATCACAAACAAAAGCGTTCCTTGGATAATAATCCAACAAGACAAGACAATCAATGAGGGAATTGAAGACAATCTTACAAAACCCTTCAAAAAGCTATAAAGCTATGGTCTTTAATCTTCCTTCAACCTTCAAAAAGGTTCTTCAAATCTCTCCCAAATTGGAGTAGGCTGCGGCTGCTGCGGATGTAAATTGGTGTATGCGGGATCCTGCGTCGTATGCGAGATATTGGATTCGTGGAAATCCAACCCTTTTTATAGGAAAATAAACCTCCAAAGATAATAAATCTTAAGAAGATATTATCCCATAAATATAGGTAAAATATATGATTCTGCATATCTCCTTCCTTCCAGAAGCTCAGCCCAAAAATATAAGATCACTTTCCAATTTTAAAAGATCTCAGCCAAGAATAAAATATTCTCGCCGCGTCCTAGGTATTCGCCTCGGTCGAGTCGGCGTCTCTGGATCGCCTCGGTCGAGATGAATCTCTGGTCAACCGAGGTGACTCATAACTGAATGTAGAATCTCTCAAAACTGGTCCAAAGTAAATCTTTAATCCATGGCTATGCTTCCTGAATGTAGCTCCAAATGACTCTTGACTCCTTTTGCTCCTTTTTGATGCAAAACGTACCATATTACCTGCAATTACAACGAAACTAGGTGTAGACCTCGATTCTCGCAAAGGTAGATGAAATGGTAGTAAAATCACATAATGTACATACAAACATGCAGATTATGAAAGATAAAACGTCCAAACAAACCCCAAAATATAGACTATAATTCATGCTATCACCCGCATCTATCAATTTTAAGATCTCTTTCTTGACCCCTTCTTTCATTATTGGGTTCAATCTCCTTTGAGGTTCTATAGATGGGTTAAAATTGTCTTCCATTAAGATTTTATGCATGCACAAGGATGATTTAATGCCAACTAAGTCATCAATGGTGTAGCCTATAGCTCTCCTATGCAATTTCAATTTAGTCAAAAGCTTCTCAAGCTCATCATCATTCAAAGATGCATTCACAATTACAGGATATGTAGAATTATCACCAAGGAAAGCATACTTTAATTGAGAAGAGTGAGGTTTAAGATCAAGTTCAGGAGGACCTTTCTCATTGGGATGTACTCCATATAACTCAATGCTAGATGAATCTAAAGCCATTGAAGACTGATAGGTGATGGAATCACTATTATTTAGGTTATTTTTAAGAGTTTTTTGTTACATTAGTGTCGGTTTATGCTACTAACTCCTTGGTCCAGAAGAAGAAGACTAAAAGAAGATAAAGAAGGAGTTATAAGCACTTAGGAGTGAAGATCATTCATGAAGCAAAGCTTATGTTGCCTCACCGCCCCCGCGGAGCAGTGTCACTGCCCCTGCTGGTGACACCATACTCCGGAGCGTAACCTGCGCCTTCACCAGCACCAGGAACGAAGACTGTCACCGCACCTGCGGTGACTTGCCCTGAAGAAGCAAAGCCAGCACCTCTACGCCTATGCCTGCGCCTCAACCTGGGAGCTAGAAGATGAAGAGTCAGTGTTACCGCCCCCGTGTTGACATTGGGACGCCGCTGCGGTTCGGCATCAGAAACGACAGGAAGTTGAAGAGTCAAACGTTTGAAGATCATTAAATATCTGCCCCTGCGGAATTGCTAGGCCTCCCCTGCGGCTACGAAGAAGATCAAGCGTTTTCACCTGTACCGTCCCTGCGGATCTAAAGGCCGCCCCTACGGTTCAACGACAGAGGCTTTACTCCGGCTGTATACACCACCTTTATGGCATTAAAGGTGGCTGTTTTGGGCCGGCCATTTACTCCTATTTAGTGCCATTTGTAGTATAAATAGACCTACGGTTGATTGCTAGAATCATCCAATTAGAATCCACTTTTTCCATCATAATTCTCTTGCTACCTTTGTAATGAGTTGCTAACTCCTTTGCTACATTGGGTTGTAAGTTCTTTCTAATATAAGTTTTCATTCAGTAATACTTTGTGTCTCCTTGATCTTCATTGTCTAATTGCATGTTTTAATATCACTTAAGATTGATCACCTTAGGTTCTAAAGTGCATGCAAAGAACTAGGATTAATAGATTCCGGATTCGGATCTTTAATCTAGTAGTACACTTTAAGTAATAACGGGTTGTAGTTACTTAAAGGAAAGGAACACAAATATAAAGATAAGTTTAACGGTTTTAATCTTTTCTTTATATGCCTTAGTCTTTATTTGAAAGCTAACTTGCTAATTGTTCTTTTAGGTTTACGGAACACTAACATGTTAAGTTGTGTTGATGCCAGTTGGCTCAACACATATATATGATTGAGACGGGAGATTACTTGAAAACTTGTAAAAAGGAACTCACCAAAGTAGTAATCGCATGCTAAGAATCAACCTAGTGTAGATTCACCCATTATTGTCTTACTCGTTGTGTTACTTGCTTTCATAAGTTTTGTGTATATAATTTCACTCAACCCCCCCTTTTTGTTACTTGAATCTATAATCAATAATTGAATTTAATAAGAATAACAAAACTCTCTTGGGTTCGACCCTTACTTAACCACTATACTTGTTTTAGTCCTAAGTCGGGATTATATTTTGATAAGATAAAAACGACCATAGGAAAAGGTCTTGTCAAAGACTCTCCAAGACACCTTGAAGCTTCATCAACAACAATTGGACCTTCTTCTTGGGTTTCGGGCGCTTTGGTTGGCTCAGGGGAATCTTGGTCGAGGTATGAACCGAGGTATGGTTCTGTTGTGTTCACCTTGGATGACTCTAAACTCATCTCGGTCGAGATGACTTGCTTCCAACCGAAATCAAGCTCAACTTTACTCCTCTCTTCAATTTCAGCACTTGGTTCCTCTTCTAGTGCTTCAAATTCAGCATTTGGCTCTTCTTCTAATGCATCCAAGGCTCGGATTTCTTCATTACAATGCTCCTCTAGACCTTCCTCCATGATGCCCATGCTATGAACCTTCTCCAAATGGTCCTTGGTCAAGATGGAACTCACCACCTCCCTAGACATCTCTTCATCCTCAATGTTGTAGACATCATCATCTAGAGTTGGCCCTTTCACCATTGTGAACAATTTGAACTTTATGTGCTCCTCTCATATGTTGAATGAAAGGATTCCATTCTTGCAATCAACTAGACATCCGTATGTGGCTAAGAATGGCCTTCCCAAGATGATATGAACGGGATAATCCACCGGAATGTCTAACACTATGAAGTCTATTGGCACATAAACTTCCCGAGTTGCACCGGGATGTCTTCAAGTATTCCTACCGGATGGGTGATGGATCGGTCCGCCATGTAGAGGGTCATCTTGACCGGATTTGGCTCTCCTAGCTCAACCTTTTTGCATAGTGCAAGCGGGATTATTCTTACACTAGCACCAAGGTCAGAAAGAGCTTCATATTGCACATCACCAACACCAATAGGCACACAAAATGAGCCCGGATCTCGCAGCTTAGGAGGCATCTCCTCCCTCATAGTTTGGATTAACTCAGAGGATCTCTTTGCCATCCTCACTTCACCGAACTCTTTTTTATGAACCAATAAAGTATATCTTCGAAACCCGTTGGAAGAGTCTCGGACTCCACGCTAACTTCCTCATGTTGGAGAGTATCTCTTTTAAAATTTTACCATAAGCCGGCATACCTAATATAGCATCCATGAACGGAATGTTAATATGAAATTTAGACATAAGTTTAAGAAATTTACCAAAATGTTTGTCCAACCGAGCTCTTACTTGAGATTGGGGAAATGGCAGCGGTGGTTTGTATGGAGGAGGTGGCACATAGATTGGCTCATCTTCCTTGTTCTTTCCACCTTCATCTTGCTTCGGCTCTTCTTCCACCATGACCTTCTTCCCTTTTTCAACACCCTTGGGCAAGGGATCATTTGTGCTCAATCTACTCCTAGTGATAATTGCCAACACTTGCCCTCTTGGGGCGGTAGTTGTTGAAATTCCAGTTATTGTTGAAGTTCCTAGGGTCTTGATAGCCCCCATTGAAATTGTTCCTCCCCATATAATTCACATCTTCTTCCTTAGAAGATAAGTTTGCTTAAGCTTGCACTTGCACTTGCGGAGTTGCTTGATTCTTCAAAGTGGTAGCACACAACTCTCTCAAGGACTTCAACTCATTGTTGATGACATGAAGCTTGAAGTTACTCATGGTCACTTCATTCACTTCATAAGCTCCCGGTCTCCTCCCATCACTCTTCCTATGGGAGTATTTCTATCATCAAGGCTTGCTTCACTATAAACTCCCAAGCCTCATCCACATTCTTCTCCATAAATGTTCCACCGGAAAGTGATTGGAGCTTGAATTGTCTATCTTCATCAAGCCCCTTGAAATAAATCTCCAACACTTATTTTGAAGTTCCATGGTATGGAAAATCTAGGAGGAGATCCTTGAGTCTCTCCCAAGACTTGAATAGACTCTCTCTATCCTTCATTGTGAAGGAATTTATCTTCCCTCTTAGTTCGGTTGTCTTGGAAGGCGGGAATAATTTTGTCAAGAACTCGGTTGTCATCTCCTCCCAAGTGGCCACTCGTCCTTGTGGTATGGATTGGTACCAAGCCAAGGCTTTATCCTTAAGTGAGAAGGAAAAGGCCCTAAGCTTTATGGTGTTGTTCTCCAATTTAGGTGGTCTTAGAGTCTCCATCAAAATCTCATAATTCATCAAGTGTTGATGAGATGACTCTCCTTTCATTCCTCCAAATTGATTGTCTTAAATCATTTGTAGCACTTGAGGGCGGAGCTCGTAGTCATGAGTTGCGGGATCTCCTAAATTGACACCCAGACGGTGTACCCTTTGAACCGGATCCATGTGTTGGCCAAGTGTTTGTGGCTCCTCAATAATAATCGGCTCAATCCAAACATGTGCCGCAGGTTGAGGCGGTGGTTGACGAAGATTAAGCTCCTTTTGCTCCAAAGCTTGCCTAATTTCCTCAATTTCCCTCCTAAAAGCTTCTTGCCTCTCGTTTGCAAGTCTCCTCTCATTTTCCAAAGATTCTTCCCTAAGCCTCATTTGCTCTAGAGCTTCTTCTTTAAGTCTTAGTCGCTCTAAAGTTTCATCAAATTCAGCCCTAAGGTTTGCTTCGGCCATCTCTTTCTTATTCTTAGCAACTTTGGATCTAGTCTTAGGGGTTTTCTCCGGTTCGGGATCGAATGGAGCAAAGTCATTGCCACGAGATCTTCGCATGAACCTAAAAAATGGGAGATGTACTGAAAAATCAAAGACACAAACCAAACGAGATCACAAGCAAAAGAATGACCTAAACTATAAACAATCACACACAATGATTCAATCTTAACCTAGTCCCCGGCAATGGCGCCAAACACTTGTTGATGACTAAGAAGTGATGCTACAAATCCAAGGCAAGAATGCCAATAACCTGTTCATCCAATCATGCACACACAAAGTCTTAAATTTATCCTTGATATATCTCCTAAACTACCTAGCAAAACTTGTAGTGTACGGGTCATATAGTAGAAAGGGAAGCATTCTGAGGTCGAACACAAAGACCGAAGTGACATTCCACCATGCAATGATCAAAGATAGTTTAAGTCTAGACCAAGAAAAGAGATAGGAATAAGGAAATGAAAATCATATATATTTTTTATGGGTTTTTGTGGTGATCAAGCAAAGATCACCATCAAGCAACAATGTCAACCAAACAACAAAACAAACACAAGATATAATATCAAGGTAAAGAGAGCGGATTCTAGAGATTCAGATGTCCGGTTATGACATGGACTCAAGCTTATAATCAATCTAGGACAAGCTGCATATGTTGGGAAAGAATGTTTCTCTAATGGGATCAATCACCGGGTAGGTCTCATGGTCCACTAATCCCGCACCCAAGGTCCTATTACCGAGTAAGTCTCTAGGAACCTAAGGTTGGGAATTCTACACAAACCGGGTCACTACTTAGGGATCAAACCTCTCTTTACCGGGTAAGTCTCGAAAAAGCAAGTCCTAAGCAACAATCCAAGCACATTCAATCCAATAGCGGCTATTGAGACTCACTACTAACTAATGTTTGTCATCTTCTATACCTAAGAGCGGGAATTACCGGGTAAGTCTCATCCCTCACCTAGTTTACCAACATAGGTCACCCTAATGCTAGATTAGGCTCAACAAACACTAGGATTTTAACTCTCAATCTCCCTAACATGAAGATATTGCACTATAGGAACAACAACTCACACACCTCGGGTGGATCAAGAACATCTCGGCCGAAATGATTGAAGTACAAGCCGAGATTGCAAGCTGAGCTAGAAATTTCAAGCAAGCAATTATCCTAAGTGTAACACCCCAATTTCTCAAAACTCGGGATGTTACTGGTTAGGACCTCACAATGGGTCCCGACCTTAGTTTGACAACAATTTCACTAGGATCTTACAACAAGGCACAAAAGTATTTAAAACATTTGAAAACTTTAAACAATAAATACATGAAGAATATGAATCAGCCTTACAAAGCAAAGGTACTAAAACAACGCATATCCCCGTCCCCAACTAAATGAGTACGTGGACCCGGCTGACCATTCCCTTTGGATCTCTCTACAACTGTCTTAACCTGCAAGGCATCTACAAGCGGTATAAAACCGTTAGCTAACATTCTATGTATAAGTACAAAGGTAAAAGCAAAAACACACAATATACACAATCAACATGCCACACTCAATCCTTTAATTATCTTTAATTAGGTGATAGGTAATTACTAATGATACTTATTTTATGACACGAGGGATTCCCAAACCTCGCACATATCCCCGTTTACCAACGAGGAATGGTACTATTGTATCTGACGTCTACCTGCATGGGCTAGTCGCAGGAAACCTCCTAGACTCTCGCAAGAGCTAGGCAGATGATGTCACGACCCGTTATCATACACTTGGGTCAATTACGTAAATAAGAAAGTCGGCCTAATCCGGTTTCGTTGTTTATCATAACTAACAAACACCACTCATACACATTACACTCATACAAGAAGCCAGCTAAGTAAGTCCATGGACTTACTAGTCTCCAAGTACAACCGATCACCACACTCTCAAGTTCCCCTCGAGAACACGCGCAACGCCTGTTCAAGACAAGGCACACGAATCAAACCATGCTCTAGTCAACTAGAAGTCCTTAGACTTCTAGGCTCAACATCCTCACAAGAATATAAACGCATAAGATAGATCGACACTTAAAACCTAACACAACTCTTCTAAACCAACTATACTTATACCCAACTTCGGAACATAATAAATCTGGATTAACTCTACAGATCGTTCTTAACTTTTACCACATACTCCTATATATATATCCATCAACAACATATCCAAAAATCAGCACTAAAGGAGGAGTCTAACTTACCCAAATCTGGATCACAAAACTGTATCGACATGCAGTTTTCTACACTTAGGAAATTCAGCAAACACTTAACAAAACAACACACTGTCTTAATTTGAAAAATCATAACTCGTATACCACTCGATGGATTTATCCCAAATTTTGATATGTTCTACTATAAAACCTTATATATAAGATATCCAAAATTCAGCAGCAAAGGAGGAGTATAACTTACTCAAATATGTATCACAAAACTGTATCAACATGCAGTTTTCCAACACTTATAAATTTCAGCACAACAGAACAAACTGCTTACGACCCAATCTTTGAAAAATCATAAATCCTAAACCACTCGCTGGATTCCTCTCAAATTTTAATATGTTATACAAAAATATTCCAACTATGTCATATAAAAAATTCAGCCCAAATGAATGAGTCTATCATACCTAAATCTGGTCCCAAACTTGGTTGCTCGTCACTGTTTTAAAGGCTCCGAAAATGATTGAATCTGCACAACTCCTCTATAGATGTTCTGAGTATGTTTAGGAGACATAAAAGGCACCCATTAGGCATGGAATTCAAAAAGGGATTGCAAGGAAGGAAGGGTGATGACTCTTATCCAATTCCAAGACTCGAAAGAGGGAGAGAAGAGATCGGTTTACCTTGGCTAAGAGTTCCTGGTTGCAGCCTAGGAGTGGATCCTGAGATGATGGAAATATCACTCGATCTACTAGCACTTGTTACACTGGGTAGGACATGAGAGGATGCACGGTACAGTTGACACAACCGGATTAGAAAGAGAGCAAAACGAGGATGCACAGACATGAGAGGATGATGAAAATGTCACTCGGCTCCTGTGTAGTTGTGTGATCGATTAGAAAGAGAGAAAATCGAGGGAGGGGAGGGATTAAGAGGAGAAGGGAAATTGAGGCTTATCTTTGATGAATGTACTACGTGCACCAAAAGAGGAATATCAGAGGCAACTGATAAGGTATGCAGAAGGTTTGCAATAGAACATATTCAATCGATGAAGAGGGGCGGTCATGAGAGAGGCGCACAGCTGCAGATCTGTCGTCGATGAAGGGGGAAGGAGATGTCGAGTTCAGAGTGAATCTAGGCGTAAGACTGGTAGGTTTGAAGATGGGAATGAGAGCGGTAGATCCGGCTGAAGTACATAAATGAAGATCTTCATGATCCCGAGCGTTACGATTTTGAAAGGTTGAGAAGACGCTCATCCGTCTAGCTGCTGACGCGTGCGAGTGGGTGCCCTGCTGGCTGGGCGTGAGGCTGATGTGGAGTCTTGGTATTGGGCTTCTTCACTGCTGAGCCATGGTACTCTTCACGTCCCAACTTGTGCTGAAATGGTGAGTATGGCTGCATCAAGAGAGGGAATAAATGGGCTGAAACTTGTGAAGTATTTGCCATGAGTTTGTCATGGGTTTGTCAAGATCTAGTCAAAAGGTTGTCATGACCTTGTCAAATACACATAGATATAAACTAGGGTTTGTAAGATTAAGGTTTTTGTTGGAAATAATCATCATTTTATGTGAGTTTAGACTTACATAAAATGATAGGATTCGTGATGGTAGATAACACTAGATATCATGTACCCGGATCCTCGGTCAAAATTCGGTTCGACTCGGAAATTAACGGAAATAAAATTACGGATATTAAATCAGTACCCCCTTAAAATAAGTTTATTCCCGAAACTTAAAAGATAACGACATATGGTCGGAGGCGATACAAAAGAAATAAAGGGTCGGAAAGGGTCACAATCGGTCAAGTTTTGATTTGTTTCTAAGATTGCCGGAAACAAAATTTCCGGGTATTACATCAATCCCCCCTTCAAATTAAGTTTCGCCCCGAAACTTAATATACGTCAATCGTAAGGTCGGTCTTCACGGAACAACAAAGGTACAAACCTAGTGTACCCAATTACTACCCCAAAAGTCTCGTCATTTCCACATCTAAGTACCTCGCAAATAAAGGTCACCAATAAAACACACATCACTGACTAAGTACTCAAGCACGAAATAAACAAGTAGTCAGACAATATCACACAAATACAGGGTCAAGCCCTAACTCGTCGCTCTCAGGGTTATAACTATTTCTACATAGGTTTCTGAAAGGTTACGTCTCATACTATCCACAACATCTCCAATAGCTTCGTCGGCTTTTCATAAAACCCCTGACTCCGAAATCTTTTCATGTTCTTACATCACAAGCGCTTGTTACCACGTTCTAGAGTGGTTATCGAATACCTCACCGGTATCATCCGGCTCAACTGTCTGATCCTCTAATCTGATGACCTACCTCGGGTCTGGTAGGTATCTCTCCAACTGAAATTCTCAAACTCAGTTCCCAAACTTAGTCTCCGTGGAAAACTGAAGTTGCACTCTCCAATAGGGTGAGGAATACTAGTCCATCATTCACTTTTAAACCGCTTTAAAACTTTCAATGGTTGCCTTACACAACTCACTTCTAGATCCTTTGATGACCCTACGGAAAATGATCTATTCAAATTTCTTCCCTTTGTTATGACCACTTGCTTCCGGTCTTCTGAAAAGGTTCTGACTACACACTCAAGCCAAAGGTCTTGGACATCCATCAACACTTTACCAAGTACCCAATGCTCTTTGTATCACGACCTACTTGGTCTTGTCTTTTAATATTACTCAGTCATCTTATTCCTTCTGGTAAGGAATCGTCACCTTTACCCTTTTCTGGTCTAACACTCGAGACAACTAAAAATCAAATCTAGTGGTCATCCTCCTTGTTCACTTGGCATTATTATATTATTTATAGATCTCCAATATATCGTTAGCTCTAACCTAGGCTTCCCACGCATTTCCCAAGATCTTAAGGGACATAGAATATGTCCGGAATGACGGTAATAGACACAAAGTGATCTTATATCACCGTTATTTGATCATAAATACTCGATTAATGCTAACACACCATCAACATTGAACTCTTGTATCCTCCACTTTTATCGGACTAATAATATCCCTCTAACTCAAAACGCAACTAGGCTTTGTTCCGGCATAACATTACACATAAAATCTACTCCGAGATTATGTTTTCTTTAAGCACGGTTATTAGGTTGCAAGTATGCTCATGTCGCTTCTCTTTCCTATGTATCTTCGACTCAGGATGGTAGTACTCACTTTGAGCTTCCTATGTATCTTCCGAACTAGTTATCTAACAACATGTGACAAGCCGTCATTATTCACTTGAATCCATAATAGGGTACTAATCTCCTTCTATAACCTCTTACATGCACATACTTTCCCGTCTACCTTGATGGTGATACAGCTCCCGTACAATATTTTCAGTCACTCCGCGTAGCCTATCTCACGTTCCTTCCAAGCGAAATGTATTTTACCAACTATCATCATCTTAAACTTGACACGTCGTTTTTCTATACCATTGCTTCCAGCTCTGTGGGTTAGGACCCACCACCCTTCCGCTACGCTACTCTGATAATTCTGTTGTCACCCCGTAATCATAAGGACGTGTTTTTTGAGTCCAAAATGATTAACCGGATGAAGTACCAAGTACTTTCCTTACTTGTCTTCCTGAAATAAATCATGATTGGAAAACAACCATCTTCCGTTTACCTCCTTATTTATTTTAACACAGAACCAAACTACCTAACTCCGGAGTTTGATTTTAATCAACCAAGAAGTAACCTCTAACACGATTCTCTCTATACCTTTAGTTGTCTATGAAGATTTACGTTGCCTACTTGAGAAAATCCTCTAAAGCATCGGTATAGTTACTTCAATAATCCTCAATCACAGATATCTCCTCTTAACTGTACATAGCTCGTCAATACCAAATAACCCTTGCACGTACTTAGTTGACGCCGGTCATTCCATAGTTGACTTATCTCAATATCCTGGACTTACTCTTCTCATACCTCTACCGGCATTAAAATTCTTGGTGAGCATCACCTACTCAATTAATCCTTTTATACTTCTTTAGTTCGTTTTGTCTTCCACTCTTCCTCTTCCAAGGTCGTTCTCACGTACCCATTCCTTCATTGGTGTTGGTGACGATATTGCCTTCATAACATTCCGTTGACCCTGCTACAGGGCTTCCACTCTTGATACTGGCATCACAATTTCTTTCAAACTTCTTATATCTCTGAGGAGATCAAAACCTCTCCACACTTGTGGGGTCTACCTTTTCGCTTTTACACTCAATTGTAGGTCTTCATTATGTGCACCTTAGATCCTCATATCCGGTTTGACACCCAATCTCTTCAAATCTCTCATGCCCATAATTGTTTATGGGGCATTCGCCACGATTGTAACGTCCTTTATCTCGCCCTCTTGGTTGTACTCCGTTCTACTTGGTTCTTGTTCTAATGTTGTTATCTCCACTCGGAGATCTTCTCATCTCCTGCATGATTCTTCTAATTCATCTCTCGGCTTCATACAATCATGTCCCTGATATGACATTATATCCTGTCTATCTGAGCTGACTCGGGAGCTTCTTCTTCATCTGATTATTCTTGTGGTGGAAATTATCCCACCATTTTCACTTATTTGCTCATTCATTCTTCGGATGAATTATATGGGTCACCAGGACGCCCACCAGAGTATAATACTCATTCCAAGATTTGAGTTTGTTGTCTCGTGTTGAAAACTCTTCAAGTCCGCTACCGATTTATAACGAGGCGATAACCGCTTCATTATATCACAACTAAAGGATAAAAAAAATATCCTTTAGGATACTAACATGCTATACATATACATATATATAAGCATACATTAGAACATATCGATATAAGTATATATACTAAATAACGCACCTATCATTCTAAGTTGCAGAGATCCACGGAGAATGATGGTAGTCCGACGTACTACTAACCCACAACCCGACTATGCTCGTGTAAAAACATAAATCCATTTTGAAAATTTTAGACCCCTTTCGGGTTCTAGTTATTTTATTCATTTGGTCTTTCAGAATATTTCAAGTGTCATTGTTGCCAAGCTAGAGCTCTGATACCATATTATAACACTCCAAGTTCTCAAAATTTGGGATGTTACTGGTTAGGACCTCACAATGGGTCCCGACCTTAGTTTGACAACAATTTCACTAGTATCTTACAACAAGGCACAAAAGTATTTAAAACATTTGAAAACTTTAAACAATAAATACATGAAGAATATGTATCAGCCTTACAAAGCAAAGGTACTAAAACGACGCATATGAAGAACAGAAGACATCCCCATCCCCAACTAAATTAGTGCGTGGACCCGGCTGACCATTCCCTCCGGATTTCTCTACAACTGTCTTAACCTGCAAGGCATCTACAAGCGGTATAAAACCGTTAGCTAACATTCTATGCATAAGTACAAAGGTAAAAGCACAATCACACATCATACATGATAGCATGAATTATAGTCTATATTTTGGGGTTTGTTTGGACGTTTTATCTTTCATAATCTGCATGTTTGTATGTATATTATGTGATTATATTACCATTTCATCTACCTTTGCGGGAATCGAGGTCTACACCTAGTTTTGTTGTAATCGTAGGTAAAATGGCACGTTTTGCATCAAAAAGGAGCAAAAGGAGCTATGGAGTCATTGGAGCTACATTGAGGAACATAAGGAACCATCCAGGAAGCATAGCCATGGATTAGAGATTCACTTTGGACCAGATTTGAGAGATTTCACATTCAGTTGTGACTCACCTCGGTTGACCACAGATTCACCTCGACCGAGGTGATCGAGAGAAGTCGACTCGACCGAGGCGAATACCTAGGACGCGGCGAGAATATTTTATTATTGGCTGAGATCTTTTATCGTTGGAAAGAGATCTTATATTTTTGGGCTTGGCTCCTGGAAGGAAGAAGATATGCTAGATCATATATTTTACCTATTTTTATGGGAAGAGATCTTTCTAAGATATCTTATCTTTGGAGGGTTATTTTCCTATAAAAAGGGTCGGATTTCCCACAAATCCGGCACCCTGTTATACGCGGAATACTCGTTATACCACATAACACGCAGCAGCTATACTCCCGTTGGGAGATTTGAAGAACCTTTTTGAAGGTTGAAGGAAGATTGAAGATCATAGCTTTTATAGCTTTTTGAAGGGTTTTTGTAAGATTATCTTAGATTTCCTTCCTTGTTGTCTTGCCTTGTTGGATTTCTATCGAAGAAACGTTTTGTTGTGATATTTGATTCAGTTATTGAAGTCTTTTCATCAAATTCTTCTTGTTCAAATATTCACCTTCTTCCCCTATATTTGATTATTACTTTCATGATGATGAGTGGCTAATTTCCTTGTGTGATTCTAGGGTGATTGGCTGAAGGTTGTGGGAAAAACAATGATAGAATAATCTTAGATTCCAGTAGGACCCTGAAAGTTCGAGTCTTTAACCTTAACCCTAAGCATCTCGCTCAATCGATGAACATCTCGGCCGGGGTGGAATTTGGCTGACCGAGGTGACTTATCTGATCCGCAAATGAGAGTTAAGTGTTAGAGTTTACCAAATCCTATTCTTATTACACCCTTCCTGGTTCAATGCAAGCTTAGGATGAGACTTACCCGGTAATTCCTTAGTTTGTGTACCAACGATCATAAGTGTAGGTAATAAAGGTTTATCCTTTATTGGGGTTTGAGTGTGCTTTCATCCCATCTTTGTGAGTTTGCCTGAGACTTACCCGGTAAAGGTTGATTCTATTTCCTTAGATGGTGTGTTAGTTTGAGGATTTAGTTCTTTATCTTGATTCCTTGAGACTTACCCGGTAATAGGAGTTACGGTTTAGGATTAGTGAGTAGTGAGACTTACCCGGTGATCTATTCCACCTTAATAACCCCTTCCCCACGCAAAAACCTCAGCTTTGTCCGCTTATCTTTAGATCTTGAGTTGGAACCACGACTAGATGCTTTAATCCCTAGAATTGCATGTTTGCTTTATTGACTTCTTATTCATCTTTGATTGTGTTAATTGCTCTTGTGGTTAGTATTTACATAAGCTTACCATTATCGACTTTGTTTCACTAAGTCCCTGTGATCGACCCCTGGAATTCCTTGCTTTTTACTACGATTGACCCGTACACTGCGGGTTCGCATCCTTGTTTTAAGCTTACGTCTAGGGTTATAAATTTAAAGCTTGCACACACCGTTTGGAGCGAACAAGTTTTTGGCACCGTTGCCGGGGACTTGGTCTAGACCGAGCCGATACGGTTTGCTCTTGGGGCACTTGCCCCCGTGTCTACTAACCACTCTACTTGAATGACTTTTGCAGGTTCTTTCTTAGTTATATGCGAAGGACCCGCACTGGGAAGGAAATCGTTCCTTACGATCCCGAACCAAAAAAGACATACAAGCGACACTTAAGAGAAGCGAAAATGGCCCAACAAGACAACCGCGATCTTGAGGCCGAGTTGAAAGAGGCGTTAGAGCTGCTACGCCTCAGCAGGGAAGAACTAAGGCAAGAGAAGGAAGAGACTCGCACCAAGACTGAAGCAATCGAAGCAGAAATGGCGGTCATACGAGACCAGATTCTACTTCGACCGAGGGAAGACCCAGTTCCCGATGCTGGACCGAGGCAGGTCCCAGTTGCTGACCCTCGACCGAGGCAGGTCCCAGCACCTAACGCCCCGGCCGAGATACTTCCACCTCGGATGCCAATCCGAAACGTTCTTCTTGTAGGAATCCCACAAACCCTAGGTCAAAGGATGGACCCTAATCAACAACTGAGGCGTCCAGGTGTTAACCTAGGAGATCCAGCGGACCATGACTACGAACTTCGACCGCAAGTTCTATCCATGATTCACTACAAAAAATAATTCAATTAGCCACGCATGTTGGCGACGGCAAAGCCTTGCCGTCGCCATTGGTCTTTATTTGGCGACAGCAAAGCGACGACAACATCAGCGTGGCCAAAAATATCAATTTTGGCGTCGGTGGTATAGAACCGTCGCTAATAGTCATGTAATTGGCGTCGGCTAATATTACCGTCGCTATTAGAAGGGATCCTTGGCGACGACTTATGTCGCCGTCGCCGACAACCAAATTATTCAGCGCCATGCAAAAATATTGCCGTAAAATTTTTTAAGAAAATAATATAAATTAAATTAAAATTTTTAAAAATATTTAAAATTTAAGGTTCCCACTACATAAAATATAATAAACCGTTATAACTATTTAAAGTTTAAAAAAATTAAAAGAAGAAAACTAGAAACCCGTACTTCTTCTTCCGAGTTGGGACTTTGGACTTCGTTTCTTCCATGGTGTCTGGCTTGTGATTTCTTCATTTCTTCCCTGTGCGCAAAGCCACAAACTCGATCGGACTTCTGTCTCGCATCCACAACTCGAAAACGGCAAATCCATCGGAGGTAGTGTAACGCCCCGTTTATTGGGTGCGATTTCGATATGTATTTTTCGACGGTTATCGATATATTTTAATATCTTAGGTATATTTCATGAGTATTTTTAAGTCGTAAATTTTATGTTTCGGGTATATGTTATATTAGTATGTTAACGGCTTTTTTATTAATTAAATCTAGTAATTTAGTTATTAGATCGATTTATACGTCGCAAAGTATATTTTTCGAGTTTAAGTATATACTCGATCCTCCTAATATTTTCCTTATATTTATTTTATTTCGAAAAAGGGGCGGAAAGGTTCCGGGTATTTTATTATTTTTGGATCCGTGTACGTTTATCCATTTATTTTGTCGGAAAAATCGGGAAATTATTTCCCGATTCGGAAGTCCCAACGTTTTGATCGAGTTATTCTATTACTTTTTACTTTTTATTTTTTATTTTTTATTATTTTTTTTTTTTGTGTTTAATGGGAACCCTAGCCGCAACCTTCTTCACTCCCTACCCCTTCATTTGCTTCTTCAGTCGCCACCCAAGGAGAGCCCTTCCTTCCTTCTATCGTTTCAACGCCGGACCGAGAGAGAGCTGGAAATCCCGGCCACCTCCTGCAACGCCCTTGCCGGACCTCCCTCTGTCTCCTCCTTCTCTCGCCGCGCCGGACCACCTTGTTCTCTCCCTCCTCTCAATCGACTCCGTCCCGATCTGAGGCTCCCTTCGGCGCAACCAGCAGGACAAGCCACGCCGACGACACCGCTGCGCTGCACACGACAGTCACACCTCCACCGCCGTCCCGATCTGTTGTGTGTTGGTCAGACAATAAACCCGCAACCACCTGTCCCTGGTACCACCTTACCTCCGGCGACAGCAGGGCTTCCTTCCGTTGCGGAATCGGGCGCTGCCGGCCTCGGATGTCCTTCCGCCGCTGTTGAAGGAGCCGTCCTCGGAACTTCTTCTCCAGTCCGTCGAGGAAGTCGAGCTTCTCACTCCGTCGACCTTCTGCAGCTGACGCCCATGGAAACTGGCGTTCTTCCCTCTCCCCGCCTTCCTTCGGTGCTGATGGTGGCCTCCCCTCCTGGCCGTGCACCACCGTCCGACCCCAGCAACTTCTTCCCATCGGAATTGTAAGAAGCTTATGCAGTAACCCTAAACTCGTAATTATATGTGTATTTTGTGTGATTAGTGATTTATGCATGTTGTTGTAATCTTAGTTGGTTTTGTGGAGTTAGATGTTATTGGGGTTGATTATATGTGTCGAGAGCCTTCTGGAAAGTGGGAGTCTGGCATATTCAGTCTATATCAGGTGATGAGGTTTCCGTACAACTCTCAACTGGAAATGTAAGCTCAGTAGATTGATTTTGGATTTTATTGATACAATTTATGCTTCCTTAGTAGGTACATGGTGATAATAATTGTTTTTTCAATAGGTTGTCGAGGTGTCCACATGTGATCTTTTACCTGCAAAAGCCGATGTACTAGAGGGTGTTCAGGATCTTATATAGCTTAGTTATTTGAATGAGCCCTCAGTTCTTCACAATCTACAACACATATACCTTAACAATATAATTAATGTAAGCACTGCATACTTATTTCTTCATCATCGCTATTTCAGATTTTTTACTTCTTGTACTTGCCATTTTATTGATGTTATTTTTATTTGAGTTGGGTTATTTAGAGTAAGGCGGGACATGTCCTGATTGCTGTCAATCCCTTCAAAGCTTGCAAATACATGGAAGAAACTTCATTAGTTCTTACAGGGAGAAACTTAAAAATGCCCCTCTGTAGTCATGTTTATGTTGTAGCTAATGCTGCTTATGAAGAGATGATGAAAGGTCTATTAGCAATCGCTATTTATTCTACTTTGTACTCTTCTATGTTCGTCATTTCCTTGACCTTTAATGATTTTTTTATTCATTTGTTGCAGTTGATATGAAGCCTACTTTGTACTCTTCTATGTTCGTCATTTCCTTGACCTTTAATGATTTTATTTCTTTATTCATTTGTTGCAGTTGATATGAAGCAATCTATCATTATACGGTTAGTTCAATTGCATTTATTGGTTGCAGTTTGGATGATATGGACCTTCATAAATTCATGTTTATTCCAAAATAATTTGGAATGCAAGTTGATCTTTTATTAAGGTGGAAAGCATCTTCTATAACTTTTTGATTTCAATTTGGAGGGGGGAAGTGGTGCTGGTAAAACTGAAACAGCAAAAGTTGCGATGCAGTACTTGGCTTCTCTCGTTAGTGGTGGAGATGAGATTAAAAATGCAATTCTCCAAACAAGCTGTATATACTAGAATCATCTGGCAATGCAAAAACATCTCTGAATAACAATTCTAGTAGATTTGTAAGTCCATTTTGATACTTTGCTTGTTGATGTGCTTTGTTTGTTTTTCTTTCCTTCTGTTTTTTGGTTGTAGTTCATTTTCCCGTAGTAATATTGTTTTTAACAATGTTTTAATTGAAAAGCTACACACATTGATATGCCATCTAACTTTCAGTAATCACCATTCTGAATCCATTTTGATACTTAAGGAATGGATTTTATCTGCTCCGGGGTACTTTATTTCCAACAAAGTTAGTCTTTTAGCTATATCCGTGTCAGTGTGATTTTACGTGGTTTTTTATTTAAGGACAAAAATGTTAGGAAGCGGTCAAAAAATTTGTGATATATATATATGTATTTTACTAATCATGCAAGTTTATAATAATTACAGCTTAAACTACATTTGCAATGGATGATCTTTTATGTTTGGTCAGAAAATTTTATATATATATATATATATATATGTGCCTTTTATTCTTGCATTTGCAAGCTTATAATAATTAAAGCTTAAACTACATTTGCAATGGATGATATTTTTTTTATTTTTTTTTTTATTTGCTGGAAGACATGTCTTAACCTAATAGTCTGTTGCAATGGACTCACATTCTTCTATGTCCTTTGACACTTGTTTTGTTGTTTGCCAATAACATTCAATCAATGTTCAGGTGTTTTTGGGTTTGTTGAGCGTATAGAACGTTTCATTTCTTGGATATCCAACAAGGTGAGTCACTTCTGGACATTTCTGTGTATGGGAAGTACTTCCTGAAAGTATTTTGTGTACCAAATATTTGTTGTTCCGAGTTCCAAGTCCTATCATTAAGTAAACTGTCTGAAGTAGCCTCAGTTGATCTTGTAGGCGATTCTACCGTACTCCCAAGCTTTGGAAAGTTATCTCCTCACATTTGACACGTGTTAATTAGCTAGCTTATGTGTGACATAATATACTTTTCAAATTCTTTTTTTGTTTTCACCAAGCTTAGATGTTCTAAGTCTTGTTTTTATTCTTAAATGAATCTTTTATAGGTCAGCATGGAGAGTAATGGGAAGGGGGTAATAAACGACGGTGTAGTTCTTCCTTTTGAGGCAGGTGAAATTGATTTTGGTGAACCTGGGACTAATGGTCAACATTGCTTCTACCAACTGATTTATCAAGTAGATTTCTTTGTAGTTGTTGGTTGTTGTGTTACCTAGCAACATATCTTTACTTTTTAATGAAAACAATTAAGATCAATAAGATTACTTCAAGCTTGGCTTCATTGTACATTTTTTATGGTTTCACATCTTCAATGTTATATGTGCAAATTCTCAGTATCACAATTGTGATATAGTTTTACAACTTGTGGAATAGTTTAATGTTGTCATGTTTTCAAATAATACAGGTTATGGTAGAATTTTTTGACCAAATTTAAAGTTTGCGACGTCATGTTAGCGCTGCCGAAGATCAATATTGTATACACGTTTCAACAATTTGCGACTTCTCTTTCCCGTTGCTAAAAGTCAAAATTTGCCACAAAATTTATAGTTTTTGACGGCTCTTCCGTCGCCAAAATTTAAATTTTCCCACCTAATTCAAATTTTGCGATGACTACTTCCGTCGCCAAAACTCAAAATTTTGCACCAAATTTATATTCAGCGAAATCAGGACGGCGACGGCTATGCCGACGCCAAATATTTGCGACCGATGGTAACCATCGCTTTTTAACGTCGCAAATTATTTTAGCGACGGCAAATTGCCGTCGCAAAAAAATTTGCGTCGCCTCCGTCCGCCGTCGCCAAGCCGTCGCCATTGATGATTGGCGTCGGCAAATAGCTTTTCTGCCGTCGCCAACAAGCGTGGCTAATTGACTTATTTTTTGTAGTGATTCGCCAATGCCAATTCGGAGGGATGGAGAAGGAATCACCACATCAACATCTTCAAAACTATGAGATCTTGATGGAAACCTTGAGACCTTCAAGGATTGAAAATAACAACTACAAGCTAAGACCTTTTTACTTTTCTTTAAAAGATAGAGCTCTTACTTGGTATCAATCTCTTCCTCCAGGAAAAATTAGCACATGGGAGGACATGACGCCAGAATTCTTGACCAAGTTCTTTCCCCCCTCAAAGACCGCTGAAATGAGAGGGAAGATCAACGCTTTCATTATGAAGGACAAGGAGAGCTTGTCCAAGTCATGGGAGCGGTTCAAGGACATTCTTTTGGATTGCCCGCATCATGGGATTCCAAAGTTAGAGTTATTGGAGATATACTTCAAGGGACTGGACGGAAGCACCCAGTTCAATCTCCAACTACTCTCCGCCGGTACCTTTATGGACATGGCGATTGACGAAGCTTGGGACTTCATCGAGAAGCAAGCTTTGCATATGGAGAAGTACACCCACCAAGGAGTTGAAGGTGGAGTTAAAAGGGTTAACTTCCAAGAAACTCAGCCCAACAACAATCAACTCACGTCCTTGAAGAATGACGTGAAGCAATTGAAGGAACTCTTGGTTGCTCAAACCAAGAAGGAAGAGCAAGGACAAAGGAACAACAACAACGGATACCGTAACAACAACAACGGTTCCCGGAACAACAATTACAACAACAACAATAGAGGATCCAATAGCAACAATTGGAGGGCGAACAACCAAAATTCGGGTAACAATCATTCAAACTCCAACTATAACGATTCCTCTAACCCTTTCCTCTCTTCCCCTTCTTCTTCTTCCACTCCATTGAAAAGCCAGGTGCAAGGATCAAGTTCGTCCCAGCCTGAAAAGAAAGACGCAGTTCTGGAGGCTATCTTGATCAAGCTCAATGCTATGGAGAATTCTATGACTTCGTTTTCGAAGGCCCAAAAAGCCTTTGAACAACAACTTGCAAGTAGGGTGAATGAAGCGCCAAGAGACCCAGGGAAGCATCCAGCAAGGACAGAAAGCAACCCTAAGGGCCAGATCATGACCATAACTACGAGGAGTGGACTGAAGATTGCAGATCCAGTGCCTCGGTCGGTGCCAGTACCGACGCAGACCACCTCGGTCCAAATGCAGTCGAAGAACACTCCGACCGAGATGCCAACCGAGGTGGAGCCACAGAAAGAGGAATGGAAAACTGAAGTTTATGTTTCACCTCCTGCATACAAACCACCACTTCCATTCCCCCAGTCAAGGGCCAAAGCACATCTAGACAAGCACTTTGGTAAGTTCCTTGACTTGATGAATAAACTGCATATTAACATTCCTTTCATTGATGCTATTCTAGGAATGCCCGCCTATGGGAAGTTCTTGAAGGAGATCCTATCAAGGAAGAGGAAACTTGAAGACCATGGTGAAGTTAGGATGACATCTAAATCCTCGGAGCTCATTCAAATCATGAAGGAGAAGATGCCACCTTAATTGAGAGATCCCGGCTCATTTTGCATTCCCATTCAAGTTGGGGATGTCACTTGTGAAGCCCTTTGTGATCTAGGAGCCAGCGTGAGCATCATCCCGCTGGAACTATGTGTGAAGATCGGACTTGGAGAGCCCAAGCCGGTCAAGATTCGACTTTATATGGCGGATCGCTCCATTACCCATCCCGTGGGCATCTTGGAGGACGTTCCGGTCAACTGTCTTAACCTGTAAGGCATCTACAAGCGGTATAAAACCGTTAGCTAACATTCTATGTATAAGTACAAAGGTAAAAGCAAAAACACACAATATACACAATCAACATGCCACACTCAATCCTTTAATTATCTTTAATTAGGTGATAGGTAATTACTAATGATACTTATTTTATGACACGAGGGATTACCAAACCTCGCACATATCCCCGTTTACCAACGAGGAATGGTACTATTGTATCTGACGTCTACCTGCCTGGGCTAGTCGCAGGAAACCTTCTAGACTCTCGCAAGAGCTAGGCAGATGATGTCACGACCCGTTATCATACACTTGGGTCAATTATGTAAATAATAAAGTCGGCCTAATCCGGTTTCGTTGTTTATCATCACTAACAAACACCACTCATACACATTACACTCATACAAGAAGCCAGCTAAGTAAGTCCATGGACTTACTAGTCTCCAAGCACAACCGATCACCACACTCTCAAGTTCCCCTCGAGAACACGCGCAACGCCTGTTCAAGACAAGGCACACGAATCAAACCATGCTCTAGTCAACTAGAAGTCCTTAGACTTCTAGGCTCAACATCCTCACAAGAATACAAACGCATAAGATAGATCGACACTTAAAACCTAACACAAATCTTCTAAACCAACTATACTTATACCCAACTTCGGAACATAATAAATCTGGATTAACTCTACAGATCGTTCTTAACTTTTACCACATACTCCTATATATATATTCATCAACAACATATCCAAAAATCAGCACTAAAGGAGGAGTCTAACTTACCAAAATCTGGATCACAAAACTGTATCGACATGCAGTTTTCTACACTTAGAAAATTCAGCAAACACTTAACAAAACAACACACTGTCTTAATTTGAAAAATCATAACTCGTATACCACTCGATGGATTTATCCCAAATTTTGATATGTTCTACTATAAAACCTTATATATAAGATATCCAAAATTCAGCAGCAAAGGAGGAGTATAACTTACTCAAATCTGTATCACAAAACTGTATCAACATGCAGTTTTCCAACACTTATAAATTTCAGCACAACAGAACAAACTGCTTACGACCCAATCTTTGAAAAATCATAAATCCTAAACCACTCGCTGGATTCCTCTAAAATTTTAATATGTTATACAAAAATATTCCAACTATGTCATATAAAAAATTCAGCCCAAATGAATGTACTGCGTGCACCAAAAGAGGAATATCAGAGGCAACTGATAAGGTATGCAGAAGGTTTGCAATAGAACAGATTCAATCGATGAAGAGGGGCGGTCATGAGAGAGGCGCACAGCTGCAGATCTGTCGTCGATGAAGGGGGAAGGAGATGTCGAGTTCAGAGTGAATCTAGGCGTAAGACTAGTAGGTGTGAAGATGGGAATGAGAGCGGTAGATCCGGCTGAAGTACATAAATGAAGATCTTCATGATCCCGAGCGTTACGATTTTGAAAGGGAGAGAAGACGCTCATCCGTCTAGCTGCTGACGCGTGCGAGTGGGTGCCCTGCTGGCTGGGCGTGAGGCTGATGTGGAGTCTTGGTATTGGGCTTCTTCACTGCTGAGCCATGGTACTCTTCACGTCCCAACTTGTGCTGAAATGGTGAGTATGGCTGCATCAAGAGAGGGAATAAATGGGCTGAAACTTGTGAAGTATTTGCCATGAGTTTGTCATGGGTTTGTCAAGATCTAGTCAAAAGGTTGTCATGACCTTGTCAAATACACATAGATATAAACTAGGGTTTGTAAGATTAAGGTTTTTGTTGGAAATAATCATCATTTTATGTGAGTTTAGACTTACATAAAATGATAGGATTAGTGATGGTAGATAACACTAGATATCATGTACCCGGATCCTCGGTCAAAATTCGGTTCGACTAGGAAATTAACGGAAATAAAATTACGGATATTAAATCAGTACCCCCTTAAAATAAGTTTATTCCCGAAACTTAAAAGATAACGACATATGGTCGGAGGGGATACAAAAGAAATAAAGGGTCGGAAAGGGTCACAATCGGTCAATTTCTGATTTGTTTCTAAGATTGCCGGAAACAAAATTTCCGGGTATTACATCAATCCCCCCTTCAAATTAAGTTTCGCCCCGAAACTTAATATACGTCAATCGTAAGGTCGGTCTTCACGGAACAACAAAGGTACAAACCTAGTGTACCCAATTACTACCCCAAAAGTCTCGTCATTTCCACATCTAAGTACCTCGCAAATAAAGGTCACCAATAAAACACACATCACTGACTAAGTACTCAAGCACGAAATAAACAAGTAGTCAGACAATATCACACAAATACAGGGTCAAGCCCTAACTCGTCGCTCTCAGGGTTATAACTATTTCTACATAGGTTTCTGAAAGGTTACGTCTCATACTATCCACAACATCTCCAGTAGCTTCGTCGGCTTTTCATAAAACCCCTGACTCCGAAATCTTTTCATGTTCTTACATCACAAGCGCTTGTTACCACGTTCTAGAGTGGTTATCGAATACCTCACCGGTATCATCCGGCTCAACTGTCTGATCCTCTAATCTGATGACCTAACTCGGGTCTGGTAGGTATCTCTCCAACTGAAATTCTCAAACTAGTTCCCAAACTTAGTCTCCGTGGAAAACTGAAGTTGCACTCTCCAATAGGGTGAGGAATACTAGTCCATCATTCACTTTTAAACCGCTTTAAAACTTCCAATGGTTGCCTTACACAACTCACTTCTAGATCCTTTGATGACCCTACGGAAAATGATCTATTCAAACTTCTTCCCTTCGTTATGACCACTTGCTTCCGGTCTTCTGAAAAGGTTCTGACTACACACTCAAGCCAAAGGTCTTGGACATCCATCAACACTTTACCAAGTACCCAATGCTCTTCGTATCACGACCTACTTGGTCTTGTCTTTTAATATTACTCAGTCATCTTATTCCTCTGGTAAGGAATCGTCACCTTTACCCTTTTCTGGTCTAACACTCGAGACAACTAAAAATCAAATCTAGTGGTCATCCTCCTTGTTCACTTGGCATTATTATATTATTTATAGATCTCTAATATATCGTTAGCTCTAACCTAGGCTTCCCACGCATTTCCCAAGATCTTAAGTGACATAGAATATGTCCGGAATGACGGTAATAGACACAAAGTGATCTTATATCACCGTTATTTGATCATAAATACTCGATAAATGCTAACACACCATCAACATTGAACTCTTGTATCCTCCACTTTTATCGGACTAATAATATCCCTCCAACTCAAAACGCAACTAGGCTTTGTTCCGACATAACATTACACATAAAATCTACTCCGAGATTATGTTTTCTTTAAGCACGGTTATTAGGTTGCAAGTATGCTCATGTCGCTTCTCTTTCCTATGTATCTTCAACTCAGGATGGTAGTTACTCACTTTGAGCTTTCTAGTGCAGGCCATGCACAATACTTTTATTACATCGTTAATTCTTTCCTCAATCCATCAAAAAAACTCACTCTAGAATACTCCGTTACGTATTGGATTCTGAACTAGTTATCTGACAACATGTGACAAGCCGTCATTATTCACTTGAATCCATAATAGGGTACTAATCTCCTTCTATAACCTCTTACATGCACATACTTTCCCGTCTACCTTGATGGTGATACAGCTCCCGTACAATATTTTCAGTCACTCCGCGTAGCCTATCTCACGTTCCTTCCAAGCGAAATGTATTTCACCAACTATCATCATCTTAAACTCGACACGTCGTTTTTCTATACCATTGCTTCCAGCTCTGTGGGTTAGGACCCACCACCCTTCCGCTGCGCTACTCTGATAATTCTGTTGTCACCCCGTAATCATAAGGACGTGTTTTGTGAGTCCAAAATGATTAACCGGATGAAGTACCAAGTACTTTCCTTAATTGTCTTCCTGAAATAAATCATGATTGGAAAACAACCATCTTCCGTTTACCTCCTTATTTCTTTTAACACAGAACCAAACTACCTAACTCCGGAGTTTGATTTTAATCAACCAAGAAGTAACCTCTAACACGATTCTCTCTATACCTTTAGTTGTCTATGAAGATTTACGTTGCCTACTTGAGAAAATCCTCTAAAGCATCGGTATAGTTACTTCAATAATCCTCAATCACAGATATCTCCTCTTAACTGTACATAGCTCGTCAATACCAAATAACCCTTGCACGTAATTAGTTGACGCCGGTCATTCCATAGTTGACTTATCTCAATATCCTGGACTTACTCTTCTCATACCTCTACCGGCATTAAAATTCTTGGTGAGCATCACCTACTCGATTAATCATTTTATACTTCTTTAGTTCGTTCTGTCTTCCACTCTTCCTCTTCCAAGGTCGTTCTCACGTACCCATTCCTTCGTTGGTGTTGGTGACGATATTGCCTTCATAACATTCCGTTGACCCTGCTACAGGGCTTCCACTCTTGATTCTGGCATCACAATTTCTTTCAAACTTCTTATATCTCTGAGGAGATCAAAACCTCTCCACACTTGTGGGGTCTAGCTTTTCGCTTTTACACTCAATTGTAGGTCTTCATTCTGTGCACCTTAGATCCTCATATCCGGTTTGACACCCAATCTCTTCAGATCTCTCATGCCCATAATTGTTTATGGGGCATTCGCCACGAATGTAACGTCCTTTATCTCGCCCTCTTGGTTGTACTCCGTTCTACTTGGTTCTTGTTCTAATGTTGTTATCTCCACTCGGAGATCTTCTCGTCTCCTGCATGATTCTTCTAATTCATATCTCGGCTTCATACAATCATGTCCCTGATATGACATTATATCCTGTCTATCTGAGCTGACTCGGGATCTTCTTCCTCATCTGATTATTCTTGTGGTGGAAATTATCCCACCATTTTCACTTCTTTGCTCATTCATTCTTCGGATGAATTATATGGGTCACCAGGAAGCCCACCAGAGTATAATACTCATTCCAAGATTTGAGTTCGTTGTCTCGTGTTGAAAACTCTTCAAGTCCGCTACCGGTTTATAACGAGGCGATAACCGCTTCATTATATCACAACTAAAGGATAAAAAAAATATATCCTTTAGGATACTAACATGCTATACATATACATATATATATATATATATATAATCATACATTAGAACATATCGATATAAGTATATATACTAAATAACGCACCTATCATTCTAAGTTGCAGAGATCCACGGAGAATGATGGTAGTCCGACGTACTACTAACCCACAACCCGACTATGCTCGTGTAAAAACATAAATCCGTTTTGAAAATTTTAGACCCCTTTCGGGTTCTAGTTATTTTATACATTTGGTCTTTCAGAATATTTCAAGTGTCATTGTTGCCAACCTACAGCTCTGATACCATATTATAACACTCCAAGTTCTCCAAATTCGGGATGTTACTGGTTAGGACCTCACAATGGGTCCCGACCTTAGTTTGACAACAATTTCACTAGGATCTTACAACAAGGCACAAAAGTATTTAAAACATTTGAAAACTTTAAACAATAAATACATGAAGAATATGTATCAGCCTTACAAAGCAAAGGTACTAAAACGACGCATATGAAGAACAGAAGACATCCCCATCCCCAACTAAATTAGTGCGTGGACCCGGCTGACCATTCCCTCCGGATTTCTCTACAATTGTCTTAACCTGCAAGGCATTTACAAGCGGTATAAAACCGTTAGCTAACATTCTATGCATAAGTACAAAGGTAAAACCACAATCACACATCATACATGATAGCATGAATTATAGTCTATATTTTGGGGTTTGTTTGGACGTTTTATCTTTCATAATCTGCATGTTTGTATGTAAATTATGTGATTATATTACCATTTCATTTACCTATGCGGGAATCGAGGTCTACACCTAGTTTTGTTGTAATCGTAGGTAAAATGGCACGTTTTGCATCAAAAAGGAGCAAAAGGAGCTATGGAGTCATTGGAGCTACATTGAGGAACATAAGGAACCATCCAGGAAGCATAGCCATGGATTAGAGATTCACTTTGGACCAGATTTGAGAGATTTCACATTCAGTTGTGACTCACCTCGGTTGACCACAAATTCACCTCGACCGAGGTGATCCAGAGAAGTCGACTCGACCGAGGCGAATACCTAGGACGCGGCGAGAATATTTTATTCTTGGCTGAGATCTTTTATCGTTGGAAAGAGATCTTATATTTTTGGGCTTGGCTCCTGGAAGGAAGAAGATATGCTAGATCATATATTTTACCTATTTTTATGGGAAGAGATCATTCTAAGATATCTTATCTTTGGAAGGTTATTTTCCTATAAAAAGGGTCAGATTTCCCACAAATCCGGCACCCTGTTATACGCGGAATACTCGTTATACCACATAACACGCAACAGCTATACTCCCGTTGGGAGATTTGAAGAACCTTTTTGAAGGTTGAAGGAAGATTGAAGATCATAGCTTTTATAGCTTTTTGAAGGGTTTTTGTAAGATTATCTTAGATTCCCTTCCTTGTTGTCTTGCCTTGTTGGATTTCTATCGAAGAAACATTTTGTTGTGATATTTGATTCAGTTATTGAAGTCTTTTCATCAAATTCTTCTTGTTCAAATATTCACCTTCTTCCCCTATATTTGATTATTACTTTCATGATGATGAGTGGCTAATTTCCTTGTGTGATTCTAGGGTGATTGGCCGAAGGTTGTGGGAAAAACAATGATAGAATAATCTTAGATTCCATTAGGACCCTGAAAGTTCGAGTCTTTAACCTTAACCCTAAGCATCTCGCTCAGTCGATGAACATCTCGGCCGGGGTGGAATTTGGCTGACCGAGGTGACTTATCTGATCCGCAAATGAGAGTTAAGTGTTAGAGTTTGCCAAATCCTATTCTTATTACACCCTTCCTGGTTCAATGCAAGCTTAGGATGAGAATTACCCGGTAATTCCTTAGTTTGTGTACCAACGATCATAAGTGTAGGTAATAAAGGTTTATCCTTTATTGGGGTTTGAGTGTGCTTTCATCCCATCTTTGTGAGTTTGCCTAAGACTTACCCGGTAAAGGTTGATTCTATTCCCTTAGATGGTGTGTTAGTTTGAGGATTTAGTTCTTTATCTTGATTCCTTGAGACTTACCCGGTAATAGGAGTTACGGTTTAGGATTAGTGAGTAGTGAGACTTACCCGGGGATCTATTCGACTTTAATAACACCTTCCCCACGCAAAAACCTCAGCTTTGTCCGCTTATCTTTAGATCTTGAGTTGGAACCACGACTAGATGCTTTAATCCCTAGAATCGCATGTTTGCTTTATTGACTTCTTATTCATCTTTGATTGTGTTAATTGCTCTTGTGGTTAGTATTTACATAAGCTTACCATTATCGACTTTATTTCACTAAGTCCCTGTGATTGACCCCTGGAATTCCAGGCTTTTTACTACGATTGACCCGTACACTGCGGGTTCGCATCCTTGTTTTAAGCTTACGTCTAGGGTTATAAATTTAAAGCATGCACATACCATTTGGAGCGAACAAGTTTTTGGCACCGTTGCCGGGGACTTGGTCTAGACCGAGCTGGTACGGTTTGCTCTTGGGGCACTTGCCCCCGTGTCTACTAACCACTCTACTTGAGTGACTTTTGCAGGTTCTTTCTTAGTTATATGCGAAGGACCCGCACTGGGAAGGAAATCGTTCCTTACGATCCCGAACCAGAAAAGACATACAAGCGACGCTTAAGAGAAGCAAAAATGGCCCAACAAGACAACCGCGATCTTGAGGCCGAGTTGAAAGAGGCGTTAGAGCTGCTACGCCTCAGCAGGGAAGAACTAAGGCAAGAGAAGGAAGAGACTCGCACCAAGACTGAAGCAATCGAAGCAGAAATGGCGGTCATACGAGGCCAGATTCTACTTCGACCGAGGGAAGACCCAGTTCCCGATGCTGGACCGAGGCAGGTCCCAGTTGCTGACCCTCGACCGAGGCAGGTCCCAGCACCTAACGCCCCGGCCGAGATACTTCCACCTCGGATGCCAATCCGAAACGTTCTTCTTGCAGGAATCCCACAAACCCTAGGTCAAAGGATGGACCCTAATCAACAACTGAGGCGTCCAGGAGTTAACCTAGGAGATCCAACGGACCATGACTACGAACTTCGACCGCAAGTTCTATCCATGATTCGCCAATGCCAATTCTGAGGGATGGAGAAGGAATCACCACATCAACATCTTCAAAACTATGAGATCTTGATGGAAACCTTGAGACCTTCAAGGATTGAAAATAACAACTACAAGCTAAGACCTTTTTACTATTCTTTAAAAGATAGAGCTCTTACTTGGTATCAATCTCTTCCTCCAGGAAAAATTAGCACATGGGAGGAGATGACGACAGAATTCTTGACCAAGTTCTTTCCCCCCTCAAAGACCGCTGAAATGAGAGGGAAGATCAACGCTTTCATTATGAAGGACAAGGAGAGCTTGTCCAAGTCATGGGAGCGGTTCAAGGACATTCTTTTGGATTGCCCGCATCATGGGATTCCAAAGTTAGAGTTATTGGAGATATACTTCAAGGGACTGGGCGGAAGCACCCAGTTCAATCTCCAACTACTCTCCGCCGGTACCTCTATGGACATGGCGATTGACGAAGCTTGGGACTTCATCGAGAAGCAAGCTTTGCATATGGAGAAGTACACCCACCAAGGAGCTGAAGGTGGAGTTAAAAGGGTTAACTTCCAAGAAACTCAGCCCAACAACAATCAACTCACGTCCTTGAAGAATGACGTGAAGCAATTGAAGGAACTCTTGGTTGCTCAAACCAAGAAGGAAGAGCAAGGACAAAGGAACAACAACAACGGATACCGTAACAACAATAACGGTTCCCGGAACAACAATTACAACAACAACAATAGAGGATCCAATAGCAACAATTGGAGGGCGAACAACCAAAATTTGGGTAACAATCATTCAAACTCCAACTCTAACGATTCCTCTAACCCTTTCCTCTCTTCCCCTTCTTCTTCTTCCACTCCATTGAAAAGCCGGGGGCAAGGATCAAGTTCGTCCCAGCCTGAAAAGAAAGACGCAGTTCTGGAGGCTATCTTGATCAAGCTCAACGCTATGGAGAATTCTATGACTTCGTTTTCGAAGGCCCAAAAAGCCTTTGAACAACAACTTGCAAGTAGAGCGAATGAAGCGCCAAGAGACCCAGGGAAGCTTCCAGCAAGGACAGAAAGCAACCCTAAGGGCCAGATCATGGCCATAACTACGAGGAGTGGACTGAAGATTGCAGATCCAGTGCCTCGGTCGGTGCCAGTACCGACGCAGACCACCTCGGTCCAGATGCAGTCAAAGAACACTTCGACCGAGATGCCAACCGAGGTGGAGCCACAGAAAGCGGAAGGGAAAACGGAAGTTTATGTTCCACCTCCTGTATACAAACCACCACTTCCATTCCCCCAGTCAAGGGCCAGAGCACATCTAGACAAGCACTTTGGTAAGTTCCTTGACTTGATGAATAAACTGCATATTAACATTCCTTTCATTGATGCTATTCTAGGAATGCCCGCCTATGGGAAGTTCTTGAAGGAGATCCTATCAAGAAAGAGGAAACTGGAAGACTTTGGTGAAGTTAGGATGACATCTAAATCCTCGGAGCTCATTCAAATCATGAAGGAGAAGATGCCACCTAAATTGAGAGATCCCGGCTCATTTTGCATTTCCATTCAAGTTGGGGATGTCACTTGTGAAGCCCTTTGTGATCTAGGAGCCAGCGTGAGCATCATCCCGCTGGAACTATGTGTGAAGATCGGACTTGGAGAGCCCAAGCCGGTCAAGATTCGACTTTATATGGCGGATCGCTCCATTACCCATCCCGTGGGCATCTTGGAGGACGTTCCGGTCAAGTTAGGTAATTTCTATCTACCTATAGATTTTGTTGTACTTGACATTCCCGCAGATTATCCTGTTCCTATTATTCTCGGGAGGCCATTTCTAGCAACTTTGGATTGCAAGAACGCCAAGTTGAAATTCAACGTTGGCGGCGATGAAGTGGAGTTCGCACTACTTGCAGCCATGAAAGGGGAGCAACTAAGCGATGATATCTTCAACATCTACGATGAAGAAGAATCAAGAGAATTGGTGAGCTTTATCTTTACTAACGATCCACTTGAAAGAGTTATTAGCTTCAGTTTAATGGAGGAAGGTATAGATGCTTCTTGTGATGCAGATATACGGAGCTTAAAGGAACTGGAAGAGGATCCAAGAGCTAAAACTGAGAAGCTAATCCAGGAGACGAAGATCTCCAGTTTCGGTCTCAATTGCAGTACCTCGACCGAGGCACTTTCTGGACTGAGCAAGGCGACTGAAGAACATCTCGGTCAACGCCTCTGCGCCTCGACCGAGGTCGATGGCGAGATGATGTCAACTGAGACTACTGAGAATAATAAACTTCTTACTCCCTTCTCTGACATTCATCCTCAGTTGGTGGAACATTCTATCCACCAACTTTATGATAATAACGGACCTTGGTATGCTAATATTGTGAATTATTTTGTTTGCCAGGAAATACCGCCCGGATTGACGTACTCTCAAAAGAAGAGATTCTTCAAAGAAGTACGACATTACTACTGGGACGAGCCGCTGCTATTCAAGCGCGGGCCGGATGGGATGCTTCGAAGATGCATTCCGGATGAAGTTAATAGCGTTATACGGCACTGCCATTCACTTCCTTGTGGAGGACATGCTAGCACCGATAAAACATGCGCTAAGGTATTACGTTCCGGTTTCTTTTGGCCTACATTATTTAAGGATGTACAATCTTTTGTTGTCTCTTGTGATACATGCCAAAGAACAGGAAATTTATCAAGGAGGAACGAGATGCCACTTAACAACATCCAAGAGGTGGAAATCTTTGATGTATGGGGGATTGACTTCATGGGACCTTTCCCATTCTCCGGAGGAAACCTCTATATTCTTCTTGCAGTTGATTACGTCTCTAGATGGGTTGAAGCCATTGCTTCTCCCACTAATGACGCCAAGGTGGTTGTGAAATTCTTAAACAGGACTATCTTTCCACGGTTTGGAACCCCACGCATCATCATCAGCGATGGAGGAACGCATTTCATCAACCGGAAGTTCAAGGCACTTCTATCGAAGTATGGGGTAACCCACAAGGTATCAACCCCTTATCACCCTCCACTAGTGGACAGGTCGAGATCTCGAATAGAGAAATCAAAGCAATTTTGGAGAAGACCGTCTCTAGGACAAGGAAAGATTGGTCCATGAAATTGGACGATGCTCTTTGGGCGTACAGGACCGCATTCAAGACTCCCATAGGTACCACCCTTTATAATTTGGTATATGGGAAGTCTTTCCATTTGCCCGTTGAATTGGAACACAAAGCATATTGGGCGATCAAATGGTTGAACTTCGACATTAAGGAGGCCGGCGAGAAGCGACTATTGGAACTCAACGAGCTGGAGGAGCTGCATTTGAACGCTTATGAGAATGCCAAAATCTATAAGGAAAGGACGAAGAGATGGCATGACAAGCGTATCGTCCCAAAGGAGCTTAACGAAGGAGACTTAGTCCTACTCTTCAACTCCCGCCTCCGCCTTTTTCCAGGTAAGTTAAAATCTAGATGGACCGGACCTTATGTTGTGAAACATGTTTTTCCTCATGGTGCAGTTGAGATATGGGGCGAAACTAGCGGAAGCTTCAAGGTCAACGGTCATAGACTTAAGAAGTACCAACCGGAAACTCCGGTTGAGGAGGTTGCACCAATATACCTCGTTTGAGACGCATCACGGTCCAGCTAGCGACCTTAAACCAAGCGCTTCTTGGGAGGCAACCCAAGGTATTGCTTTCTTTTTCCTTTCTCTAGTCTAGCTTAGATAGTTTTTGCTTCTGCTTTGCTTTGTTTTATTTTTGGCGTTCTAGACAGATAACAGGAGACATCTAAGGAAGGAGCATAACTAAAAGTACAGAAGATCAAGAATTTGAGAAGACGAAGTTCGACTGAGGCATCTCGGTTGTTGTCAGAGCACCTCGACCGAGATGATTCTTGAGCAACCGAGGCGACTAGGGTTTTCTGAAGGACCACCTCGGTCCGTACCACCTCGGTCCAGTCGAGACCATCTCGACCGAGGTGATCGCAGTTCCAGAAAAGGGTATAAAAGGGGGATTTATTTTCCCTCTCTTCACTTTCATTCTCCCTCGACCGCGGCGACAGTTCACCTCGCTTCTCCGATTTCTTGCTCATTTTCGACGATTTCTGTCTCCAAACTGCGATTGAAACTTAGAGGATCCCAGTGCAACATCGATCTGCAAGAGAATCGAACCGATTCGGCCGAACGAGGTAAAAACGAAACCGAAACCCTACCTCGCTTTTTCGCTTTGATTTGGGCTTTGGTTTCCCCTGCATTTGTTGAGGAAAGGCTTAAGTACCCCATAGGAAGCAATTGTAGTGATTTTGGGGGAAAAGAACTGAATTTTCAGAAGGAATTAGAATCCAGTTTTCCGCCTCGGTCTAGTCGAGCTGTGCCTCTGCCGAGGTGATTCTCGAGTGTTGTCAGTCAAGCGAGGTGACCTGACCGTTTGATTTTCTGAAAATGAGTTCTGACCGAAGCCTTGTCCTTAGGGATAGATCCTCACCTTCCCCTTCTTCCTCTTCTTCCCGACCCTATTGACCGGTGATCCATGAGCGACACCAGGTCGATTACGACCGTATTTCTGGCCGTCCAGTGATTGCACAACGCTTCCTGGACGTGTCTGCTTTTGATTGCCTCCAGGTAGACGGAGACCTTAGGAGGATGATTTCTACAGTTGGGCTGGATCAGTTTACTGAGATCCGAGCCCCAGCCTATTTGGAGCCGACCCTAGAGTTCGTTAGCTCCTTCACCTACCTTCCCACAGAGTAGTTTGTGAAGTACCGGTTGATGAACCGAAACTTCTTAGTGCCACTCGAGTACTGGAGAGATATTTTTAGCTTTCCGAAGCCCATAGATGTTGACTTCCCGTCCCGATCAGTAGCTAGGGAGTTTTGGAGGCAGATTGCCCACATTGTTGAGCATGCAGATAGATGGCGCCTTGGAGATTCCAGGGAGAAGGTCATCTTCCATTTAGCCTTTAGGTTAGCCCACCGGATATTTAGCGAGACACTTCTGGCGCGTACTGAGACGCCCCAGAAGATCCGACAGGGAGAGCTTTACAGTTTGTACTGCATGGTTACTGGAGGTATCCCGGACTTTGGCTTGATGTTGGCAGAGGATCTGCACAAAATCAAGGCCAAAGCGAAGGGAGACATCTGCTGCGGAGGGCTTGTCACCCATATAGCTAGCTATCAGGACATGGATCTCAATGCTTGTACGATGGTGGCGGCTGCCAATCCGCTTGGATTGCAGGAGGTGATCACTCGGCGGATTCTAGTTCCCCGAGGTCTGACTACTCCGTACGTGGCTTTTCCATGGGAGCTGACTGAGCCACAGGGGATCAGGTGGTCTGCCCAGTTTTCTGTTTATGACCCTCACTATTGGCAGACCGCTTGGACTCCACTGATGGAGGATTACAGAGAGGCAACAGCTGCCCCAGCTAAGGAGGAGGCTGATGATGAGGAGACTGTGGATGAGAGAGAGGGTGGAGTCCCGATGGATATAGGGACAGATACTGCAAGGACGAGCGCATCACCAGTTATAGATCTGGATGAGGAGGACACTGACCCTGCACCTACTATTTCTCCAGTGAGACCTGCTAGGCGTAGGACACGCCGACACAAGGATGCAGATGCTCACAGACGGATCAATGACTTGACGGATCAGGTTATTGATTCATATGCTGCTTTGTCACTAGATATCTGCGAGATGCAGGAGCGGCAGCACTACCAGCACATGATGGCCCAGATTCAGTTTGAGCACATCATGGGCTATCCGTTCGACCCGACCCAGTATCCGTACGTGCCACCACCACCACCACCGGATCGTGACTACTGAGAGCTGCAGGATTTTCTTTATTATTTTTTATGCAGTTCAGCTTATTATCCGGTGAGTATTTTTATCCTTTAGACTTATTTTGACCCACTGGGACAGTGTGTCCCAAGTATGGGGTGTTTATGTGGTGTATTAGTTGACATTTGATGTATGACTTCACTTGACCGGATATTGATATTTTATGCTTCACTTTTGCTTCTATATGTTTATCTGAGATTGCATGCATACTTACAGGTTATTTGATTGAGAAAAACGTCAAAACTGAAAGAAAACTGGTTTAAAAAAAAAAATTTATGACCTCAACCGGGGCAGTTCTGGCCGAACGAAGTGTTTCACCTCGGTTGACCTAAGAACACCTCGACCGAGGTGGGTTAACTGAGAGTTTTCGAAACGATTTTTGTGCTTCTTATCTGGATATGACCTCAGTGAAGATCCTGCTTACTGACTGGTTTTAAATTCTTTATATGTTTGAAAGGTTTTATAATATGTTTAAGTTGCTAAATGCTTTGTTTGAAATTATTGGCATGTTTAATACTTTGTTTTTATCCAAATTATGTTGAATTTGAAGGTTGACACCGCAGTATGAGTTCTCTCACTTTCTTCCTGGAAAGACCAAGGCAATTCATTCTTCTCTCTTCTTCTTCTTGATCATGCTTAGCCCCTCATATACATTTTGCCTCCCTTTACCTATCCGGGAATTTGGAAGCAAGCGAAGTGGTGAAAGCAAGTGAAGTTAAAGATTGAGAAGTGGCTGGAAGTGAAAGTGTTAGAAAGTAATAATAGGTTTGGGGAAGTCAATCATGAAGATGAGTAACTCGGCACCATTCACATAGCCGGGTGTTTGTGTCTTGCCAAAGTCGAATTGAGCGATATTCCTAACGAGTCATGGTATGTGCATCAAGGGTTTGATGCATCTCAAGAAATTGATGATTGCTGATTTCCTAGGCTTCGGTTATTGTGCACCTCTGTCCATGCATCTCAAAAAGTAAAGTAAAAAAAAGAAAAAGTGTGAAATAAGCAAAGCTTATTGGTGGAAGATGTTGCAAGTCAAAGTGAAGTGAAGTTCATCCTTTTCCCGGATTCTAGCACCACATTACCTTACATACATCCCTACCCTACACGTTTCTTGACCTTTCTTTTGGGAAGCCCTTGAGACCTTGAGCTTGTTGATTGACTTAGTGGTTTAAACTGGATTATGCATGATTAATTTCGATAATTATGACTTATTATGCATTCTATAGTTTTATGCAAAGATGAACAACTTTCTTATATTTATGAAATACTTCGAACATGCATTGATTTTAAATTCCATGAAGTATTCTCTTAGAGTGATCTATGATTATAGCACACCATAAAATGTTTTTGAAAGGTTTTTCATTGATTTTCTTGACCATTAATCCATTCTATCTTGTCTTCTATATGCGGAACTTGCTTGGGGACAAGCAGGGGCTAAGTATGGGGTATTTTGATAGCATGAATTATAGTCTATATTTTGGGGTTTGTTTGGACGTTTTATCTTTCATAATTTGCATGTTTGTATGTATATTATGTGATTATATTACCATTTCATCTACCTTTGCGGGAATCGAGGTCTACACCTAGTTTTGTTGTAATCGTAGGTAAAATGGCACGTTTTGCATCAAAAAGGAGCAAAAGGAGCTATGGAGTCATTGGAGCTACATTGAGGAACATAAGGAACCATCCAGGAAGCATAGCCATGGATTAGAGATACACTTTGGACCAGATTTGAGAGATTTCACATTCAGTTGTGACTCACCTCGGTTGACCACAGATTCACCTCGACCGAGGTGATCCAGAGAAGTCGACTCGACCAAGGCGAATACCTAGGACGCGACGAGAATATTTTATTCTTGGCTGAGATCTTCTATCTTTGGAAAGAGATCTTATATTTTTGGGCTTGGCTCCTAGAAGGAAGAAGATATGCTAGATCATATATTTTACCTATTTTTATGGGACGAGATCTTTCTAAGATATCTTATCTTTGGAGGGTTATTTTCCTATAAAAAGGGTCGGATTTCCCACAAATCCGGCACCCTGTTATACGCGGAATACTCGTTATACCACATAACACGCAGCAGTTATACTCCCGTTGGGAGATTTGAAGAACCTTTTTGAAGGTTGAAGGAAGATTGAAGATCATAGCTTTTATAGCTTTTTGAAGGGTTTTTGTAAGATTATCTTAGATTCCCTTCCTTGTTGTCTTGCCTTGTTGGATTTCTATCGAAGATACGTTTTGTTGTGATATTTGATTCAGTTATTGAAGTCTTTTCATCAAATTCTTCTTGTTCAAATATTCACCTTCATCCCCTATATTTGATTATTACTTTCATGATGATGAGTGGCTAATTTCCTTGTGTGATTCTAGGGTGATTGACTGAAGGTTGTGGGAAAAACAATGATAGAATAATCTTGTATTCCAGTAGGACCCTGAAAGTTCGAGTTTTTAACCTTAACCCTAAGCATCTCGCTCAGTCGATGAACATCTCGGCCGGGGTGGAATTTGGCTGACCGAGGTGACTTATCTGATCCGCAAATGAGAGTTAAGTGTTAGAGTTTGCCAAATCCTATTCTTATTACACCCTTCCTGGTTCAATGCAAGCTTAGGATGAGACTTACCCGGTAATTCCTTAGTTTGTGTACCAACGATCATAAGTGTAGGTAATAAAGGTTTATCCTTTATTGGGGTTTGAGTGTGCTTTCATCCCCTCTTTGTGAGTTTGCCTGAGACTTACCCGGTAAAGGTTGATTCTATTCCCTTAGATGGTGTGTTAGTTTGAGGATTTAGTTCTTTATCTTGATTCCTTGAGACTTACCCGGTAATAGGAGTTATGGTTTAGGATTAGTGAGTAGTGAGACTTACCCGGTGATCTATTCCACTTTAATAACACCTTCCCCACGCAAAAACCTCAGCTTTGTCCGCTTATCTTTAGATCTTGAGTTGGAATCACGACTAGATGCTTTAATCCCTAGAATTGCATGTTTGCTTTATTTACTTCTTATTCATCTTTGATTGTGTTAATTGCTCTTGTGGTTAGTATTTACATAAGCTTACCGTTATCGACTTTGTTTCACTAAGTCCCTGTGATCGACCCCTGGAATTCTTTGCTTTTTACTACGATTGACCCGTACACTGCGGGTTCGCATCCTTGTTTTAAGCTTACGTCTAGGGTTATAAATTTAAAGCTTGCACACACCGTTTGGAGCGAACAATACACAATCAACATGCAACACTCAATCCTTCTATTATCTTTGATTAGGTGATAGGTAATTACTAATGATACTTATTTTGTGACACGAGGGATTCCCAAACCTCGCACATGTCCCCGTTTACCAACGAGGAATGGTACTAATGCATCTGACCGTCTACCTGCCTAGGCTAGTCGCAGGGAACCTTCTAGACTCTCGCAAGAGCTAGGCAGATGATGTCACGACCCGTTATCATACACTTGGGTCAATTACGTAAATAATAAAGTCGGCCTAATCCGGTTTCGTTGTTTATCATAACTAACAAACACCACACATACACATTACACTCATACAAGAAGCCAGCTAAGTAAGTCCGTGGACTTACTAGTCTCCAAGCACAACCGATCACCACACTCTCAAGTTCCCCTCAAGAACACGCGCAACGCTTGTTCAAGACAAGGGACACGAATCAAACCAAGCTCTAGTCAACTAGAAGTCGTTAGACTTCTAGGCTTAACATCCTCACAAGAACATAAACGCATAAGATAGATCAACACTTAAAACCTAACACAACTCTTCTAAACCAACTATACTTATACCCAACTTCGGAACATAATAAATCTGGATTAACTCAACAGATCGTTCTCAACTTTTACCACATGCTCCTATATATATATATCCATAAACAACATATCCAAAAATCAGCACTAAAGGAGGAGTCTAACATACCCAAATCTGGATCACAAAACTGTATCAACATGTAGTTTTCTACACTTAGGAAATTCAGCAAACACTTAACAAAACAACACATTGTCTTAAATTTTTTAAAATCATAACTCGTAAACCACTCGATGGATTTATCCCAAATTTTGATATGTTCTTCTATAAAACCTTATCTATAAGATAACCAAAATTTCAGCAGCAAAGGAGGAGTATAAATTACTCAAATCTGTATCACAAAACTGTATCAACATGTAGTTTTCCAACACTTATAAATTTCAACACAACAGAAAAAACTGCTTACGACCCAATCGTTAAAAAATCATAAATCCTAAACCACTCGCTGGATTCCTCTCAAATTTTAATATGTTATACAATAATATTCCAACTATGTCATATCAATAATTCATCCCAAATGAATGAGTCTATCATACCTAAATCTGATCCCAAACTTGGTTGCTCGTCACAGTTTTAAAGGCTCCGAAAATGATTGAATATGCACAGCTCCTCTATAGATGTATTGAGTATGTTTAGGAGACATAAAAGGCACCCATTAGGCAAGGAATTCAAATAGGGGTTGTAAGGAAGGAAGGGTGATGACTCTTATCCAATTCCAAGACTCGAAAGAGGGAGAGAAGAGCTCGGTTTACCTTGGCTAAGAGTTACTGGTTGCAGCCTAGGAGTGGATCCTGAGATGATGGAAATATCACTCGATTTGCTAGCACTTGTTGCATTGGGCAGGACATGAGAGGATGCACGGTACAGTTGACACAACCAGATTAGAAAGAGAGCAAAACGAGGATGCACAGACATGAGAGGATGATGGAAATGTCACTCGGCTCCTGTGCAGCTGTGTGATCGATTAGAAAGAGAGAAAATCGAGGAAGGGGAGGGATTAAGAGGAGAAGGGAAACTGAGGCTTACCTTTGATGAATGTACTAGGTGCACCAAAAGAGGAATATCAGAGGCAACTGATAAGGTATGCAGAAGGGTTGCAACATAACAGATTCAATCGATGAAGAGGGGCGGTCATGAGAGAGACGCACAGCTGCAGATCTGTCGTCGATGAAGGGGGAGGGAGATGTCGAGTTCAGAGTGAATCTGGGCGTAAGACTGGTAGGCGTGAAGATGGGAAAGAGAGCGGTAGATCCGGCTGAAGTACGTAAATAAAGATCTTCATGACCCCGAGCGTTACGATTTTGAAAGGGAGAGAAGACGCTCATCCGTCTAGCTCCTGAAGCGTACGAGTGGGTGCCCTGCTGGCTGGGCGTGAGGCTGATGTGGAGTCTTGGTATTGGGCTTTTTCACTGCTGGGCCATGGTACTCTTCACGTCCCAACTTGTGCTGAAATGGTGAGTATGGGTTGCATCAAGAGAGGGAATAAATGGGCTGAAACTTGTCAAGTCTTTGTCATGAGTTTGTCATGGGTTTGTCAAGATCTAGTCAAAAGGTTGTCATGACCTTGTCAAATACACATAGATATAAACTAGAGTTTGTAAGATTAAGGTTTTTGTTGGAAATAATCATCATCTTATGTGAGTTTAGACTTACATAAAATGATAGGATTAGTGATGGTAGATAGCACTAATATAATGTACCCGGATCCTCGGTCAAAATTCGGTTCGATTCGGAAATAAACGGAAATAAAAATTACGGATATTATACTAAGATATATCAAGTCCAATCTATCATTATCCTAGCCATAACCTTTCATCCATCTCCCTAGAATCACATGCTACTTAGCCAACAACAATCATCTTAAGTTCATTCATTATCAAAACAACAAACATGCATGTCATAGCTATATGAATGTAGAGGAAGCAATATAAAGCAAGAACAAGCCGAATAATAAGTTTATAACAAGCTTACAATCACCCAAGAGTAGATTCAAAACGAGCTCAACAATCTCTACAACTTTCCTCACTACAAGTCTCTAAAAAATTCACTCTAAGACAATGGAATGGTGTTTTTCTTCTTCCCTTCAATGGAGTTCTTCTTCCCTTATCTTCTCCACACTTGGGATTCAAACTTAGGAAATTTAGAGAATGGAATAGATTGGAAGCAGTCCTGCAAAAGTATGCAGTCTGCAAACAAGACACCCCCATCCATCATGGGAGAGAAGATTGTGGGCTAGAAGTTGTGTGCCAAGTGTCAAGGTGGTCCAGCATGCGAACTCGGATGGCCCAGAAATCATATCAGCCGAGATGGGTGAGGGATGGATGGTTAAAGTCATGGCTAAACACAAGCCGGTGCAAGGCTTGAACCAACTAAGGTCAATTTCTTCTTCTTTTCTTCTTGATTGCTCCATTGGAACCTTGAATCCGGGTCATCACGAGGCTCAATCCTCGGATATCATCAATAATGCATGAAAGCTCCCCAAAATACCTACAAAATCGACAAATGCTCGTGTAGACGTCTATTCCGACGAAATAACTTGATAAAGCATAAAACGTCCCGAAGAGACAAAACTGACGAGCACTGAAATGTGCAAACCCGAAATCTTGGAGGAGATATCAAAGAAGATCATGTCCGTCTGCCAATGCGGATTCCATACTTGGTTGATCGAATTAATGAGCATCAAGTTCTCTCCTTCAAACTCAATGAATGTATCACCTAAACTTGCGGACTTTTGGAGGCCCTCTTGAAGAGAGAAAACTTCTATTTCTAGTACAAATTCAGTAGAGTATCTTTTTTCCTTGTAGCTAGAGGGATTGCAAGGTTGTTCCATTTAATGTAACCAAACGCATATTGATTCGACGAGTTTCTTGATACATTAAGGTTTAATTTGATAAATCCCTCATTTTGTATTTTTCATCTAATGTTTTTGTGAGGCCTATTTTGGTTGGACTTGGCTACGATACTTTTTTCTTTTTTTTAAAAACAAATGCTACAAATACCCGTGGCCTTATAATAACTAATATATTCCTTTTTTGTAACATAAATCCTGAAAACCCTATTTCTCATCCGAAGAACGTGCCTCAAGCGCTAATTTACCCTTCGGATCCGCCACCACTATAACTAAGAAACCCTATAAAACCGAGATCATCACTCTCCCGATCTAGGGGTCTCGTCAGAATCCTTTGTGTTCTCCTTCGTCTCAGTGCTAACCACCTTCTTGTAACACCCTAACCTCAAAAATCTCATCCATGAAGAGACCAATATTGAAATATCTTGGCCTTGTGATGTGATCCTCACCGGAAAAGAAATCATCGTTAATATGCCGGAACAAATCACTTTGTCACCAACCGTCCAAGTCACAACTCATCTTGCACCTATCGAAATCAATACTTATGTGTTGGAGGTCATGCCTAAAACTGAGCCAAAACCTATTGAAATCAAACCGAAAATGCTTGCACCGAGCATGCCCAATGCAAGCCAATTTTCACACTCTCCGGCTAAGATGTCAGGTTTGCGCATTCTCAGTAAAACGCTTATAACTGAGGAAATTATTGGAATTAAAATACCCATTAGTACTACTTGGAAAGGTATTTTGAATATATATAACTTTCTAGTTTACACAAAGTCTAGATTCCAAGAGGATGAGTGTGAAAATGACCCTACATTACAGCAACTACGGTACTTGTATGGATTGCTGGGCAAGATCATGCATGGAGGCATATGAAAGATGGTTATACAAACATATGCACGTCCAACCAATACATATTTCATGCAACATACCTTGCTCATATTATTCATATATTATGCATGAATTTATGTATTAATCATGTGAAGGTCAACAAGTCAACATTCATCAAACATTGAAGGCATCTTCACACTCATACATTGAATGGAAGCCAAGTTAGTTCAATGGTCTTATTCTCCTTCAATATGGACGTGCAAAACATGATTTGACCCTCCTTGATGTGTTGTCCATCTGAAGAGAATAAGATCCAAGAGTCAACTTTGAATAAAGGCCAAATGTAGCCATTTATGTGTTTGAATTTCCTAAAAAAACTCGTGAATTTCTTGCATTTCCTTTTGATAAATCTTTGATATTTCTAGCACTTAATTAGGGAGTTTCTAGGTTGAGTTTTGTGGCTATATAAAGCCTTGTATCCTCCCATTGTAAGACAAGTCAAGTTAAATGAAGTAAGTTAGCCTTTGTGCTTTCAAAGTTGTCGTTTGCTTTAAAACAAAACCCTAATTCTAGGTGAGATGCTTAGTTTTTAAACATCTAGGTGAGACACATAGGTGGTTCTAAGGTGAGAGACCGAGGAACGAAGGTTCGAACCTCACAGTCAGATTCCGAGGGTAGTTCGTTCGAGTTGAGGGATTCCCAAAGTGAGAGGCCGAGGGAATTTGCTTTTCATTTCCAAATACACAAAATCCAAAAAAAAAAAAGAGTTTCATTTCACCGATTCCAATCCGAGTTTGAACTTGTGCCGGTGGATCCTCGTGTTCGAATCGAGTTTGATCACATCATTTGATATCAAAGCCTACGGTACGTGTTAAACACATCTCTTATCAGTATTGCTCATCTTCTTCTCTCAAAAAAAAAGTCAAAAAAAAGAAAGGAAAGTACGAGTTTGTTTAATTGGTTTGTGGAATTTTCAAGTTGTAACTCGAATAATTTGTTTGGTCGATTGTACGAGTTTGCATACTCGAGTTGATTTTGTAACTCGAATAATTTGTTTGACGATCGTTATCTTCGTTTGAGTAAAATGGAAGACGATCATTATGAGGCCGTCTATGAAGAACTACGAAGACGACGAAAGAGAAGAGAAGCCCGTCGACGTGAAGAGAAAGCTCGTAAACAAGAGGAAGAAGACCGACGTCGCAGACATCGTCGAGAAAAGGAGGCCAAAGAAGAAGAAGAAGGTCGACGACGTAGAGCGGTCAAAAAATGGATGAAAGAGGTGGCTTATTTTCCAACGAGCCGAGTTGAGAAAGCAACGGGCAAAATAAAGTACATATCACCGCCTATAACATCACCGAAGGCTGCTCCACTAGCCCAACCTCCTCGTCCACCGGATCTTGTGCCTCCACCACCACCTACTTCTCCACCGAACATCAACCACAATGGAAACGATGGTAACCGAATCGACCAACGTTTGGATAGGGTTGAAGCCCAACTAGTTGAGATATGGAGAAGGTTGCCTCCCCTTCCCTTGAACCACGATTGTAGTCAAGCATCTCGACATGATGGCGGTGAAGTCCAGAGAAGTAGTTACCATGGTAATAAATCCGACAATCACTTTCCCAAGGATGGCATGACAGATTCGAGGACGAATCCTTTTCAAGGGAAAGGGGATGATGTGATCCCCTAAAGCCCCAACATGAAGCCGAAAATGCTTACTCCGAGCGTGCTCAAGTTAAGTCATATTTCGCTCGATCCGGCTAAGTTGCCAGCTTTACGCACTCTCTGTAAAATGCATATATCTGCAGCTGCGTTTGGAGTTAGAAGTCCCACAAGTACTACTTTCGAAGGTATTTTCAAGGTCTACAACTTTGTAGTGTATCATAAGTCGAGATTCCAAACGGAAGAGGGTGAAAATGACCCGGCAATGCAACAACATTTATACTTGTGTGGACTTTTGACCAAGATCATGCATGGAGGCATGCAAGGTGGATATGGAGCACACATGCACGACCAATCCAGCTCATATTCCATCCATCAAGACATGTCCGGCTCTTTGCCTTCCGCGCCATAAAAGATGTCCAAGTTTCAGTAAATCAAGTCCCGTTCAACTCTTCGTATTTCCCATTTTAATTTAGTGTTTTTGCTTTTATTTTCTTGTATTTAGGTTGAGTTTTTCAGCCTATAAATAAGGCTTTTTCATCTCATATGTATGACAAGTTAAAATTGAAGTTGAATGAAAGAGAGTTTTCTCTAAAAACGTTTTGTTGGTTTTCTCAAAATCATCCCAAAATCTAGGTGAGAGGCTTAGTTTTCACAACCTTTAGTGAGATGCTAAAGGAGTTGTCCTAGTGAGAGACGAAGACAATGATGGTTCGTCAAACCCGGAGTGCGATTCCGAGGGTGAGGCATTCGATTTGAGGGATTCCCGAAGTGAGATTCGGAGGGAGTTTGCTCATCATACTTGGATTTCGATCCTTCAAATCCATCCATCTTCATCTTGATCATACCGTTTGAATCAAGTGGAATCATACCGCCGGTCCTTCGTGTTCGAGGCGATCTCGATCACATCATTTGGTATCAGAGCCCAACGGTACGAGTTCTTCAAGCTTTTGGGGATGACGATCATCAACGACAATGGAAACGGTGGTAATCGAATCGACCAACGTTTGGATAGGATTGAAGCCCTAGTAGTTGAGATATTGAGAAGGTTGCCTCCCCTTCTCTTGAACCCTCATGACCAAATCCAAGGAGGTAGAAACCATGCAAATCGGAATGAACAAAGCAACCACCATCGAGAACGAAATGTGAATAGTCGTGCCCATAGGAAATTGGATCGTAGTCAAGCATCTCGACATGATGGCGGCAAAGTCGAGAGAAGTAGTTACCATGGTAATAAATCCGACTATCACTTCCCCAAGGATGGCATGACGGATTCGAGGACGAATCCTTTTTAAGGGAAAGGGGATGATGTGATCCTCACCGGAAAAGAAATCATCGTTAATATGCCGGAACCAATTGTTTTGCCACCAACCGTCCAAGTCACAACTCAGCCGGAACCTATAAAAATCAATACTTATGTGTTGGAGGTCATGCCTAAAACTGAGCCAAAACGTATTCAAATCAAACCGAAAATGCTTGCACCGAGCATGCCCAATGCAAGCCAATTTTCACTATCTCCGGCTAAGCTGTCAGGTTTGCGCACTCTCAGTAAAACGCTTATAACTGAGTCAATTATTGGAATTAAAATATCCATTATTAATACATGGAAAGGTGTTTTCAATATCTTCAACTTTCTAGTTTACACAAAGTCTAGATTCTAAGAGGAAGAGTGTGAAAATGACCCTACATTGCAGCAACTATGGTACTTGTATGGATTATTGGGCAAGATCATGCATGGGGGCATGAAAGATGGTTATACAAAGATATGCACGTCCAACCAATACATATTTCATGCAGCATACCATGCTCATATTATTTATATACTTATGAATGAATTTATGTATTAATCATGTGAAGGTCAACATTCAATCAAAGATTGAAGGCATCTTCACACTCATACATTGAATGGAGGCCAAGTTAGTTCAATGGTCTTCTTATCCTTCAATATGGACGTGCAAAACATGATTTGACCCTCCTTGATGTGTTGTCCAAGTGAAAAGAATAAGATCCAAGAGTCATCTTTGAATAAAGGCCAAATGTGGCCATTTATGTGTTTGAATTTCCTAGAAAAACTCTTGAATTTCTTGCATTTCCTTTTGATAAATCTTTGATATTTCTAGCACTTAATTAGGGAGTTTCTAGGTTGAGTTTTGTGGCTATATATAGCCTTGTATCCTCCCATTGTAAGACAAGTCAAGTTAAATGAATTAAGTTATCATTTGTGCTTTCAAAGTTGTTGTTTTCTTTAAAACAAAACCCAAATTCTAGGTGAGATGCTTAGTTCTCAAAAATCTAGGTGAGATGCTTAGGTGGTTCTAAGGTGAGAGGCCGAGGAACGAAGGTTCGAACCCCAAAGTGAGATTTTAAGGGTAGTTCGTTCGAATTGAGAGATTCCCAAAGTGAGAGGCCGAGGGAATTTGCTCTTCATATCCAAAAACACAAAATCCAAAAAAAAAGAGTTTCATTTCACCGATTCTAATCCGAGTGTAAACATGTGCCGGTGGATCCTCGTGTTGGAATCGAGTTCAATCACATCACCTTGGTGCTGCTATTATGACTCAAAACATCTCAACATCTTCAAACACATAAACAAAAGGGAAAGCTTTGAAGCTTTTGCTATTCGGCGGCGTGGAAGAAGGAGAATTCTATCAGTGATTTTGCGGAAATCCTCTTTTTGGTTTTGTTGAAGTTGATTCTTCCTTTGAAAGATAGAGATCCACTAGACACGATTCACATAATAGTAGGGCATCTCATCACGTTTCAAAAATATAACTTGAGTCCATCTAGACTTTAGGTCAATGGACAATGGCGAGCCAAAATAGGCTTCTTTCTTAAGCTCTACCCCCAAAAAACAAATTATTTGAATCAATTCTCCTTTCTTCTTAAAGAGGAGACAACTGTAAATCTACCTTTGATGGTGGAGTCATGGATCCTTTACTATCAGAAAACAGGAATGCAAAACATCACAAGAACAATGATGCAAGGAATAAAAACGAGGTATTATTTAACCCTTCTGCGTTGAATGAGGTTTTTTAAAATGCTCAAGTATTCAATCTTTATGTTTGTGGAAACCTCTTGCTTCGTGACCTTATTAATTCAAAGATTTATGCTTGGCATAATCTTCATTCAACTTCTCTTAAGTAGTTTAGAGCAAACATGGGTCCGAAACCTAAGCCGGCCATAGTCCAAACCGCCGGTTTGGTAGGCGGTTTATAAAAAAATAACCAAACTAGCAACCTAAACCGGTAACCCACGGTTTGGCCAAACCAGCAAACCTAAACCGCCGGTTTGGTGGTTTAGCCCAAACCGGACCCATGTCTAGTTTAAAGCTTTGTTCACTTAGACGCTAACCTGGATCGAGTGGCCTTTTTTCTTTGCTCTGAACCTATAACATTGGTGTAAAACAACTCTTGAGAACCTAGCAGAGAATTCCATACTTAAGGGAACACGTGAACTACTTGTGTTTCAAGAACTGGTGGAGTTATAAAAATGTTGGTGTGAACTTGATCTTTACCATACATATCTCGATCATGATTGACCTTATGAATCAATATGCATCCCATGCTTTCTACTGCCATTAATATGTTTATTGGACTATATATAAAAACAACCTTGATTTGCAACAAATCGCTATTATTACTAGCGAGAGAAATCTAAGTAAACATACATAGTTGACTCTTTCTACTACAAGGCAATGTGATATGATTACTCTCTTAGTGACTCAACAGAAGACCACTAATAAAGAGAGCAATTTGACAGATTATCAATATATTCACTTGAGATACATGAATTTGAATTTTATTATGCAAATACTCTCCTTGGTGGCGGTGTCTTTGATGGTATTTTTGCAGGCAAATAAGAGCAAAACGGGGAAACCAAGAGCCACACCAACAACCGAGAGTACAAAGATAAACAACTATAACAACTTGGGACGTACTCCCTCTAGAAGAAGATAGGAAATGAATTTGAAACGTATATATCAATCCAACCAAGAGGAAGGCAATACAAGAAAAATTCAACCTGAAAAAAAATTGAACAAAAGGTGGAAACCAATCAATCCAAACTTTTTTCGATTGATCGAACAAACAAGCCTTGATGCAAATCCTAAACAACAACCACTCTTTGGTCAAGAACCAAAAATATCTAGAAACTACTGTAGTACACTTTTTATTCTTCTATGTGAACTTAGCATTGCTCATGCTTTTCGATGCTATGGAGAGACAAAATTTAATTTTGAATGTATTATGTGCTTTTCGAAGCATGAACTTTGGCTCTACATGTATACATATCAAATAACTGATCAAAGAAACAAGGAAAAACTCCGACCTTTAGTCCTTAGTCAAAGCAGAGAGAAATCAAAAAATGGGCGATTACTCTCCCTTTGTAAAAAAAAAACTATATCCACCGATACTCGTACCGCTAAAAACAAAACGAACAATAAACCAATCGAGAAAACATTAAGAAAGGAAGAAGAAATAAATCAAAACCAATTTTATGGTAGGAACTACGAGCCTCTACAACCCAACACAATATAGTTTTCATGAATGAAGATCGCTTTTTGGAACTCTAGGGGTATCCGAAAAAAGAGCTTTTGAAATGATATAAACTTAACATGCAAAAATGAACACATTCAAATGATAACGTTACCGGAAACAAAAACAAGTGTAGAACCTGATAAAACCTAATGGAAAAATGCAAGTTTTGACAAAAATGAGATAATAAAAACAAACAAGAGATTTTTCACTATTAAATATATAGACCTCATAAAAGCCTTTTAAATAACTATCTATTTCATCTACGCACCACCAAATGAACAAAATAAAAACGAATTCTGACTCCAACTAACAACGGAATTGATCTCAACGATCAAACCAACCTTAGTCATTGGAGATTATAATGAACTATTAGAACACACGGACAAAAAAGGGGAGGAGCTTCACTTCCAAATAACAAACTAGATAGGCTACAACATTTTGCTCAACATTGTAACCTAACAAATATCCCTACCAAAGGAAATGAGTTCATATGTAAAAGGAGAAAGGAAGGCAACGACAACACTAACGAAAATTTGATAGAATTATGACTTCTTTTGAAATCATCCAAATATCCACAAGTCCATATTAGAAATCATGCATTTACATCTTCGTATGATCTCCGCTAATATAGAAAACATGCATAATAATAATTTTAAGAACAAACCCTTCAGATTTGAATCAATGTGAATGAAATACCAGGATTGTAAAAATCTTATAAAACAAACATGGAGAACTCAATATCCGGGAGCTCATATGTTCAACTTGGTGAAAAAGACATGTCTCTTTAAACAAAAGTTAAAATAATAGAGTCGTAATAAGTTTGGGAATATAAATAAACAACTAAAAACAGTTGATAAAAAATCAAATATCTACAAAAACATACATTTTAGAGCTTTAATCAATTGCAAAAAGATTAATAGACTTATCAAAAAGTGGGAATGTCTACTAGACTATCAACACAAGTATTGGGTGCAATGAGCTAAAACCAATAATTTAAGCCTTGGGGATAAAAACATGAAGTCTCACCTTAGGAAATCTATTGGACGAAAGAATAAAAAGATTATCGCCACAATTACTAAAACCAATGGCGGAAATTTAGCAAAAGAAGACGACATCAACGAAGTATTTTTGAACGAGTTTCAATGTCATTTTATAACTTCGGTAATAGTTAATCACAACCTTAAAAAACATCTAGAAGTAAATCAAACAGAAATAAATGAAAATGAGAACCATTAACTAACTAAACCCTTCTCTTAGTTCTCTATAAGATAAATAAAAGGTGCAAACTTTGATATTAGGTGTGAGAAACCACCGGGTCCGGATGGCATGGCAGTTGGTTTCTATTAGAGGTATTGACACGTTATTTAACCCGCGGTAAATAGGGTGATTAAAAGTTTCTAGAGAAGTGACAATATCTTTAAACAAATTAACCCTAAATTTATAGCTCGTATCCCAAAAATAGAAATGCCAACCCCTACTTTCCACTATAGATCCATTAGCCTATGCTCGATAGTCTATAAAATCATTGCTAAAATACTAGCAAAGAGGCTAAGCCCAGTCCTCCCAAACTAATCCATCCACTACAAAACGCTTTTACTCAGAACAGAGCAATACATGATAATGTTCTAATTGCCCATGAAATATTTCATGGCTTTATACCTCGTAATAAGAACGGCGTATAAGGTTCCAAATCTTTTTGCTTCATAGTTATTAAGGGTTTTATACCTCGTAATAAGACGCCTGGGGTATTTTAAGGGCGTATAATGTCAATTTTGTAGTGGTTTCTATCGATTATAAAGAAATGAGCAAATACCATATTTATAAATATATAACCTGATTTACCCTTAATATATATTAATATTCTCAATTTGTTATAATATTTTGTATTTAATTCTTGTATAATAAGTTTTAGGTACAAGATATAGTCAAATCACTTGTATACAAGAAAACTAATCTAATAATATTTTCAAGTTACTTGTAAATGTCACAAGAATCGTGTACAAGAAATTATTTATATTAATTCTTGTAAAATAAAATTCTTTACATTAAATCGTGTACAAGAGAAAATTCGAGTATCATACTTACATATATTTATAGTTTCAACAAGAATAATAAATTATGATATCCAAGTTCCAACTTGTCCAGTTAGTATTAGGGTGGGAGGGAGGGGCTAACAAATAGAGATCGATGACTACATTTGTTTATTAATTTTTCATATCTCTTACAAGAATCATAAAGTTACAAGAGATACACCTCGTTTACAATAAATATCAAAATAAGTCAAAACAATTAACGATAAATAAATTGTAAATATCATAAATTTTATAAGTTTTAATAAGAAAATTATATATTATATTAATTTTATTAAAATAAATAAAAACTATCATAAAGTATGACAATAAGGACAAATTGGTCTTTATATGTTTTAATATGCAATTTACTAACTAAAATATAGGAGGGAGACATTGTAACACCTGAAAATTTAATTTCCTTTATTTTCGAGTCATACTAGATTTGACCATCTCAATCATTGTACACCATAATTAATTTCTTCAATTGTCAAATTCTATCATTTTATGTGAAGAATTAATCACATAAAATGCTTTTTTTTATCAACTTCTATGATCTTATGTGAAGTCTTGCAATCTTGCTCATATAAAATAATTCTAAAAACACTTTTGCAAGACTAGAATTAAAGGACTCTATTGAAAAAGCCATGACAAGTCTTGACAAGGCCACGATAAGTTTTGACAAGGTCCAAGACAAGGTTGATGGCCAGTCACCCTCCTCCTACGCAGGGCTGCTTGCGCTTGCACTCCTTCTAGGCCAGCATGGTAGAAGCGCCAGCCATTGCCTTCGTCTGCTTACGACCCGGCCCAGAGGTGAAGCGCCCAACTGCCTTTATCCAATCTCACGCCTGCAAAGCCTTCACAGTAGCCCTTGCTTCACCTCGCTGCTAATGGTAGGCGAGTACATACCTTCCTTGTGCAGCCAGGAGACACCTTATTCCCCCCTTCCCGTTTACATACATCGAGCCCTCCTTCAAACCTAATGTTGCTCCCCATCTTTCTTCTCATTGGCCTTCTACTCCCAACTCTCCTTGTGTTTCCACCATATCATCAAACACAACTCTACACCCTAACAACTGTCCAAGCTAGTAGCTTACCTCTATCGAGAGTGATAGACAGTCGGCATCAGGATTCCTTAGTCGTGGACGTGAGAAGTGAACCAAGATCCCCATCCTCCTCCTCATATGTGCACGCAAGGGACCAACTACTACACCTAGTGTCGGATCCAACAATGTAAGACCCTCAATCTTCTTTCTTTCCTTTGTTCTTCTGTCATGCTAGAGAAACTAAATTCCCTTCCTCTTGTAACAATCCACCATCAACAGGACTAGAGAAGGAGAGCTTCCTAGTGTCATCAGTCCCACTTAATCACACAGATCCACGCAGACTCTTCGTCTTAACCATCGGAAAAGAAGTCAGTAGGCAAGCCTTGGCACCCTTTTATGATTGTGTATCCAAGAAAGATGTAACGACCGGATTTTTCGTTACGCTTTGATAGGGTTAGAGGAGGGTAGAAGCCGTGCACAAGGGCTCACGCCCTTGCGGCTTAGACGACGCAATCGAGTAGGCCACAAGTGCGGCTAGGATTCCCGCAGGGGCGGGCGGTGACATGCGAGGGAGGGGTAGTAGCGTGTTGGGCAACCATTCACCTTCCGATCCTTTTAACTCCTCTCTTTAATTCCATGGGGAGTTGTTGGCTGAAGACCTTTGGTATCCTCCCTCCTTTATGCAGCCAATCCTTCTCCTCCCTCATTTCACTCACGTTACTTTCTTTCCTCCTCCAAACATCATCCTCTCGCATTCTTCTTCTCCATCCTTCTCATCCATTCTTCTCTTGGCTTGCTCCAACTTGGATCCACCTTCCTTGAGGCCGGGACTGCAGTGACGGGACGAGGGTAAGGCTTCTTCCTCTCTTCTTCATCTTCTTTCTTCCTTCCCCTTTCATGGCTTGAATGGAAGATCTTCAAGAATCCTTGCTCAATGATCTATCGTTGTTTTATGGTTTGATGACAAAACTAGACCTTAGAGGGAGGCTAAGACCAAGTGTGAGAAGTGGAAGACGTTCATAACACCAAAGAAGACCCTAAAGGACCGGCTGCACAATCGAAGAACTCGACATACGGACATTCTGCACAAACAGGCACAGGGGCGGATTCACAGAGGCGCAGGGGCGGTTTCTATCAGGCGTAGGGGTGGACCCAGATTGGCGTAGGACGGACCCAGATAGGCGCAGGGGCGGGCTCAGGCAGGCGCGGGGGCGTTTTTGCTCCAGTGACTCCCGAATCTTGTTCTTTCCTTTCCTTCTTTCATTCCTTAGATTCGTTATACCTTAGAAGCATGCTAGGTTGGCTTAGGATAGTTGAACTGGAATTCTTTAGAGTGGTTGGACCTTAGAGGTCTAGTGTGAGTTGTGTAAGTCACGTTGGTGGTATGTTGTTGAGGGTTCGTTTCGAGCTTTGTGGAAGCAACCTTTGTGTATATCGTTATGTGTAGAGTTGGAAAGGTCTTGGACTGAGAGGGTAGTCTTCTTGGACTAGGTGAATGAGGAGGTTGAGCCTAGAAGTATAAAGACTTCTAGTGGACTAGAGTGTGGTTTGATTGTGTACCTTGTCTTGAACACGCGTTGTACGTTTTCCCGAGGGAACTTGCGAGTGAGGTGTTCGGGTGCGCTTCGGAGACTGGTAAGTCTACGGACTTACTTAGCTAGCTTCTTGTATGAGTGTAATGTGTATGAGTGGTGTTTGTTAGTCATGATAAACAACAAAACCGGATTAGGCTGACTTAATTATATTACGTAATTGACCCAAGTGTATGATAACGGGTCGTGACATCATTGCCTAGCTCTTGCGAGAGCTAGGAGGTTCCCTGCTACCAGCCCAGGCAGGTAGACGGTTAGATGCATTAACATCATTCCTCGTTGGTAAACGGGATCAGGGGCAAGGTTTGGGAATCCCTTGTGTCACAAAATAAGTATCATTAGTAATGACCTATCACCTAATCAAAGATAATAAAAGGATTGAGTGATGCATGTTGATTGTGTATGTTGTGTGTTTGTGCTTTTACCTTTATACTTATGCATAGAATGTTAGCTAACGGTTTTATACCGCTTGTAGAAGCCTTGCAGGTTAGAGAGGCGATCGAGTGATCCGGCGGTAGTGGGCAGCCAGGGTTCCGTGCATTATAGGACGGGACTGCTATCTTTTTATTTCACGTCTTTTGAGACTTATGTTGTTTACTTTGGTTTTGAGACTCGGATGGATTGTTTTGAGTTTGTACGTTTGCTTTCGCTCATGATATAAAACTATGTTGTTTTGCCTTTTTATGTGTACCGTGTTGTAAGGTCCGATGAAGTTGTTGTCAAGCTAAGGGCCGGGACCCATTGTGAAGTCTCAACTCCTAGCATTCCGAGTCCTCTAGGATTCGGGGTGTTACAATATGGTATCAGAGTCAGGTTGGCAACAACGGCACTCGCTATCTTCAAAAAGGCCGAATAAGCAAATAAACGGAAACCGCAAGGGTTCCGAACTTTTAAAATGAACTAGCTCAATGTCCGCACCTTGTGCGGGTTTTGTCTAAATAAATTTTAACATATTTTTAAAAAGATGAAGGAATTGTTATAATACATTGAACTAACTACACAATCTTCTCTTCTAAAAAGATTTGGTTTTGTTTTGTTTTGTTTTTAATTTATTGTTGTAATTGAAAAAACATGCATCAAATTAGTTTGATTTTATTTGTGATAATTAAAGATAAAGAAAATTGTTTCTATATGTTAAACAAAATACATGGTATAATCTTCTAAAAAATATTTGTTTTTAATTATTTTTTTATTTATTTTTTTGAAGAAAAGATACGTGGAATCGGTTAAGATATTTTATCAAATTTGTTAACTATTATTAATTATTTACAGGAAATAGTTTTAATTAGAAATAAGAAAACAAAAACATGATATATATATATATATATAAAGTTAAAAATTAAATAAATAACTAAAACAAAATTTTCAAAAATTTAAAATAAGAAAATAAAATATGATATACAAAATTCGAAATTATAAATTGAATTGACATGTGATATGTTTTTATTATATTTTTTATATAAATTTATTTTTGTTTTAATTAATCTTTGAGTAAAACCGATGTGGCAAATAATTTATTAGATTAAAGATGATTTGACATGGTGACTGTTTATTAGTTTTAATGATTTTTTTTATTATGAAAGATATTATGGCAAATCCGTAAATATATTGTGGCAATATTGTAAATAAATTGGAAAAAAGCTGATGTGGATGGCCTTAACACGCGACATGTGGACGAAGTGGGTTCTGTTTTAGTAAAATATATAGATTTTGTTTTCAAAACCATGAGCATAAACGGGTTGGGATAGAATGCACGGACCGCCACTACCTCCGCTGAACTCGATGGCATAGTTTACTGGACTTTGTTATAACATAGGTTTGGTAGTTACGTTTTGACCTTTAGGAGTGACCTAGAGTTATAAGATAGTTATGTCCTTACTAGCAATTAAAGTAGTCTTACATCGATCACATCTCTACTAGATGGCACGCACGAGAGCGACAACTGACGTTGGACAAGGAGAGGGCCGACCTCCCCTTCCTCCAGGAGCTCCGAGACAGGAACGTGTGGGTAGGCCTCAGAGGGGGCGAGGTCGGGGACGTGCTCCCGTTGTGGCTCCGTCAGCTGCGGATATTCCTGCTGAGGAGGTGGCTGAGAGTATTGTTCCCGAGGTTAGGGATGGGAATGCTGCTAGGTCCAGAGTACGGAGTGCGGGGCCTATTGATTCTAGTTGTGTATCGATTGGAGCATCGGAGTATCGAGCATATGTCCAGCAAGCACTAGTACAAATACCTCCCCTAGACCTCGCTTATGTTGGAGCGGTTTAAAAAAACCGTGATCAATGATATTTTCGGACCACGATTATACCTAAAACCGGGGACAATTATTTTTTTATTTTTTTATAAAAAATTTGGACCCCGGTTATTTTAAATAACTGGGCTATAATATTGATTTTTTGCTCGGACCACGGTTATCTTTAAAAACCGGGGTAAAACGATATTCTCGGACCCCGGTTATCTATAATAACCGGGTTATTTTATAAACAAAAACCTCTATCAAAACACAACGTTTTGAAATAATAAAAAAAACCCTAGCATAACGATCTGAATCCTGGAGCCCTGGAGGTGAGCAACGCCAACGCTCCTCAGCCTATGCCTGCGAATGGTAAGTATTCACCGCTAACTTCTTCGGTTCTTCCTTCTCTTCTCTTCTCTTTACTCTACTCTCTCGTTAGGGCTTCCGCTTTCTACATTCGGTGAGTTCTCTCTATCTCGCTCTATCTTTCTTCCATTCTTTGTATGCTACCTGTGCTTCCTATTTTCTTTTTCTTTCGATTCAGTCTTCAATTTCTGTACATTTTGCGGGTGATAGATGAATAGGCCTGAATGTGCTTTTGCAAATTTTCTTGTTTATGCCACACAATACTGTGAAACGCCAAAAAGCTTCGAGGGAAGAGGCAGGTGACAGAGACGGAGAAGGCAAGTGCGGGTGTGTGAGCTTCTCTCTCATTAATTGTGGGAGTTTGATTATTAGCATCTTTCATTACGGTTTTGGATATTCGTGCTGAAAACTGAAAGCATAGTGAAACTGAATCTATCTCTCCTCTTCTGGAAAGAAGTTCATCATTACAATCTAGTTACTGATGTGTCAAACATCCATCAAACTACGAACTGATCACACTATGGACCATAATGTTGTTCTCTTAAACCTTGTTTAGCTTATAAGTAGTATGTTTGCAGCACTGATGATTTCGATTATCTATTTTCTAGGTACAATCTACACTGCAGAGATTTTTTATGAACTCCAAGGCAGACTTATTCCTACTCCAGATTGACTCAAAGAAGGTATGGTACACGATCACATTTCTTGCAAAATCATCTCACTATAATGATCAATAAGACCTTGTAGTGTCCCAATTGAGTGTTGATATTACAATTGCAATACATATTATATAGCAAAATTAACAGGGAAAAAAATCATATGTGAATTTTCTTTGTAATAGCTATATTTTGAGAAATACACATTTGATATATTTCAATAAGACCTTGTAGTGTCCCAATTGGGTTGGATGGTAAGTTATAAACTTGTAATAAATTCTCATTTATTTCCTTATTCTTGTTTCTAGGTATTATCATGACTTGGATATATTTCAGGGTTTGTGTATGGACAACAACCTTACTGTTCTTGCTGGCAATCTTGGGAGCTTGCTCCATTATTGATAGATTCACCCGCTTGGCCGGAGAACTATTTGGTCTTCTAATTGCAATGCTCTTCATGCAGGAAGCTATTAAGGCAAGATTATGATCAATTTACATTTGCATTAGTTTTACTTTGAATTCTAATTTTTCTCATTTATTATCATAGGGAGCAATAGATGAGTTCCGTATCCCTCAACGACAAAATGCAAATTCATTAGAGTTTGCACATTCATGGAGATTTACAAATGGAATGTTTGCATTGGTTCTATCATTTGGCCTCTTGCTTACTTCACTAAGAAAAAGGAAAGTGAGGTCATGGCGTTACGGTTCAAGTATACTTCATCATTGTATTTTTCTAGTTGCTATAAAACATGGGCTTTTTTTCCTTTTAATGTGGATATTCTCTTCTAGGGTGGCTTCGAGGGCTTGTAGCTGAGTATGGTGCCCCACTAATGGTTCTGGTTTGGACTGTTGTTTCACATGTATCAGTTGGAAGCGTTCCACACGGCAGTTCTCTACTACTTTGATCACAATGTAGCATCCCAACTCACGCAACAAGAGGAATTCAATATGAGAAAATCCTTTTCTCTTTTATGATTTACTCCTGCTGGTATTCTTGTTAACATCTTATTGTGAATGTCAAGAGATATAGACATAATTTTTGTTAATCATATTTTTACAATATCTAAATCAAGATATGATTCACGGCTGCTAGTTAAGTTTCAGAAGCAACTCAAGTCCTACCTGCAATTTAGTTGCAGGTAGGCATTTAATGTCTCACAAGTAACGGAAGAGTATCATGGGTTCCAAGAGTGTATTGAACGCCAGTAAAGCTCTAGAAGGTGTACATGGGGTGCATGTTGTGCAACATGCACCATTTTCTCTAGAGGAGATTTCTCACCACATGGACAGTGGTCAATCAATATATATTAGTGCTTTTTCGGAAGCTAAACTAGGAGTTCTCATTCAGTAAGTATATAAGCTCCATGGATTGACTTTTACGCTCACTTTTTTAGTCTTACAACATTGCATATAATTGTTGATAATTTACTTTCTTTGCTTTCCCACTAGACGAGCGTGGAAGCAAAGGCCTGGTTGTTTTAGACCCATCCGTTGTTGCCTGAATGGTATGACAAAACATATAAATCATTTCCTGGCATTTACTACATTTTTTCCTTGACTGCTAATTTTATAAAAACTGAATTGAGGTTCATTCTCTACATTTCTTATTTTCCCAACTGCAGGTGACTAAAGTGCTACAAAAACAATTGCTAATGTCATCACATCACTCCCTTTCATTTCCCTTGGGGTACAAGCACCAAGGCAAGATTTATATTCTTAAACTGGCTATACACAGTGATTATTGAAGTATTAGAATCACGTCTTCTTATTTTATAATGTTATACTGATGTAATAAAATATGAACTGCAAGTTGTATGATAATTCGTTAATTGTTATCACTTGATTAACATGTAGGATTCATTTATAATATGTTATACCGATGAAGGAAAAAACAGAATCATGTTTGCTTATTTTATATACACTTATAAGTTCTAATGGATGTTCAGATCAGTGTGGAGAGTATTGCTCTTCATATACAGGTACAAAATTTACTAGCCTGTGGCATATTAGTAAAAAGCATGGACTTGATTAATTTTGTCCTAAGATTATAGTTGGCAAATTGATAAACGTGTAGGATTCATTTTATTTTTATATTCTTCATCTATTAATTTATTGCGAATTTGTTTCTTTTTCTTATCTATTTTTTACCTTCCTGACTTTTTTTTCTATATTTTGTTCCTGGATTTATCGCCTAAATAAATTCCTACTTTGCTCTATTGTATATTTTTGCTTTAGTTACGCATCTTCCCTGGAAATCCCAAAATAAAGCACAAAAATTATGAAAAGTGGAAGGGATAACATAACAAGTTGCTAGCTAATTGACAACAAACTACCCACACACAATAGTTCTTTAGCATTATTATTGTTTTCATGATGGAAAGTATTCAAGATTTCTATTTCTAATGGATATTTTTTCTTGATCTTTTTTTTATTATCTGCAGCCTAAGAAAGCATAAGAGAAGAAGCGGAGAAAAAGCAGTAACAATAACAGTGTGATCGTTAACTTTTCTGTTCTATTCTCCATTTGGATGCCAAGTTTGGGTTTCAATCTCTATTGTATTGTATTTCAGCATTCATTGTTCTGGATATTATGTGGAGATAGATCTGACAGTTGAAACCTTGAATAATCTTCATCTTGATCATTCATTACTCAAATGGTACAATGCCAGTCAGCTACTTCCTGTTGTTTGCTATGATTCAGCTTGTATTGAATATTATTGTTGCACTCACGGTTCTTTAAAAGAACCGTGGTGTTGAAACTTTTTTTTATATTTTGTTTCCTGGATTTATCGCCTAAATAAATTCCTACTTTACTCTGTTGTGTTGAATTTATCTCGAGCGTGGAGTTTTTTTTATTCAAACCTTGCATCCACGGTTCTTTAAGAACCGTGGTGTTTTTTTTAAATTTTTTTGAAGTGGGACCCCGGTTATTTCATAATAACCGGGGTAATTTTCCGACCCCAGTTTTTTTATAATAACCGGGGTCCGAAAATTACCCCGGTTATTATAAAATAACCGGGGTATTTTTCGGACCCCGGTTATTATAAAAAAACCGGGGTCCGAAAAATACCCCGGTGACATTTTCCGTGGTGCGAACGTCCGGACCTCGCTCCCGTTAACCACACTTCCTTAACCGGGTTCCCATGTACAAAATAACCGTGGTCTAGGGGGGTATTTGTACTAGTGAGGTGCAAGAGGCATACAGGGCCGGAGCACCACCTACAACACCGCCGGTGCCACCTAGGTCGGCAGAGGTCTCTCAGAGGGCGACTCAGGTGGTAGTTCCACCGGTGGTAGCTGCACTAGTGAGGGTTGTTGAGGATGACCGAGTGAGAGATGAGCTAAGGGTACCGAGGCCGGACGAATGGTTGAAGACTTTCAATCATCAGCAAGTTCCCACATTCGACGGGAATGTTGGACTTGAGGTAGAGCATTGGATTAGTCATGTGGAGTCCGCACTAGAGGCGATCCACTGTCCTGAGAGTCGTAAGATGGAGCTGGTTCAGACCTTGTTTAGGGACCAGACATAGTTCTGGTGGAGGACCGTGCGGGACGGAATGTCCCGATTTGAGCAGTTATTGAGTCTTGTGCGGGAGACTTTTTATCCTACCACGCTGAGCAGAGACCGAGTGCAGGACTTCTTGGAGGTAGGATTTGATGATGTTCCGATAACTAAGACGATTAGGAGGTTCCGGGAGGAGTTGTAACTGTTGGGTCCTGCTGCACCACTTGTGGACCAGCACGTGTATCTGTTCTCCCGGAGACTAAGGGAGACTACACACTCCTATCTGGCAGGGTTCCGCTGTGATTCCTTAGCCGATTACCAGGATCGGGCTTCAGCATATGAGAGGGACCGACAAAGTCCTAAGATAGCTATGCAGTCTGGAGGGTCAGACAAGAGACAGAGGACCGGACCAGCCAGCATAGGAGTAGGAGGTTCAGGTCATGGACGTGGTCAGTCTCAAGGCCGTTCTAGTTACCAGGTTGTACATCCGACTATTTCTAGGGGACGTCAGTGTTACAACTGCGGGGAGTATGGACACATTAAGCCGGAGTGTAGGAAGCCACCAGTGACATGTTTTACTTGCGGCCAGTTGGGCCATAGAGCTACCTTCTGCCGATAGGGCAAGGTAACATCACTGCAGGGTTCCTCGTATGCTGGTACCTCAGGAGGAGGACAGAGGCAGTCTTAGTATTAGGCTCGGGGTCAGTAGCAACGAACCCTTGGTCAGGTATATTCACAGGGTTCTGCTCAGCTTCCAAGTAGAGGTAGAGGGCATGGTGGAGACACTTCAAAGACTAGAGGCACTCAGACTCGAGTCTTTGAGTTGAGGAGCGCCGTAGAGCCAGCAGCACCCACAGCCATAGGTACTATTACGATTCATGTCTGATGATTGCATAGATAGGTTGACCTTAGATACAGTACCCACAGTCCGAGTACTTTTTGATATGGGTGCGACGCACTCTTTCATATATGATGATTGCATAGATAGGTTGACCTTAGATACAGTAGAGGGGGAACCTTTCCTTATAAGGTTACCCGATGGGAGTAAGATTCGCGGTACTCGAGAGATTCACGGTTGTCCCATCTGCTTGGGAGGTCGTGACTAGCTAGCCGACTTTCACGTCATGCGCTTAGTGCATGAAGATGTCATACTTGGGATGGACTGGATGGACCGCCATCGAGCTGTTCTTGACGTCAGTAAGAGGACAGTGACGGTCACCACGGAGTCTGGGCAGGAGGAGGTCGTTCGAGGGTGGGACCTCGGAAAGATCGGGACAGTCATTAGTGCGGTCCGAGCCGCAAAGCTCATAGGTCAGGGGTGCGAGACCTGCTGTTGTTATGCCGTGAAGGAGGAGACAAGATCATCTTTAGCAGAGACCCCGGTAGCTTGTGAGTTCAAGGACGTCTTTGGAGAGCCGCCTGGCTTACCACCGCAGAGGAGCGTAGATTTTGGGATTGAGTTGGAGCCCGGCACAAGGTCGATATACAAGGCTCCATACCGCATGGCACCAGTCGAGATGCTTGAGTTTAAGAAGCAACTCAAGGATTTGGCAGAGAGGGAATTCATCCGACCTAGTGTGTCTCCCTAGGTGCACCAGTCCTCTTCGTCAGGAAGAAGGACGGATCTATGAGGCTTTGTATCGACTATCGAGAGTTGAACAAAGTCACCGTCAAGAACAAGTACCCGTTACCGCGTATTGATGATTTGTTGGATCAGTTACAGGGAGCTATGGTCTTTTCACGTATTGACTTGATGTCAGGATACCATCAGCTGAGAGTACGAGAGGAGGACGTACCGAAGACGGCATTTCAGACCAAATACGGTCATTGTGAGTTTGTGGTGATGCCTTTCAGGCTCACCAATGCTCCTGCTGTCTTCATGGAGTTGATGAATGGCATCTTCATTGACTTATTACACCAGTTTGTGGTAGTTTTCATCGACGACATCTTGGTATACTCCTGGAGTAGGGAGGAGCACGCCGGACACCTGAGGATGGTGTTGTGGGTTTCATAGGATAAAGAGATTTATGCTAATCTCTCTAAGTGTGAGTTCTGGATGCCAGAGGTTGCCTTTCTTGGCCACATTGTCTCCGCCGAGGGTGTCAAGGTTGACCCGGCGAAGATAGAGTCAGTTGCATCATGGCCGCTTCCAAAGACGGTCAAGGAGGTACGCAATTTTCTAGGTCTGGCCGGATACTACCGCATGTTCGTGAAGGGTTTTTCTGTGATTTCCAGGCCACTCACTTCCTTGTTAAGGAAGTCCATCATATTTACATGGTCCGAGTTATGTCAGCGGAGTTTTGAGGAGTTGATGGAAAGATTGACTTCCGCTCTCGTGTTAGCATAGCCAGAGGACGTTGATGACTTCGTCATTTACAGTGATGCGTCCAAGCTAGGCTTGGGATGTGTTCTGATGCAGAGGGGTAGGGTCATTGCTTGCGCGTCTCGACAACTGAAGACGTATGAGGAGAATTACCCTACTCACGACCTTGAGCTAGCCGCAATCATTCATGCATTGAAGATCTGGCATCATTACCTCTACGGGGCCACCTGTCAGATCTTCACAGACTACAAGAGTCTGAAGTACATATTCACTCAGCGGGAGTTGAATAACCGCCATATGAGATGGCTAGACCTGATTAAGGATTTTCGCTTAGAGATCCTTTATCACTCGGGGAAGGCGAATGTGGTCGCCGATGCCCTTAATAGGAGGACACCCCACGAGACTGCGATAGCTAGATTGACCGTTCAAACACAGTTGCAGAGAGATTTGATTTGGTTGGAGGTAGACATCCGGTTTTCGGATACTGACGGTCATTTGTCAACGTTGGAGGTTTCACCGGATCTGTCGGAAGAGATCCGGCAGAAACAAGAGGGTTGTCCCGCACTGGCGAGGATCAGGGATAGGATGTCCAGAGGGGAGGCACCGTAGTTTATGGAGGGTGCAGACGGGATTTTGAGGCGCCAGGAGCGCATATGTGTACCCTTTGACAATGAGTTGAGGTAGCGTATACTGCAGGAGGCCCATTTTGCACCTTACTCCGTTCACCCAGGCACGAGTAAGATGTATTAAGATATACGACGATCTTATTGGTGGGGCGGACTCAAGCCCGACGTGGCTAGATATGTAGCCCAGTGTGCGACCTGTCAGCAGGTCAAGAACGAGCACCACAGGCCCGGAGGAGAGCTCCAACCACTTCCGATTCCACAGTGGAAGTGGGAGGACATTTCTATGGATTTCGTTACCGGCTTGAAGTTGAGTAGAGGCTTTGATGCGATATGGGTTATAGTGGATCGGTTGACGAAGACGGAACGATTTATTCCTATTAAGGAAACGTATCCGGTGTCTCGTTTAGCCGAGGAGTTTACCCGACAGATAGTGAGGTTCCATGGAGTGCCGAGGACGATCATTTCAGATAGGGATGGGTGTTTTACCTCGAGATTCTGGCAACAGGTACACGCCGTCTTAGGCATGAGCTTACAGTTCACCACGGCATACCATCCTCAGATGGACGGGCAGTCGGAGAGGACGATTCAGACTCTCGAGGACATGTTGAGGGCATGTGTGCTTGATTGGGGCCAGGTATGGCCCATCCACCTCCCGTTGGTGGAGTTCTCTTATAACAATAGTTGGCATGCGACTATTGGGATGGCTCCTTATGAGGCACTATATGGACGGAGGTGTCGTACACCCTGGTGTTGGGATGAGCCTGGGAGGATGAGTGGTGTGGCACCCGAACAGGTGCAGGACGATATGGCTCGGGTAGCATTGATCCGAGAGCGGATGTTGACCGCGCAGAGCCGTTATAGGTCTTATGATGATAAGAGGCGCAGGCCTCTGGAGTTTAGGTTGGAGCCCAGGTATGGTTGAGGGTGTCACCGACGAGGGGTGTTTGACGTTTCGGCATTAAGGGGAAGTTAAGTCCCTGATATGTCGGGCCCTTTGAGATCCTTGAGCGGATAGGAGAGGTAGCGTATAGATTGGCATTGTCACCCCTATTGGAGGGAGTTCACCCAGTATTTCATGTATCGCGGCTGAGAGAATATGTGCATGACCCAAGACATATAGCAAGCCATAACGACCTAGTGGTTGAGCCTGATCATACATTTGCAGAGCACCCGATAGCAGTTTTGGAGAGAGGTACGAGACGCCTTCGATCGAAGGTAATACCCATGATGAGAGTGTAGTGGTCAAGACGAGGGATTGACGAGGCCACTTGGGAGACGAAGGATAGTATCCGGAGGAACGATCTTGAGTTTTATGCGGGTCTAGAGACGTCTATAGGACTGTCAGATAGTCTATATCCTTGTTTTGGTTGCTTTCAGTGTTGTATGTGTGATATATCTGATGTACTTGTGTGTGACCTTTAGGTGGTCTTGATGTAGTAACTTGTTAGTCATAGGGCTTGCTTATGTCTTATGATCGTGGTTAGTACTCCCTAAGTTTCGGGACAAAACTTATTTTTGAGGGGGATCTGATGTAACGACCGGATTTTTCATTACGCTTTGATAGGGTTAGAGGAGGGTAGAATCCGTGCACAAGGGCTCACGCCCTTGCGGCTTAGATGACGCAATCGAGTAGGCCGCAGGTGCGGCTAGGATTCCCTAAGGGCGGGCGGTGACACGCGAGGGCGGGGTAGCAGCGTGTTGGGCAACCGTTCACCTTCCGATCCTTTTAACTCCTCTTTTTAGTTCCAAGGGGAGTTGTTGGCTGAAGACCTTTGATATCCTCCCTCCTTTATGCAGCCAATCCTTCTCCTCCCTCATTTCACTCACGTTACTTTCTTTCCTCCTCCAAACATCATCCTCTTGCATTCTTCTTCTCCATCCTTCTCATCCATTCTTCTCTTGGCTTGCTCCAGCTTGGATCCACCATCCTTGAGGCCGGGACTGTAGTGACGGGACGAGGGTAAGGCTCCTTCCTCTCTTCTTCTTCTTCTTCTTCTTCTTCTTCTTCTTCTTCTTCTTCTTCTTCTTCTTCTTCTAATTCCAATTCTTTCTTCCTTCCCCTTCCATGGCTTGAATGGAAGATCTTCAAAAATCCTTGCTCAATGATCTATCGTTGTTTTGTGGTTTGATGACGAAACTAGACCTTAGAGCGAGACTAAGACTAAGTGTGAGAAGTGGAAGACGTTCATAGCACCAAAGGAGACCCTAAAGGACCGGCTGCACAATTGAAGAACTCGACAGACGGACATTCTGCACAGACAGGCGCAGGGGCGGTTTCTGTCAGGCATAGGGACGGACCCAAATTGGCGTAGGGGCGGGCTCAGGTAGGCGCGGGGGCGGTTTTTCTCCAGTGAGTCCCGAATCTTGTTCTTTCCTTTCCTTCTGATAACACGATTTATAGCAAAGTTTTTGGTGTACATTTAGATAGTATTCCCGCTCAATCATGCATGATCTAGCACTAGTCCAAGACGTTTTGCACTCAAAACATGTATTTTGTCGAGATAGACGTCTACACGGACTTGTGTGCGTTTTGTAGGTATTTCGGGAAGTTTCGAGCTAAAACGATGCGTTTGAGGATCGTTCATTTAGATGACACGTCCTCGGACTCATTACAACACAAGCAAAGAGCTAAGGAGGACTCATGGAACCTTGCCAAAACTAGCCATGCACCAAACTACAGCTCAAGGATCCAAAGCGAAGTTTCTGCATAGAAATCACGGTTTCCTGAAGAACCACGGCCGTGGAAATGACCGTGGATTTTGCCAGATTCTCGTGACAGCTGTGCCACGACTCTCATGGCCAGCTCATGAAGAATTTTTTATAAAAGTGGTCCTTGATGGGTTGTTTGAGGCAGCTGGGAGCTGGGAGCTGGGGTAGTTTGGGAGAGCTTATCCATTCTCCATTTCTCTAACAAATATATTTTCAAAAGAAGAAGATTTTTTCTAGGAAGGAAAGTGCCAAAGAGAAGAAGAAAGGTGCCATTGAAGAAGAGAGAAGAACACACACTTAGCTCCTTGTATTTCGGATTTATTTCTAGAGATTTGTGAACCCTTGAACCTTCTTTTGGAAGGGTTGTAAGTTTTTCTAATTCGATCTTCAGATTTGGTTTGTGTTGAATTCCACTTGTTCATCTTCTTTTCTTTCATTATCTTGCAATGGGGGTTATGATTTTATGTTTGCTTGCTTTGATTTCCATTATGAATGTTGTAGGCTAGATTGATGTGATTCTAGGGTAAGGAAAGGATGGTTGTGGCTAGAACTATTATAGGACAGACTTAAATTTACCTTTGGATGATTTTTGCTTATGAACGTAGCTGCTGTTAGAAATCACGGGTAGTTCTTGAAGAACCACGGTCGTGGTTTCTATAGAACAAACCGTGATTTTCCCTGGTTCGAAGGATCTTACCTTAGATCTATAAAATGTTGAAACCCTAAGTTTTTGCTGAGTTTAACCTACCCTAGGATGTCCTAGTGTAGCGACTAAGTGTTAGGAGAGACTTACCCGGTAATCCTTTCCCTTAGAATCTAAATAGCAACCCTTAGGTAGTGGTGAACCTAACAAGTCGCCATTGGATTAGATGTGCTAGGAATGTTGATTAGGACTTCCCATTCCAAGACTTACCCGGTAAGGATAGGTTAGATTCCTAGCCACCCATTCCGGTTTGTGTAGAATTCCTAACCTTAGGTCCTTAGGGACCTAACCGGTAATGAGGCCTTAGGTGTGGATTAGTTGGATCATGAGACTTACCCGGTAATTGATCCCAATTTAGAAGCACTTAATCCCAACATATCATAATCAATCCAAAGAATGAATAGATAACTTGAGTTTTATGCCATAACCGGAACTTCCGACCCCTAGAATCCGTCCTTCCTTTCTCTTGATCAATATCTTGTTTGATTTGTTTATTTGTGCTAATTTTTGGTTTAGTTTGATTGACTGCTTTGCATGAATTTGATCTTCGATGTGATCACCTAAAAACAACCAAAACAATTGAGATTTTCTTCCTTTATTTTCTCCTTTCCTTTAGACTTAGATCTTGCTAAATTCAATCACAACTTAAATCAATTTCACCTTAGTCTTTGTGTTCGACCTCGGAATACTTATCTTGCTACATACATCCCGTACACTGCGGGTGCGCTAGAAGTTAGGGTAATTATAACGAGTATAAGTTTAAGGCTTATTGCGTGCACACTTTTTAGCGTAACAAGTTTTTGGCGCCGTTGCCGGGGACTAGGTCTAGATTGAGTCTATTTTGTGATTGTTTCTAGTGTAGATCTTTCTTGTTTCTTTTGATCTCTTTTTGGTTTTTGTCTTTGCTTTTCAGGACATCTATTACTCTTTAGGTGTATGCGAAGATCTCGTGGCAAGGATTTAGCTCCATTTGATCCCGAACCGGAGAAAACCCTTCGATCTAGATCTAAGAACATCCGAAAAGAGAAAGAGATGGCCGGTAGAAATCTTCAAGCTGAATTGGATGAAGCCTTAGAGCAAATAAGGCTAAGAGATGAGCTCTTGGAGGAAGAAAGGAGACTTGCCAATGAGAGGCAAGAGGAAACAAGGAGGGAGATTGAGGAGATTAGGCAAGCCCTTGTACAAGGAGAGCTAAATCGCCGACAACCTCCACCACCTCCACCACAACCGCAGCCGGCGGCTAATGTTAGGGTCGTTCCTATTGCTATTGAGGAGCCACAAACCTTAGGGAGACGCATGGATCCGGCACAAAGAGCACACCGACCGGGTGTGAATCTAGGAGATCCCGCAACCCACAACTATGAGCTCCGCCCTCAAGTTCTTCAAATGATCCGGCACAATCAATTTGGAGGGATGGAAGGAGAGTCTCCTCACCAACATTTGATGAACTATGAGATTTTGATGGAGACTCTTAGACCACCAAGATTGGAGAGCAACAACCATAAGCTAAGGGCCTTTTCCTTCTCTCTTAAGGACAAAGCCTTGGCTTGGTATCAATCTATTCCACAAGGGCGAGTTGGTACTTGGGAAGAGATGACAACCGAGTTCTTGACCAAGTTCTTTCCACCTTCCAAGACCACCGAATTAAGAGGAAAGATTAATGCCTTTGTGATGAGGGATAGAGAAAGTTTGTTCAAGTCTTGGGAGAGATTTAAGGACCTTCTCCTAGATTGTCCGCACCATGGCATACCAAAGATTGAGCTATTAGAGATCTATTTCAAGGGGCTTGATGAAGATAGCCAATTCAAGCTTCAATCCCTTTCCGGTGGGACATTTATGGAGAAGCATGTAGATGATGCTTGGGAGTTTGTGGAGAAGCAAGCTCTAGTGATTGAAAAGTACTCTCATAGGAAGAGCGAAGGAAGAAAGGTGGGAGCATATGAGGTGAGCGAAGTCACCATGAGCAATTTTAAGCTTGACGCCATCAACAATGAGTTGAAGTCCTTAAGAGAGTTATGTACTACCACCTTGAAGAGCCAAGCAACTCCTCAAGCACCTCCACAAGCTAACTTGTCTTCCAAGGAGGAAGATGTGAATTATATGGGAAGGGGCAACTTCAACAATTACCAAGGCCCAAGAAATTTCAACAACAACCGGCAATTCAATAATTACCGGCCAAACCACAACCATCCCGGATTTTCTTACTCTAATCCGGATGGAGCCTTGAACCCTCCCGCCTCCACAAGCACAACTCCACCACAAAGAGCTTCACAAGAACCTCCACCCGGCTTTACTCAACCTTCAAAGGATAGAACCGAAGTCATGTTTGAACAATTGCTAGGAAGATTGAGTGGACTTGAGAGCACCGTCACTTCAATCTCTAAGGCTCAAAAGGTCTTGGAAGCACAAGTCTTTCAAAAGGCGGGTGAGGCACATAGAGATCCGGGAAAGCTTCCCGGAAGAACCGAAGACAACCCAAGAGGCCAAGTTTTGGCTATCACAACAAGGAGTGGGTTGAGTATGAAGGATCCTTTGCCCAAGGACCAAGCTAAGGGAAATCAAGTAGTGGTAGAAGAGGGAAGAAGGCATGAAGATGGAGGGAAGAGCAAGGATGTAGAGCCAACTTATGTGGCACCGCCTCCATACAAGCCACCACTACCGTTCCCACAATCAAGAGCAAGAGCTCGTTTGGACAATCACTTTGGTAAGTTCCTTGAACTAATGTCCAAGTTACATATTAACATTCCGTTCATGGATGTCATCTTAGGAATGCCGGCATACGGAAAGTTCTTGAAGGAAATACTCTCCAACAAAAGGAAGTTGGAAGAGTATGGGAGATTAGGATGACCAAGAGATCCTCGGAGTTAATCCAAACAATGAAGGAGGCAATGACTCCCAAGCTAAGGGATCCGGGCTCTTTTTGCGTCCCAATAGGAGTGGGAGATGTGAAATGCGAGGCCCTTTGTGATCTTGGGGCGAGTGTAAGCATCATACCACTTGCACTTAGCAACAAGGTTGGGCTAGGAGAACCAAAGCCGGTCAAGATGACCCTCTATATGGCGGACCGTTCTATCACTCATCCAGTTGGGATTCTAGAGGATATTCCGGTGCAATTGGGAGGTTTTTACGTGCCTATTGACTTTGTAGTGTTGGACATTCCGGCGGATTACCCGGTTCCCATCATCCTAGGAAGACCTTTCTTAGCTACCTCCGGATGTTTAGTGGATTGCAAGAACGGAACTCTCTCCTTCAACATTGGAGAGAAGAACATCAAGCTCAAGTTGTCCACAATGATGAAAGGGCCAACCCTTGATGAAGATATCTTCAACATAGTCGAGCAAGAAGAATCTAGAGAAGTTGTGAGCTCGATCTTGATCAAGGACCCCTTGGAGAAGGTTCTTACCTTGAGCATGATGGAGGAAGACATTGAAAGGGAATGCAATGAAGAGATCAAAGCCTTGGAGGCCTTGGAAGAGGAGCCAAGAGTTGGATTTGAGAGCCACGAAGAAATTGTGAACAGCTGCAAGTTCCACGGTCGAGATTCAGGTTCCACGGCCGTCAAACTCTCTGGACAACTCCGAGAAGCAAGCTTGGCAAGAACCACGGCCGTGGAAGATGAGCAACCCGTGTTTTCAACCGTGGTTTTCCCTGAATCAGCTCTTGATGATGATCAAGCTTCTAGGAGCCATGGGGAGTTTTCACTTGCTTTGGACTCATCTCATCCAATCCTATTCGGATTGTCTTCAACCGATAAAGGTCCTCCCTCACTTGAACTCAAACCCCTCCCCTCTCATTTAAAGTATGCATTCCTTGGTGATGATTCTACATATCCGGTGATTGTTAATGCATGCTTGAGTGATGATGAACTTGCTAAATTGCTGCATGAACTAAGATTGCATAGGAAAGCCATTGGATACACTATTGATGATTTGGTGGGCATTAAGCCATCTTTGTGCATGCATAAGATAATGATGGAAGATAACCACAAACCATCTATTGAACATCAAAGGAGATTGAATCCTATAATGAAAGAGGTGGTCAAAAAGGAGATCATTAAGTTGCTAGATGCGGGAATTATCTACCCTATCTCGGATAGTAAGTGGGTTAGCCCCATTCATGTAGTACCTAAGAAGGGTGGAATGACGGTAGTAACTAATGAGAACAATGAACTAATACCAACTAGGACGGTCACGGGATGGAGAATGTGTATAGATTATAGGAAATTGAACATGGCCTCTAGGAAAGATCACTTTCCCCTCCCCTTCATTGACCAAATGCTAGAAAGATTAGCTCAACACTCTCACTTTTGCTATCTAGATGGGTATAGTGGATTCTTCCAAATCCCTATCCACCCCGATGACCAATAGAAAACAACTTTTACATGCCCATGGGGTACCTTTGCATATAGAAGAATGTCATTTGGGTTGTGTAATGCACCCGCCACCTTCCAAAGGTGTATGATGGCTATCTTTTCGGAATACATAGAAAATATCATGGAAGTGTTCATGGATGATTTCTCTGTTTATGGTTCTTCTTTCGATGATTGCTTAGCTAATTTGTCATTAGTGTTGCAAAGATGTGAAGATACAAATCTCGTCTTAAATTGGGAAAAATGCCAATTCATGGTAAGTGAAGGTATTGTGTTAGGACACTTGGTGTCTAACCGTGGCATTGAGGTTGATAGGGCTAAGATTGAAACGATAGAGAAGTTGCCACCATCTACCTCGGTGAAGGGGGTAAGGAGTTTCTTAGGGCATGCCGGTTTTTACCGGAGATTTATTCAAGATTTCTCTAAAATTTCTAAGCCTCTCACTAACCTACTAATGAAAGATGTTGATTTTGTTTTTTCCAAAGATTGTCTTGAAGCGTTTTGTAGGTTGAAGAACGCCTTGATCTCCGCACCCATCATGCAACCTCCGGATTGGAGTTTACCGTTTGAGATCATGTGCGATGCAAGTGATGTGGCTGTTGGGGCCGTTTTGGGGCAAAGGAAAGAAGGGCGCACTCATGCTATTTATTATGCTAGCAAGACGCTAGATGATGCCCAACTCAATTATGCTACTACCGAGAAGGAGTTGTTAGCGGTGGTGTATGCATTTGAGAAGTTCCGCTCGTACCTTGTTGGAGCGAAGGTCATAGTCTATACGGATCATGCGGTGATCCGTTATCTACTTACAAAGAAGGATGCCAAACCAAGGTTGATTCGGTGGATCCTTCTTCTTCAAGAGTTTGATTTGGAGATACGAGATAAGAAGGGATCCGAGAACTCCGTGGCGGATCACCTTAGTAGACTCCCACCATTGGAGCTTGGGAAAGACAACATCCCGATAGATGATTCATTCCGGGACGAACAATTGCAAATGGTGGAAGAATGCTTGTTCCACGTGGCTAGAGGAAGTGAGCCATGGTATGCCGACATTGTGAATTACTTGGTGTGTGAGGAAGTGCCTCCCGGATTAACGTATGCACAAAGGAAGAAGTTCTTCAACGATGTAAGACATTACTATTGGAGTGAGCCACTACTATTCAAGAGAGGCCCGGATGGGGTGCTTAGAAGATGCATACCGGAAGATGAAATGGAAAGTGTGATCCGGCATTGTCACTCCCTACCATGTGGAGGCCATGCTAGCTCACACAAAACGTGTGCCAAGGTATTGCAATCCGGTTTTTATTGGCCTAACTTGTTTAGAGATGTGCAAGGTTTTGTAGCGGCATGTGATGCTTGCCAAAGGACGGGGAACATTTCAAAGAGGAATGAAATGCCCTTGAATAACATCCAAGAAGTTGAGATTTTTTATGTGTGGGGTGTAGACTTCATGGGACCATTCCCTTCTTCATGTGGAAATCTCTACATCCTATTGGCGGTGGACTATGTGTCAAGATGGGTAGAGGCAATCGCCTCTCCTACAAATGATGCCAAGGTGGTGGTGCGGTTCTTCAACCGAGTGATTTTCCCTAGGTTTGGAACACCAAGGGTGATCATTAGTGATGGAGGGAAGCACTTCACAAATAGGAACTTTGGAGCACTTTTGGCCAAGTATGGGGTGACTCATAAGGTGGCAACACCTTACCACCCCCAAACTAGTGGTCAAGTGGAGATCTCCAACCGAGAAATCAAGGCCATCCTCGAGAAGACGGTGTCTAGGACAAGGAAGGATTGGGCTATGAAGCTCAATGACGCACTATGGGCATATAGAACCGCCTTCAAGACACCTATTGGCACCACTCCCTACAAATTGGTCTATGGCAAGTCTTGCCATCTTCCGGTGGAAATGGAGCATAGAGCTTATTGGGCCATTAAGTGGCTAAATTTTGACCTCAAGGAGGCGGAAGAGAAGAGGTTGCTTGATATCAATGCCCTTGAGGAGCTCCGGTTGGAAGCCTATGAGAATGCCCGGATCTACAAGGAGAGAACCAAAAGATGGCATGACAAGAGGATTATTCCAAAGGAGTTGAGTGAAGGAGATCTTGTCCTTCTCTTCAACTCAAGGCTAAGGCTTTTTCCCGGAAAGCTCAAATCAAGATGGACCGGGCCATATGTGGTGAAGAAGATCTTTCCCCATGGAGCTATTGAGATAGGAGGGGGGCATTGTGGAAATTTCAAGGTGAATGGGCATCGCTTGAAGAAGTATATTCCGGGAGCCCCGATAGACATGATTGCCCCGCTCCACCTTGAATAGACGCTCCCAAGTTTGGTCAAGCTAGTGACCTTAAAGAAGCGCTTGGTGGGAGGCAACCCATCGGTAACATTTTTCCTTCATTTTTGCTTAGATTTTTCTGTTTTTGTGTGCTTTGTGTGTTTTGTCTACTTCATGTGCATGCTAGAAGCATTAATGGCGTTGGAAGCCTCTCTCGGAAATGATGATGATGAACCCCTCACCAATTATGGGTGGAGCGGACGCGGAACTTGGACGGCTAGCGGTGCCTAGCGCGGGTTTCAAAGCTTGAAAGATGCTTAGAGCTCTCTACCATGGTTGAAAGGATCATCCAACATCAATTCACTTGAGATTCCCCAAATACCATAGCAAGCGCTTTTACATTGTGAGAACCTTCTTTCACTCTCTTTACTTGTATACCACATTGGGGACAATGTGTTTCTAAGTATGGGGTGGGGTTCGCATGATCCTTTGCATGATGAGCATCTAGGATAGGTTAATATTTGCACATGCCTTGCATTGTACATACTTAAACCGAAAATCCCATAAAAATCAGAAAATTTTAAAAAAAAAAAATTTGTGCTTTCTAGGCTTGGATATGATCCTAATGATGAAACTTGTCTTGTGATTGGCTATGAATGGCCTTATGTGTTGAATTGATAAATGCATATGTGGACTTGAACTACTTCTCTTAAATTCCATGTATGACTTGAGATCATGATGATTGCCTAGAATGGATTGAGTATTGAAAGTCGAAATTACATGATAGTTCTTGCATACCATCTAGGAATGAATGAGGCATTTCGTCTTTCTCTACTTATCATCTTGATCATGATTGCTTGAGCACCTCAATTGATATAAAATCGACCTCCTTTAAACCCATCCGGGAATAGGAGCATGCTAGTGTGTTTGAATGTGTAAAAAGCAAGTTCAGGGTGAAGATGTAATGAAAAGAATGTCGTGAATAGAATGCTGAAATTATTGTGGAAGTGTAGCCAAAATAGGTTTGGGGGCGTTGGTTTAAATGATAAGTAACTCGGTACACTTCACATAATCGGGTGTTGGTGCCTTGCCAAAGTCAAATGAGCCAATAGCCCTAACGAGCTTTGGTATGTGTGCCCGGTGTGGATGCACCTCGAAAAAGAGAAAAAGCCCGAGGATGGCTAATCACCGAGGTTTCGGCTATTGTACACCAATGCCATTGTCTCAAAAATGAGTTAAAGAAAAAGAAAAGAAAGCAAGATAGGAAAAAAAATACACTTGGGGGAAGTTGATCGAGGACAAGGAAGTGAAGTTAGTTCCATTCCCGGATTAGCATCACATACCTAGAAAATTCCCCACCCCAATTGAAACGTTTCTTAGCCTTTTATGTCACAAGACCTTATGACCTACTTGCATGTTTGTAAGACATAGTAATCTAGATTGGATAGACTCTTGATCTTCTTGACATCTCCGTCTTCCCATCTCATGCATGCTTTTGAGTTAAGTACAATTGTCTTTCCATGCCCTTATCGTTTGATGCATAATTGCTTATCCAATTGCCATTGATTATGACTATGAAGGTGATCCAATAGTAGAAGCACAAAACCCAAAAAGATTTTTGCACTTTTCTGCATATATAAATCATGTCATCTCGTAGTCTATAGTTGGGAATTTGCTCGGGGACGAGCAAACCTTAAGTATGGGGTATTTTGATAACACGATTTATAGCAAAGTTTTTGGTGTACATTTAGATAGTATTCCCGCTCAATCATGCATGATCTAGCACTAGTCCAAGACGTTTTGCACTCAAAACATGTATTTTGTCGAGATAGACGTCTACACGGACTTGTGTGCGTTTTGTAGGTATTTCGGGAAGTTTCGAGCTAAAACGATGCGTTTGAGGATCGTTCATTTAGATGACACGTCCTCGGACTCATTACAACACAAGCAAAGAGCTAAGGAGGACTCATGGAACCTTGCCAACACTAGCCATGCACCAAACCACAACTCAAGGATCCAAAGCGAAGTTTCTGCATAGAAATCACGGTTTCCTGAAGAACCACGGCCGTGGAAATGACCGTGGATTTTGCCAGATTCTCGTGACAGCTGTGCCACGACTCTCATGGCCAGCTCATGAAGAATTTGTTATAAAAGTGGTCCTTGATGGGTTGTTTGAGGCAGCTGGGAGCTGGGGTAGTTTGGGAGAGCTCATCCATTCGCCATTTCTCTAACAAATATATTTTCAAAAGAAGAAGATTTTTTCTAGGAAGGAAAGTGCCAAAGAGAAGAAGAAAGGTGCCATTGAAGAAGAGAGAAGAACACACACTTAGCTCCTTGTATTTCGGATTTATTTCTAGAGATTTGTGAACCATTGAACCTTCTTTTGGAGGGGTTGTAAGTTTTTCTAATTCGATCTTCAGATTTGGTTTGTGTTGAATTCCACTTGTTCATCTTCTTTTCTTTCATTATCTTGCAATGGGGGTTATGATTTTATGTTTGCTTGCTTTGATTTCCATTATGAATGTTGTAGGCTAGATTGATGTGATTCTAGGGTAAGGAAAGGATGGTTGTGGCTAGAACTATGATAGGACAGACTTAAATTTACCTTTGGATGATTTTTGCTTATGAACGTAGCTGCTGTTAGAAATCACGGGTAGTTCTTGAAGAACCACGGTCGTGGTTTCTATAGAACAAACCGTGATTTTCCCTGGTTCGAAGGATCTTACCTTAGATCTATAAAATGTTGAAACCCTAAGTTTTTGTTGAGTTTAACTACCCTAGGATGTCCTAGTGTAGCGACTAAGTGTTAGGAGAGACTTACCCGGTAATCCTTTCCCTTAGAATCTAAATAGCAACCCTTAGGTAGTGGTGAACCTAACAAGTCGCCATTGGATTAGATGTGCTAGGAATGTTGATTAGGACTTCCCATTCCAAGACTTACCCGGTTAGGATAGGTTAGATTCCTAGTCACCCATTCCGGTTTGTGTAGAATTCCTAACCTTAGGTCCTTAGAGACCTAACCGGTAAGAGACCTTAGGTGTGGATTAGTTGGATCATGAGACTTACCCGGTAATTGATCCCAATTTAGAAACACTTAATCCCAACATATCATAATCAATCCAAAGAATGAATAGATAACTTGAGTTTTATGCCATAACCGGAACTTCCGACCCCTAGAATCCGTCCTTCCTTTCTCTTGATCAATATCTTGTTTGATTTGTTTATTTGTGCTAATTTTTGGTTTAGTTTGATTGACTGCTTTGCATGAATTTGATCTTCGATGTGATCACCTAAAAACAACCAAAACAATTGAGATTTTCTTCCTTTATTTTCTCCTTTCCTTTAGACTTAGATCTTGCTAAATTCAATCACAACTTAAATCAATTTCACCTTAGTCTTTGTGTTCGACCTCGAAATACTTATCTTGCTACATACGTCCCGTATACTGCGGGTGCGCTAGAAGTTAGGGTAATTATAACGAGTATAAATTTAAGGCTTATTGCGTGCACACTTTTTAGCGTAACAAGTTTTTGGCGCCGTTACCGGGGACTAGGTCTAGATTGAGTCTATTTTGTGATTGTTTCTAGTGTAGATCTTTCTTGTTTCTTTTGATCTCTTTTTGGTTGTTGTCTTTGCTTTTCAGGACATCTATTACTCTTTAGGTGGATGCGAAGATCTCGTGGCAAGGATTTAGCTCCATTCAATCCCGAACCGGAGAAAACCCTTCGATCTAGATCTAAGAACATCCGAAAAGAGAAAGAGATGGCCAGTAGAAATCTTCAAGCTGAATTGGATGAAGCCTTAGAGCAAATAAGGCTAAGAGATGAGCTCTTGGAGGAAGAAAGGAGACTTGCCAATGAGAGGCAAGAGGAAACAAGGAGGGAGATTGAGGAGATTAGGCAAGCCCTTGTACAAGGAGAGCTAAATCGCCGACAACCTCCACCACCTCCACCACAACCGCAGCCGGCGGCTAATGTTAGGGTCGTTCCTATTGCTATTGAGGAGCCACAAACCTTAGGGAGACACATGGATCCGGCACAAAGAGCACACCGACCGGGTGTGAATCTAGGAGATCCCGCAACCCACAACTATGAGCTCCGCTCTCAAGTTCTTCAAATGATCCGGCACAATCAATTTGGAGGGATGGAAGGAGAGTCTCCTCACCAACATTTGATGAACTATGAGATTTTGATGGAGACTCTTAGACCACCAAGATTGGAGAGCAACAACCATAAGCTAAGGGCCTTTTCCTTCTCTCTTAAGGACAAAGCCTTGGCTTGGTATCAATCTATTCCACAAGGGCGAGTTGGTACTTGGGAAGAGATGACAACCGAGTTCTTGACCAAGTTCTTTCCACCTTCCAAGACCACCGAATTAAGAGGAAAGATTAATGCCTTTGTGATGAGGGATAGAGAAAGTTTGTTCAAGTCTTGGGAGAGATTTAAGGACCTTCTCCTAGATTGTCCGCACCATGGCATACCAAAGATTGAGCTATTAGAGATCTATTTCAAGGGGCTTGATGAAGATAGCCAATTCAAGCTTCAATCCCTTTCCGGTGGGACATTTATGGAGAAGCATGTAGATGATGCTTGGGAGTTTGTGGAGAAGCAAGCTCTAGTGATTGAAAAGTACTCTCATAGGAAGAGCGAAGGAAGAAAGGCGGGAGCATATGAGGTGAGCGAAGTCACCATGAGCAATTTTAAGCTTGACGCCATCAACAATGAGTTGAAGTCCTTAAGAGAGTTATGTACTACCACCTTGAAGAGCCAAGCAACTCCTCAAGCACCTCCACAAGCTAACTTGTCTTCCAAGGAGGAAGATGTGAATTATATGGGAAGGGGCAACTTCAACAATTACCAAGGCCCAAGAAATTTCAACAACAACCGGCAATTCAATAATTACCGGCCAAACCACAACCATCCCGGATTTTCTTACTCTAATCCGGATGGAGCCTTGAACCCTCCCGCCTCCACAAGCACAACTCCACCACAAAGAGCTTCACAAGAACCTCCACCCGGCTTTAATCAACCTTCAAAGGATAGAACCGAAGTCATGTTTGAACAATTGCTAGGAAGATTGAGTGGACTTGAGAGCACCGTCACTTCAATCTCTAAGGCTCAAAAGGTCTTGGAAGCACAAGTCTTTCAAAAGGCGGGTGAGGCACATAGAGATCCGGGAAAGCTTCCCGGAAGAACCGAAGACAACCCAAGAGGCCAAGTTTTGGCTATCACAACAAGGAGTGGGTTGAGTATGAAGGATCCTTTGCCCAAGGACCAAGCTAAGGGAAATCAAGTAGTGGTAGAAGAGGGAAGAAGGCATGAAGATGGAGGGAAGAGCAAGGATGTAGAGCCAACTTATGTGGCACCGCCTCCATACAAGCCACCACTACCGTTCCCACAATCAAGAGCAAGAGCTCGTTTGGACAATCACTTTGGTAAGTTCCTTGAACTAATGTCCAAGTTACATATTAACATTCCGTTCATGGATGTCATCTTAGGAATGCCGGCATACGGAAAGTTCTTGAAGGAAATACTCTCCAACAAAAGGAAGTTGGAAGAGTATGGGGAGATTAGGATGACCAAGAGATCCTCGGAGTTAATCCAAACAATGAAGGAGGCAATGCCTCCCAAGCTAAGGGATCCGGGCTCTTTTTGCGTCCCAATAGGAGTGGGAGATGTGAAATACGAGGCCCTTTGTGATCTTGGGGCGAGTGTAAGCATCATACCACTTGCACTTAGCAACAAGGTCGGGCTAGGAGAACCAAAGCCGGTCAAGATGACCCTCTATATGGCGGACCGTTCTATCACTCATCCAGTTGGGATTCTAGAGGATATTCCGGTGCAATTGGGAGGTTTTTACGTGCCTATTGACTTTGTAGTGTTGGACATTCCGGCGGATTACCCGGTTCCCATCATCCTAGGAAGACCTTTCTTAGCTACCTCCGGATGTTTAGTGGATTGCAAGAACGGAACTCTCTCCTTCAACATTGGAGAGAAGAACATCAAGCTCAAGTTGTCCACAATGATGAAAGGGCCAACCCTTGATGAAGATATCTTCAACATAGTCGAGCAAGAAGAATCTAGAGAAGTTGTGAGCTCGATCTTGATCAAGGACCCCTTGGAGAAGGTTCTTACCTTGAGCATGATGGAGGAAGACATTGAAAGGGAATGCAATGAAGAGATCAAAGCCTTGGAGGCCTTGGAAGAGGAGCCAAGAGTTGGATTTGAGAGCCACGAAGAAATTGTGAACAGCTGCAAGTTCCACGGTCGAGATTCAGGTTCCACGGCCGTCAAACTCTCTGGACAACTCCGAGAAGCAAGCTTGGCAAGAACCACGGCCGTGGAAGATGAGCAACCCGTGTTTTCAACCGTGGTTTTCCCTGAATCAGCTCTTGATGATGATCAAGCTTCTAGGAGCCATGGGGAGTTTTCACTTGCTTTGGACTCATCTCATCCAATCCTATTCGGATTGTCTTCAACTGATAAAGGTCCTCCCTCACTTGAACTCAAACCCCTCCCCTCTCATTTAAAGTATGCATTCCTTGGTGATGATTCTACATATCCGGTGATTGTTAATGCATGCTTGAGTGATGATGAACTTGCTAAATTGCTGCATGAACTAAGATTGCATAGGAAAGCCATTGGATACACTATTGATGATTTGGTGGGCATTAAGCCATCTTTGTGCATGCATAAGATAATGATGGAAGATAACCACAAACCACAGCTCAAGGATCCAAAGCGAAGTTTCTGCATAGAAAACACGGTTTCTTGCCAACACTAGCCATGCACCAAACCACAGCTCATGGAAGATAACCACAAACCACAGCTCACGGTTTCTTGCCAACACTAGCCATGCACCAAACCACAGCTCAAGGATCCAAAGCGAAGTTTCTGCATAGAAAACACGGTTTCCTGAAGAACCACGGCCGTGGAAATGACCGTGGATTTTGCCAGATTCTCGTGACAGCTGTGCCACGACTCTCATGGCCAGCTCATGAAGAATTTGTTATAAAAGTGGTCCTTGATGGGTTGTTTGAGGCAGCTGGGAGCTGGGGTAGTTTGGGAGAGCTCATCCATTCTCCATTTCTCTAACAAATATATTTTCAAAAGAAGAAGATTTTTTCTAGGAAGGAAAGTGCCAAAGAGAAGAAGAAAGGTGCCATTGAAAAAGAGAGAAGAACACACACTTAGCTCCTTGTATTTCGGATTTATTTCTAGAGATTTGTGAACCCTTGAACCTTCTTTTGGAGGGGTTATAAGTTTTTCTAATTCGATCTTCAGATTTGGTTTGTGTTAAATTCCACTTGTTCATCTTCTTTTCTTTCATTATCTTGCAATGGGGGTTATGATTTTATGTTTGCTTGCTTTGATTTCCATTATGAATGTTGTAGGCTAGATTGATGTGATTCTAGGGTAAGGAAAGGATGGTTGTGGCTAGAACTATGATAGGACAGACTTAAATTTACCTTTGGATGATTTTTGCTTATGAACGTAGCTGCTGTTAGAAATCACGGGTAGTTCTTGAAGAACCACGGTCGTGGTTTCTATAGAACAAACCGTGATTTTCCCTGGTTCGAAGGATCTTACCTTAGATCTATAAAATGTTGAAACCCTAAGTTTTTGTTGAGTTTAACCTACCCTAGGATGTCCTAGTGTAGCGACTAAGTGTTAGGAGAGACTTACCCGGTAATCCTTTCCCTTAGAATCTAAATAGCAACCCTTAGGTAGTGGTGAACCTAACAAGTCGCCATTGGATTAGATGTGCTAGGAATGTTGATTAGGACTTCCCATTCCAAGACTTACCCGGTAAGGATAGGTTAGATTCCTAGTCACCCATTCCGGTTTGTGTAGAATTCCTAACCTTAGGTCCTTAGAGACCTAACCGGTAATGAGACCTTAGGTGTGGATTAGTTGGATCATGAGACTTACCCGGTAATTGATCCCAATTTAGAAACACTTAATCCCAACATATCATAATCAATCCAAAGAATGAATAGATAACTTGAGTTTTATGCCATAACCGGAACTTCCGACCCCTAGAATCCGTCCTTCCTTTCTCTTGATCAATATCTTGTTTGATTTGTTTATTTGTGCTAATTTTTGGTTTAGTTTGATTGACTGCTTTGCATGAATTTGATCTTCGATGTGATCACCTAAAAACAACCAAAACAATTGAGATTTTCTTCCTTTATTTTCTCCTTTCCTTTGGACTTAGATCTTGCTAAATTCAATCACAACTTAAATCAATTTCACCTTAGTCTTTGTGTTCGACCTCGGAATACTTATCTTGCTACATACGTCCCGTAGACTGCGGGTGCGCTAGAAGTTAGGGTAATTATAACGAGTATAAATTTAAGGCTTATTGCGTGCACACTTTTTAGCGTAACACCTTCTTTCATTCCTTAGATTCGTTATACCTTAGAAGCATGTTAGGCTGGCTTAGGATAGTTGATTCGGAATGCTTTAGAGTGGTTGGACCTTAGAGGTCTAGTGTGAGTTATGTAAATCTCGCTGGCGGTACGTTGTTGAGGGTTTGTTTCGAGCTTTGTGGAAGCAACCTTTGTGTATATCGTTATGTGCAGAGTTGGAAAAGTCATGGGCTGAGAGGGTAGTCTTCTTGGACTAGGTGGTTGAGGAGGTTGAGCCTAGAAGTCTAAAGACTTCTAGTGGACTAGAGTGTGGTTTGATTGTGTACCTTGTCTTGAACAGGCGTTGTACGTTTTCCCAAGGGAACTTGCGAGTGAGGTGTTCGGGTGCGCTTCGGAGACTGGTAAGTCTACGGACTTACTTAGCTAGCTTCTTGTATGAGTGTAATGTGTATGAGTGGTGTTTGTTAGTCATGATAAACAACAAAACCGGATTAGGCTGACTTAATTATATTACGTAATTGACCCAAGTGTATGATAACGGGTCGTGACATCATTGCCTTGCTCTTGCGAGAGCTAGGAGGTTCCCTGCTACCAGCCCAGGCAGGTAGACGGTTAGATGCATTAACATCATTCCTCGTTGGTAAACGGGATCAGGGGCAAGGTTTGAGAATCCCTCGTGTCACAAAATAAGTATCATTAGTAATGACCTATCACCTAATTAAAGATAATAAAAGGATTGAGTGCTGCATGTTGATTGTGTATGTTGTGTGTTTGTGCTTTTACCTTTATACTTATGCATAGAATGTTAGCTAACGGTTTTATACCGCTTGTAGATGCCTTGCAGGTTAGAGAGGCGATCGAGTGATCCAGCGGTAGTGGGCAGCCAGGGTTTCGTGCATTAAAGGACGGGGCTGCTATCTTTTTATTTCACGTCTTTTGAGACTTATGTTGCTTACTTTGGTTTTGAGACTCGGCTGGATTGTTTTGAGTTTTTATGTTTGCTTTCGCTCATGATATAAAACTATGTTGTTTTGCCTTTTTATTTGTGTCGTGTTGTAAGGTCCGATGAAGTTGTTGCCAGGCTAAGAGTCGGGACCCATTGTGAGGTCCCATCTCGTAGCATTCCGAGTCCTCTAGGATTCGGGGTGTTACAAAAGAGAATCATAAGTGTGTATGTGTTTTGATCTCGACAGGGTTCGAAGCATGGATATGTTGCCCACCAGATTTGGACAAGAAGTTAAGGTTGAGGAGTTTTGATCCTGCAATGTGTGATGACCTTGCAACCTGAGACACCATGGTTGAGATTCGAACCTAAGTCCGCTTACAGATATTGAGTTTTGTTTTCCAGAAATTGGGTTGGTCAGTCCACTTTGGATCAATCTTTCGATGCCTTAGAAAAATATTTCACCGTTTAGTTTTTAATATGTTGGTGAGGGATATGCATTCTTTGAGGTATCAAAACTCGGGGTCAATCCAATGGTTAGATCTAGGGTTATAACATCTCAAAGTAGACTAGTGATGTAGTTTGTAAAAAAGCAGACTTTTGGCAAAGTATGAGAAAGTCAACTTGGGAATTTTGTGTAAGAGATGTAGCTTCTTGTGTTTGGGATTTCTTTGTTTCTATGAATAGAGTGCATAGTATTTAAGTTTTAGATTTTTTTTCTATAGAATTTTTGGATTTTAATACGAGTGTCTTATGTTGAGTCAAAGTGGAATCCCAGAGAGTTTTTCATGAAAGTTAGAAGTTGGAAAGTTCTTCCAGCTTGGTAAATATTTCCTTTGAGTTTTTGTTTATGGTTTTGGGTTTCAAAGGATAGTTTGTTAGTATTCTAGGATTTGTTTAGGGTTCTTATGGTCCTGGGGTAAAAACATCTTTTTACCCTTATGAGGGTAAATTGGTAATTTCTTTAGATAACCTTTGGTAACTTAGAAGTTGAGAACTTCTAAGGGATTTGGACATGTTATTGATTTAGTTTCCTTTTATATCAGGCAGTTGATTTCGTACACTTGTTGATCGAGTTTGAGATATCGAGATTATAACTCGACTCAGGTAAGTCATTTGGGTTTACTTAACCACTTTCATATATGAGTTGATCATATGAGTGGTGGTTGCAATATGAATGATAGTATGATTATAAGATTAATTACCGACGTATTATTGGCCCAAGTAAAATGGGTGCATCATCTGCTCAACTCTTGCGAGAGATTGGGAGTTTCTCCGCGGCAAGGCCAGACGTGGTAGACGAGGAAGATACTGACCACTCCATGTAGTATACGGGTCGGTGTGTCAAACTATTCTAGCTAAATAAAGGGACGGAGGCGAGAGTCTTAGACTTCTCGTGCCACAAGTATAATTGGATTATGAGTGTATAACGTTAATAAAGATAGTAAAACAGATTGTGTGACAGCATGCTCTCTGTTTATATTCCTACTTTATGTGTGTTTGTGCTTATGTATTTTTCTTATATATGAATGGTTCGCTAACGGTGTATCCGTGTTGTTAGATGCCTTGCAGGATAGGTAATTAGTTGCTGAGTGATCTAGATGGTGTGGTCAGTTGGGGTTCCCGTACGTTGTAGAACGGGTGGTGGCTGATTTGTTTTCCTTTGTTATTGATGCTAGTAGCATAGTTGGATATTAGTATTATTCTCGGTTGAGAGTCTGCTGTTCGCTTGACATTTCATCTATTTTATTCATTTTCAGTATTTTAACATTTGTGTCTTGTTATAAGATCCGGTAATATTGTTGTCAAACTAAGGTCGGGACTCATTGTGAGGTCCTAACCAATAGCTCCCCGAATTCTAAGAATTTGGGGTGTTACAGACATCTACTAACTCATATTAGTGAACTAAGGTATTTTGTCCAAATTCTCTCTTTGAGATAATAGCCAAACAAATAGATTCAATCATTATCCTAGGGAGATCATAGTTAGTCATCGCAATCATACCAAAATAGAGATTCAATGTCAACCACTTCCACAATTCCGATTGAATTCTCCTCGAGCCCACAAAACAGACCCTCCCAAAGTAACCCCCGGCAATGAAACCAATACTTGCATCCCCATCCTTAGTCACTACCGCATCAAAATAAATTTTAACCACTCGCTTTGCCAGTTCATTGCACCCTTCTTGACCCGTATACCCCACTCCTATCTCCGACATAAAGATCAAGGCCGTCAACTCATCCACTACTACCCTAGCATGCATGAAAAACATCCATGAAAATACCGCCATATCAACCGCGCTGAAATGATTATCCTCATGCCCCTCTAACAATAGTTGTCATTCAGAGCACACCAAAGTGAATCATTGCCTTCTTTGTGTTTGATCCTAACTTCTTGTGTTACATCAGGTCTTGTAAATATTTGCACCCTAAGGTTAACATTTCAGCCTCATCAGTAGTTGAGACAAGAGGTCACATTGCAACCGTTGGTGAGTAGCATTTATTCCTACCACGCATTTACATTTTGTTGCATTTATTTACATCAAGGGGAATGATAACTCAAGCAAGGCAGATGTTATAGCTAATTATTTCACTTAGTCAATGCATATATTCACTAGATACTAGAAATAAATTCCGGTAAGTCGAAAACTCGAGAGGGAGGCTTAGACAAAAATCAAGGGCTTGAACCGATATTAGACTAGGGTATTACGAAGATAAAGAGTGGTGTGGGAATGGTGAGCTTATATATGAAAAATAAGACGAATGGTTAGGTGAAAAATCGAAAGGATGGTGCTTAGGAAAAATGAGTGAATATAAATAAGTGATTATAGGATGCATTTTTTTATTTTGGCGCGGCGACATAAATGGAGGATTTACAAGAAGATTTCAGGTAGGGAGATAATAGAATATATATTGGGCTATGATTAGAGTGCCTTAAATCACAATATGGAGTCAAGGTTTAGCTTGGGGAAATACTCTACTTCTCTTAAATGATGATTTATGGATTTTGTACAAGGGGGTGTTCATGTATAATATTAAAAGTTATTAGTGTATGATTGACAAGCCTAAAAACTATGGTTGTTGTGGTTTAGCTTAATCAAAGTAGAATTCCAAACTTAACACTTAACCGATTGTATAGTGTGTAGGTAAGGGTCGAACCCAAGTGAGTTATGGTCAAAGTATTATTTAGATTCAATTATCGATTATGGTAACCAAGGGGGGGTTTTGGATTGCAATTTTAAACAAGACAAAAGCAAATAAATAACAAGCAAAGATGACAATAATATGAATGATTTAGAAACTACACTAGGTTAGATTTCCGCATGCATACAACTTGGTTGGTTCTTTTTAAAAGCATTCGCCAATTGTTCTCATCTTGATCTTATTTATGTGTTAAGTCAGCCGGCATTAACACAACTTAACTAGTTTATCGATCCGTAAACCTACAAGATCAAACCACAAGTTAGCATTCAAATAAAGGTAAAGAGATACATAAAAGATAAACAACCCGTTAATTTTATTATGTAGTTATGTTTCTTTCCCTTTGATAATTACAACCAGTTATTACCTAGGAGTTTGCTACTAGATTAAGGACTCGAATCCGGAATCGAATAACCCTAGCCTTTTGCATGCAATTGTACACTTTAGGTGATCAAACTAAGTAAGAATAGACATGCAAACATAAGTTAAAGAGCAAAGAAACATAACACAATTGGATACTGAATTAAACTTCTATTAAAAAGGCTTACAATCAATAATGCATACAACTTCAATCAACCCAATGTAGCAAGTTTAGAACTCCATACAAAATGGCACTTAGACTAATAGAACTTTTGTGGGGAAAATGAGGATGATTCTAGCAATCAGTCTAGTGCTCTATTTATACTAGAAAATGCAATAAAAGGGAGTAAATGGGTTGTGTAAACGGTCACCTTAAATGTCATAAAGGTGGGCTAAACAGCCGGAGTTAAGTACTCTGACGCTAAACCGCAGGGGCGGTTTAGGCCAAAACACTCCATCTTCAACTGAGCCGCGGGGGCGGCATGGCAGCGCCGCGGAGGCGGAGTCTTTAATGCTCTAGAGCGTCTGACTGTTGATCTTCGTGGCTTTTCTGGTGTCGATTCGCAGAGGAGGTCCAGTGTCACCGTGGGGGAAGTGGCACAGTCTCTTCAGCTTCGCAGGTTCGTAGGCATGGGCGCAGGCATAGGCGCAGGGGTGCTGGCACTTGTTCTTCGGGCAGAGTCACCGCAGGGGCGGCTACAAGCTGCCGCAGGGGCGTTGACTGCGGCGTTGAACATTGGTCTTCAGGGGTGTCACCGTAGGGGCGGCCAAGTGTTGTCGTGGGGACGGTGACACCTTGCTCTCGGAGCGCTAGCGAGGCGCAAGCTGCGGCATCGGGGACGTTGGCCACCGCTGGGGCGGTGGCCTTAGCCGCGGGGGCGGTGTGGTATCAGAAGCTTGTCATCGTCGATCTTCTTCTTCTCCCAAGTGTTGCTAGATCCTTCTTTTACTTCATTTTGAACTTCTTTATCTGGATCCAAACATTAGCTACAAGACACAACTAAAAGACTGTAAAACTACCTAAAACCGATAGTGATTTCATCACCTATCAAAGACCTTAGTTATATTTCTTGAGGCCGTTTGGGTTTTGTTTTATTGAAAAATTTGGTTTATTTAGCTCTCTTGAGAACAATAATTGTTTAAGCATATGTGAATTTTATACACGCAACTTTGAAGTGCATGACTTAGACTTTGACACACTTGTTGGTGAGCCTTATGACATTTTAAGAGTATTTTAGGACCATGGGACACTGAAGAAAAATGCACGAAGTTTTAAATTTGAAGAAATTTGGAATATACATTCGAATAAGAGGAAAAGACAACACGAGAAAACGACGACCATGGTTTTGCTTGACGTGGACCTTGTTTGGCTGGTTCTATTATCATTTGTTAGGCTTGAATTCCGAACCAAAGACACATAGTCCAGTTTTTCCACTTGAACTACCGGAATTTTTGGTTAAAGAGAACAATAACTCGAGACTGGAAAATTATTTGTCTTTTTTTTCTATATGTCTTTTTGGTTTAGAGATGAAGAAGTGGTTACATGCTTAGTCCACTTGGGTTGTAATTTTTGTTCTACTTCTACTACTAAACTCAAATTTGTTATTGGTTGAACAATTGAGTTAGAGTCGCAATGTGCTAAGTTTGCACAAAGTTTATGACACATCTAACGTTTCCTTAGGGTTTCTAAAATATATAGGTTTAATCTAGATGGTGTTTAAATGACTTAACAATTAAGTTATTCTAAAGAACAAGAATAAAGTTCATGCATGCATCATAATACCATTTGGTATAGAGTTAAGAGAGTACCTAATATCAACTTAGTAATCAAGTACTGGATGTTTTTTGATTAGCTGCTTCTCATAATTTGTAAGTGACTAGTAGGTCATGGAGAAATGTTAGTGACAAGTATATCAAGGAGAAATGTTAGGGGATTCGTTACGTTTTTTCTACGATCGAGAGACAATGGTTAATTGGACTTGTTTTATGGGAGGAACTATGAATATGGTGTTAGTGACAAGTAGGTCATGGAGAAATGTTAAGGAATTTGTTATGTTTCGGTAGACATGCAAATGTTTCAGTAACCCTCGGAAGAAGAAAGACATTGATCTTGATACCAAGACATCATCTAGCCGAGCACATAAATCGAGAAAAACAAGTGTTCATTTCAGCTTGAGGGCGTACAAAGCAAAGTTGATAAATGTTAAGGAATTTATTACGTTTCGGTAGACATGCAAATGTTTCAGTAACCCTCGGAAGAAGAAAGACATTGATCTTCATACCAAGCCATCATCTAGCTGAGCACAGAAATCGAGAAAAACAGGTGTTTATTTCAGCTTGAGGGCGTACAAAGCAAAGTTGATAAATGGACTTTGTATGTTATATGTGGACTGCAAAACCATACAGGTGTTCATTTCAGCTTGAGGGCGTACAAAGAAAAGTTGATAAATGGACTTTGTATGTTATATGTGGAGTACAAAACCATACACTTCCCTATTATTTAAAGGAACATTCATATGCAGACTTATTGATGCACCCACAGTTTCGGAGGGCGGGACATGAACTTAAGTCGGGTTTCAAATCGAGGAATACTTTGTAGTCGCTATAGTTGGATGACCTCACAACTTCACCATCATAAGAGAAGTATACAATGTTAGGTTGAAGATGAGGATGCTACAATTTGAAGGACGAGGTCCACCCTAACAAGCACTTGACATACTAGAGCAATGTCGTTACTATGTCAAAGTAAGGAGATGTCCGCATTTAGATAAAGTTTCAGATTTTTTTCATCATACCTCAAGATTCCAGACATCTTCTCAACTATTTTCTTGCGTCATCATAATGGACACGACAAACAAGACGAACGAGTAAGTTTTAATATACATTCTACGAGTGTGTATATATTACATACACATTTGCTTTCAAGTCCAACAAAACTAAAGTCTTGATTTTGTACCCTCTATAGGTGCAAGATGTCATGCTAGAGATTGTCGGTATCACTAGAACGATGTTGACGTTCGTAATAGCATTTGTTTTCATGTCTAAGAAAAACTCGAATCACTACAAGTGGGCATTAGGGAGACTCTGATATGTGTGCGGAAATGTTACACCGTAGGTTATTATGACGAATAGAGAGCTTGGACTTATAAGTGCACTAGGTGTCATTTTCTCGGATGTGAAGCTCATGATTTGAACATTTCATGCCTAGTGAAACATTCAACATAGATCTAGGGTGGTGACCCTATTAAAGCAAGTACAAGCGGTTTTTGTATCATACAATGCCTTGTTTAAATCCAAATCCTTTACGAGTTACGAGAGGCACTTGACTGAGATGAAAGTTCATTGGCAAAGTTATCCAAGGTTGATGAAGTATATGGAGGCTACATGATTAATCTCATACAAAGAGGCAATTGTTTGAGCATCGTGCGACTTGTATCATCATTTGGGCACAAGGACAACAAACGCGTAAGAACTCAATCCTACCTTGTTTATAAATTTTTATTTTTAAATTTATAATATTATATTGATTCGCTAATGATTCTTAGGTGTGAGTCCGCACACTCTTTGTTGATGAGTACTTTGCATTCGAGTGTGCAAGGATTTCAGTTGGTTATGGAGAACATCAACTTGATGATAGTTGATTAGATTGAGAATATCCAAGCTTACACTTCACTCGAGAGGATGTTGTTGGATGTGCGGGTTCTAATATTTGAATTGTTCCAAAACAAAGTAAGCAATGAGTGTTTCATCATATTGTTGGAGATCTACAACAAGGCCAAGAAACTTAGAGGCATAACAACATGTGAGGATTCATATTGGAGGGAATCTCATGGATTGTCTTGTGCGCATGAGTTCTTCCTTGCTGTAAGGACTTGGGTTCCAATACGTTTGGATCAAATCCATCCATATTGGAGACAAGTACGATGAGAAAGAGTGGATCCGACCATAGAAGATGATGTTGTCCACATAGATCCACACATTATGTCACTAAATAACTTCAGGGAGTGAATGGATTTGAATTTTCTTAGTAAAGATGAGATTGCGGGGATGACTTTGACATATGAGGACATGATACATCCGGGCTTTTCAACTATGAGAGAACTAGAGCAACCGATAAGAACTAAAGGAAGACCACAAAAATATGGTATTCGTTCAACAAGGAGAGCACCAAGTGGGTTCGAGCATGGTTCAGGGTCAGCCCGTCCACGTCCTCGGGATCTCCCACCAAAATCATGTCAACAAGTGGAAGTTAAGTTTGAAGAGGCTGAACAGGGTCATTATGTTGAAGTTAAGGTTGAGGAGCCCGAACCATAGGAACTAACTCCGTTTAGTAAACCGCATGACAAGAAACCTATCTCCTAACGGTCTAAGGTTTATCGCTTCAAGGATGGTCATATCCATAAGTTCATGAAACCGTTTATCCTCTTGTCGTTGGATGTAAAAGCCGATGAACATTGTGGATTTAGAGCCCTTGTTATGGTTGTAGGATATTCTGAGGAAGATTATTTGATCGTACAAAAGGAAATGGCCACAAAGTTGTACATGACTCATGAGAAAGAGCTTATATGCAATTGTGAGTATCTCATCAAACCGTTCAATAGCGGGGACAACCCATCGTAAGACATGGGCCTGGTCGATCACTCTCGGATCTTATACCGATGTTCTTCTCTTCACTATCAGACTTCAGTCATTTTTCGCCAATGATCTTTGACTTTAATGACCGCAAATTAGTCTTTAGTGTGTATAAGGACATTCAATAGTAGATATGCCATTTTTGCTCCACAGATGCCTAGAATGCTTGCAATTACATAAACTAATTGTAGGTATCTGAAATAGGAGTATAAGGGAAATAAATCCAATAGGGCATGTTTATTAAGCTCAAAAGGATAGATAATGGAATATAATGATTTTGGAAAAAGACACTAATTTGAGTACTATCATTGGACAATTATGATTTTATAATTTAGTTTGGACTTGGTGAATTTTCATTGTAGAAACATGAGTTGAATAATATTTGCTATGTTTTCGTTATTGCTTTCGTGTTTAATTATTTTGATTAAAAGTTTTTGTCTTTGGCTGATGGACATGTCTTTTCTTTGTCTCCGTTTTCTTTGTTTTGATTTTTGTATATATTTAGTTTATATTTGTTTGAATTGTTTCTTAATAATCTATGAAATTAATACATTGCCTTCCTGTATTCGATAATGACTCTATATGCTACAATTATGAGTCTTGTAAATTATTTGCGAGATCTGAGGCTCACATTTCAACACTCGTCAAATTGGCGTCGTTGTTAATTAGGGAGGTTCGCGTTGGCAAGTTAAGTTTTGGCCTAGACTTCTTTGATTGAATGAAGATCCAAAAGGTTTGTAACAAGCATTCCTCTAAGAATAACTCCATTTAGATCCAAGAAGGACTAAAATGTCTGCATTATCAACAAAGCACGAGTATATCTCCAAAACACAAAACAAAAGGAATAAACCGATAAGTTATGATATAATGCCCAAAAGAGTTAAATGATGGATAAGAATGAGGGCGAAAAATACTAATTTGAATGGTATCATCTCTAAACATACATTCACAATCACACCTAGTCTCTAAACATACATTCGAAATAGCCTTAACTCAAAAAGTCAGAAAAACTTGAAACAAAAACTACTTTTTTGGTTTCTTAGATGTGTAAAAATGGAATTTAAGGAAATAAATTTTCCTAAAATCTAAATGAGAATTGTTCGCTCCAAAAGGTGTGTGCAAGCTTTAAATTTATAACCCAAGACTTAAGCTTAAAACAAGGATGCGAACCCTCAGTGTACGGGTCAATCGTAGTAAAAAGCAAGAAATTCCGGGGTGTCGATCTCAGGGACTTGGTGAAACAAAGCAAGTGTAGGTTGTCTATGTAATTACTAACCAAAAAAGCGATTAAAGCAATCAAAGATGATAAAAAAAGTCAATTAAGGAAATATGCAATTCTAGGGATTAAAGCGTCTAGTTGTGGTTCCAACTCAAGATCTAAAGATAAGCGGACAAAGCTGAGATTTTGCAAGGGAAGGTGTTACTAAAGTGGAATAGATCACCGGGTATGTCTCACTACTCACTAATCCCAAACCGTAACTCCTATCACCAGGTAAGTCTCAAGGAATTAAGGAAAATAACTATAACCTCAAACCAACACACCACCTAAGGGAATAGAATCAACCTTTACCGGGTAAGTCTCAGGCTAACTCACAAAGATGGAATGAAAGCACACTCAAACCCCAATAAAGGATAAACCTTTATTACCGACACTTATGATCATGGGTAAACAAACAAAGGAATTACCGGGTAAGCCTCATTCTAAGCTTGCATTGAACCAGGAAAGGTATAATACGGATAGGATTTGGCAAACTCAAACACTTAACTCTCAGTTTCGGATCAGATAAGTCACCTCGGTCAGTCAAATTCCACCCCGGCCGAGATGTTCATCGACTGAGCGAGATGTTCTAGGGTCAAGGATAAAGACTCAAGCTTTCAGGGTCCTACTGGAATTTAAGATTATTCTATCATTGTTTTTCCCACAACCTTCAACCAATCACCCTAGAATCACACAAAGAAATTAGCCAATTATCATCATGAAAGCGATAATCAAATATAAGGGAAGAAGGTGAATAATTGAACACGAAAACCTTAAGAACAAGGCTTCAATAAATGAATCAAGTATCAAACAACAAGCGTTCCTTGGATCAAAATTGATGACATGAATTATATACCATTATATTCATGCATATTGTATAAGATTGTCTCAGTTTGCCTTGCATTTAGAGAGATTTTGTGTGCCTTTTATGTTCTATTCAACCATTTGTCGGAAATAGAGGTCTACACGAGTTTTTGATGAATTATAGGTAAATGGAGTGAAATTGAAAGCAAAAGTGGAGCAAGGAGCATCCAAGGACGTTAGGGAAGCTAAAGAAGTCTTAGAGGGATCACAAAGAGCTAAGGAGTTGCAAAGGAGAAGCATAGAAGACGAGCCAAAAGAAGAGCACTTTCTGTTGAAGAAAATCGTGTCATTATACATATAAATCGGACGATTTTCTTCTTTAGAAATCGAACGGTTTTGTGTATAAATCGACTAGGTCGATTTTCTTTGTTTTCGGCCAAATGATAAGACGACACAAAGCCCAATTCTTTTGGGCTAGAGAAGAGTTTTGCCAAACGGCCCATTAGCAAGAAACTATAGGTTGGAACCCTGGGAACGAAAACGGGACGTCCGCAGAGGGAAATCTTTACGCGTTTGAGAGAGATTGAATATTCTTGGAGAAGGATTGAAGGACTTTAGCCGGAAAGTCAATCTTGATCATTGTTTGTGAGATTTCTTTGTCCATTGAAGTAATTGTGGTTTTTGAACACGAATTTGAGTTACTTAAGAGATACATTGATCAATTTTGAGGATTATTTACACATTTGAAGGTTATTGTGTTTTTATTCAAGATTTGGTTTTATTTGCGATATTTCACTCAATCTTTAATTTGATTCGATTTTGAAAATGGTTGGCTAAAACCATTGTGATTCTGGGGAGAATAGTTGATGATTAAGGCTTAGATGATGATAGACTGAACTCATTCAAACATTAGGACCCTGAGAGTTTAGATTTTAGTTTTGCGATAACAGGAAAATCGAGGTGTTCTTGAGTAAATTGGCCGATTTAATGATGAACAGCACGATTTATTCTTCTGACGAACTTTAATTGAATTAATCTTTAACCAAAACTAATCCTTGCCTAAATCCCCATCTTGTTTAACCTTTTTAACCTCTATTTGAGTGTGTGAAGAGACTTCAAACTTGATTCTACATTTAATAGATTAAAATTACAAGATTTGGGTAATAGAGAGACTCAACATCCTTTATTAAGATTCTAAGTGTGCAGCCTCAACAACCCTTATAGAGAGAACCTAATTCTTGTCTTTAGATCTTTCTATATTGCAGCCTCAACAACCCTTATAGAGAGAACCTTTAGATTAGATATATAGGTTTCGGAACTTCACCGTACGATACCTACCTTTGAACACATAATCTTGGCAATATAAAATATGTCCTTATATCTATAGAAGTGTTTTGAATCGAAAGCCGAAATCGGATACTTGAATCCTTGGAATCATTTTACCCTTATTTGATCACAAAAGCTTTTTGCATTTTCGCTAGATAATTGAAATTGAATTTACTCTCACCAAATCCCTGAGTTCGACTCTGGAATTCTTACCTCACTACAGCTGATCCGTACACTGCGGGTTCGCTTTGCTTTAGGTTCTAGATATAAATTTAAGACTTTGACGCACACACTTTTTGAGCGAACAAGTTTTTGGCGCCGTTTCTGGGGATTTGGTCTAGACCAAATTCGGTTTTCGGTTGACTAGCTTGAGAGCTCTTGCTCTTGTGATTTGATTTGTCTACTTGAGTGATCTTTGCAGGTTCTTTAGGTATATGCGAAAGACTATATCCACTAAAGATCTAGTACCTTTCGATCCCGAATTGGAGAAAACTTTGAGAAGAAAGTTGAAGGAAAAGAAAATGGCTGAGAACAATGAGAAAAATCTCCAAGTTGAACTGAACGAAGCTCAACGCCAACTTCAGTTGATTGAGAAAGCACGACTAGATGCTAAAACGAGTCATCAATTTCAGATTGATGAACTAAGAGCTATGATGTTGGACATGAAGTTGGAAATGAATGAATCTCGGAAGAAGAAGAAAGTCAAGACACCGACTAAATCCATTAGGAATGACTCATCCGACGATGAAGAACTTGACCCGGACATGCCGGAGCTTGAGGAGATCGATCCACTACTTCGTCCTATTCGAAACACCCCAAAACCACGGGTTGTTCCTCACATCCCAACTAGGAATGTGAGAGTTGCTAATGAAGGTGATAGACCCCGAACTTTGGGGCAACGGATGGACCCAATTCAGCAACCACGCCGTCTAGGTGTGGATTTCGGAGCTGAAGACATCCAGGAGTTTAGCTTCTCACCACAAGTCATCACCATGGTTCGCCAAAGTCAATATGGCGGAGCAAGTACTGTATCTCCACATCAACACTTGCAGAATTTCGAGATTCTCATGGAGACTATGAAGCCGAAGAAGGCTACTACAAGCAATTACAAGATCAAACCGTTCTTTTTTTCTTTGAAGGACAAGGCTCTAGCTTGGTACCAAACACTTCCAGCTGCAAAGCTGGCTACATGGGAGGAATTGTCTTCGGAATTCCTCACCAAGTTCTTTCCGCCATCCAAAACGGCGGAATTGAGAGGTAAGATAAATGCTTTTTCTATGAAACCTAACGAAACCTTGTTTCAATCTTGGGAAAGGTTTTAGGATCTCTTGTTGGATTGCCCACACCATGGCATTTCAAAACTGGAATTATTGGAGATTTACTATAAGGGATTGGATGTGGAAACACAATTCAACCTTCAATCTCTCTCTTGTGGCACATTCATGGACATGAGAGAGGATGACACTTGGGACTTCATTGAGAAACAAGCCCAAGTGATTGAGAAGTATTCCCACCGGAAGGTGGACTCAAATAGCCGGAATCAAGGCGATCCGGGAGCTAAGTTGAACCAAGCTGCTCAAACACAAATATTCTCCCTCAATAATGAGATCAAAGAGTTGAGGGAAGTACTCAAAACAAGTCTTCAAAAGACTAAGGAGCAAGAAGCCAACTACATGGGAAGGGACAACAATCAAAGGAGTGATAACCGGAACTCCAATTGGAACAACAACAACAATAACAACTGGAACTCCAATTGGAACAACAATAATAGGAACTCCAATAGCAACAATTGGAGGTCAAATCAGCAAAATCCAGGTAATCCTTATTCTCATGCTGAAAAAGCTCTAACATCTCCATCTTCTTCTACTCCTTTAACAAGCCAGGAACAATCAAGCGGATCAAACAAACCCGATCCCATGCTAGAGACGATCCTAGGAAAACTACAAGGGTTGGAGAGCTATATAACTTCGGTTGATAAAGCTCACAAAGCTTTGGAAAGCCAAGTATTTAACAAGGCCGGAGAGGTTCCAAGAGACCAAGGGAAACTTCCCGGGAAGACAGAAGATAACCCAAAGGGAAGGGTTATGGCGATCACTACTAGGAGTGGCATAACAACTATCGATCCTCAACCTAAAGTAGTTGAAACCACCACTAAAGAAGGAGAGGGAAAAGAGAAGGAAGATATCTATGTTCCTCCTCCCGCCTACAAACCACCTCTACCTTTTCCTCAATCTAGAGCGCGTGCACGCCTAGATAAACACTTTGATAAGTTTGTTGAACTTATGAGTAAGCTGCATATTAATATACCTTTTATGGATGCAATTTTAGGCATGTCATCTTATGGGAAATTCCTCAAGGAGATCCTCTCTAACAAGAGGAAATTAGAAGACATCGGAGAAGTCAAGATGAGTATGGAGTCATCCGAACTCATCAAGACTATGACGGAGAATATGCCACCTAAGCTCCGTGATCCAGGATCCTTTTGCATACCCATCACTTTGGGAGAGGCTACTTATGATGCACTTTGCGACCTTGGAGCGAGTGTGAGTATCATACCACTTGCTCTATGCAAAGCAGTTGGTCTAGGAGAGCCTAGACTGGTGAAGATCACACTCTACATGGCTGATCGTTCTACCACTAAGCCGGTTGGGATATTAGAAGACATTCCGGTAAAACTCGGTAATTTTTACATTCCTATAGATTTTGTCGTTCTTGACATCCCTGCATATTATCCGGTTCCCATCATTCTTGGGAGACCATTCCTTGCAACATCCGGATGCATGGTCAATTGCAAGAATGGCCAGCTATCTTTCAATATAGGTGAAGAGAAGGTGGAATTCATACTCTCTTCCTTAATCAAGGAGCCAGCCTTGAGAGACGATGTCTTTGATATTTTTGATGAAGAAGAGTCTAGAGAGGTAGTAAGTTCAATCTTAATGAAAGACCCTCTTCAAAAGGTTCTTAGTATGAGCATCATGGAGGAAGGAGTGGAACATGATTGCAATGAGGATGTGAAAGCATTAGATGATATGGAGGAAGAACTAGGAACAAGATTTGAAGAACTAGAATTAACTCCGGAAACTGTGAAGAAAATCGACCTGCATAAAATAAATCGTCCGATTTTTAAAAAGGCAACCCGATTTTTGACAACAGAAAGAAAAATCGTTCCTCAGATCGACCGATTTACTTTAGGGGAGGTCGATCCAGTGAGAAATTTTCTGGATTCTCCAAACTTCACCGCAGCTGTTCTCGACTCTAATGATACATCACCCTCACCTCTAGAGACCTCTCCCACAACATCCGAAGGCCACGAATCATCACAAATCAAGGTACCTCCATCATTAGAATTGAAGCCACTCCCCACACATTTAAGGTACGCATTTCTTGGCATTAATTCCACATATCCGGTCATAGTCAATGCGAAACTGAATGATACTGAACTAGAGAAACTTATGCATGTTCTGAAGCAACATAGGAGAGCATTAGGTTATACTATTGATGATTTAGTAGGAATAAAACCCTCCCTATGTATGCACAAAATTCTAATGGAAGAGGATTACAAGCCTTCACGCGAACCTCAAAGACGGTTAAATCCGGCAATGAAAGAGGTCGTGAAGAAAGAGATCCTTAAGCTACTTGATGCAGGTATCATCTTTCCTATTTCCGATAACAAATGGGTGAGTCCAGTACAGGTAGTACCAAAGAAAAGAGGCATTACCGTTGTTGCCAACAAAAACAACGAACTTATCCCCACACGGACAGTTACAGGGTGGCGAATGTGCATCGACTACCGCAAACTGAACGTGGCCACTAGGAAGGACCACTTCCTCCTTCCTTTTATTGATCAAATGTTGGAAAGGTTAGCCCAACATTCTTACTTTTGTTATCTAGATGGATATAGCGGTTTCTTTCAGATTCCAATTCATCCGGATGGTCAAGAGAAGACAACTTTTACGTGCCCTTGGGGTACGTTTGCTTATAGAAGAATGCCATTCGGTCTATGCAATGCTCCAGCCACCTTCCAAAGGTGTATGATGGCAATCTTCTCCGAATACGTAGAGAATATCATGGAAGTCTTCATGGATGACTTTTCGGTATATGGGTCTTCCTTTGATAACTGTCTCTATAACCTTTCACTAGTTCTTAAGAGATGTGAGGACACTAACTTAGTCTTAAACTGGGAAAAATGTCATTTCAAGGTCACCGAAGGGATTGTGTTAGGTCATCTAGTATCACAAAGGGGAATAGAGGTTGATAGAGCAAAGATAGAAACCATTGAGAAGCTACCTCCCCCCTCTTCTGTGAAAGGAATTAGAAGTTTCTTAGGGCATGCAGGCTTCTATAGGAGATTCATAAAGGATTTTTCTAAGATTTCAAAACCCTTAACTAATCTTTTGATGAAAGACGCAACTTTCGAATTTTGGAAAGATTGTTTAGATGCTTTTTTGCAGGATCAAAGAAGCCTTGATTTCAGCACCAATCATTCAACCACCCGATTGGACTCTTCCTTTCGAGGTCATGTGCGACGCAAGCGACGTCGCTATAGGAGCCGTACTTGGACAGAAGAAAGATGGTCGCACTCATGCCATCTACTATGCTAGCAAAACGCTAGACGAAGCTCAATATAATTATGCAACCACAGAAAAGGAACTTTTAGCCGTAGTATACGCTTTTGAAAAATTTCGTTCCTATCTTGTAGGTGCAAAGGTGATAGTCTATACGGACCATTCCGCAATTCGCTACTTATTCACGAAGAAGGATGCGAAGCCAAGGCTTCTAAGATGGATCTTACTCTTACAAGAGTTCGATTTGGAGATTCGTGATAAGAAAGGATCGGAAAACTCCGTTGCCGATCATCTTAGTTGTCTTCCGCAACTCACCGACGAGACGGATAAACTTCCTATAGACGACTCATTCCCCGACGAGCAACTACATGAGATCGAAGAGTGTCTTCAACACATCTCAAAAGGTAATGATCCATGGTTTGCTGACATTGTGAATTACCTTGTTTGTCAGGAGATTCCACCCGGACTTTCATATGCTCAAAAGAAGAAGTTCTTTAGAGACGTCCGGCATTTCTATTAGAACGAACCTCTTCTATTCAAACGAGGTCCCGATGGCATATACAGGAGATGTATCCCCGAAGATGAGGTGGATAGTGTCATCCGCCATTGCCATTCCCTACCATGTGGCGGACATGCCAGTTCCGACAAGACTTGTGGTAAGGTACTTCGTTCCGGCTTCTTTTGGCCTACACTTTTCAAAGATGTGCAAAAGTTTGTTGTTGCTTGTGATGCTTGTCAAAGGAAATGTAATATATCAAGGAGGAATGAGATGCCTCTCAATAACATACAAGAAGTAGAAATCTTCGATGTATGGGGCGTCGATTTTATGGGACCCTTCCCATCTTCATGCGGAAACCAATATATACTTCTTGCCGTAGACTATGTCTCAAGATGGGTAGATGCAATCGCTTCTCCTACTAATGATGCAATGGTAGTGGTGAAGTTCTTCAATAGAACGATCTTCCCAAGGTTCGAAACTCCCCGAACCATCATTAGTGACGGAGGAACGCATTTCACAGCCCATCGATTTGAGACTCTATTGGCTAAATATGGGGTGACCCATAAGATAGCTACACCTTACCATCCACAAACTAGCGGACAAGTTGAGATATCAAATAGAGAAATCAAGAGAATTTTAGAGAAAACCGTCTCTAAAACGAGGAAAGACTGGTCAATGAAGCTTGACGATGCACTATGGGCGTACAGGACAGCCTTCAAGACACCAATAGGTACGACTCCATATAATATTGTCTATGGTAAATCTTGTCATCTTCCTGTAGAGCTAGAGCATAAAGCATATTGGGCTATCAAGTGGCTCAACTTTGACATGAAAGAAGCCGGAGAGAAGCGGCTCTTAGACATCAATGAGCTGGATGAGATCCGGCTAAATGCGTATGAGAACGCAAAGATCTACAAGGAACGGACAAAGCGTTGGCATGATAAGCATATCATTCCAAAAGATCTGAAAGAGGGAGATCAAGTCCTTCTATTCAACTCGAGGCTTCGTCTGTTTCTAGGTAAGCTTAAATCCCGTTGGACATGACCTTATGTAATTAAACGAATTTTCCCCCATGGTGCAGTTGAAGTATGGTGTTCGCTCCAAACGGTGTGTGCAAGCTTTAAATTTATAACCCTAGACTTAAGCTTAAAACAAGGATGCGAACCCGCAGTGTACGGGTCAATCGTAGTAAAAGCAAGAAAATTCCAGGGGTCGATCGCAGGGACTTAGTGAAACAAAGTCCAATACGGTATGCTAGTGTTAATGCTAACCACAAGAGCAAGTATACAATCAAAGATGAATAAGATGTCAAATAAGCAAACATGCAATTCTAGGGATTAAAGCATCTAGTTGTGGTTCCAACTCAAGATCTATAGATAAGCGGACAAAGCTGAGATTTTTGCATGGGGAAGGTGTTTCTAAAGTGGAGTAGATCACCGGGTAAGTCTCACTACACACTAATCCCAAACCGTAACTCCTATTACCGGGTAAGTCTCAAGGAATTAAGATAAAGAACTATTGCCTCAAACTAACACACCATCTAAGGGAATAGAATCAACCTTTACCGGGTAAGTCTCAGGCTAACTCACAAAGATGGGATGGAAGCACACTCAAACCCCAATAAAGGACAAGCCTTTATTACCTACACTTATGATCGTTAGTATACAAACTAAGGAATTACCGGGTAAGTCTCATCCTAAGCTTGCTTTGAACCAGAAAGGTATAATAAGAATAGGATTTGGCAAACTCTAACACATTAACTCTCAGTTAAGGATCGGATAAGCCACCTCGGTCAGCCAGTTTCCACCCCGGCCGAGATGTTCATCGACTGAACGAGATGCTTAGGGTTAAGGTTAAAGACTCGAACTTTCAGGATCCTACTGTGATTAAGATCATTCTATCATTGTTTTTCCCACAACCTTCAGCCAATCACCCTAGAATCACACAAGGAAATTAGCCACTCATCATCATAATGAAAGTATTAAATATATGGGAAGAAGGTGAATATTTGAACAAAGAAGAATTTAATGAAAACACTTCAATAACTGAATCAAATATCACACAAAAATCGTTCCTTGGATAATGATCCAATAAGACAAGACAATCAAGGAAAGGAATTGAAGACAATCTTACAAAACCCTTCAAAAAGCTATAAAGCTATAGTCTTCAATCTTCCTTCAACCTTCAAAAAGGTTCTTCAAATCTCTCCCAAATTGGAGTAGGCTGCGGCTGCTGCGCTTGTAAACCCTGATCGACGATATAGCGTGCCTCTCAAATTGTAGAAATCCAACCCTTTTTATAGGAAAAATAAACCTCCAAAGATAATAAATCTTAAGAAGATATATTCCCATAAAAATAGGTAAAATATATGATTCTGCATATCTCCTTCCTTCCAGAAGCTCAGCCCAAAAATATAAGATCACTTTCCAATTTTAAAAGATCTCAGCCAAGAATAAAATATTCTTGCCGCGTCCTAGGTGTTCGCCTCGGTCGAGTCGGTGTCTCTGGATCGCCTCGGTCGAGATGAATCTCTGGGCAACCGAGGTGATCATAACTGAGTGTAGAATCTCTCAAAACTGGTCCAAAGTAAATCTTTAATCCATGGCTATGCTTCCTGAAGGATTCCTTTTTGCTCCTCAATGTAGCTCCAAATGACTCTTGACTCCTTTTGCTCCTTTTCAATGCAAAACGTACCATATTACCTGCAATTACAACGAAACTAGGTGTAGACCTCGATTCTCGCAAGGGTAGATGAAATGGTAGTAAAATCACATAATGTACATACAAACATGCAGATTATGAAAGATAAAACGTCTAAACAAACCCCAAAATATAGACTATAATTCATGCTATCAAAATACCCCATACTTAGCCCTTGCTTGTCCCTAAGCAAGTTCCTCATATAGAAATTAAGATAGAATGGATTATAAGTCAAGAAAATCAATGAGAAGTCCTTCAAAAATATTTTTATGGTGTGCAACTATCATAGATCACTCTAAGAGAGTACTTCCTGGAAATTAAAAACTCAATATGATCAAAACATTTTATAAATATAGGAAAGTTGTTCATCTTTGCATAAAATCATAGAATGCATAATAAATCATAATTATCAAAATTAATCATGTATAATCCGATTTAAACCGCTAAGTCAATCAACAAGCTCAAGGTCTCAAGGGCTTCCCAAAAGAAAGGTCAAGAAACGTGTAGGGTAGGGATGCATGTAAGGTAATGTGGTGCTAGAATCCGGGAAAAGGATGAACTTCACTTTCACTTTGACTTGCAACATCTTCCACCAATAAGCTTTGCTTATTTCACACTTTTTTTCTCTTTTACTTTACTTTTTGGGATGCATGGATAGAGGTGCACAATAACCGAAGCCTAGGAAATCCGCAATCATCAATTTCTTGAGATGCGTCAAACCCTTGATGCACATACCATGACCCGTTAGGAATATCGCTCAATCCGACTTTGGCAAGACACAAACACCCGGCTATGTGAATGGTGCCGAGTTACTCATCTTCATGATTGACTTCCCCAAACCTATTATTGCTTTCTAACACTTTCACTTTCAGCCACTTCTCAACTTTTGACTTGCTTTCACCACTTCGCTTGCTTCCAAATTCCCGGATAGGTAAAGGGAGGCAATATGTATATGAGGGGCTAAGCATGATCAAGAAGAAGAAGAAGAAGAAGAATGAATTGCCTTGGTCTTTCCAAGAAGAACGTGAGAGAACTTATGCTGCGGTGTCAACCTTCAAATTCAACATAATTTGGATAAAAAAAAAGTATTAAACATGCCAATAATTTCAAACAAAGCATTTAGCAACTTAAACATATCATAAAACATTTCAAACATATAAAGAATTTAAATCCAGTCGGTAAACAAAATCTTCACTGAGATCATATCCAGATAAGTAACACAAAAATCGTTTTCGAAAATTTTCTGTTACGCCCACCTCGGTCGAGGTGTTCTTGGTTCAACCGAGGTGAAACACCTCGTTTTGCCAGAACTGTCCCGGTCGAGGTCAAAAATTTTTTTTAAAACCATTTTTTTTTTCGGTTTCGACGTTTTTCTCAATCAAATAACCTGTAAGTATGCATGCAATCTCAGATAAACATATAAATGCAGAATGAAGCATAAATATGAAAATATCCGATACATCATAAGTCAAATAAGTGTCAGATAATACATCAACTACCCCATACTTGAGACACACTGTCCCAGTGGGTGTAAATAAAGTCTGAAAGAAAGGATGACTCACCGAACATAGCTAAACTGCATGAAGAAGTAAGAAACAACTCCCAGATAAGACCATCTCGGTTGGCGAAGTACATCTCGGTCGAGGTGTTCTGACAGTACCCGAGATGTATCTCAGTAAAGCTCGTTTCCTCAACTTCTCGAAATTTTGTTCTTCTAGTGTAGCTCCTGAACTGTGATCCTTCCTTTTGGAATACCTGGTTGTTGTCTAGAGGAAAACAAAAACAAAAACTATCTAAACTAGACTAGAAAACGGGAAAGAAAGCAATACCTTGGGTTGCCTCCCAAGAAGCGCTTGATTTAAGGTCGCTAGCTGGACCCTACGGCATGGGATTACTCAATGCACTTCGAATGTCATGGAGTGCTCATCACATCCGTAAAAATCTTCCAAGAAGGTTCCGGTTCCTAACTTCACCGGCAAATGGTAAGATCTCCCACGTACAAGCTTGTACGGTTTGATTCTCACCGGAATCCTTCTAGCCTTCCTGCACTTCAATGGGACATAATCTAGCCTTGTGTCCCATCCTTTCCTTGATCGAGAAAACAGCTTCTCGAGAATCCTAGTAGCTTCCCCATCTTTAGCTTGGGGATGGTACAAGGTCCTTAGCATGCGAGGGACCCCATACTTGAACAAGAGACACTTCATCGCCTTAACGGTGTAGTGCTTGCAAACTTCACTCCTTATAATCCAAGGAGCATCTTCTTCCAACAGTTTCATGGGAGGTTTCATCTTGATTTTAGGAGGTTCTTTCGGAAGAGACCTCCAACTCTCCGGTGCATTCCTGAAAAATTCAAAAATTTTAATAGGGAATTCAAATGAAGTAGGAGAATGTACCTTGCAAAGTTCTCCAAAGCTTGAGACAAGTTTCGTGTTGGGTTGATAATCCACCCACGAAACCTCTCTCAGTTCCGCTGGTCTTTCTTCCACCTTGACCACAATCTCAGTAATTTGGCCAAGGTTCTCTGCATCTTCCACTTCTGATTTTGCAGATTCTTCTTCCATCTCGGCCGAAATCTCTTCCACCTCGACCGAGGTCTCAACAGTCAGATCGAATTCTTCCACATCCCCCTCTTCCACAAAAGCTTCAGGAGAAACTTCCGGTTCGACCAAAGGAATGCTTGGAACGTGCAACACTTCCTTATGCTCCTCTTTCGGCTTAGCATAGGATAGGGTGCTTTCCTTGAGCTCCTCCACCTTCTTCATCAACTTCTCCAATCTTGATTCGAGAGAGTCTTTAAAAGGTTGCTCATAAATGTTTTTAGGGACATTCTTCTCATCCCATATCGCAAGTTCATGTTGAATGGCTTCTTCTCTTTCCCATTCATTGTTGAACCAATAGAAGGAGTACTTTTCCTCCAAGTATTCATAATGGTCCGCCCTAGCACTTTGTCTTGCTATCCAGGCTGGATCAAATGTAGTCATCGGAAATCCTGAAAACTACAAAACTCATAGAAAGAGTAGTTAGTATCACGGGGGCAAGTGCCCCAAAAGCAAACCGTACCGGCTCGGTCTAGACCAAGTCCCCGGCAACGGCGCCAAAAACTTGTTCGCTCCAAACGGTGTGTGCAAGCTTTAAATTTATAACCCTAGACTTAAGCTTAAAACAAGGATGCGAACCCGCAGTGTACGGGTCAATCGTAGTAAAAGCAAGAAAATTCCAGGGGTCGATCACAGGGACTCGGTGAAACAAAGTCAATACGGTATGCTTACGTCAATACTAACCACAAGTGCAATTAACACAATCAAAGATGAATAAGAAGTCAATCAAGCAAACATGCAATTCTAGGGATTAAAGCATCAAGTTGTGGTTCCAACTCAAGATCTATAGATAAGCGGACAAAGCTGGGATTTTTGCGTGGGGAAGGTGTTACTAAAGTGGAGTAGATCACCGGGTAAGTCTCACTACACACTAATCCTAAACCGTAACTCCTATTACCGGGTAAGTCTCAAGGAATCAAGATAAAGAACTATAACCTCAAACTAACACACCATCTAAGGGGATAGAATCAACCTTTACCGGGTAAGTCTCAGGCTAACTCACAAAGATGGGATGGAAGCACACTCAAACCCCAATAAAGGATAAACCTTTATTACCTACACTTATGATCGTTGGTACACAAACTAAGGAATTACCGGGTAAGTCTCATCCTAAGCTTGCTTTGAACCAGAAAGGTATAATAAGAATAGGATTTGGCAAACTCTAACACATTAACTCTCAGTTAAGGATCGGATAAGCCACCTCGGTCAGCCAGTTTCCACCCCGGCCGAGATGTTCATCGACTGAACGAGATGCTTAGGGTTAAGGTTAAAGACTCGAACTTTCAGGATCCTACTGTGATTAAGATCATTCTATCATTGTTTTTCCCACAACCTTCAGCCAATCACCCTAGAATCACACAAGGAAATTAGCCACTCATCATCATAATGAAAGTATTAAATATATGGGAAGAAGGTGAATATTTGAACAAAGAAGAATTTAATGAAAACACTTCAATAACTGAATCAAATATCACACAAAAATCGTTCCTTGGATAATGATCCAATAAGACAAGACAATCAAGGAAAGGAATTGAAGACAATCTTACAAAACCCTTCAAAAAGCTATAAAGCTATAGTCTTCAATCTTCCTTCAACCTTCAAAAAGGTTCTTCAAATCTCTCCCAAATTGGAGTAGGCTGCGGCTGCTGCGCTTGTAAACCCTGATCGACGATATAGCGTGCCTCTCGAATTGTGGAAATCCAACCCTTTTTATAGGAAAAATAAACCTCCAAAGATAATAAATCTTAAGAAGATATATTCCCATAAAAATAGGTAAAATATATGATTCTGCATATCTCCTTCCTTCCAGAAGCTCAGCCCAAAAATAAAATATTCTTGCCGCGTCCTAGGTGTTCGCCTCGGTCGAGTCGGTGTCTCTGGATCGCCTCGGTCGAGATGAATCTCTGGGCAACCGAGGTGATCATAACTGAGTGTAGAATCTCTCAAAACTGGTCCAAAGTAAATCTTTAATCCATGGCTATGCTTCCTGAAGGATTCCTTTTTGCTCCTCAATGTAGCTCCAAATGACTCTTGACTCCTTTTGCTCCTTTTCAATGCAAAACGTACCATATTACCTGCAATTACAACGAAACTAGGTGTAGACCTCGATTCTCGCAAAGGTAGATGAAATGGTAGTAAAATCACATAATGTACATACAAACATGCAGATTATGAAAGATAAAACGTCCAAACAAACCCCAAAATATAGACTATAATTCATGCTATCAAAATATGAAAATATCCGATACATCATAAGTCAAATAAGTCAGATAATACATCAACTACCCCATACTTGAGACACACTGTCCCAGTGGGTGTAAATAAAGTCTGAAAGAAAGGAGGACTCACCGGATAAAGAGCCGAACTGCATAAAAATAAAATAAATAAAATCCTGCAGCTCCTCAGAAGTCCTGATCCGGTGGTGGTGGTGGCATGTAGGGGTACAAAGTAGGGTCATAGGGATAGCCCATGACATGCTGGAACTGTAGCTGAGCCATCATGTGCTGATGATGCTGCCGCTCCTGCATCTCCCGGATATCTAAAGAAAGTGCAGCATAAGTGTCGATAACCTGATCCGTCAGGTCATCAATCCGTCGGTGTGCTGCTCTGTCTCTAACCCTCTGCCTCCTGCGCCTAGCGGGCCTAACTGGAGAAGTCTCAGCCGGCGCTGGCTCAGTGTCCTCCTCGTCCTCATCAAGATCAATAATGGGAGGCGCGCTCGTCCCAGCAGTGTCTGTCCCTGTGTCCATCGGGATGCCGCCTCCTCTCTCATCAACTGTCTCGTCATCATCCTCCTCATCAGCCTCCTCAGCCTCCTCAGCAGCTGCAGCTGCTCCCTCTCTGTAGTCCTCCATCAGCGGGACCCATGCTGCCTGCCAAAAATGCGGGTCGGCGACCGAAAACTGTGCAGACCATCTGATGCCCTGAGGCGCTGTCCGCTCCCAAGGCATGGCAACATACGGAGTAGTCAACCCACGAGGAACAAGAATCCGCCTCGTGATCATCTCCTGCAGACCCAGCGGCTTCGGAGCCGCCGCCAATGTGCAGATACTGAGATCCATCCCGTGGTAGGAGGCGATGTGGGTGACTAGACCTCCACAGCAAATATCACCCTTCCCTTTGGCCTTGATCCTGTGCAGATCCTCTGCCAGGAGCAAGCCAAAGTCCGGGTATCCTCCCGTGACCATGCAGTACAGCGAAAATAGCTCCCCCTGTCTGATCTTCTGGGGCGTCTCAGTACGCGCCAGAAGCATCTCGCTGAATATCCGGTGGGCGAGTCTGAAAGCTGGGTGGAAGATGACCTTCTCCCTGGAATCTCCAGGGCGCCATCTGTCTGCATGTGTAGTGATGTGGGCTATCTGTCCCCAAAACTCCCTAGCTACGGATCGGGAGGGGAAGTCTACAGCTGTAGGGGTAGGAAAGCTGAAAATCTCTCTGAATATCTCTAATGGAACTATGAAGTTCCGGCTCATCAGCCGGTACTTCACAGATCCCTCTGTGGGTAGGTAGGAGAAGGAGCTGACGAACTCTAGTGTCGGCTCTATGTAGGCTGGGGCTCGGATCTCAGAAAACTGATCCAGCCCGACTGTAGCTATCATCCTCCTAAGGTCAGCCTCTAACCCTAGGCAGTCAAAAGCGGATACGTCTAGAAATCGCGGTGCGATGACTGGACGTCCAGCTATCCTCTCATAATCTACCCGGCATCTCTCGTGGATGACCGGGCGGTAGGGACGGGAAGAAGAAGGGGAAGGGGAGGGTGAAGATCTATCTCTCAGGGCTAATCGGCTATCTGAACTCATCTTCACAAATCAATCTGTCAGACCACCTCGGTCGACTGACAAGTTCCAGAAATCACCTCGGTCGAGATGCAGGCCGACTGGACCGAGGCGTAGCAGTTCGAATTCCAATTCTCAGATTTCCAGTTCTTTTCCCCCTAAAATCACTACAATTGCTTCCTAAGGGGTACTTATGCCTTTTCTCAACAGATTCAAGGGCAACCAAAGCCCAAATAGCAGAAAACGAACGAGTTAGGGTTTTCGAACGTTTTTACCTCGTTTCGGTCGAAAATGCTCAAATTTCTTGCAGATCTGTTGTAGTAATCGACTCCTCTACTCTTTAATCTCGGTTTGGAAGCAGAAATCTTCGAAAACGAGCGAGAAATGAGGGAGCGAGGCGATTCTGTGCCGCGGTCGAAATGCGTAAAAATAAAAAGTGAAAAGTAATTTTTCCTTTTTATACTGTCGCGAGATCTGCTGTCACCTCGGTCGAGATGGTCTCGACTGGACCGAGGTGGTACGGACCGAGGCGGTTCTGCAGAAACCCTAGTCGCCTCGGTTGCTTCAAGAATCAACTCGGTCGAGGTGTTCTGACAGTGACCGAGGTGCCTCTTTCTTCTCAGAATCTCGAACTTCTCCCTTTCCTGGAGTGCTCCTTCCTGTTATCTGTCCAGAACGCCAAAAACAAAGCAAAGCAAAGCAAAGCAAAAACAAAAACTATCTAAACTAGACTAGAAAACGGGAAAGAAAGCAATACCTTGGGTTGCCTCCCAAGAAGCGCTTGATTTAAGGTCGCTAGCTGGACCATAGTGCGTCTCAAAGGAGGTAGATCGGTGCGACCTCCTCAACCGGCGTTTCCGGTTGGTACTTCTTAAGTCTATGACCGTTGACCTTGAAGCTTCCGCTAGTTTCGCCCCATATCTCAACTGCACCATGAGGGAAGACATGTTTCACAACGTAAGGTCCGGTCCATCTAGATTTCAACTTACCTGGAAAAAGACGGAGGCGGGAGTTGAAGAGTAGAACTAAGTCTCCTTCGTTAAGCTCCTTTGGAACGATACGCTTGTCATGCCATCTCTTCGTCCTTTCCTTGTAGATCTTGGCATTCTCGTAGGCGTTCAAACGCAGCTCTTCCAGCTCGTTAAGTTCCAATAGTCGCTTCTCACCAGCCTCCTTAATGTCAAAGTTCAACCATTTGATAGCCCAATACGCTTTGTGCTCCAACTCAACGGGCAAGTGGCAAGATTTCCCATACACCAAATTATAAGGGGTGGTGCCTATGGGAGTCTTGAATGCGGTCCTGTACGCCCAAAGAGCATCGTCTAATTTCATGGACCAATCCTTCCTCGTCCTAGAGACGGTCTTCTCCAAAATTGCTTTGATTTCTCTGTTTGAGATCTCGACCTGTCCACTAGTTTGAGGGTGATAAGCGGTTGATACCTTGTGGGTTACCCCATACTTCGATAGAAGTGCCTTAAACTTCCGGTTGATGAAATGCGTTCCTCCATCGCTGATGATGATGCGTGGAGTTCCAAATCGTGGAAAGATAGTTCTATTCAAGAACTTCACAACCACCTTGGCGTCGTTAGTGGGAGAAGCGATGGCTTCGACCCATCTAGAGACGTAATCCACTGCAAGGAGAATGTAGAGGTTTCCTCCGGAGGATGGGAAAGGTCCCATGAAGTCAATCCCCCATACATCAAAGATTTCCACTTCTTGGATGTTGTTAAGTGGCATCTCGTTCCTCCTTGATAGGTTCCCTGTTCTTTGGCATGCATCACAAGAAACAACAAAAGATTGCACATCCTTAAATAATGTAGGCCAAAAGAAACCGGAACGCAATACCTTGGCGCATGTTTTATCGGTGCTAGCATGCCCTCCACATGGAAGTGAGTGGCAATGCTTTATGACGCTATTAACTTCGTCTTCCGGAATGCACCTTCGAAGCATCCCATCCGGTCCGCGCTTGAATAGCAGCGGCTCATCCCAGTAGTAATGTCGTACTTCCTTGAGGAATCTCTTCTTTTGGGAGTACGTCAATCCGGGTGGTATTTCCTGGCAAACAAGATAATTCACAATATCAGCATACCAAGGACCTTTATTATCAGAAAGTTGGTGGAGAGAATGATCCGCCAACTGTGGGTGAATGTCAGAGAAGGGAGTAGAAAAATTGTCGTTCTCAGCAATCTCAGTTGACATTGTCTCTCTGTCGGCCTCGGTCGAGGCACAAAGGCGTTGACCGAGGTGTTCTTCAGACGCCTCGCTCAGTCCAGAAAGTGCCTCGGTCGAGGTACTGCTACTGGATCCGAGGCTGGAAATCTTCGTTTCCTGGATCAGCTTCTCAGTCATGGCTCCTGGATCTTCTTCCAGTGCCTTCAGGCTCCGTATATCTGCATCACAAGAAGCATCTATACCTTCCTCCATTAAACTGAAGCTAATAACTCTTTCGAGTGGATCGTTAATAAGGATAGAGCTCACCAATTCTCTTGATTCTTCTTCATCGTAGATGTTGAAGATATCATCAGTTAGTTGCTCCCCCTTCATGGCTGCAAGTAGTGCGAACTCCACCTCATCGCCACCAACGTTGAATTTCAACTTGGCGTTCTTGCAATCCACATTGCAACCCGAAGTTGCTAGAAATGGCCTCCCGAGAATGATAGGAACAGGATAATCTGCGGGAATGTCAAGTACGACAAAATCTATGGGTAGATAGAAGTTACCTAACTTGACCGGAACGTCTTCCAAAATGCCCACGGGATGGGTGATGGAGCGATCCGCCATGTAAAGTCGAATCTTGACCGGCTTGGGCTCTCCAAGACCGATCTTAATGCATAGCTCCAGCGGAATGATGCTCACGCTGGCTCCTAGATCACATAGGGCTTCACAAGTGACATCCCCAACTTGAATGGGAATGCAAAATGAGCCGGGATCTCTCAACTTAGGTGGCATCTTCTCCTTCATGATCTTTATAAGCTCCGAAGACTTAGATGTCATCCTAACTTCACCAACATCCTCCAGCTTCCTCTTCCTTGATAGGATCTCCTTTAAGAACTTCCCGTAGGCGGGCATACCTAAAATAGCATCAAGGAAAGGGATATTAATATGGAGCTTATTCATCAAGTCAAGGAACTTACCAAAGTGCTTGTCAAGATGTGCTCTGGCTCTGGACTGGGGAAATGGAAGTGGTGGTTTATATGCAGGAGGTGGAACATAGGCTTCAGTTGTTCCTCCTGCTTTCTGTTGCACCGCCTCGGTTGGCATCTCGGTCGAGGTGTTCTTCGACTGGATCTGGACCGAGGTGGTCTGCGTCGAGCGAGGTACTGGATCTGTGGTTTTGAGTCCACTCCTCGTCGTGATGGCCATGCACTGGCCCTTAGGGTTAGTTTCCGTCTTTGCTGGAAGCTTCCCTGGATCTCTTGGCGCTTCATTCGCCCTATTAGCAAGTTGTTGTTCGAAGGACTTTTGGGCCCTCGAAAATGAAGTCATAGAATTCTCCATAGCACTAAGCTTGATCAAGATTGCCTCCAGGACTGCGTCCTTCTTTTCCGGCTGAGACGAACTTGATCCTTGCCCTTGGCTCTTCAATGGAGTAGAAGAAGAAGAAGGAGGAGAGAGGAAAGGGTTAGAGGAATCATTAGAGTTGGAGTTTGAATAATTGTTACCGTTGTTTTGGTTATTATTCGCTCTCCAATTGTTGCTATTGGATCCTCTATTGTTGTTGTAGTTGTTGTTTCGGGGTCCGTTGTTGTTGTTACGGTACCCGTTCTTGTTGTAGTTGTTGTTGTTCCTTTGCCCTTGCTCTTCCTGCTTAGTTTGAGCCATCAATAGCTCCTTCAATTGCTTCACGTCGTTCTTCAAGGACGTGAATTGGTTGTTGTTGGTTTGAGTCTCTTGAAAGTTGACTCTTTTAACTCCACCTTCAGCTCCTTGGTGGGTGTACTTCTCCATGTGCAAGGCTTGCTTCTCAATGAAATCCCAAGCCTCGTCAACCGCCATATCCATAAATGTTCCGGCGGAGAGTAGTTGGAGATTAAACTGGGTGTTTCCGTCCAGCCCTTTGAAGTAGATCTCCAACAACTCGATCTTTGGAATCCCATGATGTGGGCAATCCAAAAGGATATCCTTGAACCGCTCCCATGATTTGGACAAACTCTCCTTGTCCTTCATGATGAAAGCATTGATCTTCCCTCTCATTTCAGCAGTCTTTGAGGGGGGAAAGAATTTGGTCAAGAATTCCGTAGTCATCTCTTCCCATGTGCTGATCTTTCCTGCAGGAAGAGATTGATACCAAGTAAGAGCTCTATCTTTTAGAGAAAAGTAGAAAGGTCTTAGCTTGTAGTTGTTATTTTCAATTCTGGGAGGTCGCAAGGTCTCCATCAAGATCTCGTAGTTTTGAAGATGTTGATGCGGCGACTCCTTCTCTAGCCCTCCGAATTGACATTGGCGAATCATCGCTAGAACTTGTGGTCGAAGTTCGTAGTCATGGTCCGCTGGATCTCCTAGGTTCACTCCTGGACGCCTCAGCTGTTGATTAGGGTCCATCCTTTGACCTAGGGTTTGTGGAATTCCTGCAAGAAGAACATCTCGGACTGGCATCCGAAGTGGATGCACATCGGCCGGGGCGTCAGGAACTGGGACTTGCCTCGGTCGAGGATCAATTACTGGATCCTGCATCGGTCGAGGTTGAATCTGGTTCGGAATTGCTGCAATCTCAGCTTCGATTGCTGCATTCCTGGCCTGATTCTCTTCTTTTTCCTGCCTTAGTTCTTCTTTACTGAGACGTAGCTGCTCCTGCGTCTCTCTCAATTGGGCCAAAAGATCGTGATCGTCTTGTTGGGCCATCTTCGCTTCTCTTAAGCGTCGTTTGTATGTCTTTTCCGGTTCGGGATCGTAAGGAACGATTTCCTTTCCAGTGCGGGTTCTTCGCATATACCTAAGAAAGAACCTGCAAAAGTCACTCAAGTAGAGTGGTAAGACAACACGGGGCAAATGCCCCAAGAGCAAACCGTACCGGCTCGGTCTAGACCAAGTCCCCGGCAACGGCGCCAAAAACTTGTTCGCTCCAAACGGTGTGTGCAAGCTTTAAATTTATAACCCTAGACTTAAGCTTAAAACAAGGATGCGAACCCGCAGTGTACGGGTCAATCGTAGTAAAAGCAAGAAAATTCCAGGGGTCGATCACAGGGACTTAGTGAAACAAAGTCCAATACGGTATGCTAGTGTTGATGCTAACCACAAGAGCAAGTATACAATCAAAGATGAATAAGATGTCAAATAAAGCAAACATGCAATTCTAGGGATTAAAGCATCTAGTTGTGGTTCCAACTCAAGATCTATAGATAAGCGGACAAAGCTGAGATTTTTGCATGGGGAAGGTGTTTCTAAAGTGGAGTAGATCACCGGGTAAGTCTCACTACACACTAATCCCAAACCGTAACTCCTATTACCGGGTAAGTCTCAAGGAATTAAGATAAAGAACTATAACCTCAAACTAACACACCATCTAAGGGAATAGAATCAACCTTTACCGGGTAAGTCTCAGGCTAACTCACAAAGATGGGATGGAAGCACACTCAAACCCCAATAAAGGACAAGCCTTTATTACCTACACTTATGATCGTTGGTATACAAACTAAGGAATTACCGGGTAAGTCTCATCCTAAGCTTGCTTTGAACCAGAAAGGTATAATAAGAATAGGATTTGGCAAACTCTAACACATTAACTCTCAGTTAAGGATCGGATAAGCCACCTCGGTCAGCCAGTTTCCACCCCGGCCGAGATGTTCATCGACTGAACGAGATGCTTAGGGTTAAGGTTAAAGACTCGAACTTTCAGGATCCTACTGTGATTAAGATCATTCTATCATTGTTTTTCCCACAACCTTCAGCCAATCACCCTAGAATCACACAAGGAAATTAGCCACTCATCATCATAATGAAAGTATTAAATATATGGGAAGAAGGTGAATATTTGAACAAAGAAGAATTTAATGAAAACACTTCAATAACTGAATCAAATATCACACAAAAATCGTTCCTTGGATAATGATCCAATAAGACAAGACAATCAAGGAAAAGAATTGAAGACAATCTTACAAAACCCTCCAAAAAGCTATAAAGCTATAGTCTTCAATCTTCCTTCAACCTTCAAAAAGGTTCTTCGAATCTCCCAAATTGGAGTAGGATGCGGCTGCTGCGTCGTATGCGGGATGTTCTAACTGTAAGCGGATCTCGGATTTGTGGAAAATCCAACCCTTTTTATAGAAAAAATAACCCTCCAAAGATAAGAAATCTTAAGAAGATATTATCCCATAAATATAGGTAAAATATATGATTCTGCATATCTCCTTCCTTCCAGAAGCTCAGCCCAAAAATATAAGATCACTTTCCAATTTTAAAAGATCTCAGCCAAGAATAAAATATTCTTGCCGCGTCCTAGGTGTTCGCCTCGGTCGAGTCGGTGTCTCTGGATCGCCTCGGTCGAGATGAATCTCTGGTCAACCGAGGTGACTCATAACTGAATGTGGAATCTCTCAAAACTGGTCCAAAGTAAATCTTTAATCCATGGCTATGCTTCCTGAAGGATTCCTTTTTGCTCCTCAATGTAGCTCCAAATGACTCTTGACTCCTTTTGCTCCTTTTTGATGCAAAACGTACCATATTACCTGCAATTACAACGAAACTAGGTGTAGACCTCGATTCTCGCAAAGGTAGATGAAATGGTAGTAAAATCACATAATGTACATACAAACATGCAGATTATGAAAGATAAAACGTCTAAACAAACCCCAAAATATAGACTATAATTCATGCTATCAAAATACCCCATACTTAGCCCTTGCTTGTCCCTAAGCAAGTTCCTCATATAGAAATTAAGATAGAATGGATTATAAGTCAAGAAAATCAATGAGAAGTCCTTCAAAAATATTTTTATGGTGTGCAACTATCATAGATCACTCTAAGAGAGTACTTCCTGGAAATTAAAAACTCAATATGATCAAAACATTTTATAAATATAGGAAAGTTGTTCATCTTTGCATAAAATCATAGAATGCATAATAAATCATAATTATCAAAATTAATCATGTATAATCCGATTTAAACCGCTAAGTCAATCAACAAGCTCAAGGTCTCAAGGGCTTCCCAAAAGAAAGGTCAAGAAACGTGTAGGGTAGGGATGCATGTAAGGTAATGTGGTGCTAGAATCCGGGAAAAGGATGAACTTCACTTTCACTTTGACTTGCAACATCTTCCACCAATAAGCTTTGCTTATTTCACACTTTTTTCTCTTTCACTTTACTTTTTGGGATGCATGGATAGAGGTGCACAATAACCGAAGCCTAGGAAATCCGCAATCATCAATTTCTTGAGATGCGTCAAACCCTTGATGCACATACCATGACCCGTTAGGAATATCGCTCAATCCGACTTTGGCAAGACACAAACACCCGGCTATGTGAATGGTGCCGAGTTACTCATCTTCATGATTGACTTCCCCAAACCTATTATTGCTTTCTAACACTTTCACTTTCAGCCACTTCTCAACTTTTGACTTGCTTTCACCACTTCGCTTGCTTCCAAATTCCCGGATAGGTAAAGGGAGGCAATATGTATATGAGGGGCTAAGCATGATCAAGAAGAAGAAGAAGAAGAAGAATGAATTGCCTTGGTCTTTCCAAGAAGAACGTGAGAGAACTTATGCTGCGGTGTCAACCTTCAAATTCAACATAATTTGGATAAAAATAAAGTATTAAACATGCCAATAATTTTAAACAAAGCATTTAGCAACTTAAACATATCATAAAACATTTCAAACATATAAAGAATTTAAATCCAGTCGGTAAACAAAATCTTCACTGAGATCATATCCAGATAAGTAACACAAAAATCGTTTTCGAAAACTCTCTGTTACGCCCACCTCGGTCGAGGTGTTCTTGGTTCAACCGAGGTGAAACACCTCGTTTTGCCAGAACTGTCCCGGTCGAGGTCAAAAATTTTTTTAAAACCATTTTGTTTTTTTTTCGGTTTCGACGTTTTTCTCAGTCAAATAACCTGTAAGTATTTAGCAACTTAAACAAAGCATTTAGCAACTTAAACATATCAGAACTGTCCCCGGCAACGGCGCCAAAAACTTGTTCGCTCCAAACGGTGTGTGCAAGCTTTAAATTTATAACCCTAGACTTAAGCTTAAAACAAGGATGCGAACCCGCAGTGTACGGGTCAATCGTAGTAAAAGCAAGAAAATTCCAGGGGTCGATCGCAGGGACTTAGTGAAACAAAGTCCAATACGGTATGCTAGTGTTAATGCTAACCACAAGAGCAAGTATACAATCAAAGATGAATAAGATGTCAAATAAGCAAACATGCAATTCTAGGGATTAAAGCATCTAGTTGTGGTTCCAACTCAAGATCTATAGATAAGCGGACAAAGCTGAGATTTTTGCATGGGGAAGGTGTTTCTAAAGTGGAGTAGATCACCGGGTAAGTCTCACTACACACTAATCCCAAACCGTAACTCCTATTACCGGGTAAGTCTCAAGGAATTAAGATAAAGAACTATTGCCTCAAACTAACACACCATCTAAGGGAATAGAATCAACCTTTACCGGGTAAGTCTCAGGCTAACTCACAAAGATGGGATGGAAGCACACTCAAACCCCAATAAAGGACAAGCCTTTATTACCTACACTTATGATCGTTAGTATACAAACTAAGGAATTACCGGGTAAGTCTCATCCTAAGCTTGCTTTGAACCAGAAAGGTATAATAAGAATAGGATTTGGCAAACTCTAACACATTAACTCTCAGTTAAGGATCGGATAAGCCACCTCGGTCAGCCAGTTTCCACCCCGGCCGAGATGTTCATCGACTGAACGAGATGCTTAGGGTTAAGGTTAAAGACTCGAACTTTCAGGATCCTACTGTGATTAAGATCATTCTATCATTGTTTTTCCCACAACCTTCAGCCAATCACCCTAGAATCACACAAGGAAATTAGCCACTCATCATCATAATGAAAGTATTAAATATATGGGAAGAAGGTGAATATTTGAACAAAGAAGAATTTAATGAAAACACTTCAATAACTGAATCAAATATCACACAAAAATCGTTCCTTGGATAATGATCCAATAAGACAAGACAATCAAGGAAAGGAATTGAAGACAATCTTACAAAACCCTTCAAAAAGCTATAAAGCTATAGTCTTCAATCTTCCTTCAACCTTCAAAAAGGTTCTTCAAATCTCTCCCAAATTGGAGTAGGCTGCGGCTGCTGCGCTTGTAAACCCTGATCGACGATATAGCGTGCCTCTCGAATTGTGGAAATCCAACCCTTTTTATAGGAAAAATAAACCTCCAAAGATAATAAATCTTAAGAAGATATATTCCCATAAAAATAGGTAAAATATATGATTCTGCATATCTCCTTCCTTCCAGAAGCTCAGCCCAAAAATATAAGATCACTTTCCAATTTTAAAAGATCTCAGCCAAGAATAAAATATTCTTGCCGCGTCCTAGGTGTTCGCCTCGGTCGAGTCGGTGTCTCTGGATCGCCTCGGTCGAGATGAATCTCTGGGCAACCGAGGTGATCATAACTGAGTGTAGAATCTCTCAAAACTGGTCCAAAGTAAATCTTTAATCCATGGCTATGCTTCCTGAAGGATTCCTTTTTGCTCCTCAATGTAGCTCCAAATGACTCTTGACTCCTTTTGCTCCTTTTCAATGCAAAACGTACCATATTACCTGCAATTACAACGAAACTAGGTGTAGACCTCGATTCTCGCAAGGGTAGATGAAATGGTAGTAAAATCACATAATGTACATACAAACATGCAGATTATGAAAGATAAAACGTCTAAACAAACCCCAAAATATAGACTATAATTCATGCTATCATATGGGGTGAACAAAGTGGAAGTTTCAAGGTTAATGGCCAACGGTTGAAGAAATACACACCGGAAGCTCCGGTCGAGGAGATAGCTCCTATCCTTCTCCATTGAACACAAACCATACACCGTCCAGCTAAAGACGATAAATCAAGCGCTTCTTGGGAGGCAACCCATGATAGTATAGTTTTTGTTCTCCTTTCATCACTTAGTTAGAGTAGTTTAGTTGCTTTGTTTCTTTGTTTTTGCTTTTTATTTGTTCCTCGATGCACTCTTGGTTTGTCGTGTCATTAATCGCGGGAAATTAGGTCCAAATTGAGAGATCCATGGAGAAAGGGAGCATAAATCAGTTAAATCTTCAATTTCCATGAAGAACAAGGAAGGAAATCGAGTTGCATCAAGTTAATCGTTCGATTCAGGAACAAAGCAAGTCGATTTTTGACAACAGAAAGAAAAATCGACCTGGAAATCGACCTGTCTAGAAAAATCGTCCGATTTTCCATGTGTTTAGAGAAAACGAGAGAAAAATCGCCCCGACGATTAAATCGACCTTGAAAATCGTCCGATTTTCTTCACAATTTCTCGACCCTATATAAAGACTTAAATACTCGACTTCCTCATTCCAAACACTTCCACTCTCGATTTCTCTCTCTCAAGACCTCCGAAAATCGCCCATACCCTATAATCCTCATTCCTTAATCATTTTGAATGATTCTTGGCTCCAAACTGAAGCATTTTCAACAAGGAACAAGGATCTAGCAACAACAAGCACGGCAATCCACTCTTCCATACGGAATTCAGGTTTTTCATTCCAAAACCTAAGTTTCTCATTCGAATTTGAATCTTGCTTAGGAAGTGTTTGTTTGTTGAAATTGATAGAGGAGTTTGCTTAGGAATCACTATAGGGAACTGTATGTGGTGATTGTTGAGACAGAACTTTACAGAATTGTGAGAATCGTAGAAATCGACAGAAAAATAGACCTAACCCAGAAAAATCGTCCGATTTTTGTGAAGAACGGGGCGATTTTTTGCTGCAGAAATGGATATTGTGAAGCGAATAACTAGAAATACGGGGAAGAAGAAGGGATCTTCTTCCAAAGCCCCTCCCCCACCTCCACCACCACCTCAAAACATTCCTAAGCTTCCCCCTCCCCTATCCAAACACAAGAAAAGATATGAACGTATCTTAGATCGCCCATTCACCCCTCCTCGCCACATTGTGTTAGATGATCTAGATTCCTTGTTTATTCTAGAGGATGTGGATATGATGCTCGATAGAGTTGGGCTGAGACAGTTTGCTATGATTAGGGAGGATGCATATACCGAGATCACCCTAGAGTTCCTTAGTACATTCGAGCATGATCCTAGAGAAAGGATGGTCACCTTCCGCCTTATGAGCCAAGATCATACTATGTCTATTGATACTTTTGGAGACTTGTTCGGTTTTTCTTATTTAGATGCAGGCACATTTGCTAGAGGTGTTAGTGCTAGTGCCTTCTAGGAGAACATTTTAGTGGGAGAGTATGGTGGAGACAAGTGGAGACCCGGGAATTCGAAAGAGACTAACATGTACAACCTTTCCTTTAAGGTAGTACATCAGATCCTTAGTGAGAGCTTATTCGCCCGGACAGAGACTCCACAGAAGCTCAAGGCTGATGAGCTTTTTATCCTATATTGTATGACATCCACCACCGTCCCCGACATTTCCTCCATGCTTGCTGACTATCTAGAAAAGATAGCCAACAAAGCTAAGGGCAACATTTGTGTTGGAGGCCTTGTCACTCATGTGGCTAAGGCATTGGGATTAGACTTCTCGGGATGCACTCTAGCTGAGAGTGCCCTACCTTTAGGTTCACAGAGATTGGTTACTCGACAGGTTTTGATTCCTTGAGGGAGATGAACCCTTCATGTACCCATGCCATGGCACAAGGATCCAAAGAAGAAGCCATCCGAGATCATCTAGAAGCCCGAATACACTATTTGGAGCAAGAGGAACTGGAAGGAGACATTTGAGTTGATGCTTGAGGAGATATCTCCTCCTTTATATTATGATGATGATGTAGGTGACACTGAGGAGGATGAGGATGGAGGCCAGGAGACCATGCTCGAGTTTGAGAGTGACACTCATAGCGGTCATGCTACGGATGCCATGGACACCGACACTCATGGTGGAGGACCTAGCAGGACTAGTAGAGGTGATGAGGAGACGGAGGATGACATGCAGTCACCTCGCCGCTCATTTGCACGTGCCCCAGGACATGGACGAGGACGTCGACCTTCCCGTCACTTTAGGGAGCTAGTTTCTAGCTTCCAGAGCCTTAGCACCGACTATCACGCTCTCCACACTGATTATGAAACCCTGAACACTCAGTTCAGGAACTACAGGCAGGAGACAGACGCTAGGCATTCATCCTACGATGGACAGATGAGAGACTTATACTTCCACAGTTCGGCCACTTCTACGATCCTAGTGCACCGATGTATCCTTATCCACCACCGACAGAGGATTGAGCTTCCACTTCTTTTACATTGTAAGTATTTTTCTCTATCTTATGCTTGATTTTCACATTGGGGACAATGTGGATGTTAAGTATGGGGTGGGGGTACTTACAATACCTTTTGTTTCATCTTAGCACTTTATGCACTTTACACTACTCTTGATGATTTGGCTTGTAATAACTCTTGCACTACTTGCTTTCCATTATGACACTTGCATTTGCATGATCTTTTTCAAATTCTATGAATTTTCAAATTTTTTTGTGCTTCTTATGATGGAAATGACCTCTTTGATGAGAAATATGTATGTGGATAGGCAAAAAGATAGCTTAGTTGTGTTGAGATGTTAATCATAGCATGAATGAGCTTACTTTTGTTACTTGAACACATGAATAAGTTATATGATTTAGATGTTTTGATAAGAGAATGAAATAATAGTCGAAGCTATATTGCAAGTTCTTTTACATCATATAAGGATGACTAAGGCAATTCACTTCCTTTCTCTTCTCATATCTTGATCATGCTAGCCCCTCAATGAAATATGTGACCCTCCTTTTACCATCCGGGAATTAGGATAAGTGATAGAAAAAAGGCATGTTTGATGTGGGAGGGCCAAAGAAAATGTATTAAATGAAAGTGTAGCAATTCATAAGTTTGGGGACGATGAACATGAGGATGAGTAACTCGGCACCATTCACATAGCCGGGTGTTTGTGTCTTGCCAAAGTCCAATTGAACGACAAGTCCTAACGGGATATGGTATGTGCATCAAGGGTTTGAGGCATCTTGAAATTGAGAAAAGCCGATCTCCTAGGCTTCGGTTTTTGTGCACCGCTGTCCATACTCTCAAAAAGTAAAGTATAAAGAAAGCAAAGCTTTCTACATGCAAAGCATGTGTGGTGAAGTAAAAAAAATTTTTTGAAGGTATTATGTTGTTCCTCTTTCCCGGATTAGCACCACAATTGCCTAAAAGAATTCCTTCCCCTAATACGTTTCTTAGACCTTTACTTTGATTAGAAGACCTTGAGACTTTTATGCATGTGTTTAAGGCTTCATGGCTTAGATTTGTTTGACTTTAATTACCTCTACATCTTTATCATGTCCTTTATTTATGTTTTCAAGAAAGAAAAGAGAGTTAGTTCATCTTATAGTTATCATTGATACATAATTTGCCTTCCTATGCCTTGAAATATCACTTTGAGGGTGATCCAATAAGAAGAAGCACTACCAAAAGAAAAGTTTTTGAGTTTTCATATATATATAATCCATGACATCTTGTATTCTAAATTTGAGTCTTGCTTAGGGACAAGAAAGGGGCAAGTATGGGGTATTTTGATGACATGAATTATATACCATTATATTCATGCATATTGTAGAAGATTGTCTCAGTTTGCCTTGCATTTAGAGAGATTTTGTGTGCCTTTTATGTTCTATTCAACCATTTGTCGGAAATAGAGGTCTACACGAGTTTTTGATAAATTATAGGTAAATGGAGTGAAATTGAAAGCAAAAGTGGAGCAAGGAGCATCCAAGGACGTTAAGGAAGCTAAAGAAGTCTTAGAGGGATCACAAAGAGCTAAGGAGTTGCAAAGGAGAAGCATAGAAGACGAGCCAAAAGAAGAGCACTTTCTGTTGAAGAAAATCGTGCCATTATACATATAAATCGGACGATTTTCTTCTTTAGAAATCGAACGGTTTTGTGTATAAATCGACTAGGTCGATTTTCTTTGTTTTTCGGCCAAATGATAAGACGACACAAAGCCCAATTCTTTTGGGCTAGAGGAGAGTTGCCAAACGGCCCATTAGCAAGAAACTATAGGTTGGAACCCTGGGAACGAAAACGGGACGTCCGCAGCGGGAAATCTTTACGCGTTTGAGAGAGATTGAAGATTCTTGGATAAGGATTGAAGGATTTTAGCCGAGAAGTCAATCTTGATCATTGTTTGTGAGATTTCTTTGTCCATTGAAGTAATTGTGCTTTTTGAACACGAATTTGAGTTACTTAAGAGATACATTGATCAGTTTTGAGGATTATTTACAGATTTGAAGGTTATTGTGTTTTTATTCAAGATTTGGTTTTATTTGCGAGATTTCACTCAATCTTTAATTTGATTCGATTCTGAAAATGGTTGGCTAAAACCATTGTGATTCTGGGGAGAATAGTTGATGATTAAGGCTTAGATGATGATAGACTGAACTCATTCAAACATTAGGACCCTGAGAGTTTAGATTTTAGTTTTGCGATAACAGGAAAATCGAGGTGTTCTTGAGTAAATCGGCCGATTTAATGATGAACAGCACGATTTATTCTTCTGACGAACTTTAATTGAATTAATCTTTAACCAAAACTAATCCTTGCCTAAATCCCCATCTTGTTTAACCTTTTTAACCTCTATTTGAGTGTGTGAAGAGACTTCAAACTTGATTCTACATTTAATAGATTAAAATTACAAGATTTGGGTAATAGAGAGACTCAACATCCTTTATTAAGATTCTAAGTGTGCTTTCTATTCTTACTTTGGAGAGTCATATCCTGGAGTTTTAGATAGTTAGTTTGAACATAATTCTTGTCTTTAGATCTTTCTATATTGCAGCCTTAACAACCCTTATAGAGAGAACCTTTAGATTAGATATATAAGTTTCGGAACTTCACCGTACGATACCTACCTTTGAACACATAATATTGGCAATATAAACTCTGTCCTTATATATATAGAAGTGTCTTGAATCGAAAGCCGAAATCGGATACTTGAATCCTTGGAATCATTTTACCCTTATTTGATCACAAAAGCTTTTTGCATTTTCGCTAGATAATTGAAATAGAATTTACTCTCACCAAATCCCTGAGTTCGACTCTGGAATTCTTACCTCACTACAGCTGATCCGTACACTGCGGGTTCGCTTTGCTTTGAGTTCTAGATATAAATTTAAGACTTTGACGCACACACTTTTCGAGCGAACAAAAATCCAACAAGACAATCAACAAAGAAGGGAATCTAAGAAAGTCTTACAAAACCCTTCACAAAAGCTATCAAAGCTATCAACTTCCTTCCTTCAATCTTCCTTCAACCTTCAAAAAGGTTCTTCAAATCTCCCAGTTGTTATGGATGTTTTCCAGCCGTAAACGGATCCGGATTTGTGGAAAATTCAACCCTTTTTATAGGAAAATTACCTCCCAAAGATAAAAGATCTTAGAAAGATATTTTCCCATAAAATAGGAAAAATATATGAGCTGAATTATCTTCTTCCTTCCAGAAATCCAGCCTAAAAATATAAGATCCTCTTTCCAAAAATAAAAGATCTCAGCCAAAAATAAAATATATCTCGCCGTGTCCAAGGTATTCGCCTCGGTCGGGACGCTCCTCTGGATCACCTCGGTCGAGATGGTACTGTAGCTGACCGAGGTGGCTCTAAACTGAATGTGAAATCTCTCAAATCTGGTCCAAAGTAAATCTTTTATCCAATTCCATGCTTCCTGGATTCTTCCTTAAGCTCCTGAATGTAGCTCCAATGACTCCTTAGCTCCTTTAGCTCCATTTTGATGCAAAACGTGCCATTTTACCTACGATTACAACGAAACTTGGTGTAGACCTCGATTCCCGCAAAGGTAGATGAAACACGATATAATCACATAATATACATCCAAACATGCAGATTATTGAAGATAAAACGTCTAACCAGGTCCCAAAATATAGACTATAATTCATGCTATCAAAATACCCCATACTTAGCCCTTGCTTGTCCTCAAGCAAGTTCCAAATCTAAAATACAAGATAGAATGGATTATAAGTCATAAAGATCAATAAAAAAGTCTTTCAAAACATTTTAATGGTGTGTTATGTTACGCTCAGGATGTGATACGCAATGGGTTTTAAATTTATATTCTCGTTATATTTATCCTAACTCCTAGCGAACCCGCAGTGTACGGGACGTTTGTAGTAGGGATAGTATTCCGAGGTCGAACACAAAGACTAAGGTGAGATTGATTCGATTTATGATTAAGTTTAGTAAAGATCTAGGTTAAGAAAAAGGAAAGAAATAAAGAAATGAAAATCTCAATATTTTTGGTTGGTTTTTAGGTGATCAATCAAAGATCACAAATCATGCAAAATGAACAATCAACTAAGCTACGAATCAACACAATCAAACAAGCTAAACGAGATATAGATCAAAGAGTAGAAAAGCGGATTCTAGGGGTTGGAAAGTCCGGTTATGGCATAGGACTCAAGCTATCTAATCATTCCTTGGATTAACTATGATATGTTGGGAGTGAGTGTTTCTAGATTGGGATCAATTACCTGGTAGGTCTCATGGTCCACTAGTCCATCCCTAAGATCTCATCACCGGGTAAGTCTCTAAGAACCTAAGGGGCGGAATTCTACACAAACCGGATTGACACCTAGAGATCTAACCTATTCTTACCGGATAAGTCTCCAAAGGGTTAATCCTAAGCAACTATCCTAGCACACTCAGTCCAATAACGGCTATGAGGCTCACCACTACCTAAGGTTTGTCATCTTTGGAATCTAAGAGTAAGGGTTACCGGTTAAGTCTCTCCTAACACTTAGTTGCTAACACTAGGTCACCCTAGGATAGATTTAACTCAACAAACACTAGGATTTCAACATTCTAGCAATCTAAAGCTAGATCCATCGAACCAGGGAGAATCACGGGGTGTTCTACCAAGTCCACGGCCGTGGTTTGGCAAGAACAAACCGTGGATCCTAACAGAGGCTACATCCAAGTGAGTAACTCATCCAAGGTCAAATCTAAATCCATCCTATCATAGTCCTAGCCATAACCATTCTTTCCTTACCCTAGAATCACATCTATTTAGCCTACAACATTCATCATAGCAATCGAAATCATCAAACATAAAATCATGGCTTCCATTTGCAAGATAATGAAGAGAAGGAGATGAAAAAGTGAAGTAAACAAAACCAAGCTGGAAATGGAATTAGAATGACTCACAACCCTTCTTAAAGAAGGTTTAAATGGTTCATACAACTCTAGAAATCGATTCCGAAATTCTTCACTACAAAGCTATCAAAGTCTATCAATGGTGTGTTCTTCTTCTTCTCTAATGGAGCTCTTCTCCAATGGTAGCTTCCTTCTCCTTCTCCTCCAAAGAATCTTCTTGTTGAGAGAATATTTTGATTGGATGATAGTGGATAATGGAGAGCTGCTCCAAGATGATTCTCTCAGCCAATGCAGGACCACTTTTATACTACAACTTTGCAAGAGCTGGCCAAGAGATCGTGGCACAGCTGTCACGAAAACCTGGCAAAATCCACGGACAGTTCCACGGCCGTGGACTTCCAGTGAATCGTGGTTTGGACCTTCAGCTTTGCCTTTGATCATTAAGCTTCGATTCGGTGCATGGCTTGTGTTGGTAAGGTTCCATGAGTCCTCATTAGCCTCTAGCTTGCATCCTAATGAGTCTGAGGGTGTGTCATCTTGATGAACGATCCTCAAGCGTATCGTTTTAGCTCCTAAATCTCCCAAAATACCTACAAAGCAATGCACAAGTCCGTGTAGACGTCTATCTCGACAAAATACGTGAATTGAGTGCAAACGTCGTGAACTAGTGTTAAACCATACATGAATGAGTGAGAAATCTATCTAAATGTTTTCCTAAACCTAAGTCATAAATCGTGTTATCATGCTACAATCATAGATTACTCTAAGAGAATGCTTCATGGAATTTAAAATCAAAATATGCTCAAAACATTTTATAAATATAAGAAAGTTGTTCATCTTTGCATAAAATCATAGAATGCATAATAAATCATATTTATCGAAATCAATCATGTATAATCCAGTTTAAACCACCAAGTCAATCAACAAGCTCGAGGTCTCAAGGGCTTTCCAAATGAAAGGTCAAAGAAACGTGTGAGGGTGGGATGTATTTAGGGAATGTGGTGCTAGAATCCGGGAAAAGGATCTTTACTTCACTTCCTTTGAACTTCAACATCTTCCACCAATAAGCTTTGCTTATTTACTTTTTACTTTACTTTTTGGGATGCATGGACAGAGGTGCACAATAAACGAAGCCTAGGAAATCAGCAATCATCAATTTCTCGAGATGCCTCAAACCCTTGATGCACATACCATGACCCGTTAGGAATATCGCTCAATCCGACTTTGGCAAGACACAAACACCCGGCTATGTGAATGGTGCCGAGTTACTCATCATCATGATTGACTTTCCCAAACCTATTTGTTTCTTTCTAACTTTCAGTCATCATCTCAACTTTTCTTTCACTTGCTTTTCACTTTTGCTTGCTTCCAAATTCCTGGATAGGTAAAGGGAGGCAAATATGTATATGAGGGGCTAAGCATGATCAAGAAGAAGAAGAGAAGAGAATGAATTGTCTTGGTCTTTCCAGGAAGAAAGTGAGAGAACTCATCATGTGGTGTCAACCTTCAAATTCAACATAATTTGGATAAAAACAAAGTATTAAACATGCCAAAATTTCAAACAAAGCACTTAGCAACTTAAACATATCATAAAACCTTTCAAACATATAAAGATTTCAAAACCAGTCAGCAAACAAAAATCATCACTGAGGTCACATCCAGATAAGAAGCACAAAAATCGTTTCAAAAACTGTTCCAGTTAAGCCACCTCGGTCGAGATGATCTAAGTCAACCGAGGTACTGCACCTCGATTGGTCAGAGTCACATCGGTCGAGGTCATAAAAAAATTTTTCTTAACTAGTTTTTGACGTTTTTCGCAATCAAATAACATGTATGCATGCATGTAGTCTCAGATAAGCATATAGAGCAAAATAAAACATAAATATCCATCGAGTCAAGTCATACATCCACATAAGTCAAATAATACATCCAAATACCCCATACTTGGGACACATTGTCCCAATGGGTCAAAATAAGTCTAAGAAAACAGAATACTCACCGGAAAAAGCTGAGCTGCATAATAAATAAATAAAGAAAATCATGCAAGCTCTCAATAATCCCGATCCAGTGGTGATGGTGGTTGCACGTACGGGTACTGAGATGGGTCGAAAGGATAGCCCATGACATGCTGAAACTGAATCTCAGCCATCGTGTGCTGGTAGTGTAGTCTCTCCTGTATCTCTCTGATATCCAAGGACAAGGCAGCGTAGGAATCTATCATCTGATCCGTCAGATCATCGATCCGACGATGAGCAACTGGATCCCTCTGTCTGCGTACCCTACGCCTAGCAGGACGTGTTGGTGTTGCAGTTGGCTCCTCCTCTGTCTCGTCGTCGTCTAGATCAATGACCGGCGCACTAGTCCCAGCTGTATCTATGCCCGTATCCATGGCAGCACCGTCATCCTCATCATCATCCTCATACTCCTCAGCCTCATCCTCGTCCTGTCTCGGAGCTGCTGCATCTTTGGCATCCTCCATAAGCGGAATCCATGCGGTCTGCCAGTAGTGCGGGTCGTAGACAGAGAGCTGACCACCTAATATCCTGGGGTGCAGTCTGCTCCCAAGGCATCGCCACATATGGCATAGTAAGAACGCGAGGAACCAGTATCCTCCGAGTGATCATCTCCTGAAGCCCGAGCGGCTTGGCAGCCGCCACCATAGTGCATGCACTCAGATCCATGTCCATGTAACTCGCTATGTGAGTCACTATCCCTCCGCAACAGATGTCTCCCTTCGCCTTCGCCTTGATCTTGTGGAGATCCTCTGCTAGCATAACTCCAAAATCCGGAACTCCTCCGGTCACCATGCAGTACAGACTCAGCAGCTCACCCTGTCTGATCTTCTAGGGCATCTCAGTACGCGCCAGAAGAGTCTCGCTAAAGATCTTGTGAGCAAGTCTAAAAGCCAGGTGAAATATAATCCGCTCCTTGGAATCTCCAGGTCGCCACCTGTCAGCATGCTCAACCACATGAGCAATTTGGCCCCAGAACTCTCGAGCTATAGCTCGAGATGGAAAGTCAGCATCTGTGGGGGCCAGGAAGCCAAAGATGTCCCGCTAGTGGTCCATGGGAACTAGATAGTTCTGGTTCATCAACCGGTACTTGATGGCGCATTCGGTGGGCAAGTAGGTGACGGAGCTAACAAACTCCAAGGTCGGCTCAAGGTAGGCCGGAGCTCTAATCTCAGTAAACTGCTCCAGCCCCACTACAGATATCATCCGCCTCAAGTCCTCATCCACATAGAGGCAATCAAAAGCGGGAATGTCCAGAAACCATGGTGCAACCACTAGAAGTGCCGCTATGCGGTCATAGTTGACCTAGTGTCGCTCATGGATCACCGGTATAGAGCGGCGTGAAGAAGAAGAAGGAGAAGGGGAGGATTTGTCTCTCAAACCAACTGCCTATCATAACTCATCTTTTCTGTACTCTGTCAGACCACCTCGGTCTCTCTGACAATTCTCAAGAACACCTCAGCCGAGGCACAGGCCGACTGGACCGAGGCGAAGCGCTGTGCGATCGATTCTCTCAAAAATCCAGTTCTTTTCCCCCAATATCACTACCAAAGGTTCCTATGGGGTACTTAATCCTTTTTCAGCAAAATGCAGGGGCAACGAAAGCCCAAATCGAATGAAATCAGTGGAAAAAGAAGAAGTTAGGGTTTTTTCGATTTTACCCTAGATTTGGTCGATTTGGTTCGTTTTCGCTGCAGATTGAAGGTTGCAAATCGATCCTCTACCCTTCCCTTGCAGTTTAGAAGCGAGAATCGTCGAAAACGGGTGAAAATCGAAGAAGCAAGGCGAGATGTGCGCCGCGGTCGAGAAGGAGGTAGAGGGAAGAGAGAGAAATCTCAGCCCCCTTTTATACCCTTTTTTGGAACTGCTGTCACCTCGGTCGAGATGGTCTCAACTGGAACGAGGTGTACGGACCGAGGTGGGTCTTCAGTAACCCTAGTCGCCTCGGTTGCTCAAGAATCATCTCGGTCGAGGTACTGTGACAGCAACCGAGATGTGTCTCAGTCAAACTCCGTCTTCTCAAATTCTCGAACTTCTGTCCATCCAATGTTGCTCCTGGGTTGTATTCCTTCCTTAGATGTCACCTGTTGTCTGTCTAGGACGCCAAAAACAAAACAAAGCAAAGTAAAAGCAAACTATCTAAAGCTAGACTAGAAAAAGGGAAAACAAAGTAATATCTTGGGTTGCCTCCCAAGAAGCGCTTGATTTAAGGTCGCTAGCTGGACCGTACGGTATCCCTAAACAAGGTATAGTGGTGCAACCTCCTCAACCGGGACTTCCGGTTTGTATTTCTTAAGTCTATGACCATTGACCTTGAAGCTTCCACTTGTTTCTCCCCAAATCTCAACTGCACCATAAGGGAAAACATGTTTCACAACATAAGGTCCGGTCCATCTAGATTTCAACTTACCTGGAAAGAGGCAGAGGCGGGAGTTGAAGAGTAGAACTAAGTCTCCTTCTTTAAGCTCCTTAGGAATGATACGCTTGTCATGCCATTTCTTCGTCCTCTCTTTATAGATCTTGGCATTCTCATAAGCGTTCAAACGCAACTCCTCCAGCTCATTGATATCCAATAGCCGCTTCTCACCGGCTTCCTTGATGTCGAAATTCAACCATTTGATCGCCTAATACGCCTTGTGTTCTAACTCAACGGGCAAATGACAAGACTTCCCATATACCAAATTATAAGGGGTGGTACCAATGGGATTCTTGAATGCGGTCCTGTAAGCCCAAAGAGCATCGTCCAACTTCATGGACCAATCCTTCCTCGTCCTAGAGACGGTCTTCTCCAAGATTGCTTTAATTTCTCTATTTGAGATCTCGACATGTCCACTAGTTTGAGGGTGATAAGGGTTTGCTACCTTGTGGGTTACCCCATACTTTGATAAAAGTGCCTTAAACTTTCGGTTGATGAAATGCGTCCCTCCATCGCTGATGATGATGCGTGGAGTCCCAAAACATGGAAAGATAGTCCTGTTAAAGAACTTCACAACCACCATGGCATCATTAGTGGGAGAGGCAATGGCTTCAACCCATCTAGAGACTTAGTTTACAGCTAGGAGAATGTAGAGGTTTCCTCCGGATGATGGGAAAGGTCCCATGAAATCTACTCCCCATACATCAAAGATCTCAACCTCTTGTATGTTATTGAGTAGCATCTCATTCCTTCTAGATAAGTTCCCTGTTCTTTGGCATGCATCACAAGAGACAACAAATGTTTGCACGTCCTTAAATAATGTAGGCCAAAAGAAACCTAAACGTAATACCTTAGCGCATGTCTTGTTGGCGCTAGCATGCCCTCCACAAGGAAGTGAGTGACAATGCCGTATGACACTATTAACTTCATCTTCCGGAATGCATCTTCGAAGCATCCCATCCGGACCTCTCTTGAATAGCAGCGGTTCATCCTAGTAGTAATGGCGTACATTCTTGAAGAACTTCTTCCTTTGAGCGTACGTCAATCCGGGTGGTATTTCCTGGCAAACAAGATAATTAACAATGTCAGCATACCAAGGTCCTTTATTATCAGAAATTTGGTGGAGGGAATGCTCCACCAACTGAGGATATATGTCAGAGAAGGGAGTAAGAAGTTTGTTATTCTCAAAAGTCTCAGTTGACATCATCTCGCTTTCGACCTTGGTCGATGTACAAAGAGGTTGACCGAGATGTTCTTCAGTCACCTCGCTTGGTCCAGAAAGTACCTCGGTCGAGGTACTGCAACTAGAACCGAAACTGGAGATCTTCTTCTCCTGGATTAGTCTTTCAATTTTAGCTCTTGGATCTTTTTCCAGCGCCTTTAAGCTCCGTATATCTGCATCACAAGAAGCATCTATACCTTCCTCCATTAAGCTAAAACTAATAACTTTCTCAAGTGGATCTTTAATAAGGATAGAGCTCACCAATTCTCTTGATTCTTCTTCATCATAGATGTTGAAGATATCATCTCCTAGCTGCTCTCCCTTCATTGCCGCAAGTAATGCAAATTCACTTCATCTCCGCCAATGTTGAATTTTAGCTTGGCGTTCTTACAATCCACATTGCAACCCGAAGTTGCTAGAAATGGCCTTCCGAGAATAATAGGAACGGGATAATCTGCGGGAATGTCAAGTACAACAAAGTCTATAGGTAAATAGAAGTTACCTAACTTGACCGGAACGTCCTCCAAAATGCCCACGGGATGGGTAATGGAGCGGTCCGCTATGTATAACCGTATCTTCATCGGCTTGGGCTCTCCAAGTCCGATCTTAACACATAGCTCCAGCGGGATGATGCTCACGCTGGCTCCTAGATCACACAAGGCTTCACAAGTGACATCCCCAACTTGAATGGGAATGCAAAACGAGTCGGGATCTCTTAGTTTGGGTGGCATCTTCTACTTCATGATTTGAATGAGCTCCGAGGATTTAGATGTCATCCTTACTTCACCAAAGTCTTCCAACTTCCTCTTCCTTGATAGAATCTCTTTTAAGAACTTCCCATAGGCGGGCATCCCTAGAATAGCATCAAGGAAAGGGATATTAATGTGTAGTTTATTCATCAAGTCAATGAACTTACCAAAATGCTTGTCTAGATGTGCTATGGCCCTTGACTGGGGGAATGGAAGTGGTGGTTTATATGCAGGAGGTGGAATATAAACTTCAGTTTTCTCCTCCGCTCTTTATGGCTCCGCCTCGGTTGGCATCTCGGCCGAAGTGTTCTTCGACTGCACCTGGACCGAGGTGGTTTTCGTATGTACTGGCATTGACCGAGGCACTGGATTTGCAGTCTTCAGTCCACTCCTCGTCGTTATTGCCATAATATGTCCCTTAGGGTTGCTTTCCGTCCTTGCTGGAAGCTTCCCTGGATCTCTTGGCGCTTCATTCGCCTTGTTAAAGAATTATTGTTCTAAGGCTTTTTGTGCCTTCGAAAATGAAGTCATGGATGTCTCTATAGAGTTAAGCTTGATCAAGATGGCCTCCAGCACCGCATCTTTCTTTTCCGGCTGGGACGAACTCGATCCTTGATCCTGGCTCTTCAATGGAGTAGAAGAAGAAGAAGAAGAAGAAGAAGAAGAAGAAGAAGAAGAAGAAGAAGAAGAAGAGAGGAAAGGATTAGAGGAGTCATTCGAATTGGAGTTAGAGTAAGGGTTACCCGAATTTTGGTTGTTTGCCCTCCAATTATTGTTGTTGGATCCTCTATTATTGTTGTAGTTGTTGTTCCGGGAACCGTTGTTGTTACGGTATCCATTGTTGTTCCTTGATCCTTGATCTTCCTTCTTGTTTTGAGCAACTAAGAGTTCCTTCAATTGCTTCACATCATTCTTCAATGAAGTGAGTTGATCATTGTTAGGTGGAGCATCTTGAAAGTTGACTCTTTTAACTCCACCTTCAGCTCCTTGGTGGGAGTATTTCTCCATGTGCAAAGCTTGCTTCTCTATGAACTCCCAAGCTTCGTCAATCGGCATGTCCATGAACGTGCCGGCGGATAGTAGTTGAAGGTTGAACTGGGTGTTTCCGTCCAGTCCCTTGAAGTATATCTACAACAACTCTATCTTTGGAATCCCATGATGTGGGCAATCCAAAAGGATGTCTTTAAATCTCTCCCATGACTTGGACAAGCTCTCCTTGTCCTTCATGATGAATGCATTAATCTTCCCTCTCATTTCAGCGGTTTTAGAGGGGGGAAAGAATTTAGTCAAGAACTCCGTCGTCATCTCCTCCCAAGTATTGATTTTTCCTAGAGGAAGAGATTGATACCAAGTAAGCGTTCTATCTTTCAAAGAGAAGTAGAAAGGCCTTAGCTTGTAATTGTTGTTTTCCAGCCTTGAAGGTCTCAAGGTCTCCATCAAGATCTCATAGTTTTGTAGATGTTGATGCGGAGATTCCCTCTCTAGCCCTCCAAACTGGCATTGGCGAATCATGGAAAGAACTTGCGGTCGAAGTTCATAGTCATGGTCCGCTGGATCACCTAGGTTGACTCTTGGACGCCTCAGTTGCTGATTGGGATCCATCCTTTGCCCTAGGGTCTGTGGAATACCTGTAAAAAGAGCATATCGGACCGGCATCCGAGGTGGAAGTATCTCGGCCGGGGCAGCAGGTACTAGATTTTGCCTCGGTCGAGGAACTGGAGCTGGTCGAGGTAGATATTGGTCCCGTAAAGTGGCCATATCTGCTTCGATCACTTCCGTCCTTGCGCGAGTTTCTTCCTTTTCCTGTCGTAATTCTTCTTTGCTGAGGCGTAGTTGTTCCAATGCCTCCTTCAATTCGGCCTCAAGATTGCGATCGTCTTGATTGGCCATCTTCGCTTCTTTCAAGCGTCTTTTGTATGTCTTTTCTGGTTCGGGATCGTAAGGAACGATTTCCTTCCCAGCACGAGTTCTTCGCATAAACCTATGAAAAAAAACTTGCGAAAGTCACTCAAGTAGAGTGGTTAGTAGAAACAGGGGCAAACGCCCCGAAAGCCAACCGCAACCGGCTCGGTCTAGACCAAGTCCCCGGCAACGGCGCCAAGAACTTGTTCGCTCCAAAAGGTGTGTACAAGCTTTAAATTTATAACCCAAGACTTAAGCTTAAAACAAGGATGCGAACCCGCAGTGTATAGGTCAATCGTAGTAAAAAGCAAGAAATTCCGGGGTGTCGATCTCAGGGACTTGATGAAACAAAGCAAGTGTAGGTTGTCTATGTAATTACTAACCACAAAAGTGATTAAAGCAATCAAAGATGATAAAAAGTCAATTAAGGAAATATGCAATTCTAGAGATTAAAGCATCTAGTTGTGGTTCCAACTCAAGATCTAAAGATAAGCGGACAAAGCTGAGATTTTGCAAAGGGAAGGTGTTACTAAAGTGGAATAGATCACCGGGTAAGTCTCACTACTCACTAATCCCAAACCGTAACTCCTATCACCGGGCAAGTCTCAAGGAATTAAGGAAAAGAACTATAACCTCAAACCAACACACCACCTAAGGGAATAGAATCAACCTTTACCGGGTAAGTCTCAGGCTAACTCACAAAGATGGAATGAAAGCACACTCAAACCCCAATAAATGATAAACCTTTATTAAATACACTTATGATCATGGGTAAACAAACAAAGGAATTACCGGGTAAGTCTAATCCTAAGCTTGCATTGAACCAGGAAAGGTATAATAAGGATAGAATTTGGCAAACTCTAACACTTAACTCTCAGTTTCGGATCAGATAAGTCACCTCGGTCAATCAAATTCCACCCCGGCCGAGATGTTCATCGACTGAGCGAGATGTTTTAGGGTCAAGGATAAAGACTCAAGCTTTTAGGGTCCTACTGGAATTTAAGATTATTCTATCATTGTTTTTCCCACAACCTTCAGCCAATCACCCTAGAATCACACAAAGAAATTAGCCAATCATCATCATGAAAGCGATAATCAAATATAAGGGAAGAAGGTGAATAATTGAACACAAAAACCTTAAGAACAAGGCTTCAATAACTGAATCAATTATCAAACAACAAGCGTTCCTTGGATCAAAATCCAACAAGACAATCAACAAAGAAGGGAATCTAAGAAAGTCTTACAAAACCCTTCACAAAAGCTATCAAAGCTATCAACTTCCTTCCTTCAATCTTCCTTCAACCTTCAAAAAGGTTCTTCAAATCTCCCAGCTGTTATGGATATTTTCCAGCCGTAAGCGGATCCGGATTTGTGGAAAATTCAACCCTTTTTATAGGAAAATTACCTCCCAAAGATAAAAGATCTTAGAAAGATATTTTCCCATAAAATAGGTAAAATATATGAGCTGAATTATCTTCTTCCTTCCAGAAATCCAGCCTAAAAATATAAGATCCTCTTTCCAAAAATAAAAGATCTCAGCCAAGAATAAAATATATCTCGCCGCGTCCAAGGTATTCGCCTCGGTCGGGACGCTCCTCTAGATTACCTCGGTCGAGATGGTACTGTAGCTGACCGAGGTGGCTCTAAACTGAATGTGAAATCTCTCAAATCTGGTCCAAAGTAAATCTCTAATCCAATTCCATGCTTCATGGATTCTTCCTTAAGCTCCTGAATGTAGCTCCAATGACTCCTTAGCTCCTTTAGCTCCATTTTGATGCAAAACGTGCCATTTTACCTACGATTACAACGAAACTTGGTGTAGACCTCGATTCCCGCAAAGGTAGATGAAACGACGATATAATCACATAATATATATCCAAACATGCAGATTATTGAAGATAAAACGTCTAAACAGGTCCCAAAATATAGATAAAACGTCTAGTAAAATGAATACATCTTGATGCTTAAACTGCTACTTTGGAGGAGAGATTGAGAGTCTCAAACGTGACTCCACTAGTTGGTTCACCCAGATATGGTTGGATCGTCTTTATTATGAATGCTAGTGTAAGATCGAAGGTGTAAACGAAGATCACTGAGAGAAAGCAAACGAGCAACCGGTTGCTATTTGCTTTAATGTGACAACCTTAATCTTTTAACAAAGTGAATTGCAAAATGAAATTCTAAACAACCGAGAGCTATCTGTTTTTTATTGATATGTCAAGCCAAATTTTCTATCTTAACAAGGCAACCACATCTTATTAAAATGGTTGTTGAATGCATCAATACACATTCAAAATCCCACTTTTTCATCCACTAGTTCTAACCACCATAAATGATGCAAACGGACTTGACATTTTTTTCAATTCAGTCGCAAAATGATATTCGGTGGTTAGAGTTGTTACTTTGTGATTAATATTTGTAGATATGACTATTTTCTAGATAATACTATATTTTATCATTAATAGTTACTAGAAGATAACATTTTATTATCTAATAAATATATCTCTCGTATTATATCAAATATTTACAATATACACTCGTATATTATATCTCTTTTATTAAACGATCTATTATATCAAGCCAATGGGTTTGATCTCTTAGGACCCAATTATTTTTAGCAACATATTTTATTATATAAAATACATAAGTTATAATTGGAATCTAGCAAAATGTTATGACTACCTAATATCATCGGATTATATATTTCTATGTATCGTCCTAGAATACAATTAGTAAATGCACCTTAGGGAAAATGACACAATTCCTTCAATCTTCTACTTATAATTTACAACAAGTGTGCAATGTTAAACTCCTTTTTCACTTATTGTCTTTACTTGACTATATGATCAAAAAAATATTTGCCATCAAATATATTTCTTGAACTCTTGAGATCAAATTGTTAACCTTGATGATTATTACTAATCTATTTGAGTGTGCGCACACATTTTCACAGTTCTCACTCTTCAAGTGGTCGAGACACCAATCCTTTCTAAATGCATCACGTCATACATGAAATAGGAGGACATATCCGATCTTACAAGATTGTAGCTCTCACTTAAATTTTAGATATCCCAACCATTGCCTTTATAACTTCTTTTTATAGTCGGTGTTTGACAACGTCAAAGATCATTCACTATTATGAATATATTTATGACTATGTAATCAGTTTATATGAAGTCATAAGATCGGGTTGTCCGATATGTATCTCCATACACATCTATGTAATCGATTAAACCTTTTTATATCCCTATAACACATGAAACATGTGTTTATCAATTGATCTCACAATAGAGTATATTATACAATCATTTTATCTAGGCTAATGACTTGAACTATGGACTTTAATACAAAACTAATAAACATTATCCATCACACATAAAAATTATCAAAAGAAAATTCTAATGTACTTGAGCCCTGTGGCTCTAGTATGACTATCATGCTTGAGTCTACTCATGGGCTCCGTCAACGAGTCTCCAATGTTATCATATATGTGCAATTTGCAAACCTTCACTTCACATCTATCAACATAATGTCGGATAATATGGTGTTTCTACATAACGTTCTTGGAGTTGGAGTTGAAGTTATGTTCCTTTTCTTGACAAATTGGGCCATTGTTGTCACAATAGACATCAAATGCTTTAGATGTGCTAGGAATACACCAAGCTCAGCTATGAACTGCCTAATCCAGACAACTTTCTTGGTTGTTTCTCCAACCACTATATACTCTACTTCCATTGTAAAATTTGCTACTATACCTTGCTTTTGGCTCTTAGAACTTAGTGATCCTCCTTTTAGAATGAAAATGTATCCAAATTGTGACTCAAAATCATCTTTGTTTGTTTGGAAACTTGCATCAGTATAGCCTTTGACGACTAATTTGTCATCGCCTCCATAAACCAATAAATCATTCTTAGTTCTTCTGAAGTACTTAATGATGCTCTTTATCATGGACTAATGTACCTCACCAGGATTAGATTGGTATCTACTACACACGCTTAAAGATTAGATTTGTATCTACTACAAATGCTTCCGATTTATGTATCATTAGATAGATATACCCACATATACTAAAATCGTTAGTAAAAGTAATGAAGTATCGATAGCCATTTATAGCTTCTATACTCATAGGACCACATACATCAGTATGTATGAGGGCTAAAGAAATGATAGACCTCTCGCTTGAGCTAGTGAAGGTGGCCTTGTCATTTTTCCTATTAAACATGAATCACATGTATCAAATGATTCTAAATCAAATGATTTTAGGATTCTAACCTTTTGGAGTTCCTTCATGCGATTTATACTATGTGACATAGACGACAATGTCATATAATAACTTCTTTTGATTCATTCGGTTTTTCCTTTTTCGATTTTACAATGTATATTTCAGTTTCGAGATCTAGTATGTATAGTCCCCTACTATTCATCGTCTCTTGAGCATAAAAATATGAATATTATAGATTGACAACCATCTATCAATGATGAATTTATAACCCTCTCAAATCAAAACAGAAGTTGAAATTAAGTTATTAGTAATGCAAGGAACAAAATAACAATCATATAGTTCTAAATCTAAGCCATAAGGCAAATGTAGACTATAATCTCCAATGACAAGTGCAACGATTCTTGCTTCAATTCCAACTCGAAGATCCACCTCGCATTTCTACAACTCTATTCTATTTCTTAGACATTGCATATTCGAAATAATGTGAGATCCACATTCGGTATCTAATACCCATGAACTAGAACTAGTGGACAAAATTTCAACGACATAAATACTTGAAGCAAGACGTTCCCTTGCTTCTTATCTTTCAAGTACTTGGAGCATTTTCTCTTATACTACCCCTTTCCTTTGCAATAGAAGCAATCGTATTCAACAACGACCTTTACTTTGGGAATGTTGGCCATAGGTTCAACAACTTGCTTGTCCTTCCTGATTATTGTGTTTCTTTTGGTGTCCTTTCTTGAATCTCTTTTGGTGTTCAACAACTCCCTTGCTTCTTATCTTCCAAGTACTTGGAGGATTTTCTCTTATACTACCTTTTTCCTTTGCAATAGAAGTAATCGTGTTCAACAACGACCTTTACTTTGGGATTGTTGGCCATAGGTTCAACTGCTTGCCCTTCCTGATTATTGTGTTTCTTTTGGTGTCCTTTCTTGAATCTCTTTGTTTTGACCCCCTAAACTTCTTTCTTCGGGTCACCCATAATGTTCTGCTTAAATGTCTTGAGCATTACATGTATCTCATTAAGGGATTTGTCCATGACATTCATATAATATGTCGAACGTAAATATGCAAAGTCATCATGGAGAAAGTTGAAGATCATATCCGTCGACGTCTCCAAAGTGAAATTGTTACCAAGTTGGGTCATTTTGTCAAACAAGCCTATCATGTTATACACATGTGGACCAACTGGTTTCCCTTGGACGAGTTTATGGCTCTTGATAACTTTTAAGGTCGGGTACCTTTCAAGCTTTGCTTGTTTCTTGAACAAAGTTCTAAGGTTAGTTATCATGGTGTATACATCTTGATCCTCAAACCTTTGTTGAAGACCATGTTCCATAGCAGCCAACATCAAACATGTGATGCTACGAGAATCACATGCATAATGGATTAAATAAAGAATAGTAAAAGGAATACTCTTGATGCGTAAACCGCTGCTTTGAAGGAGATTAAGAACCTCAAACGTGACTCCTCTAATTGGCTCATCCAAGTATAGATATGGATCACCTTTATCTTGAATGGTAGTTCAAGATTGAAGGCGTAGAGATTAAAAAGTGAAAGAAACTTAAGTAACTGAGTGCTATTTATTTTGCTTTGACAACCTCAATCTTTTAACAAAGCGAATTATAAAATGCAATTCTAAACCACCGATAACTTTTTGTTTTTGATTGATGTGTCAAACAAAAGTTGCTTTCTTAACAAAGCAACCACGTCTTTTTAACTCGATGACGGTTGAATGTATCAATATACATTCCAAATCCCACCTTTTCAACCACTAACCGACTTGACCTTTTCTTCAATTCAACCGCAAAATAATATTTGGTGGTTAGAGTTGTTAATTTGTGATTAATATTCATAGATATAATTATTTCCTAAATATATATCTTTTATCATTAATATATACTAGAAGATTGTAAGAGCCTTGGTTGCCGAGTTGTTGAGAGTGAGTGCTGGGGACCTAGATTGTGCCTGATCCTCCCCTGCGTGACCCAGAGGCCGCCCCTGCGGTTTGTCTGGGCCTCACTTGCGCCTCCCTAAGCCGCCCCTACGGTTTAGGTGTGTTGTAGCCGTCTTTGTTGACTCTTGACCCGTGTTTTACTCTTTCCTTCCTCTATAAGTTTCTTCTCTCTTCTTCCTGATGAGGGTTACCCTCCATAGCTTCATCTTCTCTCCCTCATGTTCATCTTCATCTTCTTTCCTCCTTCGATCTCTTTCTTGATCTTCTTGGATCCTTGTTGAGTTTGTGTGAGTTTGAGTGTGGCTTTTATTGTGCATGCTGATGATGATACATGTGGATGCTGATGTGCTTGTGATTGAGCCAGCCTTGAGGTTTTGGTGAGGTTTAACTTGGTGAGTCCTTCCTCCATCTCTTCTTATCTTGCTTCTCTTCTTCTTTTCTTCATCTATAACGTAGGTTCCACAAGTTTGATCTGGTGGCAGCCTTGATTGGCTTCATTTGATGTATATATGTATGTTTATGTATGCGCTTGGTTGCTGGCTGAAGAAGGAGTGAAGAGATTCGAGTGAAGAAGTGAAGAGGAGATGAAGGTGTGCCCTCTACACACCAGCCGCCCCAGCGCCACCTTACAGCCGCCCTAACACCACCTTGTCACCGCCCCTACGTCACCTTCCAGCCGCCCCTGCGGCCACCTACACCAGCTTGAGTTGACACTTGGTTCTGCAGGTGTGTCTTGCTTCTAGGCTTGCCTATGGTTGACATTGCCTCTTCCTTTCCTAGTGTGTGTGTGTGGGGTACCATGCTAGGTGTAGATGATAGCGTGTTGATGATGTTACGATCATGTTATGCCTTATACGGCTTTTGAGGATTATAAGTTGTGAGGTTTAGGTTGAGGATGATCCTATGGATCCCTTGGGTCTAGGTGTGACCCCTTTGATTGATAGGAGATTGATATATCTCCATGCCTTGTTATTGGGCAGTGTGCCTCTTAGGATTGGAGGTTGATTGTGGTTGAGTATTGTATGAGGTTGAGGTAAGTCCGTAGGACTTACTTAGCTACCATCCTTATATTGGGTGTTTGCATGGGTGGTTTGTGTGTTATATGCTTGATGTGATAACATGTGATGTCGATTATCATCGACCTATGTTTTACTTATCGCCCCGTATGCGTGGTTGTGATAACATTTCCCTTTCATCCCGCCGTGGAGTCTGGGAGGTTCTCTGACGTCAAGCCACCTAGTATACAGGAAGAGCGCAATCTACTCCCATAGGGTACACGGGTTGTGTAACCGACACTACTTCTAGATGGTTAGCAGGCCCAAAGGCCAAGGTGATATGTTCCTCGTGTCGTATAGTTTCATTTATCTATATATATACGATTTGAGTGAATGATTATTATATAAAGATATTAAATGGATAAATGTGTGGTAGCATGCTGATGTGTTTATCTTTCATGCTTGTGCTTGTGCTTATGCATTACCTTATATGTATGGTTAGCTAATGGTTTTAATACCATGTTGTAGATGCCTTACAGGATAGGCGTGTTGCTGAGTGATCTAGCAGGGTGGCAGGCCGATGACCTCTCATACATTAGGTGATTATGACTTTTGGGGTTGTTTATGTTTCCCTCCTGCGTGAGGATGATGTTTTGTATAACTCTTGTGTGAGGGTTATGTTTGATACGCGGCTATGATCTTGTTTACCCTTTTGGTTGTACAATTTATACAACTTTATGTATTTGTTTTATATCTGTCAATGTCATGTTGTAAGGTCCAGTGAACTTGTTGTCAAGCTAGGGTTAGAATCCATTGTGAGATCCTAGCCCAATGTGGAATGTCGTGGATTTGGGGTGTTACAAAGATAATGTTGTATTATCTAATAAATATAACTCTCGTATTATATCAAACCGAACCCTGAGACCGATTTGGACCTAAATCGAAAATTAGAAATATTATAACAAACCGAACCTATTAGAGTCGATTTCGATTGATTTAGGTTTTGGACCCAAACCGTACTAAAAATTAAAAGCTACAAATATTTAAATAATATTAAAAAAACTACAATGTAAAGTACAAATATATTCACTCTCATTTATCCCATGCAAAAATAAAAATATGAAATATCTAAATAAATTTATCTAGATAAAAATAACAATTTTTTAAATAAAAATCGGTTTTTGGTTTAGACTATCGATTTTGTGGTTGTTACCCGAAAATCGAACCAAAACATATTTTCTATAATATGTAGACTTAAAACGGAATATAAAATATCGGTTGTCGGTTCGGTCTAGACCGAAATCACTCGGCGGTAGGGGTGTCAATGGGTTGGGGTAGGGCTGGGCATGGGACGGGACGGGATAGGGGTCGTCCCGCGTCCCGTCCCGCAAGTTATTTGTGGGACGGGACGGGACTTATAACATTTTTTCTTCGTCCCGCGCGGGCCCTGTCCCATGTGGGACGAGACGGGACGGGACGGGACAAATCCCGCAAAAATTACGCACCGATTATATTTAATATGTATACTTGTTTTCTCTCGTGTTTAAAGACATAAATGATCGGGAAAAAAACTCGATACCGAATTATCGATTCATGACGCCTACATTAGTAGTTTATACATTGAAAACAAATTCAAATTACATCAAAATGTCTTACCGACTCACATTCAAAAAATAACAACAGATAATTTAATGAAAATTATATTTATTTAACTATCGATTACAATTGTGGTAATCCACAAATACAAGGGCGATGGAACCGACTAGAGCAAGGGTGTCAATGGAACGGACCAGAGCAAGGCGGCAAACGGACTAAATCAAGGGAGATCAGAAACTCTAGTATTTTAGATCCAACCGAATAAGTAGTAAAGAATGAGTGAATGAATGATGAAAAATCATCGATCTAATAATTTTAAAAATAAAAAAATATTTTTTAAAATTATAATTTATGTATATTATTTATCTATATAATATTTATAAAAATATAAAAATATTATTTATATATATGCGGGACGGGACGGGATTAACCGGGATGGGAAGTCTTCGTCCCGCGTCCCGTCCCGCAAATTTTTTGCGGGACGGGACGGGACGGGATACACATTTTTTTTTTCCAAATCTCGCCGGGATCGGGACGGGATCGGGATGGGATGCGGGACGGGACGAGATTAAGCGGGATTTATGCCCACCCCTAGGTTGGGGATTCCCTGAAATTCGCGGGTATTACCCGTCATGGGGATGGGGATGAGGATTTTAAACGGGGACGGGGACGGGGATGGATTAAAAATTGATTCCCCGCTTGGGTATGGGGACGGGGATGAAGATAGGGGTATTCGCCCCGCTCCCCGATCCGAACCCGAACCCGACGGGGAACCCTGACGAGGAACCCGACGGGGAACTCGGTGGGGAATCCGACAAGGAACCCGACGGGGAACTCGGTGGGAAATCCGACGGGGAACCCAAAAAAAATTGTGTTTGTTTTAGACTTTCATTGTAATTTCAAGTTTAATCGAAATTTATTCAAAAACTGTGTTTAGATTTAAATTGCCGATGATTTTTAAATTTCAAACTATATACACTTTTATCCTTTTAATAATTAAGAATATCATACTCATTCCTACAATCCTACTTGCATAAAAATGTATTTAACAAAATGTTTTAAGCTTATATTTTTGTATGATTATTACATGTGTAAATTATGTTAATGCTAAGTGAAGTAAGTGCTAACCTATTATGGTGGGCATGTTAATGGTGTTTGGGATAGTGATGGTTGAGAACAATTATGAATTGTTCTTTCTACTATTATTGATTTTGTTTGTAGGTTTTTAGGGTCTGATATTTTTCATGAGATTAGACATTGAATTCCAACATATTTTGATTTGTAGTTATAAATAGTTCTTTTTCTACTGTTATTGGTTTTATTTGTAGGTTTCTAAGGTCTGTTCTTTTTTCATGAGATTAGATAGTGGTGATTAAAAACAACTAAAATGCGCTGAATTTGATGAAGGGGTGCAACAGTGCAGCAAAATAATCCCTTACTTAGAGTAAATTGCAAAAGCAATTGTTAACAATTGTTAAGAATGCTTTGACTATCAAGGTGTTGGGGTGCACGTTGCGTACCTACTACCTACAGGGATGAGCATATATATACATAACAACATCACCACTTCATATATTGTAGTATATGTTGCATTGAGAATTAGTATTGAATACAAGCCACAATGATTATTCATATCAAGTCATCATTTAAATCCATAATAAGGATTTGATTTAGCCACACTTACTATGTTTAAAAAATATTCGAAAAAGCTAAATACACTTGAGGACAAAAAAATAAGGGGACGAGGAATTCCTCGATGGGGACGAATATCCGACATAAATGGGGAATTTTGTGGGGAACTTACAAAACTTTAAAATGGGAAAAATTAAACGGAGATGGGGATTCCCCGATGGAGACGAATATCCAACAAGGACGGGGATGGAGACAATTTTCAATACCCGAACGGGTATGGGGATGGGGACGGGGGCATTATACTAAACGGGGATGGGGATGAATATGGTACTTCCGACCCATATCCGACCCATCAACATCCCTACACGGTCGGTAAACCGAAAAGGTCATGCTCCGCCCTAGTAGATCCCGTTAACCGAAACCCATTGGTTCGGTTCAGAGAAAACCGCTCGGGAGCCTTAGGGCGTGTTTACTAAGGGTTTGAGTTTATTCGGGTTTATAAACTAACGAGTTTAAAAACCCAAATAAAAATAACCTCATCTTGAGAAGGTTATTTTTTACGGGTTTAAAAACTCAAATAAACTATCATTTAGTTTATAAACCCGCAAGGTAAACGGTTACACAAAATCAGCAAAGGTTTATAAACTATCATTTAGTTTATAAACTCGCAAGGTAAACGGTTACACAAAAATCAGCAAAGGTTTATAAACTATCATTTAGTTTATAAACCCGCAAGGTAAACACGCCCTTAGTTTCAATTGTTTTTGGTGCGCGCACCTCCGGGCCGGATCGGACGCTCTATCCGTTTCTTATTTTGGAAGGCGTAGACATAACGGGTCAGAGGGCCCAGATATAACCCGAACATCCTTATCGGGTGAACCAAGTATATCGTGCGCAAGCCAGGAGGAGCCACTCTTCCTCCCCATTCGCCGTCGACTTCGTAAAAGGTAACCCTCTCTCCTCCGTAGCCGAAGAGTCTACTCTTCTTCCTTCGTTGTCCATTTCCATTATAGAAGCCACATTATCTTTGTTTCCGCAGTTATTCGCTGATCTAGGGTTTTCTATTGTTCTTCTACGAGAAGTAGCTTTCTTTACGGTAAATATTGTGGTTTGAAAACCTGCAATTCTTCATTTTCTCACATCGATTTCACGCATCCAGAGTCCACTTTTGCAGTTCGTTGATTTTATGACGGGGTTACTGGAATATTGTTGCAAATTTTCAATTTTATGGTGCTTTACATGAAGATCGGTTTTTGTGAAATCTAGTCGATAATTTTTCAGTCATAGAACCTTGTGATTTAATTCCTCCGCTTTATTTTTAGGATATGTTATTTGCGGGATTGGGTAATTGAACAATATCTGTCTTGGCTGGCATTAATCCAGTTTGATTGGGGGTACAGTTAGGGTTTTTTATGGCTGACCGGAATGCTGCCCTTGCTCGTCCGGTGTGGGTGAAACAGGCTGAAGAGGCGAAGCTAAAGAGTGAGGCCGAGAAAGCTGCAGCTGCCAAGGCGGCGTTTGAAGCCACTTTTAAGGATGTAGAAAAGAGCAGGGAGAATGCTGCTTCCTCAGACAGTGAAGCTGAGGAGGCCGAGGAGCTAGCCAACAAGCCTATAGGGCCAATTGATCCGTCAAAGTGCTTAGCGGCTGGGACTGGTATCTCTGGTGGTGCAGCTGGTGCTCCGGCAACCTTGACTATCACCGCTAAGGATTCAGATGGAAGGAAAATTCCTTTTGGAGGTGCTGTGATCAAAGTCAAGGTTACTCCTGGACTTGGTGTCGGGGGATCGGATGTAGATGGTATTGTCAAGGACCAAGGTGATGGGACTTATTCAGCCACCTATGTTGTTGCGAAAAGAGGAACTTACATGGTTAATGTTGAGTGCAATGGAAAGCCAATTTCTGGTAGTCCATTCCCAGTGTTCTTCAGTGCAGGTAATTGTGGCGATTCATTGCTTTTGAATTTATCATATTATTGTGCATAACCTGATAATATGATCCACTTGAAGTAGATAATTATAAATTCCCAACACTATACTTAATGTGGGCATATAGGGACGAGGATGTGCAAAAGAATAACATAGATAGGTTGGCGACAGAAACTTGATGATCAATCAGATTGGAGCAATCATATCAGTTTACTATAATATCTTATGGAGTTTTTTCATTTATGCTAGGAGAATAGCTTATGCCTTCAACACCTCTTTTTGTACACTAAAGATTGCAAACCCATGCCATGTCAACATTATATCCTTATGCTTTTCTGCACGGGGAGCATATTGTGTCTGATGCTCCTTCCAGGAAAAATTGAGTTATGTCTGATATCCAATTGTCTATTGGTTTGTTTCCTTTCTTTTTCAGGAAATTCGACTGGTGGGGTTCTGGGCTTGGCTCCAGCCACAACATTTCCCAACCTTGTTAACCCAAATATGCCCAACATGCCCAACTACTCGGGTTCCGTCTTCCAGGCACAGCCTGGATTACTTGGGATGGTTCCTGGACTTGTTGCTGGTGCATCTGGTGGTGTGATTTTACCTGGAATTGGTGCATCATTAGGAGAAGTTTGTCGAGAGTATATCAATGGTCGATGCTTCAAAACGGATTGTAAGCTGAACCATCCCCCACAGAATATGTTGGTCGCTGCAGTGGCTGCTTCTTCCACAATGGGGACTCTAAATCAGGTGCCGATGTCTCCGGCAGCAGCTGCCATGGCCGCTGCTCAAGCAATCAAGGCTGCCCAAGCCTTTGAGGCGCACGCTGCTCAAATGCAAGCCCTATCGCAATCGACTAAGGATTCATCTGGTATTGATCCTCTTTTTTGACATGTATAAGTGCCATATATCCCTACAGTAGGTATTCACTATGTTTGGCATGAGCTATAACATTTTGGGGAGCTTTTTTTCTCTTCCCATGAAAAAAACACAAATTTTCAAGCTGAAGCTACTAAAAATATTATAGCTCATTTTAGTTTTTTGTCCAAACAAGCTTAATTTTCTTTTGTGTACTCTGGTATGAACCATCTTCATCCTTGATTTACGTTTGTCCTTTGTATGCTCCTTATGTATTTTCTTCGTGAAGAATATCTTAAATCTGTTTTTGCAGGTTCGGATATTGAGAAAGATTCTGATACCTTGAAGAAAACAGTTCAAGTAAGCAATTTGAGCCCAACTCTTACTGCAGAACAATTGAAACAACTGTTTGCTTGTTATGGCACAGTGATTGAATGTACCATCACTGATTCAAAACATTTTGCCTACATTACATACTCGAAACCTGAGGAAGCAACTGGTGCTCTGTCATTGAATAATATGGACGTTCGTGGTCGGCCATTGAATGTTGAGATGGCAAAGTCACTTCCTCAGAAACCCGCTGCCTCTTTGGCTTCTTCGTCACTTCCCCTCATGATGCAGCAAACAGTTGCAATGCAGCAAATGCAGTATCAGCAAGCATTGTTGATGCAACAAACAATTACTGCACAGCAGGCAGCTAACCGTGCTGCCACCATGAAGAATGCAACAGAACTAGCATCAGCTAGGGCTGCAGAAATAAGTAAAAAGTTGAAAGCAGAAGGTGTTGATATTACTGAAAAGGAAACAGAGACAAAATCTCGGTATGTTATGTGCATTGCTTCTGTAAATTCAGTTAAAAATCACTTGCTGTTTCTCTCGACCTCGTTGAGCAGTTAAATCGTGTCTAGTTCCTAGAAGAGGTGATACTCTTGTCAAGGTTCTTGAGTTGAGTCGTATTTCTGTTAAAGAATATTGAGACCTTCAGAGTTAATTTTGCTGGCATGTAAATAAGAAAAAGATATAGCTAAAGAATCCCCTTCCTTTTTGTCCTTAGGGCGTGGCTTGAACTTGCCTCATTTGTAATTTCTAAGGTAGAATATTCATCAACGTTATAGTATTGGGCTACATGGTCAGATAGAGTGGAAATTGATGAACACTATTAGAAAGATAATTTTGACATATAAAAAAATAAGTTGCTAGATGTCACTGTTATTTAATGTCCTTTTCAAGTTCTTTCGTGTCCCATGTTAGTTCTATGTTAACATGCCCTTCTACACAGGTCCCCTTCTCCTGCACGTGCAAAGTCAAAGTCCAGATCACCTGTTGGTTACAGGGGAAAGCATAGGTCTCGCTCCATCTCTCCATCACGACGCTTTAGAGATCATAAATCAAGATCACCTCATAGACATCGCAGGAGATCACGTTCTCCTTCACCCTCATCTAGACGCTCTAGGTATCATAGGTCCAGATCTCCAGTAAGATCTCGCTACCATTCAAGCTATGACTATGATCATGGAAGGCGATCTAGCCGGGACTTTAGAGATTGTAGCGATAGGAGCAGGAGGAGGGATACTGATTCTTTACGTGATAACCATTCATCTATTTCAAGAAGAAACAAGAGTAGGAGCACCAGCCCTCAAGAGAGGAAATCAAATCGGAAGCGCTCAGAGTCACCAAAATATCGGCGTCACGACCATTCAAGCCGCCATTCAAGGTCACCAGATCATCACAGGGGGCGTAGAATATCTCCTAGTAAAGTGGAAGAGAAAAAGGAAAAGCATGCCCAACGATCTAGGTCAACATCTGTGGATGATAAACGTATGTCCTCAGCTGATAAAGATGAGAGAAAAAGTAAGAGGTCACCAGATCATCACAGGGGGCGTAGAATATCTCCTAGTAAAGTGGACGAGAAAAAGGAAAAGCATGCCCAACGATCTAGGTCAACATCTGTGGATGATAAACATATGTCCTCTGCTGATAAAGATGAGAGAAAAAGTAAGAGGTCACCAGATCATCACAGGGAGCGTAGAATATCTCCTAGTAAAGTGGAAGAGAAAAAGGAAAAGCATGCCCAGCGATCTAGGTCAACATCTCTGGATGATAAACGGATGTCCTCTGCTGATAAAGATGAGAAAAAAAGTAAGTCAAAACATCGTGAAAGGAAGAGGTCCAGATCTATTTCTGCTGAAGGCACAGACCTAAGAGGAGCAAGATCGTCTCCAAGAAATTCAGATGAAAGAAAACTAAAGTACCGAAAGCACTCAAGATCAAAGGATAAAGAAGATGAGGGAAAAGAGGGGTCACGGCATAGGGAGAGGAGGTCTGAACATGCCGATGACAAGGACCAAAGCCGTGAATTTAACTGTGATGTTGATGTAGATCAATCTGAAGATGAAAAGCACAGACGTAACCGAGAGAAAGATGGGAGTAGAAACAGGAAACAGAAGCATCGTACCAGAAGGCGATCCCGTTCATTATCTGCAGATGATGAATGCGATGAGAGAGGCAGGTTATCTTCAAATAAGTCAGACAAGTCCAGGCGTAAACATAGAAGGCGCTCTAGGTCGAGATCTGAAGAAGATAAATACCTCTCAAATGAAGAAATTGATACAATTAGGGATGAAAAGTCTAATCGCGATAGCAAGAGAGCTTCCAAATCTGATGGTGTTATCAGAAAATCTGTTGGAGATTCAACTAATACCGGAAAAGATGATACTGTTGTCACAGACATGAAAAGATTTGCAATGAATGGAACTGATTTTGCAAAATCTATTGTTGATAATGATGATCCATATGAAATCGGAGCTACCACTGCAGATTTGCTGGAAAGTTCACGTAACAAGTCCAAGAACGGTTCTTATCTCACCGAGACTGGCGTTGAACAAGGGAAACAGGAAGGTGCGCAAAGGCTATGATTATTTCAATGTCTTCAGTCCTTGATCAGTATGTGACTGAAGTAACATGTGTTACAATTTAGAATTTGCTTGACGAAGTTGTAGTTTTAGAAATCAACACACAATAACAAACTTATGTTTGTCAGTATTGTCATTTAGAGAAATTTGACGAGTTGATTATCGTAGGTTGGTTAATAATCTAATGCATATAATCTAAACACATAGCTGCAGTCTGCACTCTCCTGGAGTAGAATACGCAACTTACTCTCATTTCTCTTCTTTTTTGGGCAAATAAACTCAAAATGTGAACTTTTTTGGTCTCCAGGTGTGGTAGATGGGTACTAGAGATGACTGATGAGGAAGGATATTGGATTGTGGGCTGACAAAGATCTTTCTCAGTCTCAACAACATATCTTATGATAGGTGCTAATGCAAGCTGGCTGTCCGTTTGGATCCCTGTGTGCACTTCTGTCATTACCTTCTGGTTCTTAGTTGGCATTGTTGAATGCTGATCAATACAGAAAGACTATTCCAATACCAATTCAGATGTTGTGTGGCGGGCAAAATTGACTTCCCCTACAAATTTGTTTGATATTAAATTTGTATTAGTAGTTTCTCTGGCTTTTGACACTTCATAAAAGCTGGTTTTGCTATCTGTTTCGCTTTTGCAGGCTGAAGTATAACTGAATTTGGAGGTTTGGGCCGAAGTATTTGTTCAAGCATTCTTCTTTTCTTTCACCGCTATCAGCCATCCCTTGTTTATGACAAGGCTCTTTGGCCTATTGATGTATGTGAACTATCACCCTTTAACTATGTACTGAACTCATTTCTGTAATCTGTTTTGAGTTGACCTTATCACAAACCTTGGATGAGAATCATCATTTAGGTCATCTTTTATGTGGGGATTTGCTTTCATTAGTTGATTCCTCCCCCTCTTCCCTTTGCTGAGCATATTCAATGTGCTGCCTTTAAATAGCTACATGTTGCTTGGTTGAATGTTTCTGTAGCATGCTTGTCCTCAAGTATGTTTTTTCCTTTGTCTGGTTCCCTTGGGAATGAATGTTTGTTTGGCAGTGCCAATGCGTGTTACTTTCTCCTTACGTGCGTTTTCTTTGTTTTGTTTTCTTTTTCTTCCTTTCTTCTCTTCTTTTCTTTTGATCTGAGGGAGATTTTCTTCCTCCCAAATTACTTATAAGGTGCAAGTAGACATGCTGTGAATGAAAGCATCAAACTTTGCGATGTTGAGCACAAGGACAGCTTGGCTTCATGCAGCCAACAAGTATAATTCAGGTAATTTCCTTCCATTTAGAGGGCTTAGCTCATCTGATTTTGTGATTACACATCACACTTTTGAACATAATGCATGGAAAATGTTTACTGAGAAAGATGTCATCTCGTTATGGGTGTAGCTATATAGGACTCGTATTTGTGTAATTTCAGGAAATTTCCTTTCATCTAGAGAGAGGGCTTAGCTTTTCTAATTTTGGTTAAAAATCACTTGTTTTTTCACCCTCTAACATTACGCATGACAAACGTTTACTGAGGGAGATGACATCTCATTCTGTTTCCTGTTATGACCTGACCCATTAATAGAATTTTTCAGATCACACTGAACATCGATTAGTTGTTTGTAGTGGTTTTGACAGCTACTGCTCAGGCTTTTCTTCTTTCATTTTGCATGCCTGACCAGTGAATTGCAACCCACCACACAACCTTTCTTTTGCTTCAGGGGAAAGTTTGAAAATGTGAGATTTCTGCTAATATGTATTTTTCTTCAAGTATAGCAAATATGGGTACCATACAAACTTTCTTGTCTGGGCCCCTTGTTTTTTATTCATATAGGTTTAGTTTGGTTGTCTAGCTTCTCTCTTCCTCAACAGTTTGCCTTGTAGAGTGAGCTTTTGACAGCTGAAGCTCCTGGCTTATCTGCTAATGCATTCAGTTGAACAGACTTTCAATTACCCTTTCTTCTTAGTAATTGGAATCATGATAGGCAGCATCTGCTTTTTCTCAACAGTTTGTCTTGTAGAGTGAGCATCTACCGGAGATTTTGCAGCCATGTTTGCGCTTTCAGAACTGCAGTAAATGCCAGAAATTGATGCTCTCAATGAGGCTAGGGCTGGCAAAGTGCCAAGCTATCGAAGCTTGTGTTTTGATCTGAACGTGATGCATTTTTATTCTGATCAATCTTTTGTTGTACAAATTATACCTCAAAGGGACCCATTGGTTTACAGCAGAATCAATGATGGTATGCTCTACACCTCAACGCTAACTAAATGAAATAAATAAAATTTCATCCACCAGTTAGATATATTCAGAATTGCTCAACCCGTTAAAAGCAGATTTGAGACTTATTTTAATTTATTTAAAAAACAAGCCAATGGTGAATAAAGAGCCGTTAGTGGGCCCCACATCCCCAACGGCTAGTAGCCGTTCGGATGTGTTTATGCATTTTCTATAAATATTCAACCCCTCTTCCAATTATTTCACATCAAGATACTCAACTCTATCTACTACTACTCTCAAGTCTCAAGCTTGTATTCTCAATTTCTTGAATTTGTTATTCGTCTCTCAATCTCGTAATGGTAAACCTGAGCGAAAAAACTCCTTCACATTTCTTCCATAGCACTCAAGAAAGCGAAACTCAAATGCCGTAAAATGTCACACGATGAAGGGGCAATTGGACAAGTTCATCAACCGTAAATGCTTACATCCAATATTTTCCTACAAAGCATTACAAGAAGGGTGAGTCGGTGAACGAATGTTGCCAAGTCTCGTGCAACTATTTTCCGAAGGTGTACAAGTGGAGGGCGAAGGGCGGCTACGGGACTTTGCAAATCCACATGTAGAAAGTCTATTCCGAGAAGCTAGAGATATCACGGGGACAATCTCAATTGCTCCACGGGTTTGCATATTCTTCCTCTCAATCTCCTTTATTTATGTATAGTTATGGTGAAGAAAGTTTAGGATTAGTCAACCTTATATGTTCTCATGCATTTCCATTTGCTATGCGGAATATGAAGAAGTTCGAGCATATAACACTAAATATCTTCAACCTTCTTTTAACCTAACTTCTCGCAAAACCGTTTCGAAATTAGTTTCTAAATCTTACCAACAAAAGAAACAAAATATTCTTTCAATTTTGTCATCTTTTTTGCATCAGGTTTCTATTTGTAGTGATACTTGGATTACACTATCACAAATTTTTTTTTTACATGGGCATTACTTTACATTTTATTGATAATGATATGTTTTTGCATAAATTTATTATTGTACTTTTCTATTTCAACGAAAGACATTATGACACAAACATTGCAAACTTGATAAAAACAGTTTTACAAGAATATAATTTACAAGGTCGAGTTTTTTCATATTCTTTTGATAATGCACCCACTAACACCTTCGCCATAAACAATTTAGTGAAGGATGAAAATATTTGCGAACTCATTTTATTCATCAAAGATGTGCATGTCATATTTTAAACTTGTGTGTTCAACATGGACTAAAATTTTATCGGTTATGCTAATCCCCATCACCAACATTATTGAACATATTTGACATTCATCCAATTTGAGAAAAAAAAATAAAGAACAATATGTTTAAAATAATGTTCATCCAATTGCATTTTAAAGACATTGGAACTTGTTGGAACTTCACTTACAAATTACTTAGTCAAGCCCAAAGAGCTTTTACAAGTTTTTTTTGCACAAAACATTCTTTGGCCGATGTTAGATGATGAAAATGTTTGACAAACTTGTCTTGATATTTGTAATATTTTAAAGGTTTGTAGTGATTCAACTAATGTGATGAGTTGCGTTTACACTCCCACTTCTTGTAGCTTTTTAGAAATAGGCGTTAACGTTTCCAAGGCTTTACAAACCGGTTCTAATTATCCAACCCTTATAGGTTCTATAAATGACATGAAATTGAAATGAAAAAACGATTACAAGGAAATTCCCTTGATTTATCTTATTCTGCCGTTTTTTATCCTAGATTTAAACTTGAAGGTGCTTCCGATTTGTTGATTGTTTACTATAATTGTTTGAGTTTAGATGCCATAATTTCTAACAATATGAATGAATTTCGTATTGTAATTGAAAATTAATTTTCTTCATTTCAAACAAGTGCTAGCTCTTCTTCTATCGCCGAACCGACTCCGACACCTTTTTGTTCTTCATCGTCTTTTATTCGTTCAAAAGAAAAACAAATTTTAGCTAAAAGAACATAAACACCAAGACATTCATCCACAAGTGCAGAATTTCAAGATTATTTAATAATGTGTTTTAGTTTTGATAATGAATCTTTTGAAATTTTGGATTGGGGGAAGAAATTAGCCCCGAATATCCAACCTTTATAAAAAAATGTGCAACAAGTCAACAAATCATGGTCATGCCTGTATCAACGGTTGCCGTGGAGCAAACATCTAGCCAAGGAGGGAATATTCTCACCTACAAGAGAAGCCAATTAGACCCAAAAAGTTGGAGGCGCAAGTATGCATTCAAGATTGAATCAAGGCGGAGAAAAGGAAACAACGGAACGCCCCGGAGTATGACTCAAAATCGGATGCTAACTCCGATGTTCCAGACAAAACTTCCGATGCAGGGGTAACTAAACAACTCAGAAGGTCAACAAAAAGTAAGAAAATGTAAGAGAATTACGTGAGCTTTGATTCCTCTTAACCCCGAGAGGATACGTAAGGAACCGGGAAACTTCTTAGTTAAAGTTTTGAAATGTATTTTTTTGAAGAGATTCAATTTCTTGGTCAAAGTTTTGATACGTAAGGAACCGGGAAACCAGGAAACTTCGTGTTCGTGTCGATCACCCAAACACAACTTATTAGTTTTACCTCTTCCCACACAATATTTATGCTGATAATCTAATAGACATTCCTTCTTCTTATGGAGTCTACCTATTCTATCATTTTTCTTATGGATAAAGTTTTGAAATGTATGTTTTTGAAGAGATTCAATTTCTTGGTCGAGTGTTTTTAGTTGTTTATTGATATTTTCATTTTTTTTATAGACTGTGTTTATTTATAAGTAAGACTTGAGGTTGGCATGCTTATTTCTCTTGATTTGTCTCTATGAGCAGATGTTATTTGGTCCCCACGTCACCATGGCAGTGCCAGATCCATCACATACCCGGCATATGTATACACGAGTGTGATGATGGGGCAAACAAAACAGTAGGATGCAAGTAAGATTTGTTTTTATTAACCTTCGAAACAACATCGGAATGTTGAAACAGTTATTATTCGATACATAAGTAGGTGCACTTCGTGTTAAGAGGAGTAAATGTGTAAAATGAAATCGTATTACTGGAAAAAGTGTCTGTAAAGCATATTACACTTCTATATATATACTAACAGCCACACACTCTGTTAGTACATTTTATTTACTTATTACACTATATGCCCTTATACTCTACACTCCCCCTTCAAGCTGGACTTGGTGTAATAAGACCAAGCTTGCGTGAAAGATAAATGTGTTGTTGCTCCCCAAGCGCTTTAGTAAAAATATCAGCCAATTGAAGAGAGGATGGAACATGAAAGGTACGAATGAAACCGCGCTGGACTTCATCCCTGACGAAGTGGCAATCAATGCGCAAATGTTTAGTCCTCTCATGGAATACTGGATTGGCAACGAGGTGCTGAGCAGCCATGTTGTCACAATGAAGAGGAATAGGGCGAGATACATGAACGTGAAGATCTAGTAGAAGCCCATCGACCCAAATTACCTCACTGGTGGTCATAGACATAGATCTATACTCACTCTCAGCTGAGGATTTTGAAACAGTTTTCTGTTTCTTTGTCTTCCACGAAACAAGTGATTTACCAAGAAGAAGACAATAACCAGTAATTGATCGGCATGTGTAAGCACACGAACCCCAGTCAGCATCACTGAAAGCTGTGAGAGACAAATCATGTTGAATGGGATAGAATAAAGCCACATCAATAGAGCCTTTCAAATACCGAAGCAAGTACATTGCAGCTTGCCAGTGAGGTACTCGAGGAGAAGCCAAAAACTGACTTAATTGCTGCACAGTATAAGCAATATCTGGACGAGTGAGTGACAGGTAGAGTAAGCGGCCCACAAGACGTCTATAAGACTCAGGTTCTTCATATGGATCACCCATATCTGGAGTTAATCTAAGATTTCGCTGCATAGGAAATGTTGCAGATTTGCAGTCAGAAAGATGACAATCCATGAGAATATCATGGACATACTTTCTCTGATTAATGAGGAGACCAGAATCATCTCTAAAAATTTCCATCCCAAGAAAGAATCGTGCAGCCCCCAAGTCCTTGATAGTAAAGGCTTTATCAAGGTGAGTTTTGAGAGATAAAATCTCTGAAGGAATGTCTCCAGATATGAGAACATCATCAACATAGACAAGAATCATTGTGATGCCGGATGAGGAAGTTTTGACAAAAAGAGAGTAATCATGCCTTGATTGAATGTAACCAAGACCAAGAAGAAGTTTAGTCAATTCAATATTCCACTGACGACTAGCCTGCTTAAGACCATATAAGGATTTTCTTAGGCGACAAACATGACCTGGTGGTGCCTTGGTATAACCTTGGGGTGGTAGCATGAACACTTCCTCATCAAGGAAACCATGAAGAAAGGCATTATTTATGTCAAGTTGGTGGAGAGGCCAACTTCGAGCAGCAGCTAAGGCTAAGAACACACGAATAGTAGTGAACTTGGCTACTGGGGAAAATGTGTGTTTGTAGTCTTTATGCTTGATTTGATTGTACCCCTTCGCAACCAATCGAGCCTTGTGACGTTCAATGGAACCATCTGGTCTGTATTTTAACTTATAAATCCACTTGCAACCTATTGCAGTTTTTCCAGGAGGTAAAGGAAGCAATTCCCATGTCTCATTTCTCTCAAGAGCTTGTAGTTCCTGGTTCATGGCTTCCATCCAAGGAAGAGAATCCTTGGCCTGTTCATAGAAAGAAGGTTCAAAAGAAGTGATGACATTACATAAGGAATGAACAAATTCAGTAGAATGAGAGGTGAGATTGAAGTTGGATAATGGAGGTGAGGAAAAAAAAGAATTGCAAGCATAATCCTGCAAATATGCAGGTCGAGTGTGGGTTCTAGTAGGACGTTGATGTGGTGGGGAAACCAAATGAGGTGGTTGAGCAGCAGGGGAAAGAGAGGGATGAAAAGAAGAAGAAATAGAGGTAGGTAAAGGTAGAGTAGGTGGGGAAAAGTCATGGTCAGGAGCAGGTGAAACAAGAGGAAGAGAAGGAGTAGGTAAAGGAGATGGTAAAGCTGTACTTGTCTTGAAAGGAAAAATGTTTTCCTTGAATGTTAAATGCCTTCTGATGAGAATTGTATTTGTTTGTAGATCCAAAACCTTATAGGCTTTTTGACCAGGAGGATAGCCGATGAAAACACAAGGGGAAGACACTGGTTCAAGTTTATCTCGATGATGGTTAAGGCTGAAGCATAAGCAACCTATAACTCTCAAATGGTCAATAGAAATGGTTTTATTGTGGAGTAATTCAAAGGGAGTCTTCCAGTCAATTACAGCAGAGGGTAATAAGTTAATCAAATAAGTAGCTGAGAGTATGCATTCTCCCCATAAACTAATAGGAAGATTGGCATGAATTCTGATAGATCGAGCAGTTTCTAGGAGATGCCTATGTTTCCTTTCTACTCTGGCATTCTGTTGAGGTGCATATGCAGTGGATTTCTGATGCAATATTCCATGTTGATCAAATAAATCTTGAAGTTGATGTTGCAAGAACTCAGCTCCATTATCTGACCTGAATGTTTGTACAGAAGTATGAAACTGAGTCTTAACATAACTCAGAAAATGAGAGATAATCCGAAGTACTTGTTGCTTATTTGACATAAGAAATGTCCAAGTGCACCTGCTGTAATCATCCACAATTGTCAAGAAATATTTAGCACCACATAAAGCAGGAGTGTGATATGGTCCCCATATATCCACATGGATTAAAGCAAAAACAGATTGTGCACGAGAAGTACTTGGAACGAAGGGCAATTTATGTTGTTTAGCCAAAATGCAAGTGTGACAATCCAATGCAGAAGGTATAGAATTAGGACAATCAGCTAAATGCTTGAGTTTTGACAAGGAAGAATGTCCTAATCGAGCATGAAACAACTGAACATCACAGTTGTCATTATTGGTGACAGATGCAGAAAGAGTAGTGGTCTGAGAGGGAGACATGGTGAGTTTGTAAAGACCTCCATCCTTGTAACCAGTAGCAATGACCTCATCATTAGTATGGTCCTGAAATAGGCATGACTTATCAGTAAAATGTATCTGGAGAGGCAAATCATTGACCAGTCGAGATACAGACAGCAGATTATGTTTGAAGTGAGGCAGAAAAAGGACATTGTTCAATGTCAGAGAAGGAGATAAAATCACAGTGCCTTGATGATGCACTTCCTTGATAGAACCATCAGGAAGGCTAATCAGGACTGGCTTGTCAAGCCTGTTCAAGTGAACAAAATGATCCTTGCAGAATGAAATGTGATCAGTGGCCCCAGAATCAACAATCCAGCCACAAATATTGATTGCATTGTGCACAAATGCAGTGACAATACCTGCAAAGTTAGTAGAGGCCAAAGGTTGCTTCTCTTGCAGCATTTTCAAGACCTCGTGGTATACAGCATTCACCATTCCTGGATCCATAGAAGACGCAGCAGCAACAGAAGGTTGCACTTCCAAAGGATGATCAACAATAGGAGATTCCATAGTGTTAGCTGATCTAGTATAAGAGCTTGTAGACAAAGGTTTATCCTCCTTAGATTTATACTCCTTGTACCAATCAGGAATTCCAGTTAATTTGAAGCAAGAATCCTTCAAATGTCCTTTCTCCTTGCAATAAGAACATACTCTGTCGAATTTCTCCTTCTTATAATCACGTCTACTACCTCCAGCCTGTCTATATGGCACAGATCGAGCAGCAAGAATGTCATGTGGAGGTAAAGAATGACATGTAATCTCCTTTTGTTTTTCCACTTGAAGAATCATATGGAATACGCGATTTATAGTAGGTAATGTCTCAAGTGAGAGGATATTACTCCTAGTATGTTCAAACTGATCATTGAGTCCCATTAGGAACTGCATGACTCGAAGCTTAGCTTCCTTATCTGCAATTTTCTTCAAGATATCACAAGTACAATTTGTGATGCCTCGGCATATACATGTGACAGCACCATCGACAGAAGCAAGTTCATCCCACAGTTTTTTTAATTTTCCATAGTATGCAGCAATACTAGCATTTTCTTGTTTTAACGAGCTAAGATCCTTATGTATTTGGTAAATCAAAGGTGCATTAGATACCTCAAATCTTTCAAGAATGTCATCCCACAGCTGTTTTGCCGATTCCACATATGTGTAAAGCTCAGCTAGGTCAGACTTCATAGAGTGAAGAATCCAGCATCTGATCATGTAATCACACCGAATCCATCTTGTAAGTTGATCTGCATCTCTCTCAGCTGGTTTCTTGCAAGAGCCATCAACAAATCCAAGTTTCTGTTTCGCGCCAAGCGCCATTCGAATGCTGCGTCGCCAGGAGATGAAATTGGATCCGTTAAACAAAACGGAGACCAATTGCATACCTGGATTGTCTGAATTTGCAAGATACAAAGGATCATTAGGATTGATTGCGGGATTATGATCTGAATTTTGATTCACACGGGAACTTTGAGAATCGAGAGTCTGTCTTCCATCTGCCATGATGAAGACGAAGAATGAACAGTGGATTCAAGGAGGAAGATGAAAGAATTGTATGAGATTGTTTTGATCGAAGAAATAATCGATCAATTGTAGGTGGAGAGGAATGGAACTGTTCGATTGAAAAACGAACAATTGGGAAAAAGGTTCATCGAAGCTCTGATACCATGTTAAGAGGAGTAAATGTGTAAAATGAAATCGTATTACTGGAAAAAGTGTCTGTAAAGCATATTACACTTCTATATATATACTAACAGCCACACACTCTGTTAGTACATTTTATTTACTTATTACACTATATGCCCTTATACTCTACACTTCGCTTTATATTATGAGCAAATAGACCATTCCGTCGCCAGGTGCTTCAGCACATCTGACATCTCACTCTCCGGCAAGATCATGGTCACCGATCTCCCTTCCTCTCCATTGGCGGCGGGTCCAGGAAGCACGAAAACCGCCCCTTCTTCCCCGACACCATCGACGAAATAGTTCACAAGGCATGGCTGATGCCCCTTCATCACAAACCCATAGCAATTGGCTCCCTCTAAGTTGACAAAAGTCAAGTTGGATCCATACACCACGAAATCCGACGACTCGGGTTCGTTCTCCACCATTTTAGAGATCCGAGCACGCTCGTCGACGGCCCGGTCACCGATCAACCGAGCAAGCTTCATTGGATGTGTGTCTTTCACCTCAAAATCTACTTGCACAACACTCACTACCTGAGTGTTTCTAACGATCTCCATGCCATTACGAACATCAATGTCTTTCTTGATTACAGTCACCTTATTGGGCTTTTTGGGCCCAGATGTGGCCTTTGCCACAGCCTGCCAAATGACTCCACACAGTGACTCAAAGTATGGGCTTGGTCCGGGCCCATTAAGGCCCAAAACCTTAGTCTGAAGCTGAGCTAGCTGTGTAGAGGTCAAAAGGATGGAGAAAGTGGTGAGCTTGCAAGAGGTGGCTACTGCCCAGTGATCTCCAACTGGGTCAACTCGCTTCAGCGAGAGAGCTTCTTCTGGGCCTGTGTATATTGGGCTTTTGGGCTCATGGGCTTTTAATTTAGTGAGATTGGGCTGATGTTTGGGCTGGTAGCCTGATAAGAACCCGGCCCATGAGTTCATGTACTCTGTGACTGAGAAGAAGTCTCCTAGAACATGAGCAAACCCTAAGCCCAATGCTAGACCTCCACACTTGAGATTAGTAACCTGTTGGAAAAAATGCAATATTAAGTATATACACGTAGGTAGAGTTTCATTAATGCATATACCTAGTTTTGTGCAGCAATAATTAAAGAATAGCGACTATACAGGGTGCGTAAGTCGTTATGGTTTTTTTCCCCCCCTCATCATATTGGCCTACAAGCATTGAATATTGATTTGAGACACAATAGTGTGTGATTCTGGTGGAGGGACGATAACATTTACGGAAAGTCGTAAATGTACGGCGATGAAATTCACAAACCTACAACGGATCTAGAACCCGTAACTATCACGAATCCATGATAATTTTCCTTGTGAATTCTAATAAAAAAAATAGTGAGGAAAATTATCACGGATCTGAAACCCGTAATATCTTTTCTTTGTGAATCCTAACCCTCAAAAAAAACAAAAAACTAACACTGCCATGGATCCGGCTTACGGATCCGTGTGAGCTGTAAGAGAATTTTGTTTTTGGAGGGGTTTCGGAATCCGTAACCATGACGGTTACGAGTTTCAAATGCGCAATGCGTTTGTGAATTTCATCGCTGTTTACATAATACCCCTCAAGGATTTTTGAAAGGCATGATTTATGAAATTTATGGGTTACTTATTTTGATGCATTTAAAAAAGAATAATTAAATTTAGAAATATATTCAATATCGTTATAAAAATCGTAATCATGTATGCTTTCAGATTTTACAACCAACGGGTTTTACTGGGATAAACAAATAAAAAGAAGGGAAAAAGCTCATGTGTGACATTAGATTTAACAGTTTTTGTGGTAAACACAAATTTTAGAATAATGCAAACTTGTAATGAGGAGCATTTAATGGAGTGCTGTGCAAATTTATCTAACAAACCGGCAAGTTCAATAATGCAATCAAATATTTCAGCTACCGACTTTATACTTTTCTGTTAATAAATAAATGATTTTTAAATTAGGAAAATATATTTCAGTGATTTATTTAATCTGAATCATGGACCAGTGACTTTTGTGTTGATTGATTTGATGCTGCATATTTATAATTTATGTGTGTCCGTCCCCTTTGTTGTCCAATACTTTGTTTTACGAGATTTTGGTATGCCTTCTGTCTTTAAAATATTAATTCGAACATATGTTATTTCTTAGATTTTAAGGTTGTAGGACTTATGGGTCATATCCCGGGTGGTAACACTGAATGAATCAATATAATTTAGAAAATAAAAAATAAAAAAACCACATGATTTATCTTATTGTTTCACATATAAACTTATTGAGCTCAACTTAGTATATAAAAATTACACAAAAGTGTAATATAAAGGTACTTTGTTAATTTTGATAGATTTTAATTTTTAAAATAATTTCAAGTTATTTATGTTTTACAATTTGGTTACGATAAAATTCGTGTGGACACGTTGCATGTCACTTAAATAAGGGAAGCAAACCTTATATGATTGAGGAAAGATTTCTCAAGCCTGGTAACAGATAGGGTTTGTTTAGTATCTATATACCTACAAACTAGTTATGATTTCCGGCTCCATTTGATAACGTCAAGGTTGTGCTGATGAAGATGATGATGAAGATAATTACTTAGACGAAGAATTAAGAAGATGAAATTGTTCAAGAGGATGCGTATGAAAATAAGTGAAATGAGTATTTGATAAAATGAATATGATTGTGGGTAAAATTACCAAAAAATACGTGTTAAATTATTTTTTATAGATAAAAGAGATAAAAAAAAGATGGGTAAAGATGAGATTGTAACCTCAATCTAATTCTCTTAATTCTTGTAATGGAAGTTTTATATTTCGCTTAATCAAATGTCTTAATGTTCATAATCCAAATCTTTTAATCTCCTTGATTGCCTTACCAAACGAGATTAAGAGAATCATTTTTTTCTTAATTCTCATAATATTTTTCACCTTAATTTATACGATTATCAAACGGAGCCGATATCTGGTTATTATAATTTGGATTTTGAGTCGAAAAATAACATGATTTTACAAATATAAGATCTATGCTTCATCTTTCCAAATCAAACATTATAATTGAACAACTAATTTGAAAATAACAAACAATTCATATAATGACTTGTTTTAATACTTTCTCAAACCAAAGAAACAAGTGAAAATTTATAAATCTACAAAAATAAAATTAGCCTAAATCAAAGTATTTTTGAGATAAGAATACCTGGATGAAAACAGGAGGAGAAAAAGTGAGGTCAGGTCCAAGAACCTGGCTAGGCACAAGCAACTTCATTCTCGAAGCATCTTTGTAGTTCAACTCGACCCACTCCTCAACTGTTTTCGAGCTCTTGGCCTCAATGAACCGGACCCCACAATCATTGCACTTGATGTAGGGCCGGCCCGTCTCTTCGGACCGCCTGAACCGGCCACACGACTCGTAATAGTAAGCTAGCCATGTGAAGCAAGTTTCCTTAAACCTAGCCACGGTTAGCCCACATAGCTCAACTGTTTTGCTTTCAAAGAGATAAACCACCCTGTGGTAGTGAAGCTTCATGGCTAGGTCTAGGTTCGTTGGCTCGTATGTCGAGTTCAACCCAGTCACCCTCCCTGGACCCACCGACGAGACCTTGAACCCATACACCATGTCTGTTGGTTCACATTGGTTAACCATTTTGGTTATAACTTATAGCTAGAGTTTATTAAGACTTACGATAAGAAGTGGATGGTTTGCTGCTACATCTTGAAGGCGTGTTATATAGAAGAGTGAGTCTAAAGATCAAATCAATTTTAGGATTAAGGAAAAATATTTAGGTTTATTCTAACCATTAATAGTTTAATATCAACCACCCCAGTCCGATGTATATAAAATTTTGTTTTAAATAAAACAGATAAATGTTCATATTTTTTTTTAATTATTCGTAGATGAACCCTCTTCGCATCGTGTTTTGACAAATAACGGGTATATAAGGAAATGAATCATCTAAAAAAGAAGAAATATAATACATTTCAACTATCTTTTAGCTAAAAATAATGTAATATTTGTAATAAGTTCATAATTGAAAATTTCCCAAAACTATAGGCCTTTTTTAGTTTTGGGTTTTCAATTTGAAGATTTTTTTATTAAATTTATGAAGACTGTATTTTGAAGCATCATATTTTAACAATCATCTTATTTCTTCACAATGCAAATTGAAATAGAAAAAATAAATTTAAAAATTATTCGGTGTTTAGTTTCAAAAAACTAAAAGTTGAAACAAATAGGGCATTGGTTACACAGACTGCATGGTTGGTCGATGAACTTATATTTACGAAATCACGCCCGTATCTGACAACTATCAATGAACCCAAACCAAACAAAAAGGTAAAAAATCCGAATAAGTGAGGTTGAAATTTGGGTGACAGTAGATCATGTGAAGTTTGATTACGGTCCCCGTCCCCCCCGACTTGTAACCCGACCCGAGGTTCACCTGGAACATTATTAAAAAAAATAACAAATGTATAGCCTTAATAGATTAAACTTGATCCCTCTACTAGCCTAAAACAAACTTCTTCAATCGTTTCAACCGCTCTATACTTCATATCCCTTCAAGATTATCTATCAACAATTTTAAAAATCGTGGTAATATTTTTAAGAATGAAGAATATTTTTGTGGATGAAATTCTTTTCGATAGTAGACTGTTGAGGCTAGTTATATTTATATATACATAAATAAGTTTTAAAATTTTAAACTTAAATAAATAACACGTAAATCTTATATAATGCTTTCATTGTTTTGTAGGATCTTACGTTTTTTAAGGATCACAATTATAAACATTGTCTCAAGTCTTGCTGAAAGTACATCAAGTTGAAGGTTTTATAATACAACTTGCCTTTTATTTTCAACTTTCAAACTTTTGGATTTTAATTAAAACATGCAATTCTTAATTATCTACTCGTGATACCAAGTTAGCGCATTGAAATAAAAAACAACCTTGCTCATGATCAATTCTTGCTCACGATCTCTTTCATCTTTGATCCATTCGTAATTCTAAGGCCATATATGAGTTCTGTGTGAATTTTTGATCAATTAAAACCCTCATTTTTCATTTTTGTCTAAGAACTGAAGTTACTAATACATTACCATTTAATGACGTTGTTTTTACCTTGCTCAAGGTCCATTAATGATAGTTTGTTGGACCTTGCGGACAACCTTAGAACAAAGACCTTGCCGATGGCCTTTGATCGCCGACCTCGCCGACAACCCGTTCATGGTTGACTGTTTAAATTTAATTCATCGTTTAATGGATCTTAGGTTGCTTGTGATTCATCGTTCGCTTTTGATATGGTGTAGGGTTTAGCCTCTTTTACGACGGAGATGCCGATGGCGGGATTGTCGCAATGTTGAAGGCATAGTTCATAATTCACGGTGTTTGTTGCAATGTTGAAGACGCCGTTAGTAGTTTTAAAGGTTCCAGGCATCGAAATAGGTAATTAAAATTGGGTAATGAAAATTAGGGGTGAGCATGAGACGATATTAAAGTATCCTACGTCCCGTCCCGACTATTATGCATGGGATGAGATTCGGACGAACCTTGTGTTTTTTAGATGAATCTTCTCGGATGTAATATATACCGAGATCTACTTAGCGAACCCACAATACGTGTATAAGTCATTTCATAGCAAGGTAAGTACTCCAAGGTCAAACACAAAGACTATGGTGAGTTTGTTTTGCACTTTGATCAAGAAATAGTAAAGATCTAGAATAAGAAATGAGGGCGAGGAAGAAAGGTTAGAAAATCCATATTTAGTTGGGTCTTTGTTTGGTTGTGATGCAGGGTTGAAGCCGCAATTTCCGATCTAGATTGAAGGTCCACGTACTGCCTCAGAGACGCAATCTCGGTCAAGAATCTCGGGCGAGATTCTGGTATTTGGCCGAGATTTATGTAACTTCGAAACCAAAGAATGTGAGTTTGATGGATTGATAATTGAAAGATAATAAGATGGTTTACATGATGCAATCAAGGGAATTATACGAAGATACGAACCAAGATATTCCTACAAAGAACCTTGATAAATTTTGTATCAAAAACCCCTTAACAAAAAGCTTACCTTAAACCTCACTTTTTTAACCTTACACAAGCCTTCTAAGTAAGACAATCACAAGGAGGGACTAAAAATGACCAGAAGCACCAACTTTTAAGAAGATTAACACACACAAGCACAACCTAGTAAGGACTCACAACGATTCAATAAAAGGCTCTCTATTTTGATCGTGGAAATTATCAAGTTACCTTATTAGCCCTTATCTCCTACCTTCTACAATTACCTGTATATTATCTTCAATCTTTGTATTATAGGATAGTTAAGATATTTAGTTTCCTTTGTTTGTTATTCTCTCTTCCTATATGTAATCAGCACCTTTCACAGAATAATGCATGAGTTTCTAAGTCTAACTCAATCTTTCATGGTATCAGGCAATTACGATCAAAATTGTCTACATACTTTATTCGCCTCTTCTGGCTAACCTTGACAGCCATGGCAAATTCAACTCCACTGTCCATCACAAGTCCATTTTACCTTCATCCTTCGGATCATCCGGGCTTATCTTTATGCTCGATCATCCTCAAAGGCCATAATTATCAAGATTGGCAACGAAGTATGCTAAACGCGTTCAAAGCAAAACGAAAAAATGGCTTCCTCGATGGATCCATCACTGAGCCGGCCATATCCTCTCCAGACTATATACATTGGGCGCCTGTCAATTCAATGCTCATCGGCTGGATACAACAAACAATCGATCCAGAACTCAGCCCAACGCTCAACACACGCATCCTCAAGCTCCGCTACGATATCGGAAACTGCAAACAACAAGGCCAACCAATTGTCAACTACTATGGTCGCTTGCGTCGTCTTTGGGATGATCTCGCAATGTGTCTTCCATCTCACACCGACATATGCAAACCTTGTGGTAAGATTCTTGCAACCGAGCGGGATGATGAACGTGTTCATCAGTTCCTACTCGGACTAGATGATTCTTTTGCTAACCTCAAATCTTCAGTTATAGCAACAGAACCTTTGCAATCTCTCAACAAAGTATATGCCTTGGCCATCCAAGAAGAATGCTCGCATATCAGCACAACATCAACCGACAACATGGCTCTAGCAGCACGATCATACACTCGGCCACCAATGTCGAAAACCGATAAGTCACACTTACTTTGTACCCACTGTAATCGTCCTGGACATTTGAAATCTTCGTGTTTCAAAATAGTAGGCTATCCCGAGTGGTGGAACAACGGGAAGGGAGTAACAGATTCGCAATCCGGCAATCGTCCTAAAAATGCTCATTTCCAACGACCTAACGAGGGATCTAGCAACGCCGCACTTGCTAACTCCATAACCACTGCAGATCCGGCTTCTCTCAACAGTCAAGACCGTTTAGACCTTGGACCGGCTATTTCTGATCAACAATGGTCTGTGCTATTTGAGAAGTTCAAAACATTTCATTCCCAACCTTCGGAAAACAAATCAGGTAATATCTTATCCTCTTGGATTTTGGATACCGGCGCCTCATATCATATGACTGGTAAAAAGTCTCTTTTGACTAACATACATTCGATTAATTCTCATCTAATCAAACTACCAAATGGATCTCTATCTTCCGCTCATACTGCTGGAAGTCTTATTCTAGCACCCAACTTTACAGTAAACAATGTGTTAATTATTCCAGGTTTAGAATGTAATTTGTTATCATCTTTTTGCTTAACAAATGATTCAAATTGTGTCTTAACATTTACTAACAGATTATGCGTACTACAGGACCGTTCTTCGCGGACTCTGATTGGAGCGGGTGAGCCTCGGAATGGAGTGTATTGGTTACATTGGATCAATTCCCCACCCGACGTACCTGCAGCATACTCCGTTCAAAACAATCAGCCCTCTTCTGTTATTTGGCACTTGCGTCTAGGTCATCCGGCCTACAAAACTCTTAATTTTCTTCCTAGTTTCAATTCCGCAACTTTTGATAAACATAAACTTTTGCCTTGTGATATATGTTACAAGGCCAAACAATCACGTTCTAGTTTTCCTAAGAGTGAATCTCATGCTTCATCAATTTTTGATCTTGTTCATTGCGATATATGGGGACCATATCGAAAACCATCTTCTTGTGGTGCAACATACTTTTTAACATTAGTAGATGATTTTTCGCGTATTACATGGGTTTTCTTACTCAAAAATAAATCACAAGTCTCTACCATAATTTCCGACTTTTGTCAAATGAGTAAAACCCAATTTCAAAAACCTATCAAGAAATTCCGTAGCGACAATGGCTCGGAATTTATTGGTCTCAAATCTTTTTTCTCAAAAGAAGGAATTTTATTTGAAAGCTCTTGCGTTTATACACCGCAACAAAATGGACGTGTTGAGCGCAAACATCGTCACATATTAAATGTCGCTCGCGCTCTCCTTTTTCAAGCAAAACTACCTATTCGTTTTTGGGGTGAATGCGTACTCACAGCTTGTTATTTAATCAATCGTACTCCTTCTACTATACATAATGGAAAATCACCTTTTGAAATATTCTTTCAAAAACAACCAAACTATGACAATTTACGTGTATTTGGTTGCTTGTGTTACGCTTCTAACCAACCACGATCTTCAAACAAATTCGAATCTAGAAGTCGAAAATCAATTTTTATCGGATATCCATCCGGCCAAAAAGGTTGGCGTCTTTTAGATCTCGATACGTTTTCCATCTTTATATCTCGAGACGTCATATTTTACGAAAATATATTTCCCTTTCAAAATTTACCTAATTATAATTATAAATCATCTAATAATTTTGAAAATCTCTCCTTCCCTAATCCCCTAACCCACGATTTTCACCCAGATCACAATACTGTAATCACCTCACTTTCCGATTCGGTTCCACAAAATTCTCTAGAATCTCAACTTTTACCTTCAAACATAAATCCTAATTTATCTATTATCCCATTAACTCATAATTTTGATGTTGCAGACTCTTCTAATCCTAGTCAGCATATTCACAATCCTTCTTCTACAACAACTTTGGCCCACTCAACCCCACTTGTACCCATTTCTCAACCAATGGCCCACTTATCCCCACTTATACCAATTTCCCAACCAACAGCCGTCACCTCTAATCCTAATCCTTCGATTAACCCTAACCCTATATTACCCTCTCCTCCATCTATCCCTCAAACACCAGCAGCTCATAACCGCCGCAGTACTCGCCCCAGTAAACCATCGTCTAAATATGACGATTTTATTTGTTATTCAGCCCAATCTGCACACTCTTTATCGGGTTCATCTTCTCCTGATCAGAACAATTTACAGGTAAAATATCCTCTGTCAAACTCTATTTCATATCATCACTTATCCCCTCCTCTTCGATCATACATTGCAGCCATGACTAAAGTCACAGAACCTACCTCCTTCAAAGCTGCCTCAAACCAACCAAAATGGCGTAAAGCTATGACTGCCGAAATTGACGCTCTCATACGCAACAAAACATGGAGTGTCGTCGACTTGCCTCCCGGAAAACGACCCATTGGTTGCAAATGGGTCTACCGAATCAAGTTCAAAGCAGACGGGTCAGTTGAGCGTTATAAAGCACGTCTCGTAGTGCTCGGAAACCGTCAACAACCAGGTATCGATTTCTCCGAAACCTTTGCTCCCGTCGCTAAGATGACTTCCGTTAAAATGTTGCTTGCAGTAGCAGCAATCAAACAATGGGAGCTTCATCAACTTGATGTGCATAACGCGTTTCTTCACGGGGATCTCCATGAAGAAGTGTACATGACAATACCGCCCGGATTTACAAAACATGGATCCTCTAAAGTCTGTCGACTACACAAGTCATTATACGGACTTCGACAAGCCCCGCGAAACTGGTTTGCTAAGCTTGCTTCCGCCCTTATCCAGTTCGGATTTCAAAAATCATACTCCGATTATTCGATCTTCTCCTATAATCGTGACTCTGTCACTCTTCACGTATTGGTCTACGTTGACGATCTCATAATCGCAGGTAATAACTCTATCTCTATTTCAAAACTTAAATCTTATCTTAACCAATGTTTCCACATGAAAGATTTAGGTCCTTTGCGATATTTCTTGGGTATCGAAATTACACGAACTCCATCGGGTATCTTTTTATCCCAACGAAAGTATGCCTTAGACATACTTAGCGAATCTGGTACTCTTGCGTCTCGCCCTTGCTCATTCCCTATTGAACCAAACCATGGTTTGGCCATCACCAACAGCCCGGCATTCGATCATCCAGAACAATACCGAAGACTAGTAGGACGACTCATATATCTAACAATCACACGTCCAGAGCTCAGCTACTCGGTTCATATACTCGCACAATTTCTACAAAATCCTACAGCAACTCAATGGGCAGCAGCTCTACGGGTTCTTCGGTATATCAAATCAGCCCCTGGACAAGGTATATTTCTATCTAAACATAGTACATTACAACTAAATGCCTACTGTGATTCCGATTACGCAACATGTCCATTAACCCGTCGCTCTTTGACTGGTTTTTTTATCATGCTTGGCGAGTCACCCGTCTCTTGGAAAACAAAGAAACAATCGACAGTCTCTCGCTCATCTGCTGAAGCCGAGTATAGAGCCATGGCGTCCACCACATGCGAACTCATTTGGCTCAAAGCTCTCCTCCAATCATTTGGCGTACATCACAAACAATCAATGCAACTATGGTGTGATAATAATGCGGCTCTGCATATTGCGTCCAATCCAATCTTTCATGAGCGGACCAAACATATTGAAGTTGACTGTCATATCATCCGTGATCAGGTTCAAAATGGATCCATTTCGACTAGACACATTCGCTCAACGGAACAGTTAGCTGACATCTTCACAAAGGCACTTGGCAAAGCGCCTTTCCATTATTTACTCCGCAAGTTGGGCATTCGCGACATCCATGCTCCAACTTGAGGGGGAGTATCAAGTTACCTTATTAGCCCTTATCTCCTACCTTCTACAATTACCTGTATATTATCTTCAATCTTTGTATTATAGGATAGTTAAGATATTTAGTTTCCTTTGTTTGTTATTCTCTCTTCCTATATGTAATCAGCACCTTTCACAGAATAATGCATGAGTTTCTAAGTCTAACTCAATCTTTCAGAAATGAATAAAACACAAACTTCGTAAGCGAAGCAGCGAGTTCACACAATATTGAGGAAATATTAATCAAATTTAGTCTACCTAATAATCTCACCTTCTAAAGCTATTTATAGGGGAGATTCTCCTACAAAAGATAAGAAATCTAACTTAAAGATAATCCTAAAAGATAGGATCAAAAATAACAAATACCTTTAGAATGTTTTAGAGCCTTAAAGGTATTAAAATAATAAAAGATATCTATAACCAATAAGATCATGGCTGGATCTTATAACTCTCGACATGAGCCAAATCTCGGTCAATACTTGTGAAAATCTTGGGCGAGATTTTGGTCCTCAAGATCGAGAATTCTTCTTTGGAGCTCTTTCTTCGTCCTAGCCACCTTCCATGCTTGTTGGATTATATTGGCCCTTGATTGGTCCTAGCATAGTAGTCAATAATGTCACTAAGGGAGACCTAAGTGTGAGTAGGGTCTCTTTGAGTGTACATGTTGCTAATAAGCTAGACATTTCCTCATGAATGGTATTTATTCTTGTTCTAGTGATGACTCCTTCCATGACGGGGCTTGAAGATGGTGTGGTTGTCTTGTCCTTCAATACTTTAGCCCTTGATCTAGTAGTTGGTCCTTGGGGATGATCTCTCATCATATTCCCTTCTTAAGAAGGATTCGTCTTTGAATCACCAACATGTTCATCTTTAGACTCAAAAGGACTCATTCTCCTACATTGAAGGTCTTGCTTACTCCTTACTTAGCTGGGAGCTCCAAGACATAAGCGTTGTCACCAATTTTACTCTTCCCATGAAATGGTCCATCTCCTCTTGGAGACAACTTAGACATCCTTTTCTCCGGAAATCGCTCTTTCCTTAGGTGCAACCAAACTAGATCTCTTGGCTTGAATAACACTTCTTTGCAATTCTGATTTGCTTTAGATGCTACGACTTTCCCTTTTCATTCCAACCTTATGCGTGTCTTCTCATGCAATTCCTGATGAACTCAACTTGTTTTCCTACAATGAAATCTACTCGATCCTCGATAGACAACGGTATATGATCAAAATGAGTCAAATGATTCAACCCATAGACACGCTCAAAAGGCATGATATCAGTAGATGAATGCAAGGTATGATTATAAGCAAATTATACATGTGGTAAAAATATCCTCCTAAGGATTCAAATAATCTTTCAAAACAACCCTCAAAATATAGTTAAATTCCTATTAGTGACTTCCGTTTGTCCATCCGTTTGAGGATGACTAGAGATTGAAAATAACAGCCTTGTACCTAGTTTCCCCCAAAGAGTCTTCCAAAAGAAACAAAAAATTTATCATCCCTATCGCTCACAATAGTCCGTGGTACTCCATGTAACCTAACAACTTCTCTAAAGAACAAGTTAGCCACATTATAAGCATCATCAGTCTTATGGAAAACAATGAAGTGAGCCATTTTAGAAAAACGATCAACAACCACAAGAATAGATTCTCTCCCCTTCTTAGTCTTTGGTAATTCTACAACAAAGTCCATACTAATATCAAGTCATGGTGAAGTTGGTGTGGGTAAGGGAGTGTACAAACCATGTGGTTTTAATCTAGACTTAACTTTCAAACACATAATGCATCTCTTAAGCATGTTTTAACATTTTTAAGCATATGAAACCAATAGAAATGCGAATGTAGCATGTGATAAGTCTTATCTCTACCAAAATTTCCCATTAAACCTCCCATATGTGCTTCCTCAACCAGTAATAGTATGAGAGAACATCTAGGAATACAAACTTTATCCTCATGGAACAAAAAACCTTCGAAAATATAGTATTTATCAAGCAACAGTGGAAAATCTCGGTCAAAATCTCAACCAAGATTTCTGCAATATGGACGAAATCTACACTGCGTGTAAATATCACCAAAATCAATGTAATCCATGTATAGATCCTTATTGTAATGGAAACCTAAGACCTCATAATCCATAGTAGTGATCAAAGAATATCTCCTAGAAAAGGCATCAACAACAACATTGTCTTTTCCTTTCTTATACTTGATAATATATGGAAAGGTTTCTATAAACTCCATTCATCTACCATGGCTCATTTCCAACTTATCTTGACTCCTAAAATGCTTTAGAGACTCATGATCAGTTATAAGGATGAATTCATTAGGCCAAAGATAGTGTTGCCATGCCTTGAACATTCAAAATAAACATATAATTCCTTATCATAGCTCGAATAGTTCAAGCATGGTCCTTTCAATTTTTCAGTAAAGTAGACAAGTGTCTTACCTTCTTGCATGAGCACTCCTCTAATGCCAATTCCTAATGCGTCAAATTTAACCTCAAATAGTTTAGTGAAATCTGGAAGTGCTCGAAGTGGCGCATGTGATAGCCTCTTCATCAACTCATTGAATGCTCTCTCTTGAGCTTCTCCCCACTCGAATTGTACTTGCTTCTTTGTGAGAGACATGAGGGGTTGCAATGGTGTTCAAGTCTTGTACAAAACGTCTATAAAATGTTGCTAGTCCATGAAAAGATCAAACGTGTCTGATTGTTGTAGGTGTAGGCCATTCTTGGATGACTTTGATTTTCTCCTTGTTTACCTCTAGACCTCTTGTACTCACTACAAATCCAAGGAATAATAACTTGACCGGTATCAAGTTCACATTTCTTAATATTAGCATATAAAGATTCAACTCTAAGAGTTAGGAATACTTCCCTCAAATGTTTCTCAAGGGGTTTGCTGTAGATGAGGATATCATCGAAGTAGACAACCACAAACTTTCTGATAAAATGGCGTAAAACATGATTCATTAACCTCATGAAAGTGCTAGGAACATTAGTCAAACCAAAAGGCATAACCAACCACTCATAAAGACTAAGCTTAGTCTTAGATGTTGTCTTCCATTCATCATCTTCCCGCATTCGGATTTGATGATATCCCCTCTTAAGATCAATCTTGGAGAACAATGTTGCTCCGCTAAGATCATCTAACATGTCATCTAATCTGGGAATGAGGTGACGGTACTTGATAGTGATGTTATTGATTGCTCTACAATCAACGCACATCCTCCAAGTTTTTTCCTTCTTAGGTACCAATAGAACTGGAACCACACATGGACTCAAGCTTTCTCGAACATAGCCTTTATTCAAAAGCTCTTGCACTTGATCCTGAATTTCCTGACTTTCTTGAGGACTCATCCTGTATATTGGCGATAAGGAAGTGTCGAACTTGGAATGAAATCAATTTGATGCTCAATGTCTCAAAAAGGTGGAAGACTTGCATAAACTCATCCGTAAATACATCATGAAACTCATCCAAAGTCCTTAAAATGTTTTTAGGTAAGGTAGGCTTTACTTCATCACACGTACCAAGATTTCATGCATAAGTATATGCATCATTACCTTTATTTATTATAGTAGGGATTCCTATTTCCTTAGATTGCCTTCCTCCATATTTGGTACAATCATAATTTCTTTGTTGAATGTGTTATTCTAATTCTTCCACTTTTTATAAGTTACAAATATTTATTATTGTTTTCCTTGGTTGATCATGTTGCTCGGTTGTCGTTGATTTGCAAAATGAATGGTTCATTCTTCAGTTTGATACTAAGTATATTAATTTCAGATTATAAGACTATATATGTTTATTTCTATGTTTTGTAAGACTGAAAATGTTTGTTTTTTAAGCTTTTATTTCGGTTATTTTGTTATCATGTTAATATTTTTATCTACTCATATATCATTGATTTTTGAAAGAATTTGGCTTACTAGGCTTTTTTTAGTTTTATGTTTAGTAAATGTACCTCATAATATTTTGCCATTTTATTTAATGTTAGGTAAAAGTAATGGGAGAATTTGACATACTAGGCTTTTTTTAGTTTTTGTTTAAGAAAATGTACCCCAAATTTTTTACCACTTTCATTTAATAGTAGGTAAAAATTATTAACCCTTCTATTGGAAAGAAAGAATAAATGATGTTTGTTATTTGTTATATAAGTATAATTTTTAATTTTTAATT
>BSUD01000003.1:36279924-36374871 GCA_033239045.1 Fagopyrum esculentum
AACCCCCCCCCCCCCCAAAAAAAATACGGGATCAAATGTAGTGTATTCGGTATCGTTTTCTCAAGGACCATATCTGTATTGGATGATACAAACAAATAGATATACTAAGCTAAAAGGAACGAAAATAGAGGAAAAGAAGTATTGTAGGAATCAAATGCTGAACATTGAACAATAACTAACAAGGTGTGAGATGATATAAATGGGATGAGTAATCTAAGAAATAAGTATTCCCACTATAATAAATCAAATAGAAACTGCTTATGTGAACAACAAGAACTTCAATCAACAATAATGTAGGTAGCCATCTAAAATAGCCTTTGGTGTAGAGAAACAAATACCGTGCTTTCCAACTTGCGTAGCTCACAATCCAGCGGTTCGGAAAGTATTTGAAATCCATTAAAAACTTAGAAATCCGGAAAACATCAAGAACAAACTTCATTTTGGCTCTTCAGTTAGAAAGAGGTACGAAGACCAAAATTTTCTATAATAGTTCCTCAAGGCAATGATAAAGCACTACTCTCAAAACTAAGTTCTTTTCAATAAATCCAATAATACAACCTTCGCTTGTGGCTCTTCAGTTGTTTTACCTAAACTAGTTATAAACACCACTTCTTTCGAAGGTAAATAAAAGGTGAAACCAAAGAACTTTAAAAAGAAACATAAAGTTTCGGATATCAATTTAGTAATTCACATAAATAGATCAATTCAGTTATTCACATAAACAAATCAACAAATCCCTTAGATCATGGAGACTTAGCCAGAGAAACAACAAGGAGAGAAATTAGATGAAAAGAGTAGTCTTTTCATATAATAAAACTCAAAGCAAAAGAATAACAAAATAAGTCTAGCCGCGGCCAGAGTTCCGAGGTAAAGTCGGACTTGCAAAATTTGTGTCGTAGTCAACGACCTAAAAGAACCAAACTCTAAAAGTTTGGAAGGAAAAACATATAGAAGAAGTCTTAGGCAAAAAACTGATACAAAAAGCCCAACGAAACAATAGGAAAATAAGTTAAGTAGCAAAACTATCGTCGCAGTCCAAACAACCCGAAGAAACGGCCATCGAATGGCTAAGTGACGGTCATGGAAACCGTATGGCTTCCCGTAGGGAGGCCATTTGGACTGCGAATCTTCAATAGTTGGGCTGGTCATACATGGGAGCATGAGTTGATCCAAACGACCATATGAAATAGCCATCGAACAACTTGTAGGGCGTTTCTCTTGTAGTTTCAGCTTGTTTGGAAAGACATCTTGTACGATTTTATGCTCCAATGTAGGTAGGCTCTTGACTTCAATCCAAGGTGGTTATTGAGCTTCTCGAGTAGTTGATCTTCAATCATATGAGATGTTATGTTTGTGACGCTTGAATTCCGGGAAGATTGAGCTTTTACGCAAAGCCCGTATCCTGAATTAATTTTGCGGGATAGGTTTGGGTCAAAATTGCTATTTAATTTGGATGAAATTCCGACGGGATCGGGACTTGCGGGATTTGTGTTCACCACTAATTAAAACGAGAGAATGAGGGACATCGTTTAAACCCTAATTAAATGGGTAATTAAAATTGGGTATACGGTTTTTGGCGATTAAATTCGGGTAATTATAATGGATGATAAAGACCCTACTTTAAAACCCTAATTAAAATCGTGTAATTAAATTGGATATATGTTTTGGGTACTAGATTTCTGATTTAGGTTCTGGGTATTAGGTTTTTGGTATTGAAATTAAAGTATAATAAACTTTTCGGTATTGAAACGCAATATCAAAATTTGAGTCTTAAAATATTAGTTACATCAAACAAATATAGAGCGAGTACGTGTCACGACTGACTCTCAACCGTAGACAAAATGCACTTGATAACCCTCACACAAGTCATAAGTGCAATGTCTTGCACGCAGAACAATGATTATCTATAATTTCGTTTCCAAACAATGTAAGAACACATATCGAACCCATTGGTAGCTTGCTAGTACACTTTCATGTTTAGTAGGTCGGGAATTCAGTTTTTCCTCGTTTGTGGCTCAAACTTTGTTATTTAAGTGAACAACACCGTCACAATAACAATGGACTTGCGTCCAACTCGCAATCGGAGTGTCGGTATGTCGAGGGTTAATGTTTCCACATCGTTAAAAAAAAAAAGAAGTCTAGTATGTAAGGTTAATGGGTTGTCAATTAATTGGTTTTAGGATGCAATCCCACCAGACCCAGTCTTACGGCATGTCGGTTGGTTTTAGAATGATAACGAGTTTAATATATAAGGTTGATGGACTACTTCTACGATGGACCACACGTTATATCTGACCAGTTTGAAATCTCATAAAAAGGTGGATGAGGATGGAGAAGTCACTGATGGGCCACGTCCTAAGAAAAGTGAGAGTGAAAGGTAGTTGAGGAGAAGGCAGCTGAAGGGGCACCTAATCCTGGTCAGTTGGGTATCACTGAGTGATGCTTCAGCGGAATGAACGGAGTATTAACTGTTACACTTTACAGATGCAATGTGCAAGCAGCCCATTGGTTTACATGTTACAACACATATCAAATTGCTATCGCCATTATTGAACATCCTAATTAAATCCTGTCTATTTCATATAACAAACTTCAAATTAGGTCAACTTTCAAAATAATCATTTTGGTAGGTGGGTTTTTTTTTCATACGAGTTGTTCTTGGCTTTATTTATTATTATCGGAAGATATCAATATATTTTGATTGAACAAATTAGGTTATAATTTTTTTATTTTAGTAATTTTAGATTTTATTATATTCTCTTGTAAACCTATATATAGAATGGTATAAAAATCAATACAAATGATCTTGAACCTTCAAACCCTACCGCCGTCAAGCTGCCGCATCTAACTCAAGCTAGCCATTGATCTATTGGTGATCCTATCAACCTATTGTTGGCACTGATCTACTACGGCCTTATCGATCTACATGGGGTGTCAACTACCTATGCTTGTTATCAATGGAATGTTTTAATCTTCAACGTCGTTATCTTATCGTCGCTTTGACCGCAAGAGCTTATGAAAAGATATAAATATATTTTGCTTAAACCAATTAGGTTATAATCTTTTTATTCTAGTTTAATTTAGATTTGATCATATTCAAAATATCTTTGTAATTCTCTTTAATATTTTCATGTAAATCTTATATATACGAAAATGTTAATATCAATATAAGTGTGATTCAATTTCCTCCATAATCTATCTATAATGTGATCAAATAGGCAAAGAGAGCACATATAATGGTCATATTCGGCACCAATCAATGATGACAATTGGTTGATTGGGAGACAAGTGGATGAACCATTTTCATCACTCGATACCGTCTCCTAAAATGTTAACCGATTTGTCACCTAACCACAATTTTATCAACAATATCCGTGAATATTGGATAAAACTATTTTTCTGAAGTGAAATAGAACCTTTTTTAAACCGAAAATTGAGATAAAGAGCGAACCTAATTGCCATCTAAAACAAACAATTTTTTTTAACCAGATCAAATTCCCAACATGGTCAGAACTATAACATAGATCCAACATAAATTACATAACTCCATCACATATAAAAATACGAAGTGCAATAAGTTATTATTCCGATTAAAAAACTTAGGAATGGTCTAGAGCCGGAGTTCACAAGAGGGAGTCAGAGTTTATAGTCATACTTCGCAGGAGGGATTAAGCATATCATAAAGACCGAAGTCATATATAGTTTGCAAAAAATGTTAAAAGAATAGAAGTTGGAACAGATTATGAAAGAAGAACAACTATTTACAGTGACGACAAAGACAATGAAGATTATGAGGGTTTCCTCAAGGGTTTCAACAATTTTAATTAAGCTCCATCTTATCCATTAAACGGTTTTTCTTTTATAATAGTCTTTAGAACGGGCGATCGGTTAGGTAACGGTTTTTAAATTGTCCGCCTATCCGGCCTGTCACATCATTTGTCCGTATTTCATCCATATGTTACGGGTTTTCACCCATTTTTCGTGACGGATTTATGAACACCTACCAAATGCACACTATTATCCCTATTGATGGCTCAAGGGCGAGAAATCGGTTCTAGGAAGCGGCGAGCCAAGGAAAGAGGTAACTGTCATTGAACTTCGGATTACTAGCATAGAATACTGTTGAGATAAATCACTATATAAATGACCAGTAAAACTAATGATAAATTAGTTGACATAAGTCTAAGACTAAATTAGTTGATGAATGAGGACTTGAGTAAACAACTCTCGTGTGCCAATAGTTTTTCAATAAAATAAAATAAAAAGGTTTGCATTTTTTTCATGAGTTATTCATTCCTCCCACTTTCATTCCTTATAAATTTTTACTAGTTTAGTGCCCGCACCTTGTGCGGGTTTTGTGTAAATAAAAAGATATTATATTTTCAATTTTATACCTTATGTATTTGTTAATCTATAAAAATATATTTAACACTAAGAAATACCATTTCATCCAAACTTAGTCATTTTTTTATGTATTGGATATAAATTCAATTGACAAAGCTGAGATTTTGCAAAGGGAAGGTGTTACTAAAGTGGAATAGATCACCGGGTAAGTCTCACTACTCACTAATCATAAACCGTAACTCCTATTACCGGGTAAGTCTCAAGGAATTAAGATAAAGAACTATATCCTCAAACTAACACACCAACTAAGGGAATAGAATCAACCTTTACCGGGTAAGTCTCAGGCTAACTCACAAAGATGGAATGAAAGCACTCAAACCCCAATAAAGGATAAACCTTTATTACCTACACTTATGATCTTTGGTAAACAAACAAAGGAATTACCGGGCAAGTCTCATCCTAAGCTTGCATTGAACCAGGAAAGGTGTAATAAGAATAGGATTTGGCAAACTCTAACACTTAACTCTCAGTTTCGGATCAGATAAGTCACCTCGGTCAGAAGAATTCCACCCCGGCCGAGATGTTCATCGACTGAGCGAGATGCTTTAGGGTTAAGGATAAAGACTCGAGCTTTCAGGGTCCTACTGTAATTAAGATTATTCTATCATTGTTTTTCTCACAACCTTCAGCCAATCACCCTAGAATCACACAAGGAAATTAGCCACTCATCATCATGAAAAAATAATCAAATATATGGGAAGAAAGTGAATAACTGAACAAGAAAACCTTAAGAGAAAGGCTTCAATAATTGAATCAATTATCAAACAAAAAGCGTTCCTTGGATAAAAATCCAACAAGACAAACGACAATGAGGGGAATCTAAGAGAATCTTACAAAACCCTTCGCAAAGCTATAAAAGCTACAAACTTCCTCTTCAACCTTCAAAAAGGTCCTTCAAATCTCCCAACTGGAGTAGGGTAAAACGGATGCTCTAGGCACGATCGGTGGTATAGCATGATATGGATTTGTGGAAAATCCAACCCTTTTTATAGGAAAATTACTCTCCAAAAATAAGATATCTTAGAAAGATCTCTTCCCATAAAAATAGGTAAAATATATGGGCTAAATTATCTTCTTCCTTCCAGGAATCCAGCCCAAAAAGATAAGATCCTCCTTCCAAAAATAAAAGATCTCAGCCAAGAATAAAATATCCTTGCCGCGTCCAAGGTGTTCGCCTCGGTCGAGTCGGCTCCTCTGGATCACCTCGGTCGAGGTGACTCTGTAGTCAACCGAGGTGAATCACAACTGAATGTGAAATCTCTCAAATCTGGTCCAAAGTGAATCTTTAATCCAATTCCATGATTCCTGGATTATTCCTTAAGCTCCTGAATGTAGCTCCAATGACTCCTTAGCTCCTTTTGCTCCATTTTAGTCCAAAATGTGCCATTTTACCTACGATTACAACAAAACTAGGTGTAGACCTCGATTCCCGCAAAGGTAGATGAAACGACAATATAATCACATAATATACATCCAAACATGCAGATTATTGAAGATAAAACGTCTAAACAGGCCCCAAAATATAGACGATAATTCATGCTATCAGCTACGTAAAAATGTACTTCAGACTCTTATGATCTGTGAAGTTCTGACATGTAGCACCATACACGTAATGTCTCGAGATCATCAAAGCATGATCTACCGCTGCCAACTCCGGATCATGAGTCGGGTAGTTCTTCTCATACGTCTTTATCTGTCGAGACGCATAAGCAATCACTCTGCCTCTCTGCATCAATACACATCCCAAGCCTAGCTTGGATGCATCACTGTAAACCACGACATCATCAGAACCCTCTGGCTGTGCCAAGACGGGAACAGAAGTCAAACGCCTCTTCAACTCCTTAAAACTCTGGGCACACTGGTCGGTCCACACAAATCTGGTATTCTTCCTCAGAAGATTCGTAAGTGGACGGGCAATCACAAAAAATCCCTCCACGAAGTGTCTGTAATATCCGGCTAGGCAAGAAAGCTATGCACTTCCTTGACGTTCGTCGGAGTCGTCCATGCAGCAACAGACTCGATCATCGCCGGAACTACCATAATCCCATCGGCGGAGACGATATGTCCAAGAAAAGAAACCTCAGACATTCAGAACTCACACTTAGAGAGCTTGGCATATAGCTCTCTATCCCTTAGAATTTGGAAAATTGTCCTCAGATGACCGGCATGCGCCTCTCTACTACGAGAGTATACAAGAATGTCATCAATGAAGACCACTACAAACTGATCAAGGAAGTCGATGAAGATGTTGTTCATCAACTCCATGAAGACTATTGGGGCATTCGTCAGCCCGAATGGCATCACTACAAACTCGTAGTGTCCATAACGGGTACGAGGTATCTTGAGCGTAAATCAATTCGGGAGAAGACTGTCGCTCCCTGACGCTGATCAAGTAGATCATTAATACGAGGTAGTGGATACTTGTTCTTGATTGTCACCTTGTTCAGCTCTCTATAATCAATACACAGTCTCAATGATCCATCCTTCTTCCGCACAAAGATGACAGGTGCACCCCATGGTGAAACACTAAGGCGTATGAAGCCCTTCTCAGCCAACTCCTAGAGTTGCTTCTTCAGCTCTAACATCTCGATAGGCGCCATACGATATGGGGCCTTCGAGACGGGTCTCGAACCAGGCTTCAACTCAATACTGAATTGCACACTCCTCTGAGGCGGCAAGCTCGACCGTTCAGTAAATACGTCTACAAACTCGCAGACCATTGATATGTCCTCAAAAGCTGGACTCTCTCAACCTTCATGGCATAGCACCAAAAGGCATCACATCCCTGTGCTATCAGTCTAGTTGCTCGTACAAAACTGATGACAGAGCCCATCTTCCCAGGGTCCTAACCTCGGATGACCTCAATCTGACCAACCTCGATAGAGACTGTAACAGTCCGTCTACCAACATCTAAAACAACACGGTGTCTACACATCCAATCTATACCTAATATGACTTCTTCATTCATCAATGGAATGACTAAGAAGTCAACAAGCAAAACACGAGTCCTTAAACGAAGGGGACAACTATGTATCTCACAGGTACCTCTGACACGGCTACCATCAAGTAACCCTATAGTAAAGGGTGTCCCTTCTATTGTAGCTAAACTCAGACGCTCACCACATGTATTAGATATAAATGAATGCGTAGCACCCGTAGCAGCCGGTGCAGGCGGCTCCTCTCCACTTCTCAGCTCAAAGGCTCTACCCTAAGCTCCTCTGGTGTCAGTGGTGCTCCCACCATGAACTCCTCTCCACTCCTCAACTCTAAGGCTCTACCCTGAGCTCCTTTGGTGTCAGTGGTGCTCCCACCAAGACCTCTACCTCTACTCGGCCCGGGAGAAGATCCCTGAGTAGAAGGACGATCCGGGACTCTTTGTTGTCCTTGTGTCTATTGATGAGGTTTCCTCTAACCACCTCCCGCTACACTGGCATGGGAGAACCCAACTGAGATGCAACTCCACCCTGCCTACAAAAGGCAACTCGATGTCCTGGTTTACCATAGGTGAAGCAAGTCACAACTGGCCTGGTACACTCTGGCTTCAAATGTCCAGGATCACCACAGTTGTAACATTGTCGTCCCTTATCTACAGTCAGTGCAGATGAGGGGTAACTCTGATGTCTCTGGTCTCGTCTAGAACCAGATACTCCTCCAAATCCACTAGTCTACCCAGTGCACTGCCTCTTCTCAGACCGTCCCGTCTTAGAAGCCCTTATCTGACTGGCTCGCTCCTTCTCATAAGCAAAAGCCCGGTTCTAATAATCAGATAGGGACTCGCAATAGAATCCCGCCATATATGATTGTGTGCTCTTCCTCAGACGTCGGGGGAACAGGTACACATGCTGGTCCTCAGAAGGTGCAGCTGGACCCAACAAAGCTAACTCAGTCTAGAAGCGGTTGATGACGTATGCAATGGACACATCCTCAAAGCCGGCTTCCACAAAATCATGTAGCTTCTCCCTCCTCAGTGAGGCAGGGCAAAACTGCTCTCTAATCATGCTCCTCATACGGTCATAACTAGTGGCTCTGGCTCGTACAATCCTCCACCACTGATGTGCAAGGTCACAGAATAGAGACTAAACTACCTCTATCCGTTTGTCTTCAGGACATCTAATAGACTCTAAAGCTGAGTCTACATGTCCTATCTAGACCTTTGTCTCTAAACCAATCTTCCCTGAGAATGGTGGTACACCCATCTGGTGAAATGCCTTTAACTAGGTATCTGGTCGAGGCCCTTTGATCTCCTTTGTAGCTCGAATAGTCTCAACAGCATGTGCCGGCACAACTGGCACCTATGTGGCTCCCTGAAACATCTTTGAAGATCCCTCATGCCCTGGTGGATTTGGGGCCCGTCTGCCAGCTCTGGTAGCCTCCTCAACGCGTCTAATGCACTCTCTAAACTTTGGCCCCCTCATGGAGACACGATCTAATTCATCAGACTAGACTCGATGTGAATGATGTCTCCTCGATCCACCACTCCTCGTCTCTGGGACGACACTCTCAACGACCTCCTCATGTACCTCCTCCACCACTAGTGGATCAGCAGCGGGAATTGGTCCCTCACCTATCACACCCGGAGGAAGAGGTGGTCTACCACTACCTCGGCCTACAACAGCAATAGCTCTAGTCCGAGCCATCTGCGAGGTATGCACACCTAACTTATATGGCTCTATATAGGCCATATGTTTAGATATATATATATATATATATATATATATATATATATATATATATATATATATATATATATATATATATATATATATATATATATATATATATAAACATATGGCCTACAACAGCAATAGCTCTAGTCCGAGCCATCTGAGTGGTGTTGTGCCTTCCCCGTATACCAGGTCTAGCCTGACTCAAGAGAACCTCCCAGACTCCACGGCGGGATGAAAGGGAAAGGTTATCACAGCCACGCATACGGGGCAATCAATAAAGCATAGGTTGGTAGAAACGACATCTCATGCTATCATAGCAACATATAATGCACACATCACTCATGCAAACACCCAATATAGGGATGGTAACTAAGTAAGTCCTACGGACATACCTCAACCTTGTACACAACTCAAACACAATCAAATAGAACCAAACTCCAATCCTGAGAGAGTGGCACTACCTAATAACAAGGTATAAAGATATATCAACCTCTATTCATCAAAAGGGTCACAATAAGACCCAAAGAGATCCATAAGGATCATACTCAACCTCACAACCTCAACCAATAACAACCCAAGTCCTTAAAGCCGTACAAGGCATAATCTGATCATAACCCCAACCAAACACATCCTCACACATCTAGCATGATCCTATACACTAATACTAGGAAAGGAGGGAACAAAGGCACCCTAAGGAAGGCCTAAAAGCAACACACACCTGCAGAACCAAGTGCAACACCAAGCTAGTGTAGGTGGCCGCAGGGGCGGCTAGGAGATGGCACAGGGGAGGCTCACAACTGGCGCAGGGGCGGTCCAGAGGTGGCGCAGGGGCCGGTAGTGTGCAGAGACACACCTTCAGCTCCTTCTTCACTTCTTCCTTTGATTCCTTCACTTCTTCTTCGTCCAACACACATACATACAAAAACATACATATACATACATCAACATAAGCCAATTAAGGCTGGAACAAGATCCAAACCAAAGGGATCTAAGCTAGGCTAAGGAAAGACGGAAAACATGAGGGGAGAAGAAAGAAAGAGGAAAAGCCATGTACTCACCAAGCTGAGCTCTCCAGAAGATCAAACACACAACACCACCACCTCAAGCTGGCTCAACAAGGCACAACAACATCACCATAAGCAAACCACAAGCAAAGGCAAGCACAAGGCTCACAAAACTCACAAAAACTCATACATGGATCAAGAAGAGATCCAAAGGGAGAAGAGAAGAGATGATGAAGTACGTAGGGAGAGAGAGATGGGGCTAAAGATACCTAACCCTCATCAGTAGGAAAGGGGGAGAAGCTTATAAAGGAAGGAGGGGCAAAAAGAAAAGCTCGGGTCAAAGAAGACGGTTGCATCCCACCATAAACCGCAGGGGCGGCTGTCCTGGCCGCTGGGGCGTCTCACAAAACCGCAGGGGCGGCCAGCCAAGGGCACAGGGACGACCCACTGCAGCTCAAAAGGAGAAAAGCAGCTACGGCTCAGCTGAAACACAAGTGCGGGATCCCTCAAAGACTAAGGCTCTTACATCTCACCCCCCCTAAAACAAGTTTCGTCCCGAAACTTGCAAAATCCCAAAGTCTCTCGGACCCATAAGCCGAGGTATAACTCTCACTCTCTCTATCGGGGGTATCACTTCTCCGTTCAAAAGATCACATCCTATAACAATCTATAACCTCAAACATCAACATGGATGAATCATCAACTCCAGAAAACAGGGCCATAACACTACCCAAAGGCGTAGAGGAATCACATCTGTCGCCATACCACATCACAAGGCATAGAAGAACCACATCTGCAACCAAAACATATCACAGGCATAGAGGAAATACGTCTCTATCCAAACCATATCACAGGCATAGAGGAAATACGTCTCTAGCCAAACCATAAACATATATATTGCATGGAGGAATCACATCTCCACTGAAACTATGTCCATCAAGGTAGCATGGAGGACAGAACCATCTCCAGCTGAATCCTAATCACACTCAAATAGCATGGAGGAAAGAGCCATCTTCATCCATAGTATTAAACATACGTAAATAGCATGGAGGAAATAGTCATCTCCAGCTATAACATACATCATACTAGCACATCAAGATCTACTAAGATCATAAATCACATCATAGCTAGCATGGAGTAACACATCAAGGCATATAAGCACATAGGCACAACATTCATCAAGATATCACTAAGATCTACTCGTGGTCCCACAGATGGATTTGTCTCGACATAACTTTGGATAGTCCTTCTGGACACTATCCTCAGTCTCTCACACAACCTCTTCAGGTCCTCATCTCGACCACTATTTCCTCAATATGGGAATGTCTTTCGAATGCAAGCGTCTCATATCTCATTCCAAGAATGTAACCAAATGCTCAACAAAGATGTGGTTCGGCTTAACCAGTAGATCATCATAACTCGCAAAGTGTCTCAAACCTGGTATATACTCCCTCAGTTGAGACACAAGAAACACTGGGTGAACATCCTCTAAGCTCAGAGGCAAAGCTAAACATCATGCTTCCTTCAGAATATTGATCAAGATCTCAAATAAACCGACATATTGGAAACTCAGTTTCCCTTCTAGGCCAACACGCCTGATGTTTCACAACGGAGATACTCTCAGCTGGACATGAACTCTCAATCCAAACTGTAGAGGTCAATGCCTCTTGTCTGCATACGATATCTGGCGACTTTATACAGCCAACATTCTTCCTCTAATCAACATTACTTGAACTACAAAATCCTGAGTCTGGTTAGGTGTTGATAACACGATTTATGACGTTAGTTTAGGAATTCATTTAGATAGTTTTTCCCGTTATTCATGCATGGTTTGGCATTATTTCATGACGTTTACGCTTAATTCATGCATATTGTCGAGATAGACGTCTACACGAACTATTGTCGGTTTTGTAGGTATTTTGGGGAACTTTTGGAGCTTAATCAATACATTCAAGGATCATTCCTCGTGATGACACACTTCCGGATTCATTAAAAAGCAAGCTAGGAGCAAAGGAGAACACATAGGACCTTGTTGGTGCATGCCTTGCACCAACTCATGGCTTAACGATCAAAAGAGAGCTGTCTATGCAAAACCGCGGCCCAGACCCAGATTCCACACCCGTAATTTTGGCCGTGGTTCTCTCTGGACAGCTGTGACAGCTGTCCCACGATCTCCATAACCGATTCTTGCTCTTGGTGGAAAATATAAGTGGTCCTGTAGGCTGTTGCTGGAGGATTCTCTCCCACACTCTCTCATTACACATCATTCCATTGGAGGCTACTCTTGGAGAGGAAGAAAACACTCTCATTTGGGGAAGAAGAAGAACAACGCTAGTTTTAGAGTTTTTAGAGTTTTTGAGGGATTTTTGAGTGAGCTTGTTGAAGACATTTGCAAGGATTTGTAAGGAACGATTTGGACCTTCTTTTGAAGGGTTGTAAGTCTTTCTTAAACACATATTCAGCTTGGTTACTTGTGTTTACTTGTTTCTTTTCTCTTTCATTTCATTTTCTTGCTATGGAAGCCATGAATGTTTGCTTGTTGAGTTTGAATGTTAAAATGCTTGTTGTTGGCTAAATAGTTTTGATTCTAGGGTAATGGAATGATGGTTATGGCTTGGACTATGATAGAATAGACATAAATGTATCCTTGTATGATTTGGTTGCTCGAACCTAACCTCTATTAGAAATCACGGTCAGTTTTTCAAGAACCACGCCTGTGGTTTGGTATGAACAACCCGCGATTTTCTCTGTTGTGCTTGTATTGATGAATCTGAATCTTAGGATGTTAGATTGTTGAAATCCTAGTGTTTTTTAAGCATAATCTACCCTAGGGTGACCTAATGCTAGCAAACTAAGTGAGGAAAGAGACCTACCCGGTGATTTCCGACCTTAAGTACCAATAATGACGAGACCTACCCGAGACTTACCCGGTATTGGACTGAGTGTGCTAGGATTGATGTTTAGGACTTGCCTTCCCAAGACTTACCCGGTAAGGAGAGGTTAGACCCCTAGATAGCAATCCGGTTTGTGTAGATTTCCCAACCTTAGGCTCCTAGAGACTTACCCGGTAATAGGACCTTAGTTGCAGGATTAGTGGATCACGAGACCTACCCGGTGATTGATCCTATTTGAGAAACATTCCCTCCCAACATACCATAGCTAGTTCAAGGTTGATTAGAAGCTTGAGTCCAATGCCATAACCGGAATTTCTAACCCCTAGAATCCGCTTTTCTCTCTTTGATCACATATCTTGTGTTTGTGTTGTTTATTTGTGTTGCTAGCTTGATTGGTTAGTTTGTTTTATAATCTTGCATCATTTGTGATCCTTGCTTGATCACCACAAAACCAAACCCAAAAAAATATCATGATTTTCATTTCTTTATTTCTTTCTCTTTTCTTAGACTAGATTTGTACTATCCATAATCACCTATTGGATTCGATTTCACCTTAGTCTTTGTGTTCGACCTCGGAATACTATCCTTGCTACAAAACGATCCATACATTGTGGGTTTGCTAGGAGTTAGGAAAATATATTGAGTTATAAATTTAAGACTTTTGTGCTACACAATCTTAGCGTAACAGGTGTTATTCCACTAATACTGCTAGGTCACTTCTAGCATAAGGATATACGACATCTATGTCTATATATTGTGTCATAGGGCCGTCCCAAAAAAAATGCACGTCAATCACTATCATATCATAAATTCATTAATGGGCGGTAATCTAACCATCCATGCTTCCAATTCAACTTACACTCATAATAGATCCTCAAGATCTAGATGGTCCTCTCTAACAGACCATCTTTTTGGGGGTGAAACGTAGTCATGGAGTACAGACTCATCCCCAAAGCAGTTTAAATCTGTTGCCAAAATCTCGATGTAATTCATCCATCACGATCAGAAACGATCGTTCCCGGTGCATCATGGAGTCTCACTATCTACTTAGTGTACTCCTCCACTAATCCATTCTCTGGCTACGTCTCTTTGATAGGAATGAAACGTGCCAGCTTCATTAATCTGTCACCATCAATCCAGATAACAACAATCTCCCACTGGGCCACAATCCCATAACAAAGTCCATAGAGATGTCCTCCCATTATCACTACTGCACTGGTAGTGGATGGAGCTCTTCCCTGGGTCAGTAATGCTCTATCTAGACCTGCTTATAGGTCACACACTGTATCACAAATCTTGTTAAATCGACTTCAATCTTCTACATCAATATAATTGTCTCACCTCATGGTACATCTTACTCGTACCAGGATGTACTGAATAAGGTGTACAGTGAGTGTATTGTAAGATTGTTTGTCTCTACTCTGCATCAGCAGGTACACAAAAGCGGTCAGGGCGCTCCATCACTCCATCTGCTTTAATTGAGAATTATGGTGCCTCATTACGAGACATCTTCTCTCTAAACCTCATCAAGGTCAGGTAGGTCCCCTGCTTCTGTTGGACCTCATCCAACAGACCAGGTAGAACCTCTTAGGTATGACTGGGTATCCTCATCAAGGAACTGATTATCCAACTCTAGCCAAGCTAGATCTCTCTAAAGCTGAGGCTGAACTGTCAATCTCACAATTGTCTTCTCTCGAGACTTCTTTCCGTTCAAGTTGTCAGTGACAACGTTAAACTTCTCTGAATGATATGGAATCTCCAGGTCAAAATCTCGATCCACTCGAGTCCTTAACGCTAGTGGTTATTCAACTCCTATGGTCTATGGAAACCTGACATGAAACATCACCCAAGTATTATCTTCAAATGTTCAAGGCTTGAAGTACCATCGCTACTCTAGATCATACGTCAAGTAGTCCTCCTCATACGTCTTCAGCTGTAGACACACATATCAATAACTCTACTCCTCTGTATTAATACACATCTCAAACTTAGTTGGGGTGTATCACCGTAAATCACGGGATCCTCATAATCTTCTGACTATGACAGAATGGAAGCAGAGGCCAAATGCCTCTTCAATTCTTCAAAGCTCTGGTATAATGCTTTACAACGCAATTTTGGTGGTCCTCCTCAAAAGACTAGTAAATAGATGCACATTCACAAAACCCTTCCTAAAAGCATTGGTAGTAATCGGCGGAGCCGAGAAAACTATGCATTCCTTAATGTTTATCAGTATCTTCCATGTTACAACATACTTAATTCTTGCCAGGTCAACCATGATCGCACGGGCGGAGACAACATGGCCTAAGAAGGCTACAACTGGCATCTCAACTCACATTTAGAGAGTGTAGCATACAAACCTCTATCTTTCAAAATATGCAGAACTGTCCTCAGATGACCAGTCTGCTCCTCTCTGCTACAAGAGTCTACCGAGATGTCATCAATAGAAACCACCACAATAGATCAGGGAAGTCGATGAAAATGCTATTAATTAACTCCTTGAGGACTATTAAGGCACATGCCAACACGAATACCATCACTACAACTCGTAGTGTTAATAATGGTACCAAAGGCTGTCCTATGTATATCTTGCTCTCTCACCCTCAATTGGTGATATCTTGAGCGCAAGGGAATTCTGAAAACACAATTGCTTCTTGAAACTGACCCATCACGACGTCAATACGAGACATTAAAATACACGAGTGTGAAGGAAGCTCGTCTTAGCCCACTCCTCAAGTCGTCAGTTACCGTATCTCAACAAGGACCATATGATATGGGCCTTCTCAATGAATCTCGTAACATAATTCAACTCGATATCCAAGTCCACACTCTGCTGAAGTGGCAATGACTGAAGGTATTTCTATGGCCGTCTATACCCAATCAAAAGTAAATCCTGACTTAATACTAAAAGAAGTATAGTAGTTAAGTAAGGGTTGAACACAAGAGAGGTAAGGTATTTTATTAGATGCAATTATTGATGAAAGAACAAGTAACAAAGGAGGTGGGGTTGGTTAAATTGATGAACAAAAACTTATGAAAACGAATAACGCAACAAGTAAGACAATATTGGGTGAATCTACACTAGGTTGATTCTAAGCATGCAATTGCTACTTTGGTGAGTTCCTTTTACAAGTTTTCAAGTAATCTCCCGTCTCGATCATAAATATGTGTTGAGCCAACCGGCATCAACACAACTTAACAGGTTAATGTCCCGTAAACCTACAAGAACAAATTACAAGTTGACTTTCAAACAAAGACTAAGGGATATGAAGAAAAGATTAAAACCGTTAACCTTATCTTTATATTTGTGTTCCTATTCTTTAGGTAATTACAACCCGTTATTACTTAAAGTTTACTTCTAGATTAAAGACCCGAACCCGGAACCTATTAATCCTTGTTGTTTGCATGCACTTTAGAACCTAATGTGATCAATCTCAAGTAATAGTAAAACATGCAATTAGGCAATAGAGATCAAGAAAACACAAAGCATTACTGAATGAAAACTTATATTAAAGAAAACTTACTACGCAACTTCAAACCAACCCAATGTAGCAAGGGAGTTAGCAACTCATTACAAAGGTAGCAAGAAAATCTAAATGAGAAAAGTGGATAATTTGTTGGCTAATAAGATGGTTCATTCTAGCAATCAACCAAGGACTATTTATACTACAAAAGACACTAAATAGGAGTAAATGGCCGGGCCAAAACAGCCAACTTTAATGCCATAAAGGTGGTGTAAATAGCCGGAGTAAAGCTTCTGACGTTAAACCGCCGGGGTGGCCTTTAGTTCCGTAGGGGCGGTGAAGGCAAAAATGCTTGATCTTCTTCATGGCCGCCGGGGTGGCTAGGCAATCCCGTAGGGGCGGATCTTCAATGCTCTTCAAACGTCTGACCTTTCAACTTCCTGCCATTTCTGATGCCAAGCCGCCGGGGCATCCCTATGTCGACGTAGGGGCGGTGACGCAACCTCTTCATTTTCCAGCTCTCAGGTTGAGGCGCAGGAAGAAGCGCAGTGGTAGGCGCAGGGGCGCTGGTCTTTGTTTCTTTGGGGCAAGTCACCGCAGGGGCGCCAAGGAGTGGCGTAGGGGCGGTGACACACTCCATGGCTGGCGCTGGCAAAGGCGCAAGGAGCGCTCGGGAGTAAGGCTTCACCCGAAGGGGCGGTGACAAGGCTCCACTGGGGCGGTGAGGCAACAGAAGCTTTTCTTCATGAACGATCTTCACTCCTAAGTGCTTATAACTCCTTCCTTAGCTTCTTTTAGTCTTCTTATCCTGGACCAAGAAGTTAGTAGCATAAACCGACACAAATGCAATAAAAAGACTCTAAAAACTATCCTAAATGATAGTGATTCCATCACCTATCAAACTCCCCCATACTTAGACCTTTTACTCATCCCGAGTAAAACAAATGACAACAACTAGACTCAAAGGCCTCAGGAAGCATGGGCAAGCAGAAAAGACAATGAAAACAAAAGAAAAGCAAAGAATGAAAAAGGAAAAGAGAGGAAATGTGAGAAAAAGGGAGAAACTACCATCCTTATTGCTCCAAGAGTGGCCTACCCGGACAACCTCCTTATGACTCCCTTTCTTATGTCGCCAAACGCCGGATGAGAAACCTACACTCGGTGTCGCTCATTTTTCCAAGGCACCCTTTCGGGTTTTGACCTTGCCACTCTTCTTCTTTTGGTGATCTCACTTTAACTCACATCCCTCAAGTCTAATTTTGCACCAACCTAAGGTTGGTCGGACTACCTTCTTTTTGCCTAAACCGCCCTTTCGGGTTTTCGGTTTATCCAAGGATTTTCATGCCTTTTTCATTTTCTTTGGCTTTTTTTTTGTGAATTTCCAACTGAATTCATAAGCAAGACAACTCAAAACAACTCAAAAGAAACTGTACAAGCAATGATATGTCCCTCCCCCATACTTGAAATACACTTTGTCCTCAAAGTGGAAATGAGGCAAAGATAAATGTGGGAAAAAGGAAAGAGATATACCCCTCATTGGGATGGTCCGGATGGACCACCTGGACCCTCCTCCGGGTCGTAAGGGAAGTGGCGGAAGAAGTGCTCCTGCCGGCGGTAGAGTGTGTCGATGCGGCCCTCTTGAGCCTCCATCCTCTCTCTAAATGAAGTCTCGTAGCTAGCTTGTCAAGCCAGCTGCTGAGTCTCCAACTGCTGCTGATGAGCCGCCTGCCAAGCATCCTGTCGGCGGTCGAAGTGAATGGTCATGGAGGAGACGAAGCTGGACTGCCACGCCTGCTGCTGCTCAAGCATGGACCGCTAGTACTCGGTCTGCCATGCCTGATGTTGTGTGGTCAAGGCTGCCATCTGAGCCTGCAAACTCTCCATGGTCTAATAGTCCTCCCGTGCTGCATTAGGCATCTCCTCGTCAGTGACTGGGGCCCGGCTGGAGCCTGGAGCATATCTCCCAACAATATCCTCTTGAGGCCGTCTCGGCGGAACGGGGTCAGCTAGTACGTACAACTCGGAGAGCTCGTCTCCCAGTGGAAGTCACCGGGGGAGGTATGTAATGTGACTCTCATCTGCTAAACAAAGCCAAAAGAGGTTCTCCCCGTCCCTCCCGAGGAGCCTACACCTCCTCAACATACCCTCCGTATACATTGAGGCCTCTAGTCCGTCCTCTAAGGCAGCGAGATCCATCACCTGTGCAGCTAACAAGGAGATGATCCCACCTCCCACAATGTCTCGTGGCTCATTCTTCCTAATCCGCTTCAAAGGGTAAGGAAGAGGTATGGCCAATCCAGTACCCAGTCGTTTGTGGGGAGGCAGGCGTATAGCAATGGAAGGTCCTTGGGAGCGACCTTATTCTCCTCCTTGTGTCCACAGAAGACACTCATGAAGATCTTCGAGATGAGCCTCAAACAGGGGTGAGTGAATTTGTTGTAGTACTCACCTCATGCATGAAACTCAAATCTGGTTGCGGCCTACCAAAACTCCATCAAGTCGGGTGTCGGGATGGGGTCCCACCAGTCGTCGGAAGTGGCTATAGTCACCTCTAATGCCTCCTGTAGCTGAGTGTAGTCCAATGTATACTTTCGTTTGTTGAACTTCAAAGAAAGTCCAACACAACCGTGGTCCATGTTAGCATGAAATATTGTGATATTTTAGGCACGTTTTCTAAGTGTATTTGATCCATATTGATAGTCATTGATTGAGCATTGATGCATTTGTGAGCTAGTTTGTCTATAATATCGATATAGAGATCTACACAAGCTTTATGTTGATTATAGGTAATTGAGAGCTATTTCCGAACGGAATTGAGCAAGGATGAAGTTGATTGACATGTCCATAGATTGAGGACATTCTTAGGAGCTAAAGGAGTGTCAACTTGAAGAATGCACGAGGCTAAGGAAGAATCACGTTCTTGCCCTAAACCACGCTCTAAAATACGGCCGTACTCCTTTCCACGTTCAAGTCCACGGCCGTGGAACCTTAGCAAGTGAAGCGTGGTTCATTCCAGTAACTTCTACGGTCGTGGAATCATTGGTTCAAACCATGTTGATTTCCACGCTCTAAATTACGGTCGTGGAACCTTCCACGACCGTGATCTTGGCGATCTTTTTCGCCACACTTTAAGCCACGATCTTTTACAAGATTGGGCTGGGCCGATACTTTATCTTACACTATAAAAGGACGGATGAAGAGAGATTCTGTCACCTTCGCTTACGCATAGACACATCTTGCACTTGCGTTTGGAATTGCCCTAATTTCGCATTTGGCGGAAGTTGTTTTTGAGAGATTTTGGCGCATCGCTGTTGTGATTTCCGGATTGACGGAAGATCGAAGATTCGGGAGATTATTCGCAAGGAGATTTCGCTTCTTGCTTAGGTTTGATTTAGAAGACGGATTGACATCCCGTTCTTCCTTCCTATCTAAGATTTGTGTTTGTTTGTGTTATTCCGAATCTAGTGACGATTATTGTTCTTGATTGTGACTTTGAGACTGATTTGAGAGTTATTAAAGGTTTCCGGAAGTTTTCATCTTTCAATATTTTAAATCTTGAATTTGATATCAATATGACTATTGTTGGCTAAAAACCCTTAACAATTCTAAGGTGAAGGGTTGATAGTTGTGGCTTAGATGATGATAGATCGATCGTAAACAGATTGGACCCTGAGAGTTAGAGAGAATCGCCGACAACCCTAATCCACGGTCTGTTCTTGAGTTTCCACGGCCGTGGAACTCAAGAACTATCCGTAATTTTGTGTTAAGTTACGAACCTTGCTTTTACTTTGATCCAAGGTTAAAGATTAACTTTAATCTAGTCTTGGCTTGCCCTTTTCTAGGTAGTAGTGAAGCCTCAACAACCTCTACTTCGATTTCGAGTGTCACAACCTTAATCGGTTAAGTTAGTCTTGATCCTTGGGTTACAAGTTTGGGTATTTGACATTAATTCTTGCCTTTAGAACCTTTCTATACCGAAGCCTCAACAACCTTTATAGAGAATGTCTTTTAGGTGGGTTATATAAGGTTTTTGGAACTTCACCGTACGATTACCTTACTTTCGTATACCTTTGCATATCTTAACTCTGTCCTTATATCATTAGTATATCTTGAATCGATTGCCACAACTGGATACTTGGACCTTTAGGATTGTTGTTTTCCCAATAATTCGAAAAGCTCTTACATTTACTTGCTTGATAATCTATAATTGAATTTGTTCCCCCCAAATCCCTGTGTTTGATACTCTGGAATTCTTGCTTAACTATATCGATCCGTACACTGCGGGTTCGCTTGCTTGATTCTAGTTTTATAAATTTAAAGCTTATTTGCACGCACGCTAAGTGGCGAACAGTCCACCGTTTCCATTTTGAATGTGGCAATGAACTTGCGGCTGAGCTCGGGGTATGTTGGAGCGCTCGTTATCAGAAAATCACCGAGCCTAGCGTTGTTGAGGAATTCCTGCATGCTCTCTAACATGCCCAAACGTTCCAAAATAGGAATGTCCAGAAACCGGGTTGCATACACATCCCGACCTTGTACGATCCTATACCGTTCCTTCTCAGCTTCCGATAACTTATATATCCTCTGGTCTTCCATCACTCGCAGTTGAATAAGCAAAGGAATTAGAAATTTTTAGAAAATTGAGAAAGAGACGAACCCTCTGTTGAGTTTTCCGCAGGGGCGGCTGAAGTAGGCGCAGGGGCGGCAAGGCGCGGGTGCGGGAGCTTGTAGGCGCAGGGGCGGGCGAAGAGCAAAGGGAGATTTTGGAGTCGGCGAAGGTTGTGTTGCTGGGGTTGTTCCGGCGTTGTCTTTGTTGGTGTAGGCTTCGCTGGAGGAGGGGCAGCGGAGGGGCGAGGGTGTTGGTGAGTGAGAGGTTTGAGGGGATGTTGTTTGTGTGTGGTGGTGAGGGCTGATGTCGCAGAGGGGGCGGTTCAGGCTAGGTCGCTGGAGGTGGCGCAAGAGCGTCTAGACAGGGCGGTGCGAGAGCTTCCGGAGGACGCAGGGGCGTGACAGGCGAGGTAGACTAGGGTTCGAAGAGTGAATGGAGAGGGGATGAAAAGGGCGGTAGTTGTAGGTTATTTTTGGGAAGTGTATTTTTTTTTCTTCCCTTAATAAAACCGCAGGGGCGGCGTTGGTCAACGCAGGGGCGGTGACAAGGAAGAGGGGGTATGTAGCCTCAGCGCCGGGGGCGGCGCTGAGGATGAGTGTCAAGGATGGCCGCCGCAGGGGCGTGGGGTGTCACCGTGGGGGCGGTGGCCAGTATGTTGTAGACGCTGGCTCAGCGCCGGGGGCGGCGTTGGGCAAGGGTGTCAAATCGGGAGAGGGGTCTCCCAGGCGCAGGGGCGGTTTTCTCGAAGTAAGGACTCTACCTCTATGATTGAGCCTCCTCTAGCATCACCTTTGGGTTTACAACCGTCTGTGAAGGTAATCCTCCGGAGGACCTAGTTTCAATCCTTGTGATGGCTTCCACCATTTGAGCAACCTGTTTTTCAAGGTTCTTGATGTTGGATTCTGTTGTTTGGACATTAGTAGCAAAGTGTTTAGTCAAAACCTGCAACATATCTTCAGTTGATTGGTACTTACCTTGACAGGGGTGCTGTTGTTGGTTTTGTTGATCCCTCCAACGAAAGTTCTGTTGGTCACGCCAGTTTGGCATGAAATTCTGTGCATAGGGATCGCTCCTAGGCCTTTGCAATTGTGGTTGTCCATAACCCATTGCGTTCACCTCAACATCGGCATCCTGGACTTGGGGACACATGTCCGTTGGATGATATGGGTCAACACATACTCCACAAGCTTTGAGCTGTTGTGGGGTTCCCATAAGTGTTAGTCTCTTCACCATTTCTTTCAGTTCCGCAAGCTCGGTGGAGATCTCACTCTTCCCGGTATTTATAGCATGAACTTCTTTCTTGGACGGGGTCCTTCCAAAGTTTCGAGTTCCTTCCGCTAGTTCCTGTATCTTTTCCAAAGCAATGTCAGGAGTAGAGTTAAGAATATTACTTCCGTAAGCCACATCGTCGATCCTCCTTTCATTGTCTAGAAAGACATTATACAAGTACAAGACTAGATCTTGAGTTGAATATCCGTGGAAAGGACAGCTGGATCGGAGGCGTGCAAACCTTTCGAAGTACTCATAGAGAGTTTCGTTCGCCTCTTGCTCGATGTTGCTTATAGCTTTCTTCAAGCTGTTTGCCTTCTTGGCTTGGAAGTATTTCTCCAAAAACGCCTTGTGAAGGTTTTCCCAAGTGTCGATGCTCCCGGATGGAAGGTGGTAATACCAATCATCCGCGTAATCTTTGAGTGTGAAGCCGAATGCCCTCATATAGATTTGTTCTTCGGTAATGTTGGCCGGCTTCATGCTCATACACACGGTATGGAACTTCCCAAGGTGTTTGATGGGGCCTTCACAACTTAGCCCATGAAAAGATGGAAGCAAGTGAATAAGACCCGGCTTGAGCTCAAAATTGACTCCTTCCCCTAATACCGGTATAGTGACCGCAAGGGGGTTTTGAGCCAAGGTGGGCTGCGTGAGTTGACGAAGTGTACGGTCAGCCATCTCTTGTTGAAGTTGTTGTTGTCTTCGTTGTCGGATGTGTGTCCTCTCAATTCTGGATCAAAAGAAGCAATGACGGAGTTAGTAGCACGGGTTTGAACCATAAAAATGGTTCAAACCAATAATCAATAATAACAATAAAACACTAAAACTCTCCGGTAACGGCACCAAAATTTGACTGAAGGTATTTCTATGATCGTCTATACCCAATCAAAAGTAATTCCTGACATAGCACTAAAACAAGTATAGTAGTTAAGTAAGGGTCGAACCCAAGAGAGTTAAGGTGTTTTATTAGATGCAATTATTGATTAAAGAACAAGTAACAAAGGGGGGGGGGGGTTAAATTGATGCACAAAAATTTATGAAAACGAATAACGCAACAAGTAAGACAATATTGGGTGAATCTACACTAGATTGATTCTAAGCATGCAATTGCTACTTTGGTGAGTTCCTTTTACAAGTTTTCAAGTAATCTCCCGTCTCGATCATAAATATGTGTTGAGCCAACCGGCATCAACACACCTTAACAGGTTAATGTCCCGTAAACCTACAAGAACAAATAACAAGTTAGCTTTCAAACAAAGACTAAGGGATATAAAGAAAAGTTTAAAACCGTTAAGCTTATCTTTATATTTGTGTTCCTATTCCTTAAGTAATTACAACCCGTTATTACTTAAAGTTTACTTCTAGATTAAAGACCTGGACCCGGAACCTATTAATCCTAGTTGTTTGCATGCACTTTAGAACCTAAGGTGATCAATCTCAAGTAATAGTAAAACATGCAATTAGGCAATGGAGATCAAGGAAACACAAAGCATTACTGAATGAAAAATTATATTAAAGAAAACTTACAACCAAAGTAACAACGCAGCTTCAAACCAACCCAATGTAGCAAGGGAGTTAGCAACTCATTACAAAGGTAGCAAGATAATCTAAATGGGAAAAGTGGATAATTTGTTGGATAATAAGATGGATCATTCTAGCAATCAACCAAGGACTATTTATACTACACAATACACTAAATAGGAGTAAATGGCCGGCCCAAAACAGCCACCTTTAATGCCATAAAGGTGGTGTAAACAGCCGGAGTAAAGCTTCTGACGTTAAACCGCAGGGGCGGCCTTCAGCTCCACAGGGGCGGTGAAGGCAAAAACGCTTGATCTCCTTCATGGCCGCCGGGGCTGGCTAGGCAATCCCACAGGGGCGGATATTAAATGCTCTTCAAACGTCTGACCTTTTAACTTCCTGCCGTTTCTGATGCCAAGCCGCCGGGGCGTCCCGATGTCAACGCAGGGGCGGTGACACAACCTCTTCATCTTCCAGCTCCCAGGTTGAGGTGCATGCAGAGGCGCAGTGGAAGGCGCAGGGGCGCTGGTCTTCGTTTCTTCAGGGCAAGTCACCGCAGGGGCGCCAAAGAGTGTTGCAGGGGCGGTGACGCACTTCATGGCTAGCGCTGGCGAAGGCGCAGGGAGCGCTCCGGAGTAAGGTGTCACCCGTAGGGGCGGTGACAAGGCTCCACTGGGGTGGTGAGGCAACAAAAGCTTTCCTTCGTGAACGATCTTCACTCCTAAGTGCTTATAGCTCCTTCCTTAGCTTCTTTTAGTCTTCTTCTTCTGGACCAAGGAGTTAGTAGCATAAACCGTCACAAATGCAATAAAAAGACTCTAAAAACTATCCTAAATGATAATGATTCCATCACCTATCAGGCAACTAGACGATTCAGTAATACGTCTATAAGCTCATAAACGACTAGAATATCCTCCAACGTGGAACTATCTTCTTCATGGCACATCATTAGAAAGCATCACCTCCTGGCGCTATAAACTTCGCTGCTCATATAACACTAATGGCAAAACTCGCCTTTTCAAAGGTCGTAACCTCGGAAAACCTCTGTCTTACAATCTCAAAGGAGATTAGAACAACCTTCCAACTGATGTCTAACAAGACATGATATCTATTCGTCTACATCATACACATAATGACTTCCTCATGCGCCTATGGCATGACAAAGAAGTCTTTAAACCATACACAAGTCCCTGAATAAATGGGACAATATATAACTCACGGGCACCTCAGACCCCTAACTGGTAATCTTGTAAAGGAAAGTCTACCTCTTACTATTTCCACAGTCCACTATTAACACATGCATCGAAAGACAAGAAGTGCATAACACTCACAACAAGCAAAACTCCACTAGTTAAACTATTAATAAGAATGGTACCTGTACAGCTAACGCCAGAAGCTCGACTACATATCATCAGTCAATCTCGGATCCATGCTCCTCAGGTATCATAGAGGTCATTGCCATAGCCTCCACTTCCACTCTTTCTGCACCGGAAAGAGGAAGGTCTTGTTGAGAAGAAACACTGCCTTGCTCACAAAAAGGGGCTAGATGGCCTAATTCACCACAGGTGAAGCAAGCTATCAGGGTCAAGTGGCACACAAATCGCAAATGACCTGGATAGCCACAGTTGAAACATAACTGTCCCATCTTTGCAACCTGTGCAGCTAAAGGGTAACTCGATCTTCGTCGTCCAACTTTCATAATCTTACTCCCTGTCGACAGCTAAAGGGTAACTCGATCTTCGCCGTCCAACCTGTAAAGCATATTATTGGCGTCTTTGGGCACACCGCTCACCGGTGTCCAAACTTCACGCAATTATAACACTGTAGTTCCTTGCCAGTCGTCTTCATGGCCAAAGGACCGCTTGATTGTCCTGACATCTGACTTGGTTCATCATTTATCATCTTTGCTTCTCCATTAACTGATTCAGTCCATTGCTTCTTCTTTGATCTAGAAGCTTCAATTGGTCCCACCCACGTTGGTAAATCCGGTGTAGGTCTACCCGCTATCACAAGCTCATATACTTGCTGCATATATTCTTGAAACTCAAGTCTACTCATGGAGACATGATCAACCTCTTCAAACTCGTTCCTTGCCATAAGCGAACCAACAGCGGAAACTGGTCCCTTACTTGACGTGACTAGAGGAAGAGGGGTTGTACCCCTACCTCGTCCCACTACAGATACTGCTCTAGTCTGAGCCATCTGTAAGATATACGCACCTAATCTTATAAGGCTATATATATGTCATATGTATCAGCATATATATATATATATATATATATATATATATATATATATATATATATATATATATATATATATATATATACATACTACATCCACACAATCCATAATACACACAAATATATATACGTATCTACGCTGCAGAGATCCATGGCAAAGGTGACGACTTCTCGTACATTCTAACCCAAAACCAAACTTAAAACCAAAAACGTTTTAAAACATCAGACCCCTTTCGGGTTCTGTTTATTTTACCGATCAGACCTTATTGCAGGTAGCAAGTGCCATTGTTGTCAACCAGGGCTCTGATACCAACTCTGTAACACCCCGAATCCGCGGGACTCGGAGTGCCACATTGGGCTAGGATCTTACAGTGGATCTTGACCCTAGCCTGACAACAAGTTCACTAGACCTTACAACATGGCACTGACAAATATAAAACAAATACATAAACGGTGAAACTGTATAACTAAAGGTAAAAGACAACATAGCCGAGTATATAAAACAACATCCTAACACAGGAGGTACAAAAGATCATCCTCACACAGGAGGGAAACACAACAAACCCAAAGCAACCACGTAATGTACGAGAGTCCTCGGCCTGTCACCCTGCCAGATCACTCAGCAGCGCCTAACCTGTAAACATGCACAATACGGAATGAAACCGTTAGCTAACCATACATATATGAGGTAATGCATAAGCACATACACGATCAGGAAAGATAAACACATCAACATGCTATCACACATTTACCCATTTTATCATCTTTATATAATATTCATTCACTTAAATCGTATATATATATATATATATCAGTAGATGAAAATATGTAACACGAGGACCGATACATCCTCGCCTCTGATTCTGGTAGCCATGTGGAGTGGAATAGGTCACACAACCCGTGTACCCTATGGGAGTGGTATTGTGCCCTCCCCGTATACCAGGTCTGGCCTGACTCAAGATAACCTCCTAGACTCCACGATGGGATGAAAGGGAAAGGTTATCACAGCCATGCATACGGGGTAATCAATAAAACATAGGTCGGTATAAACGACATCTCATGCTATAATATCAACATATAGTGCACACATCACTCATCCAAACACCCAATATAGGGATGGTAGCTAAGTAAGTGCTACGGACATACCTTAACCTCGTACACAACTCAAACACGATCAACCAGAACCAAACTCCTCCTGAGAGAGGGGCCTTGCCTAATAACAAAGCATAAAGATATATCAACCTCTATTCATAAAAAGGGTCACACCTAGACCCCAAGGGATCCATAGGGATCATACTCAACCTCAAAACCTCAACCAATAACAACCTAAGTCCTTAAAGCCGTACAAGGCATAAACCTATCATAACCCCAACCAAACACTTCCTCACACATCTAGCATGATCCTATACATTCATACTAGGAAAGGAGGGAACAAAGGCACCCTAAGGAAGGCCTAAAAGCAACACACACCTGCAGAACCAAGTGCAACACTGAGGTATCTTGTGGGAGTGGATTGCGGCCTTCTTGTAAATCCAACTTGGCCTGACATCAAAAAACTTCCCAGACTCCACGGCGGGATGAAAGGGAAAGGTTATCACAACCACGCAATGGGGCAATCAATATAACGTAGGTCGGTATAAACGACATCTCATGCTATCATAGCAAACATATAACGCACACACCACTCATGCAGACACCCAATATACGGATGGTAGCTAACTAAGTCCTACAGACTTACCTCAACCTCGATCAACCTCAACCACGATGACCTCTAGACTGGAGGGATTACACAACCTATAAACAAGGCATAAAGAGATACATCAAACTCCTATCAACACATGGGTCACACCTAGACCCAAAGGGATCCATAGGATCATCCTCAACCTAACCTCACAACCTAATAAACCTCAAAAAGCCGTGCAAGGCATATATCGATCATAACCTCATCAAAACCCATCCTCACATATCTATCATGATCCTATACACTCTTACTAGGAAGGGAGGGAACAAAGGCATCCTAGAGCAAGCCTAGAAGCAACACACACCTGCAAAACCAAGTGGAAAATCCAGCTGGTGTTGGTGGCCTCAGGGGTGGCTCATTGCCGGCGCTGAGGCGGCTGCAAGGTGGCGCAGGGGCGGCTGGACAGTAGAAGACACCACTTCAGCCCTTTCTTCACTTCTTCCTTCGATTCCTTCACTCCTTCTTCACTCCAACACCATATATACACAAACATACATATATATACATCTACATATGTCAATCATGGCTGGAGCAAGATCCACTCTAAGGGAATCTAAGCTAGACTAAGGAAAGAGAGGAAAAGATGAAAGAATGAAGAAAGAAAGAGAAGAAGCCATAAAAGCTTACCAAGCTGAACCTATGCAACTTTAAAACTCTCATCAAGACCTCCAAGCTAGCTCAACAAGGCACAACAACATCAACCATCAACAATCAGCAAGCAAAGCCAAGCATAAGCTCTCAAAATCACATAAAACTCAAGGAAGATCAAAGATGATCCTAGGAGAGATGAGAGGAGAATAAGAAAATAGGTAGAGAGATGGAGTTGTAGATGAAGAACCCTCATCAGAAGGAAAGAGAAGAAGGTTATAAAAGGGTGAAAAGGGTAAAGCACGGGTCAAAGGGTCAACAAAAATGGCTGCAGCCACATAGGGCCGCAGGGGCATACCCTATGAGGAGCTGGTGTGGGCTAGGAAAACCGCAGGGGCGGCCCAGGCAAACAGCAGGGGCGGCCACTAGGTCACGCAGCTCACATACTCAACAACTCAACAACTAGGCTCTTACAGGTTTTAGAGAGGCAGCACACTGGGCATACCAGTGGTGTTGGAGGAGCATATTGTTCCGGACAGAGTCAGAGACGTCAGAGTTACCCCTCATTTGCATTGACTGCAGATAAGGGACGACGGTGTTACAACTGTGGTGATCTTGGACATTTGAGGCCATAGTGTACCAGGCTAGTTGTGACTTGCTTCACCTGTGGTAGACCAAGTCATAGAGCTGCCTTCTGTAGGCAGTGTGGAGTTGTATCAGAGCAAGGTTCTTCTCCTTCCAATGTGACGGGAGGTGGTCAGAGGACACCTCAATAGCAGACACAAAGACATCAAAGAGTCCCAGATCGTCCTTCTACTAAGGGATCTTCTCCCGGGCCGAGTAGAGGTAAAGGTCGTGCTGGGAGTACCACTGACACCAGAGGAGCTCACGGTAGAGCCTTTGAGCTTAGGAGTATAGAGGAGCCGCCTGCACCGGCTACTACAAGTACCATTCTACTTCATGGCTTACTTGTTAGAGTTTTATTTGATACGGGTGCTACTCATTCCTTTATTTTTGATGTATGTGTTGAGCGTCTCAGTTTAGCTACTATAGAGGGGATGCCCTTTACTATAGGGTTACCTGATGATACTAGGGTCAGAGGTACCCGTGAGATACGTAGTTGTTCCCTTTGCTCAAGGACTTGTGTGTTGCTTGTTGACTTCTTAGTCATGCCATAGATGCATGAAGAGGTCATATTAGGTATGGATTGGATGCGTAGACACCGTGTAATATTAGTCGCTGGTAGGAGGAGTGTGACATTCTCTACCGAGGTAGGTCAGATAGAGGTCTTCAAAGTTTGGGCCCTTGGGAAGACAGGTCCTGTCAATAGTGTCGTACGAGTAGCTAGACTAATAGCACATGGATGTGATGCCTTCTGGTGCTATGTCATGAAGGATGGAGAGAGTCCAGCATTGGAGGACATATTAGTGGTCAGCGAGTTTGCAGATGTGTTTGCTGAGTCGTCGAGCTTGCTTCCTCAAAGGAGTGTGGATTTCAGTATCGAGTTGGAGCCTAGTACGAGACCCATCTCGAAGGCCCCGTATCGTATGTCGCATGCCGAGATGTTGGAGCTAAAGAAGAAACTCGAGGAGTTGGCTGAGAAGGGCTTCATCCGCCCGAGTGTATCCCCCTGGGCAACACCTGTCCTCTTCATACGTAAGAAGGACGGATCGTTGAGACTGCGTATCGATTACAAAGAGGTAAAAAAGGTGGCAGTCAAGAAAAAGTATCCACTACATCATATTAATGATCTACTTGATCAGCTTCAGGGAGTGAAAGTATTCTCCCGGATTGATTTACGCTCAAGATATCACCAATTTAGGGTGAGGGAGCAAGATGTGCACAAGATGGCATTTCGTACCCGTTATGGACACTACGAGTTTATAGTAATGTTATTTGGGCTAACGAATGCCCCAACAGTCTTCATAGAGTTGATGAACAGTATTTTCATCGACTTTCTTGATTAGTTTGTAGTGGTCTTCATTGATTACATTCTGGTATACTCTTGTAGTAGAGAGGAACATGCCCGTCATCTGAGGACAATTTTGCAGATTCTGAGGGATAGAGATATGTATGCTAAGCTTTATAAGTGTGAGTTCTGGATGTCAGAGGTAGCATTTTTTAGGAAATATTGTCTCTGCTAGTGGGATCATGGTTGATCCGGTGAAGATCGAGTTTGTTGCTGCATGGACGACACCGACGAACTTCAAGGAAGTGCGTAGCTTTCTTGCCCTAGCAGGTTATTACCGACACTGTGTGGAGGGATTTTTTGTGATTGCCCATACACTTACGAGTCTTTTGAGGAAGACAACCCAATTTGCATGGACTGATGAGTGTGCCCATAGCTTTGAGGAGTTGAAGAGGCGTTTGACTTCTGCTCCTATCTTGGCACATTCAGAGGGTTCTAAGTATTTTGTGGTTTACAGTGATGCATCCAAGCTAGGCTTGGGATGTGTATTGATGCAGAGGGGCAGAGTGATTGCATATGCGTCTCTAGAGTTGGAGACGTATGAGGAGAACTAGCCGACTAATGATCTGGCATTAGCAGCAGTAGTTCATGTTTTGAACATCTAGAGACATTACCTGTATGAGGAGAACTAGCCGACTAATGATGGCTTGAGTTGATCGAGGAGTGTGACCTTCAGATTCAATATCATCCACGAAAGGCGAACGTTGTCACCGATGCCCTGAGCAGGATGACGGCTCGAGAGAAGTCGATTGCGAGACTAACTGTTCAGCCTCAGCCCTAGAGGGATCTAGATTGGCTATAGACGGACATCCAGTTTCATGATGAAGATGCTAAGTTGTATGCTTTAGAGGTTCTACCTAGTCTGTTGGATGAGATCCAGCAGAAGCAGGGAACCTACCCGACCTTGACGAGGATTAGAGAGCGTATATCTCGTGGAGAGGCACCAGAATTCTGCATAGGAGCCGACGGAGTGATAAGATGCCATGACCGCATCTGTGTACCTGTTGATGAAGAGATGTGACAAAGGATCTTACAAGAGGCTCACTGTACACCTTACTCAGTGAATCCAAGTACGAGTAAGATGTACCATGATGTGAGACGCTCATATTGGTAGGGAGGGCTGAAGCCCAATGTAGCCAGATTTGTGGCACAGTGTGCGATCTGTCACCAGGTCAAGTGTTAGCATGAAATATTGTGATATTTTAGGCACGTTTTCTAAGTATATTTCATCCATATTGATAGTCATTGATTAAGCATTGATGCATTTGTGAGTTAGTTTGTCTATATTATCGATATAGAGGTCTACACAAGCTTTGTGTTGATTGTAGGCAATTAAGAGCTATTTCCGAACGGATTGAGCGAGGATGGAGTTTGATTGAGCATGTCCAAGGGTTGAGGACATCTCTAGGAGCTAAGGATGGTGCTAACTTGAAGAATAGCACGAGGAAAGGAAGAATTACGGTTTACCCCTAAACCACGCTCTAAGATTGAGCGTGATCTTGGCGATCTTTTACGCCATACTTTAAGCCACGATCTCATACGCAATTGGGCCGGGCCAATATTTTATCTTACACTATAAAAGGACGGGAGAAGAGAGATTCCATCACCTTCGCTTACACTTTGGCTTACCCTAGTTTAACGCTTTTGGCGGAGATTGTGATTGAGAGATTTGCGCCTTGCTTATTGCGATTTCCGGATTAACGGAAAGAGAGAGATTCGGAAGATTGCTCGTAAGGAGATTTCGCTTCATACTTAGGTTTGATTAGAAGACGGATTGACATCCCATTCTTCCTTCTTATTCTAAGAATTCGTGATTGTTTGTGTTATTCTAAATCTATTGACATTGTTGTTCTTGATTTGTGGACTTGAGATTGACTTGAAATTTATTGAAGGTTTTCGGAAGTTTTCATCTTTCATTCTTTTAAACCTTGATTATTGATATCATAATGATGATTATTGGCTAAAACCATTTAGCAATTCTAAGGTGAAGGGTTGATAGTTGTGGCTTAGATGATGATAGATCGATCGTAAACAGATTGGACCGTGAGAGTTAGAGAGAATCACCGACAACCCTAAACCACGGTCTGTTCTTGAGCCTCCACGGCCGTGGAACTCAAGAACTACCCGTAATTTTGTGTTAGTTTACGAACTTGCTTTTACTTTAATCCAAAGTTAAAGATTCGCTTTAACTTAGTCTTGGCTTGCCTTTTCTAGGTGGAGTGAAGCCTCAACAACCTCTACATCGATTCTGAGTGTCACAACGTTAATCGGTTTAGTTAGTCTTGATCCTTGGATTACAAGTTTGGGTATTTGACATTAATTCTTACCTTTAGAACCTTTCTATACTGAAGCCTCAACAACCTTTATAGAGAGTGTCTTTTAGGTGGGTCATATAAGGTTTTTGGAACTTCACCGTACGATTACCTTACATTCGCATACCTTTGCAAACCTCAACTCTGTCCTTATATCTTTAGTATATCTTGAATCGATTGCCACAACTGGATGCCTGGATCTTTAGGATTGTTGTTTTCCCAATAATTTGAAAAGCTCTTACATTTACTTGCTTGATAATCTATAACTGGATTTAACCCCCCAAATCCCTGCGTTCGATACTCTAGAATTCTTGCTCAACTATATCGATCCGTACACTGCGGGTTCGCTTGCTTGATTTCTAGTTTTATAATTAAAGCTTATTTGCACGCACGATAAGTGGCGAACAAATTTTTGGCGCCGTTGCCGGGGATTTGGTCTAGGCCGAATTCGGTTATCGGTTGTCAAGCTTGGGAGCTTCTCCCTTGTTGTTTGATATCTTTTCAAGTGCATGCGTAGGTCTAGGAATAACGAAGACCTCTTACCTATTGATCAAGAGCTTGAGAGGACTTTAAGGAGAAATCGTAAGGAAAAGAAAATGGCTGAAGAAAGAGAACGTGATCTCCAATCGGAGTTAGCGGAAAAGGAAGCTCAACTCCAATGGAGTGAGAAAACTCGTAGGGAAGAGATGGATCGTCATCAAACAAAGGTTGATGATCTATCGGACATGATGTTCCAAATGAGGTTGGAGATAAACAACCTTAAGGAGAAAAAGAAAAGGAGGAGACCGGGAAGATCGGTTAGAGCCAACTCATCCAATGAGGATAGCGACTCCTCCATGCCACCGCTAGAGGAAATTGATCCCACGATCAATGTGAATCCATTCTTTCCACGGCCAGCTACAAATCGCCGTGTTCAACCTAGGAACGCAAGGATTGAACGCGTGGATGAGGAGCCAAGAACTCTTGGCCAAAGGATGGATCCATCACAACAACCACGCCGTTTGGGCGTGAACTTTGATGCTGATGATGCCGGGTTTAGCTTCAACCCGCAGGTTATTACTCTTGTTCGCCAAAATCAATTTGGCGGAACAAGTGCTGAATCTCCACACCAACACCTACAAAACTTTGAGTGTATGATGGAGACGATGATGCCGAAGAACGCGACTACCAACAACTATAAGCTCAAGCCTTTCTTCTTCTCCTTGAAGGGGAAGGCATTGTCTTGGTACCAAGCTCTTCCTAGTGGGAAACTAGACACGTGGGAAGACCTTTCCGCGGAGTTCCTCACTAAGTTCTTTCCGCCATCCAAAACGGCGGAGCTAAGAGGTAAGAATAATGCATTTTCCATGAGATCTAACGAAAGTTTATTTCAATCTTGGGAAAGATTTCAGGATTTGCTATTGGATTGCCCTCATCATGGCATATCCAAGCTTGCACTTTTGGAGATATACTATAAGGGGCTGGATGTGGAGACACAATTCAAGCTCCAATCCCTCTCATGTGGTACATTCATGGACATGAGGGAAAATGACGCTTGGGACTTCATTGAGAAGCAAGCGCGAGTCATAGAGAAGTATTCTCACCGGAAAGTGGAGGGAAATCGTGTGGAGCAAGGAGCAAAGCTCACACATGAAGCTCAAAATCAAATTTTCACCCTCAACAATGAGATTAAAGAGTTGAAGGAAGCTATCAAGACCAACTTTCCAAAGCAAAACGGAAAGGATGTTGGCTACTTTGTCAACAACAACAACGGTGGTGAGAATACAAACCGCAACAACAACAACAACCGGAACAACAACCGGAATAATTGGAACGGCAACAACAACAACCGGAACAATAATTGGAACAACAATAGGGGTTCAAACAACAACAATTGGCGCTCCAATCAACAAAACTCCGCTAATTCTTTTCCGTCCAATTCGAATTCACTAACTCCACCTTCCTCTTCTTCCACTCCTTTGAAAAGCCAGGGGCAAACATCTAATGGTGGAAGCACTTCGGGGAAGGAGAAGCCCGATCCCATGTTGGAAACGATTTTGGGGAAGCTTCAAGGTTTGGAGACTCGCATCATTAAGGTTGATGATCACATTTCTAAGGTTGATAAAGCCCAAAAGGTTTTAGAAAACCAAATGTTCAGCCATGCGGAAGAAGTTCCTAGGAATCAAGGGAAACTTCCAGGAAAAACGGAGGACAACCCAAAGGGAAGGGTGATGGCAATCACAACTAGGAGCGGAGTGACAACCACCGATCCGCAGCCTAAGTTTGTAGAAGTCCCCGTTGAGAAAGAAAAAGAGAAGGGGAAGGAGAAGGAAGATGTCTACATTCCTCCTCCAGCTTACAAACCTCCCCTACCATTCCCTCAATCTAGAGCGAGAGCGCGCCTAGATAAACAATTCGGTAAGTTTATAGAACTCATGAGCAAATTGCATATTAACATACCTTTCATTGATGCTATTATAGGTATGCCGGCTTATGGCAAGTTCTTGAAGGAAATCCTCTCTAACAAGAGAAAGCTAGAGGATTTCGGTGAGGTTAAGATGAGTTCGGATTCTTCGGATCTCATCAAGACTATGAAAGAGAAGATGCCCCCAAAGCTAAAGGATCCGGGGTCATTTTGCATTCCCATAGGAGTGGGAGATGTCATATATGATGCATTATGTGACTTGGGAGCAAGTGTGAGCATCATCCCACTTGCATTATGTTGGAAGATCGGTTTAGGTGACCCTAAACCGGTGAAGATGACGTTGTAAATGGCGGATCGATCCATAACTCGTTCCGTCGGTATTGTAGAACACGTCCCCGTCAAGCTACGTAAATTCTATGTTCCTATAGATTTTGTTGTGCTTGACATTCCTGCAGATAGTCCGGTCCCGATCATTCTCGGAAGACCGTTTCTTGCAACATCCGGCTGCATAGTCAATTGCAAGAATGCTAGACTCGCCTTTGACATAGGAGAAGAGAAGGTAGAGTTCGTTCTTTCCACTCTAGTCAAGGAACCAATCTTTGATGAGGATATATTCAATATCCAAGATGAAGAAGGGTTATCTAGAGAGGAGGTAAGTGCTATTCTCTTCAAAGATCCTTTGCAAAAGGTTATTACTATGAGTCTAATGGATGTAGGAGAAAAAGAGGAGTGCAATGAGGCAATTGAAGCCTTAGGAGCACAAGAAGAAGTGTGTGAAGAGGAGTTTGAGAAACTCCACGACGAAGCAGAAAACGTGAGAATCCACGGTTATACATTATATTCCACGGCCGTGGATTTCACCAACCAAAGCGTGGCTCACTCCAGAGGGTTACACGGTCGTGGAGAGAACAGAGCAACCGTACTCCCTTTCCACGTCCAAAGCCACGGCCGTGGAGGATGCAGAGAGGCCGTAATTTTGGCCGTGGACGAAGGCAAATGTGCCACTTCTTCAACTTCTCTTGATTCTTCTCCAACACCATCTATTTCCTTAGACACTTCTAAGGAAGCATCGGAAGCTCCTCAAGAGCCATTGGAAACTCCTGCAGCTATGGAGTTGAAACAACTTCCTACACATCTAAGTTACGCATTCTTAGGACCTAACTCTACTTATCCGGTAATTGTTAGTTCCGATTTAACCATAGATGAACATAGTAAGCTTATGGTTGTCCTTAGGAAACATAGGAAAGCTTTAGGTTATACTATAGAAGACTTAGTAGGAATCAAACCTTCCCTATGCATGCATAAAATCTTAATGGAAGAGGACTTTAGAACTTCAAGACAACCTCAAAGGCGGTTAAATCCGACCATGAAGGAGGTTGTCAAGAAGGAAATTCTTAAACTTCTTGATGCAGGTATCATCTACCCTATCTCCGATAGCAAGTGGGTGAGTCCGGTACAAGTAGTTCCGAAGAAGGGAGGAATGACGGTCATCACCAACAAGAATAACGAACTCATTCCTACCCAAACCGTAACAGGATGACGGATGTGCATAGATTACCGCAAGCTAAATAATGCGACGAGGAAGGATCACTTCCCACTACCCTTCATCGACCAAATGCTTGAAAGGTTAGCACAACATTCGCATTTTTGCTATCTTGACGGTTATAGTGGTTTCTTTCAGATTCCGATACACCCGGATGATCAGGAGAAGACCACATTCACGTGCCCGTGGGGTACGTTCGCCTATAGGAGGATGCCGTTCGGGCTTTGCAACGCCCCAGCTACCTTTCAAAGGTGCATGATGGCCATCTTCTCCGAATATATAGAGGAAATCATGGAGGTCTTTATGGATGACTTCTCCGTATACGGTTCCTCTTTTGACAATTGCCTTTCTAACCTTGCTCTTGTATTACAAAGGTGTGAAGACACTAACCTAGTTCTTAATTAGGAGAAGCGTCAATTTATGGTAAAGGAAGGAATTGTATTAGGACACTTAATCTCTAGTAGAGGGATAGAGGTAGATAAAGCTAAGATAGAGACCATAGAAAAGCTTCCTCCCCCAACTTCGGTGAAAGGGATAAGAAGTTTTCTAGGACATGCTGGATTTTATAGACGCTTCATAAAGGATTTCTCTTAAATATCAAAACCGCTAACTAATCTATTGATGAAGGATGCAGTTTTTGAGTTTTCGCAGGAATGCTTAGATGCGTTTAACATGATTCGGGAAGCTCTAATTTCAGCTCCAATTATCCAACCTCCGGATTGGAATCTTCCCTTTGAGGTTATGTGCGATGCTAGTGACGTAGCTATAGGAGCTGTTCTTGGAAAAAGAAAGGAAGGGCGAACCCACGCTATCTACTACGCTAGCAAGACGCTAGATGAAGCGCAACTCAACTACGCCACTACGGAAAAGGAATTTTTAGCCATTGTTTATGCTATTGACAAATTTCGCTCTTATCTTGTAGGTGCAAAGGTGATTGTGTACACGGATCATGCTGCGATCCGGTATCTCCTTGCAAAGAAGGATGCGAAGCCAAGGCTAATTAGATGGATTCTTCTCCTACAAGAATTCGATCTAGAGATCCGCGACAAGAAGGGTTCGGAAAATTCTGTTGCGGATCATTTGAGTCGTCTATCACATCTAGAGGACGACCATCTACCTATAGATGACTCCTTCCCGGACGAACACTTACACATTATAGAGGAGTGCATCGATGTAATCTCCAAAGGTAACGAACCATGGTTTGCTGATTTTGTTAACTATTTGGTTTGTCAGGAGATACCGCCCGGATTATCCTACGCACAAAGAAAGAAGTTCTTTAAGGATGTCCGGGAATACTTTTGGAATGAACCTCTACTCTTTAAGAGAGGTCCGTATGGCATTATTCGGCGATGTGTGCCGGAAGATGAGATGCAAAGTGTCATCCGCCATTGTCATTCACTACCTTGTGGAGGACACGCTAGTTCGAACAAGACTAGCGCTAAGGTATTGCAATCTGGATTCTTTTGGCCTACTTTATTTAGAGATGTGCAAACCTTTGTTTCCTGCTGCGATGCTTGTCAAAGAACAAGAAATATCTCTAGGAGGAATGAGATGCCTCTCAATAACATCCAAGAGGTGGAGATTTTCGATGTTTGGGGAGTTGACTTTATGGGACCGTTCCCATCATCTTGTGGAAACCAATACATACTCTTGACGGTGGATTACGTTTCTAGATGGGTGGAAGCAATTGCCTCTCCCACCAATGATGCCATGGTAGTGGTCAAGTTCTTCAACAAGACCATTTTCCCACGATTTGGGACACCAAGGACTATCATTAGTGATGGAGGTTCTCACTTCATTGCCCGGCGCTTTGAAGCTCTTCTAGTTAAGTATGGGGTTACTCACAAGATCGCCACCCCTTATCATCCACAAACTAGTGGACAAGTTGAGATCTCAAACCGGGAGATCAAAGGAATCCTAGAGAAGACGGTTTCAAGGACTAGGAAGGATTGGTCCTTGAAGCTTGATGATGCATTATGGGCATACTGGACTGTGTATAAGACTCCCATAGGAACCACACCATACAACCTTGTGTATGGGAAGTCTTGTCACTTACCGGTAGAGTTGGAGCACAAGGCGTTTTGGGCCATCAAGTGGTTGAATTTCAGCATGAAGGAAGCGGGAGAGAAGCGTCTCTTGAACCTTAATGAGCTTGAAGAACTCCGCTTGAACGCTTATGAAAACGCTAAGATTTACAAAGAAAGAGCAAAGCGTTGGCATGATAAGCATATCATTCCAAAGGACTTCAAAGAAGGAGATCAAGTTCTCCTCTTCAATTCAAGGCTTCGTCTCTTTCCAGGTAAGCTTAAATCTCGTTGGACCGGACCTTTTCTAATCAAACGTATTTTCCCCCATGGTGCAGTTGAAGTATGGGGTGAAGCGGGCGGAAGCTTTAAGGTGAACGGTCAACGACTCAAGACGTATACGCCGGAACTCCAAGCTGAAGAGTTCGCGCCTACCGTACTCGAATAAGTGCGAATATGGTCTAGCTACGGACCTTAAACAAAGCATTTCTTGGGAGGCAACCCAAGGTATTGCATTTACATTTTTTCTTTTGATTTATAGTTTAGCTTAGTTTAGACGTTTTTGCTTTGTTTTGCCTTCGATTCCTTCCGGTATGTTCGTGTTTTTGGATGTAGGAACAGTGGAAAAGGATAGGGGAAGGAAAAACTTGAAGAAAAGTGACGAAACTTGGACTTTGGAGCATTACAGAGAGTTCCACGGCCTAAACCACGGTCGTGGAACCCTCCGAGACCGTAATTTACAAAAGCCTTTGAAAAATCACCAAAACCACGGTTTTGTACATTTCCACGGCCGTGGAACCCCCCGACAGACTGTGATTTTCAGAAATTTTTACGGCCACTATATAAACCACTTTCCTTCACAAAACACAAACAAAACACCAAAATTACGCCCAAAATCGCCGAATCCTTCCCCTCACCTAAATTCTTCATTCGTTAATCGTTTTTAACGATTCTTCGTCCAAAATAAAAGAAAATCCGATCACCAACAAGATCCAAGCAACAATTCGAGCGGCAATTCATCAAGGAAAGCAGAATTCGGATTTGGAAATCCGAAAACCTAGGTTTTTTTCACTCTTCTCTATCTTTGTCGATTCGGACTTTTATTTGCTAGAATTTTTAGGAATAACTGATTGGAATTGGAAGAGAATTAGTCTAGGACTGTTGCTGTGAAATTTGGTGATTGATTGTTGAGATTTGCGAAAAAACGAGACAAACCACGGTTCCTGGAAGAACCACGGCCGTGGAACACCAAGAACAGACCGTGGTTTTCACCAAAAAATGGATTTTGTTAGGAAAGTGTCCGGTAGGAATAAGGACAAGAACAAAGACAAGGATAAAAGTAAAAAGAGGAAGGGCAACCCCTCTTCCTCTTCCTCCTATAGGGCACCACCACCTTCATCCCCTTCACCTCCATCATCACCTTCATCACCATCACCACCTCACCCTAGAGTCCCTACCATTCACGAGGATCATCTCGATGCCTTAGAGAGGATCCATAAGAGGACGGTCATAGGACCTAGATACCTACTGTTGGAGGATTTAGCTCCTCTACATGTCATAGGGGACCTTACTTGGCTCTTGGATAGAGCCGGATTAGTCGTCTTCTCCGCTATTCGGGAAGACGCCTACGAGGAGATTACGAGAGAGGTTGTGGTTTCTTTTGAGCATAACCATGTTGATAGGACAGTTTCTTTCCGTCTGATGGAAAGAAACTATGATTTCTCCATCCGGGAGTTTGGAGCCTTCTTTGGGTTCCACGAGACCTTCAATGGTCGTTTCCCAGTGGCGTGTATGCCAATGATTTCTGGGAAGAGGTCGCCATGATCTATGCCAGCGAGGACCGCTAGCGGCCAGCTGACACCAAGGCTAAGTTGATGTATCACTTAGCCTTGAAGATTGCTCGTAGGGTACTTTCTGAGTGTCTCTTCCCTAGGACGGAGACACCTCAGAAGATTAAGACAGATGAGCTCTTTCTTCTTTACTGCATGTTGCATGGACGGCCTGCTGTCTGTGCCACCCTCTTAGCTGCTACCATGAGCAAGCTAAAGAACAAGAGGGCTGGCAACATTGGATATGGTGGGATAGTCACCCACCTTGCTAGGGCATTAGGGGTCGATTTTTCTGCTTGCACACGTATCCCCGCTGTACCTCTAGGACTTCAGGCCTTTATGACTAGAGGACTCATCTTTCCCACCCATAGAGGTCCACCTTACGCTGCTATGCCATGGGAGAGCAGGACGGGGAGAGGCATTGAGTGGCTCCCGGAGTATTCCATTATGGCTGGACGCCATAACTGGAAGGCGACGTTTGCTGCTATGAATGCGAACAGGATTGCAGCCCCACCATATGTCCCACCAACACCTGTAGTAGAGGAGGAGGAGATGAGAGGAGGAGACGAGTATGAGGGAGGAGGAGCAGGAGCTGATGACTTTGGCACATTCCCGGATCAGCCGGATGTGGTTCCTGACATGCCTAGACGTTCTCCACGTCCAGCTAGAGCTTCAGGATCTTCTTCTCGCCGTGCTAGTGTCAGCGAGAGGCCCACTTGGATGGAGGCCCCTCCTGTGTGGTACGGAGCTCCACCACCGTGGTCTGCACAGCCGCCACCTGCACTAGCACCTTCAGATGCACCGGCGTGGTACAGCCAGCCGCCTGGCTGGTATGAGCAGCTACCGGAGTGGGCCACCGATCTTTCTGATAGGGTTGGCGCTTTGGAGATCCGTGCTGACGCTAGGGACGCACGTATGGACGATCTTGACCATATGATGAGGGATGTTTATCGCCAGCAGTTCGGGCGGTACTACGATCCCAGTTTCTCTCCATTCTCACCTCCACTGACACCGCAGTGACGACCTTGAGGACCGACAGTTTAGCCGCTCCACCACCATTTTGTGAGTTCTTTTTCTTTCTTTCTTTTCTTCTTTTTCTTTTCTTTGAATATTAGGGACAATGTTTGTTCCAAGTATGGGGTGGGGTGTGACTAATCGTTTGTAATAACTCTTACTCACTTTATTTGCTTCTATTGAGACTATCTTGCATGTTTCATTATATTGTTACACGTTTCATTATTGCATTGCATGAAAAAGAATTCGAAAAACCCATAACAATTGAAAAATTTTGAAAATATTGTGCTTCTAAGGATAGAGATGATTTCTATGATAATCACCACTTGTGAATTGAGTTTTGATGACAATCGCATGCTTAAATGAATGGTGAATTGAAAGGAAATTGAATGAGTTGATTATACCTCTTTTGCAAATTTCATAATGTGATGAATGTTACTTAAATCATGTTGAGAAAATAAGGTTGAAATCACATAATAAGTTCTTATGCTTCTTTTTGAGATGATTAAGGCAATTCGATTCTCTTTCCTCTTTCTTTGATCATTTAGCCCCTCATTGAAATATTGACCTCCTTTACCTATCTGGGAATTTGGAGGAGTTGAATGAAAAAGGCATGTTTGATGTGGGAGGGCCATGAAAGCAATACTTTGCATTCAAAGGAATAGAAAGAAATTATAGGTTTGGGGAAGTCAATCATGACGATGAGTAACTCGGCACCATTCACATAGCCGGGTGTTTGTGTCTTGCCAAAGTCGGATTGAGCGATATTCCTAGCGGATTATGGTATGTGCGCTAAGGGTTTGAGGCATCTCATAAAAATTGAGAAACGCCAATCTCCTAGGCTTCGGTTTTTGTGCACCTCTATCCATAACTCCAAAAGTAAAGTCGAAAAATGAAAAGAAGAGAGCAAATCTCTAAGTTGAAAGTGCTGCGGAAGCCGCAAGAGAAGAAGAAAAGAGTAGTTATCCACTTTCCCGGATTCATGCACCACATTCCTTAAAGTTTTCCTTCCCTTTCCACATTCTAGACCTTGTTTGAAAGTCCTTAAGATCAAAAGAATGTTATATGACTTGGTGATCTAAATTGAAGTTTCTTATGATTGATTTTGATAATGTTTAAAGGTTATGATGTTTACATGGAAGTTTGATTGATTCATGAGCTTTTTTCACTCTTTACTCTTTGATTAAGTGTATGAAAGTCTTATAAACGAATGAAGCAAAATTTGAGAATGATCTATTGATTAGAAGGCATATTCATCCAAAAGAAGTTTTGCTTTGAGAAGGTACACATATTTCATCCTAACTTGTGTTTTAAAGCTTTTGAAAGACCTTGCTTAGGGACAAGCAAGTGGCAAGTATGGGGTTATTTGTTAGCATGAAATATTGTGATATTTTAGGCACGTTTTCTAAGTGTATTTCATCCATATTGATAGTCATTGATTAAGCATTGATGGATTTGTGAGTTAGTTTGTCTATATTATCGATATAGAGGTCTACACAAGCTTTGTGTTGATTGTAGGCAATTAAGAGCTATTTCCGAACGGATTGAGCGAGGATGGAGTTTGATTAAGCATGTCCAAGGGTTGAGGACATCTCTAGGAGCTAAGGATGGTGCTAACTTGAAGAATAGCACGAGGAAAGGAAGAATTACGGTTTACCCCTAAACCACGCTCTAAAATACGGCCGTATTACATTCCACGTTCAAGTCCACGGCTGTGGAACCTTGGCAAGGGAAGCGTGGTTCATTCCAGCAACTTCTACGGCCGTGGAAGGATTGAAACAAACCGTGACCAATTTCCACGCTCTAAATTACGGTCGTGCAACCCTTCCACGACCGTGATCTTGGCGATCTTTTACGCCATACTTTAAGCCACGATCTCATACGCAATTGGGCCGGGCCAATATTTTATCTTACACTATAAAAGGACGGGAGAAGAGAGATTCCGTCACCTTCACTTACACTTTGGCTTACCCTAGTTTTACGCTTTTGGCGGAGATTGTGATTGAGAGATTTGCGCCTTGCTTATTGCGATTTCCGGATTAACGGAAAGAGAGAGATTCGGAAGATTGTTCGTAAGGAGATTTCGCTTCATACTTAGGTTTGATTAGAAGACGGATTGACATCCCGTTCTTCCTTCTTATTCTAAGAATTCATGATTGTTTGTGTTATTCTGAATCTATTGACAATGTTGTTCTTGATTTGTGGACTTGAGATTGACTTGAAATTTATTGAAGGTTTTCGGAAGTTTTCATCTTTCATTCTTTTAAACCTTGATTATTGATGTCATAGTGATGATTATTGGCTAAAACCCTTTAGCAATTCTAAGGTGAAGGGTTGATAGCTGTGGCTTAGATGATGATAGATCGATCGTAAACAGATTGAACCCTGAGAGTTAGAGAGAATCACCGACAACCCTAAACCACGGTCTGTTCTTGAGCCCCCACGGCCGTGGAACTCAAGAACTACCCGTAATTTTGTGTTAGTTTACGAACTTGCTTTTACTTTAATCCAAAGTTAAAGATTCGCTTTAACTTAGTCTTGACTTGCCTTTTCTAGGTGGTAGTGAAGCCTCAACAACCTCTACCTCGATTCTGAGTGTCACAACCTTAATCGGTTTAGTTAGTCTTGATCCTTGGATTACAAGTTTGGGTATTTGATATTAATTCTTACCTTTAGAACCTTTCTATACCGAAGCCTCAACAACCTTTATAGAGTGTCTTTTAGTTGGGTCATATAAGGTTTTTGGAACTTCACCGTACGATTACCTTACATTCGCATACCTTTGCAAACCTCAACTTTGTCCTTATATCTTTAGTATATCTTGAATCGATTGCCACAGCTGGATGCCTGGATCTTTAGGATTGTTGTTTTCCCAATAATTTGAAAAGCTCTTACATTTACTTGCTTGATAATCTATAACTGGATTTAACCCCCCAAATCCCTGCGTTCGATACTCTGGAATTCTTGCTCAACTATATCGATCCGTACACTGCGGGTTCGCTTGCTTGATTTCTAGTTTTATAATTAAAGCTTATTTGCACACACGCTAAGTGGCAAACATCAAGATATAGCATTATAGACATGGAGGTGAGCTCCATCCACTACCAGTACCGCAGTGGAAGTGAGAGGACGTCTCCATGGACTTTGCGACCGGATTGAGGCCCAATAGAAGTTTTGATGCTATTTGGGTTGTTGTTGACAGATTGACGAAGACGGAACGTTTCATTCCTATCAGAGAGACATGGCCAGTGAGCAGATTGACTGAGGAGTACACTAGACATATAGTGAGACTCCATGGTGTACCTAGGACGATCGTCTCTAATAAAGATGGACGGTTTACCTCGAGATTTTAGCAGCAGATTCAAACTGCTTTGGGGAAGAGTCTACACTTCACGACTGCGTTTTACCCCCAAACAGATGGTCAGTCAGAGAGGACCATCCAGACCTTTGAGGATATGCTGCGAGCTTGTGTGTTGGATTGGGGACAGGGATGGTCTGATTACCTCCCATTGGTTGAGTTCTCATACAACAACAACTAGTATGCATCAATTGGGATGGCTCCTTGTGAAGCACTGTATGGACGTAGGTGCCGTACACCTTTATGTTAGGATGAGCCTAGCAGTATTAGTGGGATAGCGCCATAGCAGATTCAGGATGATATGGCTCGAATAGCGCTTATTAGAGAGAGGATGTTGGCTGCACAAAGTCGCTAGAAGTCATATGTAGACAAGAGGCGTCAACCTCATGAGTTCATAGTGGGAGCTCAAGGTTGGTTGAGAGTATCTCCGACGCGAGGCTTTAGACGTTTTGGCATAAAGGAGAAGTTGAGTCCTCGATATGTCGGTTCTTTCGAGATATTGGATAATGTTGGGAGGGAAGCCTACAGATTAGCTTTGCCTCCGAGGTTAGAGGGTGTTCACCATGTGTTCCATGCATCTCAACTGACGGAGTATATACTAGATCCGAGGCACATTATGAGTTATGATGACTTGGTGGTTGAGCCATGCCACATCTTTGTTGTGCATCCTATTGCAGTCCTAGAGCGACGTGTGTGACGCTTGCGTTCGAAGGACATTTATATGTTGAGGATATAGTGGTGGAGACGAGGACCTGAGGAGGCTACATGGGAGATTGAGGATAGTATCCAGAGTAACTATCCAGACTTTTATGCTGAGATAGATGCACCTAGGGTTGATGAATAGATCTTAGTGCTATCTTGGTGAGTATGTGATTATATGCTTATGTGTTTACATGCCTTGATGTGTTTATTCCATGCTAGCCATGATAAGATTTATGATCTTATTAGATCTTGATATGCTAGTCTGATATATGATTACAATTGGAGATGGTTCTCTCCTCCATGCTATCTGAGTGCGATTAGGATTCAGCTGAAGATGGTTCTTTCCTCCATGATACCTTGATGGACATAGTTCATTGGTAATGTTATTCCTCCATGAGTTGTATATGAGTATGATTTAGCTAGAGATGTGCTTCCTCTATGCCTTTGGATAGCATTATGGCCCTGTTTTCTAGAGTTGATGATTCCTCCATGTTGGTGTTTGAGGTTATAGATTGATATAGGTTGTGACCTGTTGAATGGAGATGTGATACCTCCAATAGAGAGAGAGTTAAACCTCGGCTTATGGGTCCGAGAGGATTTGAAATTTTGTAAGTTTTGGGACGAAACTTGTTTTTAGGGGGGTGAGATGTAAGAGCCTTAGTTGTTGAGTTGCTAAGATTAGTGTTGAAGGCCGCCCTTGCGTGACCCAAAGGCCGTCCCTGCGGTTTGCCTGGGGCGCACATGCGCCTCACTGAGCCACCCATGCGGTTTAGGGTGTGCTGCAACCGCCTTTGTTGACTCTTGACCCGTGCTTTACCCCTTTCGTTCCTTTATAAGCTTTCTTCTCTCTCCTTCTTGATGAGGGTTTCCCATTTACATCTTCATCTTCTTCCTCACGTCCTTCTTCTTATCTTCCTTCTTTGGATCTCTTCTTGATCTTTGTTGGAGTTTGTGTGAGTTTAAGACCTTATGAGCTTGGGTTGTTGTGGTTGATGCTGCTGTGCTTGTGATTGGGCCAGCTTGGAGGTTATGGTAAGAGGTTTTGCCTCTGCATAGGTTCAACTTGGTAGGTTTGTCTTCCATCTCTTCCTATCTTTTTTCTTTCTTGCTTCTTTCCTTCTTTCCTTCAATCCTAACTTAGGTTCAACACGTTTGATCTTGTGGCAGCCTTGATTGGCTTCAATTGTTATATATATGTATGTATATGTATGTGTATGTCTGCTGGATGAAGAAGGACAAAAAAGATCGAGTGAAGAAGCAAAGGACAGCCGGAAGTGCACCTTCTGCACACCAGCCGCCCCTGCGCCCCTTTGGACCGCCCCAACGCCGAGTGTGAGCGGCCCCAACACCACCTCCTAGCCGCCCCTACGGCCACCTGCACCAGCTTTGCCTTGCTCTTGGTTCTGCAGGTGTGTCTTGCTTCTAGGCTTGCCTATGGATGGCACCGCCTCTTCATTTCCTAGTATGAGAGTGTAGTACCATGCTAGGGTTAGATGAGAGTATTTGGATGATGCATGATCATGCTATGCCTTATACAGATTTTGAGGATTACTAGGTTGTGAGGCTTAGGTTAAGGATGATCCTATGGATCCCTTGGGTCTAGGTGTGACCCCTTTGATTGATAGGAGATTGATATATCTCCATGCCTTGTTATTGGGCAGTGTACCATTTAGGATTGGAGGTTGATTGTGGTTAAGTGTTATACAAGATTGAGGTAGATTTGTAAGACTTTCTTAGCTACCATCCTTATAATGGGTGTTTTGCATGAGTGTTGTGTGTATTATATGTTTGCTATGTTACCATGTGATGTCGTTTATTACCGACCTATGTTTTATTTATAGCCCCGTATGTGTGGTTGTGATAACTTTTCCCTTTTATCCCGCTGTCGAGTCTGGGAGGTTCTTTAACGTTAGGCCACCTAGTATACAGGAAGGTGCAATCCAATCCCATAGGGTACACGGGTTGTGTGACGGACACTACTTCTAGATGGCTAGCAGGCCCAGAGGCTTGGATGATACGTTCCTCGTGTCACATAGTTTCATATATATATATATATATATATATATATATATATATATATATATATATATATATGTATATATATACGATTTGAGTGAATGGATATTATATAAAGATAATAAATGGGTAAATGTGTGATAGCATGTGGATGTGTTTATCTTTCAAGATTGTGCTTGTGCTTATGCATTATCTTGTATATGTATGGTTAGCTAATGGTTTTAAACCATGTTGTAGATGCCCTGTAGGATAGGCGTGCTACTGAGTAATCTACGGGGTGGCATGCCGAGGACCTCTCGTACATAGGATGGTTGTGGCTTTTTGGGTTGTTTATGTTTCCCTCTTGGGTGAGGAAGATGTTTTGTTTACCTCCTGCGTGAGGATGTTATTATATACTCGGATGTGATCTTGTTTACCCTTTTTGGTTGTACAGTCTATACAGCTTTATGTATTTGTTTTATATCTGTCAGAGCCATGTTGTAAGGTCCAGTGAACTTGTTTTCACGCTAGGGTCAGGATCCAGTGTGAGATCATAGCCCAATGTGACACTCCGAGTCTCGCAAATTCGGGGTGTTATAGGATAGACATCGTAATGTGTTAGATGTTGGTAGGAGGACCGTGACGGTCTCTATTGAGTCAAGTCAGCTTGAATTTTTTCGGGAGTTGGACCTTGGAAAGTCGGGTATGGTTATTAGCGCAGTACGAGCAGCGAGGCTGATAGCATATGGCTGTGGTGCCTTTTGGTGGTATGCCACCAACGAGAGCGAGAGTCCAACATTAGAGGACATCCCAGTGGTCTGCGAGTTTCTGGATGTGTTTTCCGATTGTTCTCTCCATAAGGTGTGTGAGCAAATAAGATTTAAATTTATATTCAAGAACCAAGCCTAACGATAGCGAATCCGCAGTGTTCGAATCAATCATAGTATGGCTGATATTCCGGAGTCGATCTCAGGGAATCGGTGAGAACAAAGCAGCAAAAGTAATATAACTTGTGTAGCAAGCAAAGCAATGATCAATGTAAAGAATATAGAAGTAAGAATAACTAGGAATGCGGATTTTAAAGATACAAGGAGACGGTCTAAGTTTAGAGCCAGATAGCAAAGGTAGGTATTGTAAGGTGAAGTTCCAACACCCTTTTATCTCTTCCAATGGATTCTAATTAATGGATGTTGAGTCTCGTCAAGAAGAGGTTCTAAGGATAGGATTATACTCTCAATACGAAACACCAAACCCAAGGAAGTTGAAAGAAACACAAAAGTAAAGGCTTTGAGACTCTCCACCTTAATAGAGGGTTTTGAATCCTGTATTACCTAGAACTCATAAACACGCATAACCAAGCAAGGCTAAGGGTTAGAAAGGGTTAACAAGGGTAGGATTTAGGCAATAGTCAACTTTGGATAAAGGGAAAAGCGAAACGTGCAAAACAGGGGAAACTACGGGCAGATCTTGGGAAACCACGGTCGTGGTTCTTGAAGAACATGCCGTGGAAAACGTCGTTCGAGGGTTTCGTCTTACAACTCTTAGGGTCCGATCTGTAAAGCCTCAGTCTATCATCATCTATACCACAACCATCAACCCTTCACCCTATAATCGCAGGGGGGTTTATCCAATAATCATCATATTCAATTCATTATCAAGAAAGAGAATCAAGAATAACATGCAACCAACAAGAACACAAAGATGAATAATGATGAAATCAATAATCAACCATAAAAAACTCAATAACTGAATCAAACAACGTATGATCCCAGAGTATGTGGTCTCAAAGACAATAATCAAAACCTAAGAAATATCTCACAAAGTCTCCATGGCGGGATAAAGAAATCTCTTCAATCTCTCCCGATGGTGAAGCAATTAAATCTCGAACGTGACAAATCCGATGTCCGGAAGTGAATCCAAATGTGTGATGTATAAGCCGTCCTCAAAAAATGCAGGGGTCAACCTTCTTTTATAAGATAAAATTAGGTCTGCACGCTTTCTCCTTTCTTGCTGACGTGGCAATAACGGAACGGTCTTTTTCGAAGAAAACCACGGCCGTGGTTTACCCCGTGATGACTCTCGACCTCCTTTGCACGTGCAAAATTCAAAGAAATACCTAAACCCCGGCCGTGGAACTTCCTTCTTGGCCGTGATTCTTCCTTTTCGATGCTTTTCTCCTTTGCTTCACTTCATACTCCTTCTTATGATTCTCAAATGCTCCCTAATGAACTCCACATAGTCCAATACTTTCCAAATGCTTCCTTTCCACTCCAGTTCAGCGCCAATTCACCCAAAATCACAACAAAGTTTGTGTAGATTTCGACTCCAAGATAATAGGTGAATGTGCTCAATAAGTGCTATGAATATATGTCCATGTGCTCAAAACAAAGGGAAAAACTACCTATATGCACATCTAAACTACGTCATATTTCATGCTATCAAAATACCTCATACTTGCCTCTTGCTTGTCCCCAAGCAAGGTTCAAATTTAGAATACAAAGATGTTTGAAATAGGAATGCAAGGACTAGGAAAACACAATATTTTTGGATTCGTGCTTCTATTCATAGATCACTCTCTACACTTGTTTCATTGTTTTCGGAAAACCATTATGCGAGCAAAAAGACTCATGCCTTGAAAAGAATAATCACATCTTGCAAAAGCTTTCAAAACAAGCATCATAACCTGAAGCAAAATCAAAATCAATCATGGAAAAAATCCAATTTGGAAAACAAAGCCAAATAACAATCTCAAAGATCTTAAGGTATTTAAAATGAACGTCAACAAACGTGTTAGGGTGGGATATGTATAGGATATGTGGTGAAAAATCCGGGAAAGAGGACAATAACATCAAAAACTTTTTAAGTACACTTCAACAAACAACAATGAGAGATTTACTCTTCTTTTTCAGAACAACTTTTTTTACTATACTTTTTGAGACCAAAGATAGAGGTGCACAATAACCGAAGCCTATGAAATCAACATTAACTCTATTTTTTGAGTTGCCTCAAACCGTGATGCACATATAATGACTCGTTAGGAATATCGCTCAATCCAACTTTGGCAAGACACAAACACCCGGCTCTGTGAATGGTGCCGAGTTACTCATCATTATGATTGACTTCCCCAGATCTATTTTCTAACACATTCACCACTTTCAACTTCAACTTCACAACTTTTGCTCAATTGCATCCTAATTCCCAGATAGGTAATAAGGGGAAAAATATATAAATACATGAGGAGATAAAAGGTGATCAAGAAAACGAAAGTAATAAAAATCGGAATGTCTTTATCATATCAATAAGAAGTGTAAGAACTAATAAGCGGTTTCAACCTACAATTTCTCAACATGACTTAGATCAAATTCCAAATTATAAAACATGCAAGGAAATTCAGCAAAACATTCAAATCCTTTACAATTCACTATTCCATTTAAACACATAAAAATCATCAAAAATCCAATCCACAAGTAGTTTTCTTCATTGAGGTAATCTCCAATCCTAAAAGCACAAAAAAATTTAAATTTTCCAATTTTTTTTTTTTTTTTTCTGATTTTTCAAAGCTGTAAAATGCAAAGCAATAACGAAACATGTAACAATGAAATGTAAATGCAAATTAGGATGGACAATCAAAGCAAAAAAGTATCAAGAGTTATTACAGACCAAGGTATTTCAATCACCCCATAATTTAACTACATGTTGTTCCCAACGTGCAAACAAAGCAAAGAAAACTACAAAAACTCACAATTTTTTATAAAGATGATAAGGGAGAGAAACGTCAACAACCGAGTGGTGGGAATGGATGCCATGAGGGGTCATATGCGCGGCCAAACTGAGCATGTAGAGGTCCCGCATCATCGGTTGACCATCCTCCACGATGCCGAAACGGTTGTCCATGTTGTCCATCCGTGACTGAAGTCCCGAAAGCCATGGAGGCGTCTTGTCGAACCAAGTGGGGCGCTTGGACGTGCTAGCGCGGCGCTGGGAAGGACTGAGGAAGACTTTGGCAACTTTCCGGAGACTTTGACAACTTGCTCTCCCATGGATGGGAACTCAGCTAGCAGCTCCAAAGAGCTGCCAAAGTCTCCCTCAACTCTGTACTCACTAGGACCAGTATCTGTCCCAGTGTCCATGTCCTGCTACCGCCTCAGCATCGGCATCATCCTCATCAACCTCTAGACCTCCATTCTCAACGTGCATCTGCTCGAACGTCAACTTATAGTTGTGAGGGTTCCGAATGGAGTATTCCGACCTCCATGAGATCCCTCTCCCGCCTTTGCCCTCCTAGGGCATAGCAGCATGCGGTGGACATCTATGACGGGGAATCAAAATACCCCTATGGATGAATCTCTCAAGACCAAGAGGTCTAGCCTCCGCGGCTAGTTCACAAGCAGAAAAATCAACGTACAAGTGACGAGCAATATGAGTCACTATCCCTCCCATACAAATATCTCCCCTAGGGTTGTTCTTAATCTTCCTCAAGCTATCAGCAAGCAATGTGGCACAGTCAGGAGTGACGCCGGTAGCTATACAGTACAAAATGAAAAGCTCATCAGCCTTAAGCCGTTGTGGCGCCTCGGTCCTAGGAAACAAACATTCGGACATAATCCAATGTGCAAGCTTGAAGGACGGGTTGTAGATCAAGCTTTCCTTATAATCGGCCTGGTGCCATCTATCTACAGAACAAACTACCACAGCTATGCTCTCCAAAAAAGCACTAGGCCTTGTGGTCCTACGGAAGGTCCCATGAACGGTATCTCCTAACCCAAAACACTGAGCAAAACTCCCAATCGACAAACTATAATTCCGCTTCATAAACCGAGTAGTGGTGGGAATGGATTCCATAAGGGGTCATATGCGTGGTCAAACTGAGCATGGTAAAGGTCCCGCATCATCGGATGGCCATGCTCCACGGTGCCGAGACGGTTGTCCATGCTGTCCATCCGTGACTAAAGTCCCGAAAGCCATGGAGGCGTCTCGTCGAACCAGTTGGGGCGCTTGGACGTGCTAGCGCGGCGCTGGAAAGGACTGATGGAGACTTTGGCAACTTTCCGGAGACTTTGGCAGCTTGCTCTCCCATAGATGGGAACTAAGGTGGCGGCTCCGGAAAGCTGCCGAAGTCTCTCTCAACTGTGTACTCACTTGGACCGGTATCCGTCCCAGTGTCCATGTCCTCCGGACCCTGTCCTCCTACCACCTCAGCAGCGGCATCATCCTCATCAACCTCTGGAACTCTCATCTCAGCGTGCATCAGCACGAACGTCAACTTCCAGTTGTGAGGGTTCCGAATGGAGTATTCCGACCTCATGGTATCCCTATCCCGCCTTTTCCTCCCAGGGCATAGCAGCATGCGGTGGACGTCTATGACGGGGAATCAAAATACCCCTATGGATGAATCTCTCAAGACCAAGAGGTCTAGCCTCCGCGGCTAGTTCACAGGCAGAAAAATCAACGTACAAGTGACGAGAAATATGAGCCACTATCCCTCCCACACAAATGTCTCCCCTAGCTTTGTTCTTAATCTTCCTCAAGCTATCAGCAAGCAATATGGCACAGTCAAAAGTGGCGCTGGTAGCTATGCAGAACAAAATGAAAAGCTCAGTAGTCTTAAGCCATTGTGGCGTCTCGAACCTAGGAAACAATCATTCGGACATAATCCGATGCGCAAGCTTAAAGGACGGGTTGTAGATCATGATTTCCTTAAAATCGGCATGGTTCCATCTATCTGCAGAACAAACTACCATAGCTATGCTCTTCCAAAAAGCACTAGACGTTATGGTCCTAGGGAAGGTCCCATGAACGGTATCTCCAAATCCAAAGCTCTTAGCAAACCTCCCAACGAAAAATTATAATTCCAGTTCGTCATCTGGAACTTAACGGTTCTCTCCCTAGCATCATGGTCAAAAGAGGTAAGAAACTCCATGATCAATTCCTCGTAGGCATGCTCTTTAATGCCTAAGAAGTCTCTAAGTCCAACATTGTCAATGATAGCATGAATTATAGTCTATATTTTGGGGTTTGTTTGGACGTTTTATCTTTCATAATCTGCATGTTTGTATGTGCATTATGTGATTTTACTACCATTTCATCTACCTTTGCGAGAATCGAGGTCTACACCTAGTTTCGTTGTAATTGCAGGTAATATGGTACGTATTGCATCAAAAAGGAGCAAAAGGAGTCAAGAGTCATTTGGAGCTACATTCAGGAAGCACAACCATGGATTAAAGATTTACTTTGGACCAGTTTTGAGAGATTCTACATTCAGTTATGAGTCACCTCGGTTGACCAGAGATTCATCTCGACCGAGGCGATCCAGAGACACCGACTCGACCGAGGCGAACACCTAGGACGCGGCGAGAATATTTTATTCTTGGCTGAGATCTTTTAAAATTGGAAAGTGATCTTATATTTTTGGGCTGAGCTTCTAGAAGGAAGGAGATATGCAGAATCATATATTTTACCTATATTTATGGGATTATATCTTCTTAAGATTTCTTATCTTTGGAGGGTTATTTTTCCTATAAAAAGGGTTGGATTTTCCACAAATCCGAGGATGCTTAGAGGCTGCATACACCACATACAAGCGCAGCAGCCGCAGCCTACTCCAATTTGGGAGAGATTTGAAGAACCTTTTTGAAGGTTGAAGGAAGATTTGAAGACTATAGCTTTATAGCTTTTTGGAGGGTTTTGTAAGATTGTCTTCAATTCCTTTCCTTGATTGTCTTGTCTAGTTGGATTATTATCCAAGGAACGATTTTTGTGTGATATTTGATTCAGTTATTGAAGTGTTTTCATTAAATTCTTCTTTATTCAAATATTCACCTTCTTCCCATATATTTAATACTTTCATTATGATGATGAGTGGCTAATTTCCTTGTGTGATTCTAGGGTGATTGGCTGAAGGTTGTGGGAAAAACAATGATAGAATGATCTTAATCACAGTAGGATCCTGAAAGTTCGAGTCTTTAACCTTAACCCTAAGCATCTCGTTCAGTCGATGAACATCTCGGCCGGGGTGGAAACTGGCTGACCGAGGTGGCTTATCCGATCCTTAACTGAGAGTTAATGTGTTAGAGTTTGCCAAATCCTATTCTTATTATACCTTTCTGGTTCAAAGCAAGCTTAGGATGAGACTTACCCGGTAATTCCTTAGTTTGTATACTAACGATCATAAGTGTAGGTAATAAAGGCTTATCCTTTATTGGGGTTTGAGTTTGCTTCCATCCCATCTTTGTGAGTTAGCCTGAGACTTACCCGGTAAAGGTTGATTCTATTCCCTTAGATGGTGTGTTAGTTTGAGGCAATAGTTCTTTATCTTAATTCCTTGAGACTTACCCGGTAATAGGAGTTACGGTTTGGGATTAGTGTGTAGTGAGACTTACCCGGTGATCTACTCCACTTTAGAAACACCTTCCCCATGCAAAAACCTCAGCTTTGTCCGCTTATCTATAGATCTTGAGTTGGAACCACAACTAGATGCTTTAATCCCTAGAATTGCATGTTTGCTTATTTGACATCTTATTCATCTTTGATTGTATACTTGCTCTTGTGGTTAGCATCAACACTAGCATACCGTATTGGACTTTGTTTCACTAAGTCCCTGTGATCGACCCCTGGAATTTTCTTGCTTTTACTACGATTGACCCGTACACTGCGGGTTCGCATCCTTGTTTTAAGCTTAAGTCTAGGGTTATAAATTTAAAGCTTGCACACACCGTTTGGAGCGAACAAGTTTTTGGCGCCGTTGCCGGGGACTTGGTCTAGACCGAGCCGGTACGGTTTGCTCTTGGGGCATTTGCCCCGTGTTGTCTTACCACTCTACTTGAGTGACTTTTGCAGGTTCTTTCTTAGGTATATGCGAAGAACCCGCACTGGAAAGGAAATCGTTCCTTACGATCCCGAACCGGAAAAGACATACAAACGACGCTTAAGAGAAGCGAAGATGGCCCAACAAGACGATCACGATCTTTTGGCCCAATTGAGAGAGACGCAGGAGCAGCTACGTCTCAGTAAAGAAGAACTAAGGCAGGAAAAAGAAGAGAATCAGGCCAGGAATGCTGCGATCGAAGCTGAGATTGCAGCAATTCGGAACCAGATTCAACCTCGACCGATGCAGGATCCAGTAATTGATCCTCGACCGAGGCAGGTCCCAGTTCCTAACGCCCCGGCCGATGTGCATCCACTTCGGATGCCAGTCCGAGATGTTCTTCTTGCAGGAATTCCACAAACCCTAGGTCAAAGGATGGACCCTAATCAACAGCTGAGGCGTCCAGGAGTGAACCTAGGAGATCCAGCGGACCATGACTACGAACTTCGACCACAAGTTCTAGCGATGATTCGCCAATGTCAATTCGGAGGGCTAGAGAAGGAGTCGCCGCATCAACATCTTCAAAACTACGAGATCTTGATGGAGACCTTGCGACCTCCCAGAATTGAAAATAACAACTACAAGCTAAGACCTTTCTACTTTTCTCTTAAAGATAGAGCTCTTACTTGGTATCAATCTCTTCCTGCAGGAAAGATCAGCACATGGGAAGAGATGACTACGGAATTCTTGACCAAATTCTTTCCCCCCTCAAAGACTGCTGAAATGAGAGGAAAGATCAATGCTTTCATCATGAAGGACAAGGAGAGTTTGTCCAAATCATGGGAGCGGTTCAAGGATATCCTTTTGGATTGCCCACATCATGGGATTCCAAAGATCGAGTTGTTGGAGATCTACTTCAAAGGGCTGGACGGAAACACCCAGTTTAATCTCCAACTACTCTCCGCCGGCACATTTATGGATATGGCGGTTGACGAGGCTTGGGATTTCATTGAGAAGCAAGCCTTGCACATGGAGAAGTACACCCACCAAGGAGCTGAAGGTGGAGTTAAAAGAGTCAACTTTCAAGAGACTCAAACCAACAACAACCAATTCACGTCCTTGAAGAACGACGTGAAGCAATTGAAGGAGCTATTGATGGCTCAAACTAAGAAGGAAGAGCAAGGGCAAAGGAACAACAACAACTACAACAAGAACGGGTACCGTAACAACAACAACGGACCCCAAAACAACAACTACAACAACAATAGAGGATCCAATAGCAACAATTGGAGAGCGAATAATAACCAAAACAACGGTAACAATTATTCAAACTCCAACTCTAATGATTCCTCTAACCCTTTCCTCTCTCCTCCTTCTTCTTCTTCTACTCCATTGAAGAGCCAAGGGCAAGGATCAAGTTCGTCTCAGCCGGAAAAGAAGGACGCAGTCCTGGAGGCAATCTTGATCAAGCTTAGTGCTATGGAGAATTCTATGACTTCATTTTCGAGGGCCCAAAAGTCCTTCGAACAACAACTTGCTAATAGGGCGAATGAAGCGCCAAGAGATCCAGGGAAGCTTCCAGCAAAGACGGAAACTAACCCTAAGGGCCAGTGCATGGCCATCACGACGAGGAGTGGACTCAAAACCACAGATCCAGTACCTCGCTCGACGCAGACCACCTCGGTCCAGATCCAGTCGAAGAACACCTCGACCGAGATGCCAACCGAGGCGGTGCAACAGAAAGCAGGAGGAACAACTGAAGCCTATGTTCCACCTCCTGCATATAAACCACCACTTCCATTTCCCCAGTCCAGAGCCAGAGCACATCTTGACAAGCACTTTGGTAAGTTCCTTGACTTGATGAATAAGCTCCATATTAATATCCCTTTCCTTGATGCTATTTTAGGTATGCCCGCCTACGGGAAGTTCTTAAAGGAGATCCTATCAAGGAAGAGGAAGCTGGAGGATGTTGGTGAAGTTAGGATGACATCTAAGTCTTCGGAGCTTATAAAGATCATGAAGGAGAAGATGCCACCTAAGTTGAGAGATCCCGGCTCATTTTGCATTCCCATTCAAGTTGGGGATGTCACTTGTGAAGCCCTATGTGATCTAGGAGCCAGCGTGAGCATCATTCCGCTGGAGCTATGCATTAAGATCGGTCTTGGAGAGCCCAAGCCGGTCAAGATTCGACTTTACATGGCGGATCGCTCCATCACCCATCCCGTGGGCATTTTGGAAGACGTTCCGGTCAAGTTAGGTAACTTCTATCTACCCATAGATTTTGTCGTACTTGACATTCCCGCAGATTATCCTGTTCCTATCATTCTCGGGAGGCCATTTCTAGCAACTTCGGGTTGCAATGTGGATTGCAAGAACGCCAAGTTGAAATTCAACATTGGTGGCGATGAGGTGGAGTTCGCACTACTTGCAGCCATGAAGGGGGAGCAACTAACTGATGATATCTTCAACATCTACGATGAAGAAGAATCAAGAGAATTGGTGAGCTCTATCCTTATTAATGATCCACTCGAAAGAGTTATTAGCTTCAGTTTAATGGAGGAAGGTATAGATGCTTCTTGTGATGCAGATATACGGAGCCTGAAGGCACTGGAAGAAGATCCAGGAGCCATGACTGAGAAGCTGATCCAGGAAACGAAGATTTCCAGCCTCGGATCCAGTAGCAGTACCTCGACCGAGGCACTTTCCGGACTGAGCGAGGCGTCTGAAGAACACCTCGGTCAACGCCTTTGCGCCTCGACCGAGGCCGACAGAGAGACAATGTCAACTGAGATTGCTGAGAACGACAATTTTTCTACTCCCTTCTCTGACATTCACCCACAGTTGGCGGATCATTCTCTCCACCAACTTTCTGATAATAAAGGTCCTTGGTATGCTGATATTGTGAATTATCTTGTCTGCCAGGAAATACCACCCGGATTGACGTACTCCCAAAAGAAGAGATTCTTCAAGGAAGTACGACATTACTACTGGGATGAGCCGCTGCTATTTAAGCGCGGACCGGATGGGATGCTTCGAAGGTGCATTCCGGAAGACGAAGTTAATAGCGTCATAAAGCATTGCCACTCACTTCCATGTGGAGGGCATGCTAGCACCGATAAAACATGCGCCAAGGTATTGCGTTCCGGTTTCTTTTGGCCTACATTATTTAAGGATGTGCAATCTTTTGTTGTTTCTTGTGATGCATGCCAAAGAACAGGGAACCTATCAAGGAGGAACGAAATGCCACTTAACAACATCCAAGAAGTGGAAATCTTTGATGTATGGGGGATTGACTTCATGGGACCTTTCCCATCCTCCGGAGGAAACCTCTACATTCTCCTTGCAGTGGATTACGTCTCTAGATGGGTCGAAGCCATCGCTTCTCCCACTAACGACGCCAAGGTGGTTGTGAAGTTCTTGAATAGAACTATCTTTCCACGATTTGGAACTCCACGCATCATCATCAGCGATGGAGGAACGCATTTCATCAACCGGAAGTTTAAGGCACTTCTATCGAAGTATGGGGTAACCCACAAGGTATCAACCGCTTATCACCCTCAAACTAGTGGACAGGTCGAGATCTCAAACAGAGAAATCAAAGCAATTTTGGAGAAGACCGTCTCTAGGACGAGGAAGGATTGGTCCATGAAATTAGACGATGCTCTTTGGGCGTACAGGACCGCATTCAAGACTCCCATAGGCACCACCCCTTATAATTTGGTGTATGGGAAATCTTGCCACTTGCCCGTTGAGTTGGAGCACAAAGCATATTGGGCTATCAAATGGTTGAACTTTGACATTAAGGAGGCTGGTGAGAAGCGACTATTGGAACTTAACGAGCTGGAAGAGCTGCGTTTGAACGCCTACGAGAATGCCAAGATCTACAAGGAAAGGACGAAGAGATGGCATGACAAGCGTATCGTTCCAAAGGAGCTTAACGAAGGAGATTTAGTTCTACTCTTCAACTCCCGCCTCCGTCTTTTTCCAGGTAAGTTGAAATCTAGATGGACCGGACCTTACGTTGTGAAACATGTCTTCCCTCATGGTGCAGTTGAGATATGGGGCGAAACTAGCGGAAGCTTCAAGGTCAACGGTCATAGACTTAAGAAGTACCAACCGGAAACGCCGGTTGAGGAGGTCGCACCGATCTACCTCCTTTGAGACGCACTATGGTCCAGCTAGCGACCTTAAATCAAGCGCTTCTTGGGAGGCAACCCAAGGTATTGCTTTCTTTCCCGTTTTCTAGTCTAGTTTAGATAGTTTTTGTTTTTGCTTTGCTTTGCTTTGCTTTGTTTTTGGCGTTCTGGACAGATAACAGGAAGGAACACTCCAGGAAAGGGAGAAGTTCGAGATTCTGAGAAGAAAGAGGCACCTCGGTCACTGTCAGAACATCTCGACCGAGTTGATTCTTGAAGCAACCGAGGCGACTAGGGTTTCTGCAGAACCGCCTCGGTCCGTACCACCTCGGTCCAGTCGAGACCATCTCGACCGAGGTGACAGCAGATCCAGTAACAGTATAAAAAGGGGAAAAAATTACTTTTCACTTTTTTTACTTCGTTTCGACCGCGGCGCACAGAATCGCCTCGCTCCCTCATTTCTCGCTCGTTTTCGAAGATTTCCGCTTCCAAACCGAGATTAAAGAGTAGAGGAGTCGATTACTACAACAGATCTGCAAGAAATTTGAGCGATTCGACCAAAACGAGGTAAAAACGTTCGAAAACCTAACTCGTTCGTTTTCTGCTATTTGGGCTTTGGTTGCCCTTGTTTCTGTTGAGAAAAGGCATAAGTACCCCTTAGGAAGCAATTGTAGTGATTTTGGGGGGAAAAGAACTGGAAATCTGAGATTTGGAAATTCGAACTGTACGCCTCGGTCCGGTCGAACTGCATCTCGACCGAGGTGATTTCTGAGGGTTGTCAGTCAACCGAGGTGGTCTGACAGAGTGTTAGTGAAAATGAGTTCAGATCGCCGATTAGCTTTGAGAGACAGATCCTCACCTTCCCCTTCTCCTTCTTCTTCCCGTCCCTACCGCCCGGTTATCCACGAGAGATGCCGGGTAGATTATGAGAGGATAGCTGGACGTCCAGTCATCGCACCGCGATTTCTAGACGTGTCAGCTTTTGACTGCCTAGGGTTAGAGGCTGACCTTAGGAGGATGATAGCTACAGTCGGGCTGGATCAGTTTTCTGAGATCCGAGCCCCAGCCTACATAGAGCCGACACTAGAGTTCGTCAGCTCCTTCTCCTACCTACCCACAGAGGGATCTGTGAAGTACCGGCTGATGAGCCGGAACTTCATAGTTCCATTAGAGATATTCAGAGAGATTTTCAGCTTTCCTACCCCTACAGCTGTAGACTTCCCCTCCCGATCCGTAGCTAGGGAGTTTTGGGGTCAGATCACCCACATCGCCTCCTACCACGGGATGGATCTCAGTATTTGCACATTGGCGGCGGCTCCGAAGCCGCTGGGTCTGCAGGAGATGATCACGAGGCGGATTCTTGTTCCTCGTGGGCTGACTACTCCGTATGTTGCCATGCCTTGGGAGCGGACAGCGCCTCAGGGCATCAGATGGTCTGCACAGTTTTCGGTCTTCGACCCGCATTTCTGGCAGGCTGCATGGGTCCCGCTGATGGAGGACTACAGAGAGGGAGCTGCTGCTGCTGCAGCTGCTGAGGAGGCTGAGGAGGCTGAGGAGGAGGACGATGATGACGAGACAGTTGATGAGAGAGGAGGCGGCGTCCCGATGGACACAGGGACAGATACAGCTGGGACGAGCGCGCCTCCCATTATTGATTTGGATGAGGATGAGGAGGATACTGAGCCTGCACCTGCTGCACCTCCCGTTAGATCTACTAGACGTCGGACACGCCGTCACAGAGATGCAGAGGCTCATCGTCGGATCGACGATTTGACAGAGCAGATGATAGATTCATATGCTGCCCTTACAGTAGACATGCATGAGAGGTTTGCCGCCCAGCACCGACACCTTGACAGCTGGACTCAGCAGATGTTGGAGGGGCAGCACTATCAGCGTAGGATGATGGAGCTACAGTTCCAGCAGACTATGGGCTATCCATTCGATCCGACCCAGTATCCTTATGTACCACCACCACCACCACCGGATCAGGACTTCTGAGGAGCTGCAGGATTTTATTTATTATATTTTTATGCAGTTCGGCTCTTTATCCGGTGAGTCCTCCTTTCTTTCAGACTTTATTTACACCCACTGGGACAGTGTGTCTCAAGTATGGGGTAGTTGATGTATTATCTGACTTATTCGACTCATGATGTATTATTTGACCTTTGATGTATTATTTACCGGATATTTTCATATTCATGCTTTATCTGCATTTATATGTTTATCTGAGATTGCATGCATACTTACAGGTTATTTGATTGAGAAAAACGTCGAAACCGAAAAAAAAAATGGTTTTAAAAAAAAATTTTTGACCTCGACCGGGACAGTTCTGGCAAAACGAGGTGTTTCACCTCGGTTGAACCAAGAACACCTCGACCGAGGTAGGCGTAACAGAAAGTTTTCGAAAACGATTTTTGTGTTACTTATCTGGATATGATCTCAGTGAAGATCTTGTTTACTGACTGGTTTTAAATTCTTTATATGTTTGAAATGTTTTATGATATGTTTAAGTTGCTAAATGCTTTGTTTGAAATTATTGGCATGTTTAATACTTTATTTTTATCCAAATTATGTTGAATTTGAAGGTTGACACCGCAGCATAAGTTCTCTCACGTTCTTCTTGGAAAGACCAAGGCAATTCATTCTTCTTCTTCTTCTTCTTCTTGATCATGCTTAGCCCCTCATATACATATTGCCTCCCTTTACCTATCCGGGAATTTGGAAGCAAGCGAAGTGGTGAAAGCAAGTCAAAAGTTGAGAAGTGGCTGAAAGTGAAAGTGTTAGAAAGCAATAATAGGTTTGGGGAAGTCAATCATGAAGATGAGTAACTCGGCACCATTCACATAGCCGGGTGTTTGTGTCTTGCCAAAGTCGGATTGAGCGATATTCCTAACGGGTCATGGTATGTGCATCAAGGGTTTGACGCATCTCAAGAAATTGATGATTGCGGATTTCCTAGGCTTCGGTTAATGTGCACCTCTGTCCATGCATCCCAAAAAGTAAAGTAAAAGAGAAAAAAGTGTGAAATAAGCAAAGCTTATTGGTGGAAGATGTTGCAAGTCAAAGTAAAAGTGAAGTTCATCCTTTTCCCGGATTCTAGCACCACATTACCTTACATGCATCCCTACCCTACACGTTTCTTGACCTTTCTTTTGGGAAGCCCTTGAGACCTTGAGCTTGTTGATTGACTTAGCGGTTTAAATCGGATTATACATGATTAATTTTGATAATTATGATTTATTATGCATTCTATGATTTTATGCAAAGATGAACAACTTTCCTATATTTATAAAATGTTTTGATCATATTGAGTTTTTAATTTCCAGGAAGTACTCTCTTAGAGTGATCTATGATAGTTGCACACCATAAAATGTTTTTGAAAGACTTTTCATTGATTTTCTTGACTTATAATCCATTCTATCTTGATTTCTATATGAGGAACTTGCTTAGGGACAAGCAAGGGCTAAGTATGGGGTATTTTGATAGCATGAATTATAGTCTATATTTTGGGGTTTGTTTGGACGTTTTATCTTTCATAATCTGCATGTTTGTATGTGCATTATGTGATTTTACTACCATTTCATCTACCTTTGCGAGAATCGAGGTCTACACCTAGTTTCGTTGTAATTGCAGGTAATATGGTACGTATTGCATCAAAAAGGAGCAAAAGGAGTCAAGAGTCATTTGGAGCTACATTCAGGAAGCACAACCATGGATTAAAGATTTACTTTGGACCAGTTTTGAGAGATTCTACATTCAGTTATGAGTCACCTCGGTTGACCAGAGATTCATCTCGACCGAGGCGATCCAGAGACGCCGACTCGACCGAGGCGAACACCTAGGACGCGGCGAGAATATTTTATTCTTGGCTGAGATCTTTTAAAATTGGAAAGTGATCTTATATTTTTGGGCTGAGCTTCTAGAAGGAAGGAGATATGCAGAATCATATATTTTACCTATTTTTATGGGAATATATCTTCTTAAGATTTATTATCTTTGGAGGTTTATTTTTCCTATAAAAAGGGTTGGATTTCCACAATTCGAGAAGCCCGCTTACATCCGCTTACAGTTAGAACACCCGCTATCAGCGCAGCAGCCGCATCCTACTCCAATTTGGGAGATTCGAAGAACCTTTTTGAAGGTTGAAGGAAGATTGAAGACTATAGCTTTATAGCTTTTTGGAGGGTTTTGTAAGATTGTCTTCAATTCTTTTCCTTGTTGTCTTGTCTAGTTGGATTATTATCCAAGGAACGATTTTGTGTGATATTTGATTCAGTTATTGAAGTGTTTTCATTAAATTCTTCTTTATTCAAATATTCACCTTCTTCCCATATATTTAATACTTTCATTATGATGATGAGTGGCTAATTTCCTTGTGTGATTCTAGGGTGATTGGCTGAAGGTTGTGGGAAAAACAATGATAGAATAATCTTAATCCAGTAGGATCCTGAAAGTTCGAGTCTTTAACCTTAACCCTAAGCATCTCGTTCAGTCGATGAACATCTCGGCCGGGGTGGAAACTGGCTGACCGAGGTGGCTTATCCGATCCTTAACTGAGAGTTAATGTGTTAGAGTTTGCCAAATCCTATTCTTATTATACCTTTCTGGTTCAAAGCAAGCTTAGGATGAGACTTACCCGGTAATTCCTTAGTTTGTATACCAACGATCATAAGTTTAGGTAATAAAGGCTTGTCCTTTATTGGGGTTTGAGTGTGCTTCCATCCCATCTTTGTGAGTTAGCCTGAGACTTACCCGGTAAAGGTTGATTCTATTCCCTTAGATGGTGTGTTAGTTTGAGGTTATAGTTCTTTATCTTGATTCCTTGAGACTTACCCGGTGATCTACTCCACTTTAGAAACACCTTCCCCATGCAAAAATCTCAGCTTTGTCCACTTATCTATAGATCTTGAGTTGGAACCACAACTAGATGCTTTAATCCCTAGAATTGCATGTTTGCTTATTTGACATCTTATTCATCTTTGATTGTATACTTGCTCTTGTGGTTAGCATCAACACTAGCATACCGTACTGGACTTTGTTTCACTAAGTCCCTGTGATCGACCCCTGGAATTTTCTTGCTTTTACTACGATTGACCCGTACACTGCGGGTTCGCATCCTTGTTTTAAGCTTAAGTCTAGGGTTATAAATTTAAAGCTTGCACACACCGTTTGGAGCGAACAGACACCTCGTTTCTAATCGAGGTATTGAGGTCGATCGAGCTAAGATCGAGACTATTGAGAAACTCCCTCCTCCTTGTTCTGTTAAAGGTGTGAGGAGTTTTCTCGGGCATGCAGGTTTCTACAGGAGATTCATCAAAGACTTCTCCAAGATTTCTAAACCTCTAACTAACCTCTTGAATAAAGATGTTGTTTTTGAGTTTTCGCAGGAGTGTCTTGATGCTTTTTACAGGATTAAGGAAGCGTTGATCTCCGCTCCCATTATCCAACCTCCTGATTGGACCTTGCCCTTTGAGGTCATGTGTGACGCTAGCGATGTAGCCGTAGGAGCGGTGCTTGGACAGAAGAAGGATGGACGGACCACCGCCATCTACTATGCTAGCAAGACGCTAGATGAAGCACAACGCAACTACGCTACCACCGAAAAGGAGTTATTGGCGGTTGTATATGCTTTCGAGAAGTTTCGTTCCTATCTAGTAGGGGCGAAAGTCATTGTCTACACCGACCATGCAGCCATTCGTTACTTGATGGCTAAGAAAGATGCCAAGCCGCGTCTTATTCGATGGATTCTCTTGCTTCAAGAGTTTGACCTTGAGATCCGCGATAAGAAGGGATCCGAGAATTCCGTTGCGGATCACCTCAGCCGGCTACCGGAATCCTCCCGCGAGACGGATCACCCGCCCATAGACGATTCATTCCCCGATGAACACTTGCACGTCTTGGAGCGTTTGATGGATCTACTTACTTCACCCCACGATGGAGGTGAAGTATGGGGTGAGGGAACCTCCTACCTCGTTTGAGACGCATCATGGTCCAGCTAGCGACCTTAAATCAAGCGCTTCTTGGGAGGCAACCCAAGGTATTGCTTTCTTTCCCGTTTTCTAGTCTAGTTTAGATAGTTTTTGTTTTTGCTTTGCTTTGCTTTGCTTTGTTTTTGGCGTTCTGGACAGATAACAGGAAGGAACACTCCAGGAAAGGGAGAAGTTCGAGATTCTGAGAAGAAAGAGGCACCTCGGTCACTGTCAGAACATCTCGACCGAGTTGATTCTTGAAGCAACCGAGGCGACTAGGGTTTCTGCAGAACCGCCTCGGTCCGTACCACCTCGGTCCAGTCGAGACCATCTCGACCGAGGTGACAGCAGATCCAGTAACAGTATAAAAAGGGGAAAAAAATTACTTTTCACTTTTTTTACTTCGTTTCGACCGCGGCGCACAGAATCGCCTCGCTCCCTCATTTCTCGCTCGTTTTCGAAGATTTCCGCTTCCAAACCGAGATTAAAGAGTAGAGGAGTCGATTACTACAACAGATCTGCAAGAAATTTGAGCGATTCGACCAAAACGAGGTAAAAACGTTCGAAAACCTAACTCGTTCGTTTTCTGCTATTTGGGCTTTGGTTGCCCTTGTTTCTGTTGAGAAAAGGCATAAGTACCCCTTAGGAAGCAATTGTAGTGATTTTGGGGGGAAAAGAACTGAAAATCAGAGAATAGAAATCGACACTGCTACGCCTCGGTCCGGTCGAACTGCACCTCGACCGAGGTGATTTCTGAGATTTGTCAGTCGACCGAGGTGGTCTGACAGAGTGTTAGTGAAAATGAGTTCAGATCGCCGATTAGCTTTGAGAGACAGATCCTCACCTTCCCCTTCTCCTTCTTCTTCCCGTCCCTACCGCCCGGTTATCCACGAGAGATGCCGGGTAGATTATGAGAGGATAGCTGGACGTCCAGTCATCGCACCGCGATTTCTAGACGTGTCAGCTTTTGACTGCCTAGGGTTAGAGGCTGACCTTAGGAGGATGATAGCTACAGTCGGGCTGGATCAGTTTTCTGAGATCCGAGCCCCAGCCTACATAGAGCCGACACTAGAGTTCGTCAGCTCCTTCTCCTACCTACCCACAGAGGGATCTGTGAAGTACCGGCTGATGAGCCGGAACTTCATAGTTCCATTAGAGATATTCAGAGAGATTTTCAGCTTTCCTACCCCTACAGCTGTAGACTTCCCCTCCCGATCCGTAGCTAGGGAGTTTTGGGGACAGATAGCCCACATCACTACACATGCAGACAGATGGCGCCCTGGTGATTCCAGGGAGAAGGTCATCTTCCACCCAGCTTTCAGACTCGCCCACCGGATATTCAGCGAGATGCTTCTGGCGCGTACTGAGACGCCCCAGAAGATCAGACAGGGGGAGCTATTCTCACTATACTGCATGGTCACGGGAGGATACCCTGACTTTGGCTTGATGCTGGCAGAGGATCTGCACAGGATCAAGGCCAAAGGGAAGGGTGATATTTACTGTGGAGGTCTAGTCACCCACATCGCCTCCTACCACGGGATGGATCTCAGTATCTGCACATTGGCGGCGGCTCCGAAGCCGCTGGGTCTGCAGGAGATGATCACGAGGCGGATTCTTGTTCCTCGTGGGTTGACTACTCCGTATGTTGCCATGCCTTGGGAGCGGACAGCGCCTCAGGGCATCAGATGGTCTGCACAGTTTTCGGTCTTCGACCCGCATTTCTGGCAGGCTGCATGGGTCCCGCTGATGGAGGACTACAGAGAGGGAGCTGCTGCAGCTGCTGAGGAGGCTGAGGAGGCTGAGGAGGAGGAGGATGATGACGAGACAGTTGATGAGAGAGGAGGCGGCGTCCCGATGGACACAGGGACAGATACAGCTGGGACGAGCGCGCCTCCCATTATTGATTTGGATGAGGATGAGGAGGATACTGAGCCTGCACCTGCTGCACCTCCCGTTAGATCTACTAGACGTCGGACACGCCGTCACAGAGATGCAGAGGCTCATCGTCGGATCGACGATTTGACAGAGCAGATGATAGATTCATATGCTGCCCTTACAGTAGACATGCATGAGAGGTTTGCCGCCCAGCACCGACACCTTGACAGCTGGACTCAGCAGATGTTGGAGGGGCAGCACTATCAGCGTAGGATGATGGAGCTACAGTTCCAGCAGACTATGGGCTATCCATTCGATCCGACCCAGTATCCTTATGTACCACCACCACCACCACCGGATCAGGACTTCTGAGGAGCTGCAGGATTTTATCTATTTTATTTTTATGCAGTTCGGCTCTTTATCCGGTGAGTCCTCCTTTCTTTCAGACTTTATTTACACCCACTGGGACAGTGTGTCTCAAGTATGGGGTATTTAGTTGATGTATTATCTGACTTATTCGACTCATGATGTATTATTTGACCTTTGATGTATTATTTACCGGATATTTTCATATTCATGCTTTATCTGCATTTATATGTTTATCTGAGATTGCATGCATACTTACAGGTTATTTGATTGAGAAAAACGTCGAAACCGAAAAAAAAAAAAAAAAAAATGGTTTTAAAAAAATTTTTTGACCTCGACCGGGACAGTTCTGGCAAAACGAGGTGTTTCACCTCGGTTGAACCAAGAACATCTCGACCGAGGTGGGTTAACTGAGAGTTTTCGAAAACGATTTTTGTGTTACTTATCTGGATATGATCTCAGTGAAGATCTTGTTTACTGATTGGTTTTAAATTCTTTATATGTTTGAAATGTTTTATGATATGATTAAGTTGCTAAATGCTTTGTTTGAAATTATTAGCATGTTTAATACTTTGTTTTTATCCAAATTATGTTGAATTTGAAGGTTGACACCGCAGCATAAGTTCTCTCACATTCATCTTGGAAAGACCAAGGCAATTCATTCTTCTTCTTCTTCTTCTTCTTGATCATGCTTAGCCCCTCATATACATATTGCCTCCCTTTACCTATCCGGGAATTTGGAAGCAAGCGAAGTGGTGAAAGCAAGTTAAAGTTGAGAAGTGGCTGAAAGTGAAAGTCTTAGAAAGCAATAATAGGTTTGGGGAAGTCAATCATGAAGATGAGTAACTCGGCACCATTCACATAGCCGGGTGTTTGTGTCTTGCCAAAGTCGGATTGAGCGATATTCCTAACGGGTCATGGTATGTGCATCAAGGGTTTGACGCATCTCAAGAAATTGATGATTGCGGATTTCCTAGGCTTCGGTTAATGTGCACCTCTGTCCATGCATCCCAAAAAGTAAAGTAAAAGAGAAAAAAGTGTGAAATAAGCAAAGCTTATTGGTGGAAGATGTTGCAAGTCAAAGTAAAAGTGAAGTTCATCCTTTTCCCGGATTCTAGCACCACATTACCTTACATACATCCCTACCCTACACGTTTCTTGACCTTTCCTTTGGGAAGCCCTTGAGACCTTGAGCTTGTTGATTGACTTAGCGGTTTAAATCGGATTATACATGATTAATTTTGATAATTATGATTTATTATGCATTCTATGATTTTATGCAAAGATGAACAACTTTCCTATATTTATAAAATGTTTTGATCATATTGAGTTTTTAATTCCATGAAGTACTCTCTTAGAGTGATCTATGATAGTTGCACACCATAAAATGTTTTTGAAAGACTTTTCATTGATTTTCATGACTTATAATCCATTCTATCTTGATTTCTATATGAGGAACTTGCTTAGGGACAAGCAAGGGCTAAGTATGGGGTATTTTGATAGCATGAATTATAGTCTATATTTTGGGGTTTGTTTGGACGTTTTATCTTTCATAATCTGCATGTTTGTATGTGCATTATGTGATTTTACTACCATTTCATCTACCTTTGCGAGAATCGAGGTCTACACCTAGTTTCGTTGTAATTGCAGGTAATATGGTACGTTTTGCATCGAAAAGGAGCAAAAGGAGTCAAGAGTCATTTGGAGCTACATTGAGGAGCAAAAAGGAATCCTTCAGGAAGCATAGCCATGATTAAAGATTTACTTTGGACCAGTTTTGAGAGATTCTACACTCAGTTATGATCACCTCGGTTGCCCAGAGAATATTTTATTCTTGGCTGAGATCTTTTAAAATTGGAAAGTGATCTTATATTTTTGGGCTGAGCTTCTAGAAGGAAGGAGATATGCAGAATCATATATTTTACCTATTTTTATGGGAATATATCTTCTTAAGATTTATTATCTTTGGAGGTTTATTTTTCCTATAAAAAGGGTTGGATTTTCCACAAATCCGATCATGCTTAGAGGCTGCAAAGCCCGCTTACACCGAAATACAGGCTGCATACACCCGCTATCAGCGCAGCAGCCGCATCCTACTCCAATTTGGGAGATTCGAAGAACCTTTTTGAAGGTTGAAGGAAGATTGAAGACTATAGCTTTATAGCTTTTTGGAGGGTTTTGTAAGATTGTCTTCAATTCTTTTCCTTGTTGTCTTGTCTTGTTGGATCATTATCCAAGGAACGATTTTGTGTGTTATTTGATTCAGTTATTGAAGTGTTTTCATTAAATTCTTCTTTGTTCAAATATTCACCTTCTTCCCATATATTTAATACTTTCATTATGATGATGAGTGGCTAATTTCCTTGTGTGATTCTAGGGTGATTGGCTGAAGGTTGTGGGAAAAACAATGATAGAATAATCTTAATCCAGTAGGATCCTGAAAGTTCGAGTCTTTAACCTTAACCCTAAGCATCTCGTTCAGTCGATGAACATCTCGGCCGGGGTGGAAACTGGCTGACCGAGGTGGCTTATCCGATCCTTAACTGAGAGTTAATGTGTTAGAGTTTGCCAAATCCTATTCTTATTATACCTTTCTGGTTCAAAGCAAGCTTAGGATGAGACTTACCCGGTAATTCCTTAAGTTTGTATACCAACGATCATAAGTTTAGGTAATAAAGGCTTGTCCTTTATTGGGGTTTGAGTGTGCTTCCATCCCATCTTTGTGAGTTAGCCTGAGACTTACCCGGTAAAGGTTGATTCTATTCCCTTAGATGGTGTGTTAGTTTGAGGCAATAGTTCTTTATCTTAATTCCTTGAGACTTACCCGGTAATAGGAGTTACGGTTTGGGATTAGTGTGTAGTGAGACTTACCCGGTGATCTACTCCACTTTAGAAACACCTTCCCCATGCAAAACTCTCAGCTTTGTCCGCTTATCTATAGATCTTGAGTTGGAACCACAACTAGATGCTTTAATCCCTAGAATTGCATGTTTGCTTATTTGACATCTTATTCATCTTTGATTGTATACTTGCTCTTGTGGTTAGCATTAACACTAGCATACCGTATTGGACTTTGTTTCACTAAGTCCCTGCGATCGACCCCTGGAATTTTCTTGCTTTTACTACGATTGACCCGTACACTGCGGGTTCGCATCCTTGTTTTAAGCTTAAGTCTAGGGTTATAAATTTAAAGCTTGCACACACCGTTTGGAGCGAACAAGTTTTTGGCGCCGTTGCCGGGGACAGTTCTGATATGTTTAAGTTGCTAAATGCTTTGTTTAAGTTGCTAAATACTTACAGGTTATTTGATTGAGAAAAACGTCGAAACCGAAAAAAAAAAAAAATGGTTTTAAAAAAATTTTTTGACCTCGACCGGGACAGTTCTGGCAAAACGAGGTGTTTCACCTCGGTTGAACCAAGAACATCTCGACCGAGGTGGGTTAACTGAGAGTTTTCGAAAACGATTTTTGTGTTACTTATCTGGATATGATCTCAGTGAAGATCTTGTTTACTGATTGGTTTTAAATTCTTTATATGTTTGAAATGTTTTATGATATGATTAAGTTGCTAAATGCTTTGTTTGAAATTATTAGCATGTTTAATACTTTGTTTTTATCCAAATTATGTTGAATTTGAAGGTTGACACCGCAGCATAAGTTCTCTCACATTCATCTTGGAAAGACCAAGGCAATTCATTCTTCTTCTTCTTCTTCTTCTTGATCATGCTTAGCCCCTCATATACATATTGCCTCCCTTTACCTATCCGGGAATTTGGAAGCAAGCGAAGTGGTGAAAGCAAGTTAAAGTTGAGAAGTGGCTGAAAGTGAAAGTCTTAGAAAGCAATAATAGGTTTGGGGAAGTCAATCATGAAGATGAGTAACTCGGCACCATTCACATAGCCGGGTGTTTGTGTCTTGCCAAAGTCGGATTGAGCGATATTCCTAACGGGTCATGGTATGTGCATCAAGGGTTTGACGCATCTCAAGAAATTGATGATTGCGGATTTCCTAGGCTTCGGTTAATGTGCACCTCTGTCCATGCATCCCAAAAAGTAAAGTAAAAGAGAAAAAAGTGTGAAATAAGCAAAGCTTATTGGTGGAAGATGTTGCAAGTCAAAGTAAAAGTGAAGTTCATCCTTTTCCCGGATTCTAGCACCACATTACCTTACATACATCCCTACCCTACACGTTTCTTGACCTTTCCTTTGGGAAGCCCTTGAGACCTTGAGCTTGTTGATTGACTTAGCGGTTTAAATCGGATTATACATGATTAATTTTGATAATTATGATTTATTATGCATTCTATGATTTTATGCAAAGATGAACAACTTTCCTATATTTATAAAATGTTTTGATCATATTGAGTTTTTAATTCCATGAAGTACTCTCTTAGAGTGATCTATGATAGTTGCACACCATAAAATGTTTTTGAAAGACTTTTCATTGATTTTCATGACTTATAATCCATTCTATCTTGATTTCTATATGAGGAACTTGCTTAGGGACAAGCAAGGGCTAAGTATGGGGTATTTTGATAGCATGAATTATAGTCTATATTTTGGGGTTTGTTTGGACGTTTTATCTTTCATAATCTGCATGTTTGTATGTGCATTATGTGATTTTACTACCATTTCATCTACCTTTGCGAGAATCGAGGTCTACACCTAGTTTCGTTGTAATTGCAGGTAATATGGTACGTATTGCATCAAAAAGGAGCAAAAGGAGTCAAGAGTCATTTGGAGCTACATTCAGGAAGCACAACCATGGATTAAAGATTTACTTTGGACCAGTTTTGAGAGATTCTACATTCAGTTATGAGTCACCTCGGTTGACCAGAGATTCATCTCGACCGAGGCGATCCAGAGACACCGACTCGACCGAGGCGAACACCTAGGACGCGGCGAGAATATTTTATTCTTGGCTGAGATCTTTTAAAATTGGAAAGTGATCTTATATTTTTGGGCTGAGCTTCTAGAAGGAAGGAGATATGCAGAATCATATATTTTACCTATATTTATGGGATTATATCTTCTTAAGATTTCTTATCTTTGGAGGGTTATTTTTCCTATAAAAAGGGTTGGATTTTCCACAAATCCGAGGATGCTTAGAGGCTGCATACATACACCACATACAAGCGCAGCAGCCGCAGCCTACTCCAATTTGGGAGAGATTTGAAGAACCTTTTTGAAGGTTGAAGGAAGATTTGAAGACTATAGCTTTATAGCTTTTTGGAGGGTTTTGTAAGATTGTCTTCAATTCCTTTCCTTGATTGTCTTGTCTAGTTGGATTATTATCCAAGGAACGATTTTTGTGTGATATTTGATTCAGTTATTGAAGTGTTTTCATTAAATTCTTCTTTATTCAAATATTCACCTTCTTCCCATATATTTAATACTTTCATTATGATGATGAGTGGCTAATTTCCTTGTGTGATTCTAGGGTGATTGGCTGAAGGTTGTGGGAAAAACAATGATAGAATGATCTTAATCACAGTAGGATCCTGAAAGTTCGAGTCTTTAACCTTAACCCTAAGCATCTCGTTCAGTCGATGAACATCTCGGCCGGGGTGGAAACTGGCTGACCGAGGTGGCTTATCCGATCCTTAACTGAGAGTTAATGTGTTAGAGTTTGCCAAATCCTATTCTTATTATACCTTTCTGGTTCAAAGCAAGCTTAGGATGAGACTTACCCGGTAATTCCTTAGTTTGTATACTAACGATCATAAGTGTAGGTAATAAAGGCTTATCCTTTATTGGGGTTTGAGTTTGCTTCCATCCCATCTTTGTGAGTTAGCCTGAGACTTACCCGGTAAAGGTTGATTCTATTCCCTTAGATGGTGTGTTAGTTTGAGGCAATAGTTCTTTATCTTAATTCCTTGAGACTTACCCGGTAATAGGAGTTACGGTTTGGGATTAGTGTGTAGTGAGACTTACCCGGTGATCTACTCCACTTTAGAAACACCTTCCCCATGCAAAAACCTCAGCTTTGTCCGCTTATCTATAGATCTTGAGTTGGAACCACAACTAGATGCTTTAATCCCTAGAATTGCATGTTTGCTTATTTGACATCTTATTCATCTTTGATTGTATACTTGCTCTTGTGGTTAGCATCAACACTAGCATACCGTATTGGACTTTGTTTCACTAAGTCCCTGTGATCGACCCCTGGAATTTTCTTGCTTTTACTACGATTGACCCGTACACTGCGGGTTCGCATCCTTGTTTTAAGCTTAAGTCTAGGGTTATAAATTTAAAGCTTGCACACACCGTTTGGAGCGAACAGTCAATCATCATGTTTAGATCATCAAAAACATTCATACACTCGAGCTCCACAATCAGTAAGTACCTAGGGGAAACGATGGTGTAACACCCCAAATCTGCGGGACTCGGGATGCAATGGGCGTAGACCTCACAGCGGGTTCCGACCCTTAGCCTAACAACAATTTCACCGGATCTTGCAACAAAGCACAAGTAAAGGCCAAAACCGAAATACATTTTTATGGAAATGATAAGATTCCCGGAAGAAAACAAACAAAGACTCCACCTGAGATACAACACCAAAGGCCAAACGCCATAAACACGACATAAGAACTACGATATACAATACACAAACATCGGTATAAAACCGTTAACTAATAATCAAGCATTAGAATCAAGGTGATGGCACAAACACACGTAAGTCATCATAAACACATAACAAACTCCAAAGAACACAAATCCGGTTTGTTATCTTTTTATTAAGTCATATCCCATTTTAATTCAACTTTTTTTTCTGACACGAGAATCTCCCGAAACTCGCCTCCATCCCTACTTACCGGCAATGAATGGTACTGATGCATCTGACCGTATACCCGCACGGGCTAGCCTCCGAGAACCTCCTAGACTCTTGCAAGAGCTAGGAAGATGATGTCACCGCCCATTATCATAAACTCAACATAAGAAATACGGAACCCATGTTGCCCATTCTGCCGGATCTCTCGGCCGCATTCCTAACCTGCAAGGCAACTACAACATCAGTATAAAACCGTTAGCCAATAATCAAGCATTAGAATCAAGGTGATAGCACAAACACACGTAAGTCAGAATAAACACATAACAAACTCCAAAGCACACAAATCCGGTTTGCTATCTTTTTATTAAGTCATATCCCATTTTAATTCAACTACTTTTCGGACACGAGAATCTCCTGAAACTCGCCTCCGTCTCTACTTACCGGCAAGGAATGGTACTGATGCATCCAACCATCTACCCGCACGGGCTAGCCTCCGGGAACCTCCGAGACTCTCGCAAGAGCTAAGCAGATGATGAAACCGCCCATTATCATACACTTGGGCTAAAATAATTTAAAGTCGGTGGTCTTATTACCGATTTAGTTGTTATAACATAAACAATAAAACGCACACCACCAAACACACATCGAAAACTAATACATAGAATACGAGCTAAGTAAGTCCGGAGCCTTATCTCGTCCCAAAGATAATCCCGCTATATCCCTCTTTCACCTTCCCGCAAGAAGACACTCAACGCTTGTCAAAAGGCACACGATCAATAACTCTCTCTTATGCTAGAAGTCCTTAGACTTCTAATCCCCATGATCTCACGATATCATAAACCATCAACATGCTAGGATAACCACTCCTAGCCCCAACGATCTTACAAGATCACCTCACCAACATAACATATAGTAGGATAATCCATTCATAGTCATCATGATCCTACAAGATCATACAACCCCAAAACCTTAAGAATTAGAACGCTCACAATAAGAAACATGCACTCAAAACCTTATAACCTCTCCAGATCAAACACACATCAAGCCTTAAAATAAACGAAAAGTCCTCAAGTACTCACCTAAGGTCCATAATCGCTACTTGGTATTCACTCTAAGTTATGCTAGATTTAACATAGCATGATTCTATCACTAAACATAACTAGATCGAGGAAGAAGGTACTCACACGAGGTCAAAGGCGAAGGACGATCTACGGATGTCGAATGTGGGTTCGTTGGGCCTTTATTGGGACGCTTCCGAAGCTAAAACCACAACTAATAAAATTTAGCTTATACGCTAAATTTGATCGTTATATATATATATAAATAAATTTAGAGTAAAAATCGTTTTTCAAAAGCCAACGTTAAAACTCGTAATTTACCTTTTAGGGGAAAAATATGAAATTCTAGAAACATGTTCATAAAACCGCATTTAAACATTTGAGCCATAAACCGAGCGTAATCAAACAAGGGAGGGAATAATGTATAGTATAAATAAATATAAGGATATACCCGCAATTAAAATCCAAGGTTAAAAACAGCTAAAACATTTTCCGGGGCAATTCATACAATTTCATAAATATGGGTCATGATCTGCAAATTAAATTTTCTAGGCCAAATCTGTAATTAATTGCAGTAGAGGGAAGTTTTGCAACTTTATAAAAGTTAGGTCAAAACTACAAATATAAAATATGGGTTACAGATTGCAATTATACTAAATGTTGAGAAACCCGATTTAATTAGGGCAAAGGATTCCTTTGAATCCTTAGCTTGGCGGCGGGGAGGAGCAGACACCTGGTTTGGCAAAGCGAGGGTGGATCCAGTAGGACGAAGGTGAGGTAGGGTTTCTCCGTTGTGTGGCAGCAGTTGACTCCCTCAGTCCGGCGGTTACAAAGAAGAAGCAGGTTGAAGGGGAGGTCTCCTTCTGCGATGGTGTCGACGCCGTCTCACCCTAGCGGCTGTTGCGGAGATGGTTCTCCGGACAGACTCGACAGAAGAGAAGAGGGTGAATGGCGAGATGGAGATGAGTGTTGCTAGAAACAATGGAGGATCGAGAATGAGCTTGAGAGTCGTTGTAGAGGGAAATACTGTTGAGGAGAAGACGGGAGATGAAGTGCCCCGGTGAGGGATACGAGCTGCGTGGGTGAGAATGGGAAACAAAGGAAGGGGGAGATCGTGGAGTAAATCTTGAATGGTTAGGAGGCTGAAAAGCTAGGAACGAGAGGTCGGGTGTGGTGGCAGCTAGGTGAGGGATCGAGCTAGGATGAGAATAGGGCTCATTGGTGCTTAGGGCTAGCATGGGCGGGACAAGCAACTAGACAAAGGCTTGATGACCACTGAAAGAAGGGCTGACTAGCGTGGGAGTAAAAAAAAAGAAATTAGAAAAAGTAATAAAATAAAAAAAACCGGAAATCGGAAAACAAAATAACTCAAGCAAAACCCTCTAAACGAACTTTTCGGATCGGAATCTTTTCCGAAAATAATATACAGAATTATTTATACATATCAAATCAATAAAAATAATCATAAAGAAGATTTTTTTAGCTATTAAAATTGTAATAAATATACGGAGAAATACATATTGAAAACACGCCTTAAAATTGGGGTGTTTCACCAAATCCCCCTAAAAACAAGTGTTCTCGCGAAACTTGCTATACGCCGAAATTCTCGGTCCCTAAGGCCGAGGTATGAACTATCAACTAAGAAGGCTTAAACCTTCAAATCTATACACACTACTCGAACTATCATCGCAAGATATATCAGGTTATACAACACATTCCCGCTTAGGGCACAAACTACGCATAACATCACACATGCATATAACTCGACCAAGGGAAGAACAATATCTGACCCGACGATTCTATCGATGCTACTAGCTCAGCGTAAAACTCAACCAAGGATAATGTTCTCCGTCTTCTAGTTAGCCTCATCGGTTCCTCGTCTGCCACTAGATCCTCATGACAGACGACATGTCTCGCGTCATGTATGTAATATCTTGATTGATACACACTAAACACCAGGTGAACACCCTTTACTTTTGGGGGCAACACCAACTTGTAAGTCATTTTTCCAACTGGCATGAAGATCTCAAAAAGTTCCGATATATCAGAAACTCAACTTCCTTCTCGGGTCTTTCTCAATGCAACATTTACATTATGTTCCTATTTTCTTGTCTCTAACTAAGAAGATCGAACTTCGAATTTACACTGTTGGCTTTGTTTCTTGCCAAACCAAACTTTCATGTTACGCTTCCTCACTTCTTGTTGCAAGTTCCAAGTAATGATGTACTTTACTTGGCATTGCATCTATTAGCAAGACACATATGCTTTTACTTTTACATCGTTCCTCAATACTCAGTCACGACCTTATCTTGGAGAATAACTTGTACACGTCAAACCCATCATACCTCGAGGCAATGTAAAAATAGTTACACCAATGAAACTCCTCTTAACTTTGAACAACTGTATTGTCAATTTTCGTCCCATTTAAAAATTCATTGTCATTCGGGGTTTAGCCATAGATGGTGTTAGTTGGAGAATCTCTCTATAAATCCGGTAATGACTAGCAAATCCGAGAAAACTTGTAACTTCTTTTACATCCTTCGGGGGTTGTCATCCGAAAAAACTTCTTTTACAACTTGTCATACAACTTCTCTCTTCTTCGATAGTAGACAAAAATATCTTATTCGGGCCATTAGTAAGCCCATATGGAATCACTACAACTCGTAGTGACCATGGTTTGTCCGGAATGCCGTGTTTGCAATATCCTAGTTTCGACTTCTCAATTGGTGACAATTAAACCTTAAATCAATTTTAGAAGAGACCACCGACCCTTGAAACCGGTTGAGTAGATCATCTATACGTGGTAAGAGGTACTTGTTCCTCATTGTTATCTTGTTCGGCTTATTTTAATCGATGTAAAAATGGAGATAACCGTCTCTCTTTTTGCAAATGGTTGTTCTCCATAACAACTTTAAATCAAGAGTTTAAGATAGATTCCAATATTAACTTCAAGTCAAGAGTTTCATGTAGCATCCGGTGTTATCTATGGCAGTGCATTGGTTCTAATGAACCTTTATCAACAACACCTTGCAATTGCTCCTTCAATTGCTTCCACAACTCATGTCTCTTCACAAGGTCACTGTATATGGGCCTTGGATGTCGGAGGTGCGCCAAGATAAACCTTAGTGGCAAAATTCCACATTTTTACATATTGGAATCCGTGATATCTTGGTTTTCGTCTTTCCTTCTTTCATCCCATAACATAAGACCGTCACAACCTTGTCTTAAAACTTGACAGGTGGTCATGATACTAATGATCTACCCCGATCTGTTGGGGTGAATTCATTTAAACACGCGTATTGTTCCATTCGTAGCTACAATGTCGACCGTCCTCTTTCAATGATCCTTCATCTCTTGAACTCGAGGGACTTGCACGAGTCTTCTAACTCTTGAAGCCTTGGTGAAACAATATTTCAAATTAATCTCCCTTTTTACTTCGAAGGAATGGCAATAATAATATTTCTTGATCTCGCACATATGTTCAGTTACGAAGGTTTGAACTACAAGACTCAATCATGCCTTATAACGAATCGATCTTATCTTCTTCGCTTTTCCTGACATCCCAACATATGTGAGGAGCTCTTCGTATTCTACATAAGCTTTCACCAAAGACATTCTTTCCTTAAGTAGGCATAGAATTTTATACTTCATTTTCTTTTGTAACGTTAAACCGACCGTAGAGGATCTAACCTCAATCTTTCAAGTACTTCTTGTACATCTCATATCAAAAACAAACTTCAAAAGTTCGGTTTTCTCTTACTCTTGTTGGTCACCTTAAGCATCTCTTGGTATTCAATGAACAATCTTCACAATCGTACTAGTATGCCCCGTGGAAAAATGCTAGAAGAAATTATCCATCCAAAACCACTGAAATATAAAACTCATTACATCTCCAGGTACTATAATCATAAACTCAAAGCTTGTAGCGTTGCCCTAATCTAGGCCCTCCCCTTCACGCCATAGCCACCATGGCTCTTTCGTGTGAGTTTAACATCTGACTCAACTTTTTCTTACAAAAACATACCATCCATTTCATTAGTACAAACATACATTGCATCCTCTTTTTGTATTCCCATTTTATACAACAACAAATGAAGCCTCACTTTCCTCTTGGTTCTTCTAGTTCTATTCACCCTAATCAAACTTTAAAAGTTCTGAACCGTGACATTCTCCCATATGCCAATCCCATGACCTAAGAAGGTCGCATATGGTCATTACAAACACTCCCAGGGAGATAAGTTATAGTTATATGCTTGAAACCTTCAATGCTACTTGATTATAACATTCACACTTCCATTGATATAACTCCTTATTGGTGACATTCAACCACCGGGAACATTCTAAGTTCTTGTTACCATTCCTTTATGATCTCACGGCCTGATTACTCTTCCCTTCCACACTCATCCATAGACCACCCGCAAATGCGCGTTCTCGGTTGTCACCAATTAGCTTATAACTTACCTTCTCTAATTCCAATGACATACCATTCATCTATACTTCCATGTTACCATTATCATGAAAGTTACCCTCTCGGTGTATTCTACTTCAACTCTGCTAGCTCGATCTACACTCCACGCTTCCTTCTTCTTTTGAAAGGTACCACTCTCATAGGCTTAAGCACTCTTCCATGATGTTTTACAATGCACTTCTCAAATATTCTGACCTTAGTTAGCATCCACCCGCGTTCCCATTGGTTGGTATCTTAAGTCTTTCGATCAAAGCTCCTTGTCTCGTCTTTCATCCTCTCAGGATCATCATTTATACACACTTCCTCCTTTTTGGCATTTCTTAACCTTATCATCATAACGGAAACCGGTTTACTCCACGTGAATCCCCACCATGCCCTTCTTCTCATAACTCTAATAAAGTTGCCACTTCACTTATTGGTACCTCGTAAGCTTAACTTACGGTATCTTAAACCTTTAGCAAATGGTTCAGTCACTCTTCTTGTCTTGACTCCAATGCTTAGGAGTGTCTAAAGAAAACTTCACATCTTAATGGAATACCACCTTTAACCTTGCTAGAATATACCCATCTCCTCCTCGATTCGTATCTTTAGTTGTCCATGAGTCTTCATACAAAACTTAAGTTCGTTATCACATTGGTCTTGTTATCGTTCAATCATGGCTTCTTTAAAACCAGTTCTACACTTTAATGTTTCTCCCTTTACTTGTATTGTTTCCATCTCGATTTCTCTTAACTTGTCTCGAGTTTTCCTTCCACTTGTTCATCTTTCGTTTATGTCATCTCTAATCCTCCTCTTCGACATCCTTTTAAAGGAATTCGAGAAACGCCATGGTGTTCGTCAGCACGAAATGCTCAACTCAATGCTTGAGCATACTCCTCCACTTATGAACGCTATCCCAAGTCAACAATGTCGTTTTAAAGGTGATGATATCATATAATCACCTTTTTATCAGGTCCCATATCTCCATAAGCTACTATATATAATAAGTATACGCATATAAGACTATACAAGTCCAATGTCCACATAACTACTACTATAATATATCCGGCATTCCATTACAACAATACAAGACCTTTTTATCAGGTCCCATATCTCTCGTCCGCATTCCTAACCTGCAAGGCAACTACAACATCGGTATAAAGCCGTTAGCTAATATTGAAGAATTAGAATCAAGGTGATGGCACAAACACACGTAAGTCATCATAAACACACAAATCCGGTTTATTATCTTTTTATTATTAAATCATATCCCATTCTAATTCAATATCTTTTGTGACACGAGAATCTCCCGAAACTTGCCTCGGTCCATATTTACCGGCAAGGAATGGTACCGATGCATCCGACCATCTACCCGCCCGGGCTAGTCGCCGAGAACCTCCTAGACTCTCGCAAGAGCTAGGAAAATAATGTCACTGCCCGTTATCATACACTTGGGCCAAAATAATATAACTCGGTGGTCTTATTACCGATTTAGTTGTTAAAACATAAACAATAAAACACACACCACCAAACACACATCGAAATTAATACATAGAATATGAACTAAGTAAGTCCGGAGACTTACATCGTCCCAAAGATAATCCCGCTATACCCCACTCTCACATTCCCCCAAGAATACACTCAACGCTTGTCAAAAGGCACACGGTGAATAACTCTCTCATACGCTAGAAGTCCATAGACTTCTAGTCCCCATGATCTCAAGATATCATAAACCATAAACATGCTAGGATAACCACTCCTTGCCCCAACGATCTAACAAGATCACCTCAAGCACCAGAACGCTCACAATATCAAGCACCAGAACGCTCACAATATAAACATGCTAGTCATCATGATCCTACAAGATCATACAACCCCAAAACCTCAAGCACCAGAACGCTCACAATATCAAACATACACTCAAAGCGTTATAACCTCTCCAGATCAAACACAAATCATGCCATAAAATAAACGACAAGTCCTCAAGCACTCACCTAAGGTCCATAACCACTACTTGGTATTCACTCTAACCACTACTAGATCGAGGAAGAAGGTACTCACACGAGGTCAAAGGCGGAGGACGATCTACGGATGTCGAATGTGGATTCGTTGGGCATTTATGGGGGCTCTTCCGAACCAAAAACCACAACTAATCAAATTTAGCTTATACGCTAAATTTGCTCGTTACATACACACACACACACACACACACACACACACACACACACACACACACACACACACACATATATATATATATATATATATAGTAAAACTCGTTTTTCAAAAGCCAACATTAAAACTGGTAAATAACCTTTTAGGGGCAAAATATGAAATTCTAGAAACTTGTTCATAAAACCGCAATTAAAACTTTGAGCCATAAACCGCACGTAATGCAACAAGGGTATCTATATTATAAATAAATATTAGAATATTCCCGCAATTAAAATTCAAGGTTAAAAACCGCTAACACATTTTCCAGGGCAATTCATACAATTTCATAAATATGGGTCATAATCCACAATTAAATTATTTGGGATTAAATCTGTTATTAATTCCAGTAGAGGGCAGTTTTGGAACTTCAATAAAGTTAGGTCAAAACTACAAATATGAAATATGGGTTACAGATTACAATTATACTAAAAGTTAGGAAACCCAATTTAATTAGGAGGATTCCTTTGAATCCTTAGCTTGGCGGCGGGGAGGAGCAGACACCGGGTCCGGCAAGGCCAGGGTGGATCCGGTGGGACGAAGGTGAGGCAGAGTTTCTCCGTCGTGTGGCAGTAGTTGATTCCCTCAGCCCGGCGGTTGCAGAGAAGAAGCAAGTTGCAGGGAAGGTCTCATTCTCCGGTGGTGTCGACGCCGTCTCACCCTGGCGGCGACGCCGTCTCACCCTGGCGGCGGTTGCGGAGATGGTTCTCCAGACAGACTCGACAAAAGAGAAGAGGGAGAATGGTCAGATGGAGATGAGTGTTGCCGGCGACGATGGAGGATCGAGAATGAACTTGAGAGTCATTGTAGAGGGAAATAAATGGTGAGGAGAAGACGGGAGATGAAGTGCCCCGGTGAGGGAGACGAGTTGCGTAGGTGAGAAAGGGAAACAGAGGAAGAGGGATATAGTGGAGTGAATCTTTAGTGGTTGGGAGGCTGAAGAGTCGGGATCGATAGGTCGGATGTCGGGGCAGCCAGGTGTGTGGTCGAGCTAGGTTGAGAATCGGGCTCATTGGATTCCCTTGAATGCATGGGCGGGGTCAAGCAACCGGACAAAGGCTAGATGACAAATGAAAGAAGGGCTGACTAGCGTTTGAGTAAAAAAAAAGAAATCAGAAAACGTAAAAAAATAAATATAACCGGAAATCGGAAAATAGAATAAAATCGAGCAAAACATTCCGAACAAACTTTTCGGATCATAAAATTTTCCGAAAATAATATACGGAAATATGTATACATATCAAATCAATAAAAAAAACAATAGAGAAAATTTTTAAACTATTAAAATAGTAATAATTATATGGGAAAATAAATATCGAAAACACTCCTTCAAATTGGGGTGTTTCTAATGGTGCGGGGTTGGATAGTGTTGTAGGTTTTCTTGTGTTCATCCAAAATTGCGGGGGAGTCTAGGAGGGGGTTGTTGTTGTTGTGGGGGTTGTTGTAGAGGTGGTTGGGAGGAAGAAGAGGAGCCCTTGCTCTTCTTGAACAAATTACGGCCAGTAAGACGCAAACCATCCATATCTTGCAAAACCACGACCGTGGAAACCTCAATAGCCCGTGGTTTTTGTCGATTTTTCAGCAATGGACAACAACAAAGATCTTATTTTACCCCGTGGAATCCTTAATTTTGTCCAAAATTCTAAGTCCAATTCCGTCCAGTTCTTTAACAAATCTTCAGCAAAATCGCAAGAATCGAAAGAAGATCGAGTTTGAGAGAAAAACCTAGGTTTTTGGATTGAAAAATCCAAATGCTTACTGATTTGCTTAATTTTTGTGCAGTTTGAACGTAGAATCTTCAATGGAACGTTGTTCGCTTCAATTGTGGAAGAATAATCGCTTCAAACGGTTGACGAATGCGATAATTGGTTATGGGGTTTTGAAGAGGCGATTTCTCGAGTTGGAGCGTGGTTTTTGGGGCTTTTTGTTTCAGTTGTGAAGTGAAGTGTGGTCTTATATCCTTTCGTGGAAATTTGGAAAACCACGGGCGTGGTTTCACCCGTGGCGCCTCTCGACGTGCCTTTCCACGGCCAAAAATAGAAAACCACCCCGTGGAATCCTTAATTTCGTCCAAAATTCCAAGTTTGACGGTGTTTTGCTTTGCTTCACTTCTTTGGAGGATTCTTAGGCCTGACATCCAAAGACACAAACAAACCGGAAAGGTACCAACGGAAAGACAAAAACAATCTAGACTAACATTCCTATGAAAAAGGGAAAAGAAAGCAATACCTTTGGTTGCCTCCCGAGAACCGCTTGTTTTAAGGTCGCTAGCTTGGCCATACTGCGAATGTTTATTTAAGATGCATAACTGCAATCTCTTTGACTGGGGGTTTCGGTATATGCTTCTTCATTCGACGTGCGTCGACTTTAAAGGTTCCACAATGTTCACCCCATACTTCGACTGCACCAGGAAAAAAAACATTTTTTATAATCAAAGGTCTTGTCCATTATGACTTCCGTTTAATTTGGGGAGGGCGAAAATGATAATCTAAAAGAAGAACAATTTCTCCTTCTTGGAGCCCTCTCTGGGTGATATGCTTTTTGTTTCTGTTCTTTGTCCGTTCCTTGTAAACCTTTGCGACTTTTGCTATCATTCGGCAAAACGGTGGTTTTACTTCCCTGAAATTGTCTTGTAAAGCCTTGGAAGGGTTAAGACCAGTGCCTGACTCACTTGAAATTGAGGAATCGATGATCTTGTTTGCTTTAGATGTATCTCGACCGAAACGTGATCCAAGGTAACTCCCTGTTGCTTTCACGTCGTTTACTCCAAACGTTGCCTCCGTCGAAGTGTGACTAGAACTTTTCCTTAGGTCGTTTTTATCTTATCAAAATAAATTCCCAACTTAACACTAAATCAAGTACATTGGTTAAGCAAAGATCGAACCCAAGAGAGTTTGGTGATGTTTATATTAGATTTAATTATCGATCATATAGCAAAGTAAACGGGGGGTTTTGGACAGAATTGATGCAAAACAATGTAACAAAGCAAGTAAGAAGATGAATAAGATGATGATGAATGAGCTACACTAGGTTGATTCTTAGCATGCAATACTACTTTGGTTGGTTCCTTTTACAAGTTTATTATTATGTTCTCGTCTTGATAATATGTATGTGTTGAGCCAACCGGCATCAACACAACTTAACAAGTAAATGTTCCATAAACCTACAAGAACAAACACAAGTTAGCTTTTAAACAAAGACAAAGAGATATAAAGAGAAGAATAAAACCATTACACTTTTCTTTATATTTGTATTCATTTTCCCTTAGATAATCACAACCAGTTTTTACCTAGAGGTTTCTACTAGATTAATGAACCGAACCCGGAATCTATTAATCCTAGTTCTTTGCATGCATTTAGACACTAAGGTGATCAGTCTTAAGTGAGAAGAAAACATGCAATTAGATAAGTAAAGCTCAAGGAATACAAAACATATTGAATAAAACTTATATTAAAAAGGACTTGCAACCAAAACAGCAATGCAGCTTCAAAATAACCCAATGTAGCAAGGCAATTAGAAACTCATTACACAAAGGAAGCAAGAGAAAAGAGAGAATAAAATGGGGAAATGATGGATGATTCTAGCAATCAGCCATAGTTCTATTAATTCTACAAATGGCACTAAATGCGAGTAAATGGCCGGCCAAAACAGCCACCTTTAATGTTATAAAGGTGGTGCAAACAACCGGAGTAAAGTCTTTGTCGCTCAACCGCAGGGGTGGCCTTCAGGACCGCAGGGGCGGCCTGGCAAATCGGCAGGAGCGGATCTTTAATGTTCTTCAAATTTCTGACTCTTCATCTTTCTGTCGCTTTTGATGTCGAGCCGCAGGGGCAGCCCAATGTCACTGCAGGGGCGGTGACACTGTCTCTTCGGCTTCACAACTCCGCAGGTTGGTTGGCAGATAGAGGCGTAGGGGCGCCGGCCTTCGCTTCTTCAGGATAAGTCACCTTAAGGGTGCCAAGGAGGGGCGTAGGGGCGGTGACAGTCTTTGTTCCGGGCGCTGGCGAAGGCGTAGGCTGCGTTCCGGAGTGTAGTGTCACCCGCTGGGGCGGTGACACTGCTCCGCAGGGACGGTGAGACACCAGAAACTTCGTCTTTGTAGATGATCTTCATTCTCAAGTGCTTATAACTTCTTGTTTAACTTCTTTTAGGCTTCTTCTTCTAGATTAATAAGTTAGTAGTATAAACCAATCTCCCCCATACTTAGACCTTTTATTCGTCCCGAGTAAAACAAATAACAACAGTTCAGATTCAAAGGCCTCAGGAAACATGGGTGAGTGGCATAGATAATGGAGACAACAGAAACACCAAGGAAGAAAGAAGGAAAAAGAGTGAAAATGTGAGAAAAAGGGTGAGAAAGCTACCATCCTTACTGCTCCAAAAGCGACCTACCCGGACAACCTCCTTATGACTCCCCTTCTTATGCTGCCAAATGTCGGAAGGGAAACCTACACTCGGTGTCGCTCATTTTTCCAAGGCGCCCTTTCGGGTTTTCACCTTGCCACTCTTCTTCTTTTCATGGTGATCTCACTTAATCCTCACATCCCTCAAGTCCATTTTTGCACCAACCTAATGTTGGTCGGGCTACCTTCTTTTTTCCTTAACCGCCCTTTCGGGTTTTCGGTTTATCCAAGGATTTTCATGCTATTTTTCATTTTCTTTGTCTTTTTCTTCTTCTTTTTTTATGAATTTCAAACTGAATTACAAAACATGGAAACTCAAATCAAACATAACTCAACACAACACAAACAACCTATACTTGCAAATGATATTCCCTCCCCCTTACTTGAAGCACACTTTGCCCTCAAAGTGGAAAATGAAAGCAAAGATAAATGTGGAGAAGGGAAAAAGATTATACCCACTAGTGAGATGGTCCGGCTGGACCATCCGGACCCTCCTCTGGGGATATGGAAAATGGATGAAGAAATGCTCCTGCCGGCGGTAGATGTCATAAGGACGGTCCTGCTAGGCAGTCAACCGGCCTCCAATGGTGGTCTCAAAGTTGGCTTGCCAAGCTAAGTGTTGAGCCTTGAGCAGCTGCTGCTTGGCCGCCTACCAAGCGTCCAGGCGCCGGTCAAAATGGGTGGTCATGGAGGAGGCAAAGCTGGACCGCCAAGCCTGCTACTGCTCCAGCATGGTCCGCTGGTACTCGGTCTGCTAGGCCTGATGCTGAGTAGTCAAAGCAACAATTTGAGCCTAGAGGCTCATAAGCTTGGGACCATCATCTGGTGCTGTAGTGGGCATCTCCTCATCATCCGGTATAGGAATGTGATCCTCAAAATGAGCCCATCTGAAGCTCGCAACATGTCTCTCAACTATGGCCACCTGAGGCTGCTTCGGTACAAACGGATCCGCCGAGATGTACAACTCGGATAGCTCATGAACAAATGGAAGTAGCCGGGGAAGGTATGTGATATGGCTCCCATTTGCAAATGAAAGCCAAAAAAGGTTCTCCCCGTCCCTCTTGAGGAGCTTGCACCTCCTAAGCATCCCCTCCGTGTAAAGTGGGGCCTCCAACCCATCCTCAAGTCCGGAAAGATCCATCACCTGCTCGGCGATCAAAGAGATCACCCCACTGCCAACAATATCCCTTGGCTCGTTCATCATAATACGCTTCAAAGCGGTAAGGAAGAGGTACGACACCTTCTCACTCATCGGGAGGAAGGCATATAACAAAGGGAGGTCCTTAACAGCGACCTTGTTCTCCTCTTTGTGTCCACAGAAGACACTCATGAGGATCTTGGAGAGGAGCCTCAAGCAGGGTGAGTGAGTTTTTTGGAATACTCACCCCGACATGAAACTCGGATCTTGTGGCGGCCTGCCAAAACTCACATAGGTTAGGGGTCGGAATGGGTTTCCACTAGTTCTCGGAGGCGTAGAGAGTCACCCCGAAGGCCTCCTGCAGCTGAGAGTAGTCCAGTGTGTACTTCTGTTTCTTGAACTTGAAGGAAAGTCCAACACACACGTGGTCTTCTTTCTCCATGGTGAAGGTTGCAATGAATTATCGGCTGAGCTCGGGGTACGTTGGAGCACTCTTCTTCAGAAAGTCTGAGCCCAGCATTGGTGAGGAATGATTGCATGCTCTCTAACATGCCAAGCTTCTCCAATGTGGGAATGTGCAAAAACCGAGTTGCATACACAACCCGATCTTGCACAATCCCTTAACGAGTTTTCTCAGCCTCAGACATCTTATACTTCCTCTGTGGTTCCATTCTTGCAAGTGTTCAAGCAAAAGAATTAGTAATTTCAAATACAGAGAAAGAAGACGAACCCTCTGTTGCTATTTCTGCAGGGGCGGCTGGGTGATGCGCAGGGGCGGTGAGGCGTAGGGGTGGATCCTTGCAGGCGCAAGGGTGGGAGAAGTGTAAATGGCGATTTTTGACAGCTGCAAATGTGGAGAAGCTGGGGGGCGTTCCGGTGGCTTCTGGATGGTTGTGAAGTCGCCGGAGGCGGTGGAGAGTTGTTGTGGGTAGTGAGGAGTGTACTAGGGTTGAGGGTTGAGATTTTTGAGAGATTGAGGGACTATGACAGTTGGGCGAGGGAGAGGGTGGCGTAGGGGCATCGGATTCGGCGTGGTGGTGACGTTGAGAAGGTGGCGCAGGAGGCGTGAGCGAGGGTGGCTTGTGAGCGAGGGGTTAGGGCACATGGGCGTTGTGAGAGAGGGAGAAGTGGTAGAGATGAGTGGAAGGTGAGGAGAGAGAGAGGGGTTGGTGGGTTAGGTGTAGAGAAATTTTGGAATTTTTATTTGCTTTCTTTTCTATGTAGACCCTTAGGGGCGGGGCGGCGATAAGTAAGAGGAGAGGCGCAGGCTCAGCGCCGCCCCGGCGCTGATGATGCGTGTCAAGGGTGGCCACCGCAGGGGCGTAGGGATGTCACCGCGCGGACGGTGACAGGGTTGTTGTAGACGCAGGCCCAGCACCGGGGGCGACGATGGGCAACGGTGTCACCTCAGGGGCGGGGACAATGAGCCGCAGGGGTAGTTTCATTGACAGAAGCTCCTCTTCTTATTACTTCGGGTTGCCTCCCGAGTAGCGCCTTTTTTTTACGCCGTTGGCTCGACGTAGGGACCCTACTTCTCTACTTGAGCCTCCTCCAGTACCATCTCATCAATGGGGTCGTTCATCACTCCTTCAAGGTAAGGCTTGAGCCATTATCCATTAACTTTGAAGACCTTGTACGTTTGTGGATTGTAGAGATCCAAAGCGCCATGAGGGTACACTTCAGCTACCACGAACGGACCTGTCCACCTTGAACACAACTTACCTGCAAAAAGCTTCAAACGTGATTGAAAGAGAAGGACTTTGTTACCTACCTTGAAGTCTTTCCGGAGGATGTTTTGTTCATGCCACGCTTTGGTCTTTTCTTTGTATGATGTGGCATGGTCAAATGCATCTAGTCTCAATACCTCCAACTCTTGCAGTTGGAGCTTCCGGAACTCTCCTACCTCCTGTACATTCATGTTACACTTCTTCACCGCCCACCAAGCCTTGTGCTCAAGCTCCACCAGAAGGTGGAAAGCTTTTCTGAACATAAGCCGGAATGGAGACATCCCTATAGGAGTCTTGTAAGCTGTCCGGTATGCCCATTGAGCGTCATTTAGTCTCAAGCTATAATCCTTCCTTCCGGGAGAAGCCATCTTTTCAAGGATGGTTTTGATTTCCCGGTTGGACACCTCCGCTTGGCCATTTGTTTGCGGATGGTAAGTTGTTGACACTTGTTGGTGAACGTTGTACTTCTTAAGGAAAGCGGTGATTGTCTTGTTGCAAAAATGGGTGCCCCTATCACTTATCAAGGCTTTCGGGATTCCAAATCTTGCAAAAATATTATCTTTAAGAAAAGCTGCAACCACTTGAGAATCATCAGTTTTGGTGGCCTTGCTTCCTCCCACTTGGAAACATAGTTCACCGCAAGTAATATATATGTGTGTCCCAAAGAAGTAGGAAATGGACCCATGAAATCTATCCCCCAAACATCAGATATATCGCAAAATATAAGAGAGGATTGGGGCATTTCATGTCTCCTAGAGATGTTACCTACTCTTTGGCACCTACACACACTTTGCAAAATGCAAAAGCGTCTCTAAAAATGTGTGGCCAATAGAACCCCGCAACCCAAATCATTCTTACAGTTTTGTTGGCCCCAAAATGCCCTCCACATGCTTCAGAATGACAGAATGTAAGGACAGATTGTACCTCATTGTCCGGGATGCAACGGCGGATTACTTGATCACTACAATGCTTCCAAAGGTAGGGATCGTCCCAAACGTAATGTCGAGCTTCGGCCTTCCCCTTCTCTCGCTGTGCCTTGGTGAAGTTTGGAGGTTACTCACTCCTAACCATGAAGTTTACAATGTCAGCAAACCTGGGCTTAAAAGATTGAAGTTTAAGACAAACCTCTATCAACATTTTTGCAAAGGCGCCTAGTTCGAGCCGCAGGGGCGGGTTTCTTAAAGCGCAGGGGCGGTTACACAAAAGAGGGTTGTGTAGAAGGTGTTGTTTGGAAAGCTTCCAACTATTTTGTTTCCCTTTGTTGGGTCTTCTTCTTCCTTCACTAGCCTGCTCAAATGATCGGCCACCAGGTTATCAACCCCCTTCTTGTCCCGTATCTCTAGGTTGAACTCGCTTAGAAGGAGAACCCACCGAATCAACCTTGGCTTTGCCTCCTTCTTTGCCATGAGGTACCTAAGAGTTGCATGGTCAGTAAAAATAATTACCTTTACTCCAAGAAGGTATTTTCTGAACTTCTCAAGTGCAAAAACCACCGCTAGCATCTCCTTCTCGGTGGTGGAGTAATTTCTTTGTGCTCCATTAAGCGTCATAGATGCATAATGGATGACTTGTGAGGATCTTCCATCTTTTTGTCCTAAGACAGCCCCTACAACATAGTCACTGGCATCACAGATAATCTCGAAAGGTTTCTCCCCATCCGGACACCAAATGATTAGTGCCCTAGTGAGACATGCCTTCAAAGTGTCGAAAGCTTTCTTGCTACTTTCATCCACTATGAAGGTGGCGTCTTTCTTAAGTAATTCACACAATGGTGCCGAGATCTTTGAAACGTCTTTGATGAAGCGTCGGTAAAAACCTGCATGACCAAGAAAAGAGCGGATGTCCCGAATGTTAGTAGGATAAGGTAAACTTTGAATAACATCAACTTTCGCCTTATCTACCTCTATCCCTTTTGAGGATATCACATGTCCTAGCACTATTCCTTGTTCAACCATGAAATGGTACTTTTCCGAATTAAGAACTAAATTTGGTTTCAACACGTTTTTCAAGAACGAGTTTTAAGTGTCCTAGACATGCATCAAAACTATTTCCATGGACGGTAAAATCATCCATAAAAACTTCAATAAAGTTTTCTATATATTCAGAGATAATACTTATCATGCATTGTTGGAAGGTGTCGGGGGTATTGCAATGTCCAAATGGCATTTTGCGGTACACAAAAGTGCAAAATGGACAAATGAACGTCGTCTTTTCTTGGTCTTCCGGCGCAATGGCTATTTGGAAATAGTTTGAATATCCATCTAGAAAGCAATAATATGGATGACCTGCAAGACGTTCTGACATCTGGTCAATAAAACGTAATGGAAAGTGGTCTTTACGTGTTACCTTGTTGAGTTTACGGTAGTCAATGCATACTCTCCAACCGGTTCGTGTTTTACTCGGGACCATTTCTCCATATTGATATCCGAGTGGGGGAAAATCATATCCGCTTGGAGGAGCTTCAATACCTCTTTCTTGACCACATCCATCATCGGCGGATTCATCCTTCGTTGAGGTTGCCTAGATGGTTTCGCTTCATCCTCATGTAGAATTCTATGCATGCAAGTGGATGGACTTATCCCTTTGATGTCCGCAATGGTCCATCCAAGGGCCGTCTTGTGTTCTTTCAACACTTTCACCAACTTGTCCTCTTGACCGGTTGTCAACTTGTTGGAGATGATCACCGGTAGTGTGTTGATGTCCCCTAGAAATGCATACTTGAGGTGAGGTGGAAGGTCTTTCAACTCTATCTCCGGTTCCTGCACTATAGATGGAACAAGCTTTTTTCTTAGGGTTAGTAATGTGGGCCCAATGGCCAAAGTGGAGATAGGTAACCTGTTGTGCCCATCCAATTGGGCTAATACCTCTTTCATACTAGTTGTCAATGCATATTCTGAATTATGATCATCAATGTCATGCTCAATTATATTTTTCAATTCTTCAATGTCATAAATATCAAAAACATCTTGCACAAAAGGTTCAATAATAACAATGGCACATAAAGAATGATCATCAATAGGAAATTTCATTGCATCATAGGTGTCAAATTCAACTACTTCCCCGTCAAACTCCATTGTAAATTTGCCACTAACATAATCGATTTTAGTCCTAGCAGTTTTTAGGAATGGTCTCCCTAATAATATTGGTGCAACATGTGAGTCATTTTCATGTCCATTACAAAGAAATTAGCATGAAAAATCAGATTATCTACCATTACTAATACATCCTCAATAATCTCTTTCGGGTAAACATTAGATCTATCAACAAGTTGTACTACAGTCCGAGTTTCAGTTAATGGCCCAAGGCCAAGTGATTTATATATGGAGTATGGAAGGAAATTAATAGAAGCACCAAGATCAAGAATAGCTTTGTCAAAATGTGTTTCCCCTCTAACACAAGGAATGCTTACCATGCCTGGATCGCTACATTTCTTGGGCATTCTACGTTGGAAAACGACGGACACATGCTCGCTCACTTGCACTTTTTGTTTCCCCTTCAGCTTTTGATTCCTCTTGATGGTGGAGAGTTCCTTCAAGAAACGTGCATATTTAGGAATACTTTTCACCAACTTATGGAGAGGGATGTTTACCTCGCATTTGGAGAAGGTCTCAAAGAGATCCTTGTCCTCGATTATTCTTCTCTCCTTTAGTTCCCCAGGGAAGGGAGCTGGTGGTTTCTCAGAGTATAAGGGAGGAAACTCAGGTCGGATGTATGAATCCTTCTCAACAGAACTCTTTCTTGAGTTTTCCGCAGGGGCGCCAACTTGCAAGCGCAGGGGCGGCTCAGGGGTTGTCACCGCAGAGGCGGCTTCTACTCAGGGCTTGGCATAGTTGCAGCCGCAGGTACGGCTGTGGGGGCGGGAAACTCGTTAAAGGGTTTGTTCTTCCCCTCTATTGTTATTTTCTGTTGGATTTGCTTCCCACTTCTAAATGTTAGGGCACTAACATTCTCCTTGGGGTTTATCACTGTCTGGGAAGGCAATCCTCTGGAGGATCAAGCTTCGATCCTTGTAATGGCTTCCGCCATTTGCCCAACCTGTTTCTCAAGGCTCTTGATGCTGGATTCTGTTGTTTGGACATGAGTAGCAAAATCATTAGTCAAAACCTGCAGCATATGCTCAATTGATTGATACTTACCTTGTCGGGGCTGCTGTTATTGGTTTTGTTGATCCCTCCAATGAAAGTTTTGTTGATCACGCCAATTTGGCATGAAATTCTGCGCATAGGAATCATTTCGTGGCCTTTGCTGTTGTTGTTGTCCATATCCCACTTTATTCACCTCAGCATCGTCATCCTGGACTTGAGGGCACATCTCCGTTGGGATCTCACCATCTCTTTTATCTCAGCATCGTCATCCTGGACTTGAGGGCACATCCTGGACTTGAGGGCACACCTCAGCATCGTCATTTCGTGGCCTTTGGTGTTGTTGTTGTGGAGTTCCCATAAGTGTCAATATCTTCACCATCTCTTTTATCTCAGCAAGTTCAGTTGAGATCTCACTTTTCCAAGGATTAATGGCATGAATTCCTCTCTTGGAAGAAGTCCTTCCCAAGTTCCGAGTTCCCTCAGCTAGTTCTTGTATCTTTTCCAAAGCAAGGTCAGGAGTGGAATTAAGAATGTTACCTCCACCAGCAGCATCGACGATCCTCCTTTCGTTGTCAAGCAAGCCATTTTACAAGTATAAGACTAGGTCCTGAGTCTAATACCCATGGAAAGGACATCTAGATCGGAGGCGTGCAAACCGTTCGAAGTACTAATAGAGAGTCTCGTCTGCCTCTTGTTCGATGTTGCTTATAGCTTTTTCAAGATATTGGCCTTCTTCGCTTGAAGGTACTTCTGTAGAAACGCCTTTTGGAGATTCTCCCAAGTGTAGATGCTCCCAGATGGAAGGTGGTAGGTAGTAACAATCATCTGCTCCATCCTTGAGCGTGAAATCGAACGCCCTCATCTTGATTTGCTCTTCCGTAATGTTGGCCGGTTTCATGCTCATACACACGGTATGAAACTTTCCAAGGTGCTTGATTGGGTCTTCACCCCTTAGCCAATGGAATGATGAGAGCAAGTGGATCAGCCCCGGCTTGAGCTCGAAATTGACACCTTCCCCTATTTCCGGTATAGTAACCGCAAGGGGATCTTGAGTCAAATCCGGCTGCGTGAGTTGGCAAAGTGTTCGGTTGGCCATCTCTTCTCGGAGTTGTTGTTGTCTACATCGCCGGATGTGTGTCCTCTCAATTTCTGGATCAATAGGAACAATTCCGGAGTTAGTAGCACGGTTTTGAAACATAAAAATGGTCCAAACCAATAATCAATAATTAAAACGAAATAAAAACACAACTAAACTCTCCGGCAATGGCGTCAAAATTGACAGAATTTTTTCCTTAGGTCGTTTTTATCTTATCAAAATAAATTCCCAACTTAACACTAAGACAATTTGGTGATGTTTATATTAGATTTAGTTATCGATCATATAGCAAAGTAAGGGGGGGGGGGGGG
>BSUD01000003.1:36374947-36629911 GCA_033239045.1 Fagopyrum esculentum
GGGTTTGGACTGAATTGATGCAAAACAAAGTAAGAAAGCAAGTAACAAGATGAATAAGATGACGATGAATGAGCTACACTAGGTTGATTCTTAGCATGCAATACTACTTTGGTTGGTTCCTTTTACAAGTTTATTATTATGTTCTTGTCTTGATCATATGTATGTGTTGAGGCAACCGGCATCAACACAACTTAACAAGTTAATGTTCCGTAAACCAACAAGAACAAAACACAAGTTAACTTTTCAAGAAAGACAAAGAGATATAAAGAGAAGAATAAAACCATTACACTTTTCTTTATATTTGTAATCCTCTTCCCTTAGATAATCACAACCAGCTTTTACCTAGAGGTTTCTACTAGATTAAAGACCCGAACGCGAAATCTATTAATCCTAGTTTTTGCATGCATTTAGACACTAAGGTGATCAATCTTAAGTGGGAAGAAAACATGCAATTAAATAAGTGAAGCTCAAGGAATACAAAACATACTGAATAAAACTTATATTAAAAAGGACTTACAACCAAAGCAGCAATGCAACTTCAAAACAACCCAATGTAGCAAGGCAATTAGAAACTCATTACACAAAGGAAGCAAGAGAAAAGATAGAATAAAATGGGGAAATGATGGATGATTCTAGCAATCAGCAATAGGTCTATTTATACTACAAAGGGCACTAAATGGGAGTAAATGGCCGGCCAAAACAACCACCTTTAATGTCATAAAGGTGGTGCAAATAGCCGGAGTAAAGTCTTTGTCGCTCAACCGCAGGGGCGGCCTTCAGGACCGTAGGGGCGGTTTAGGCGGAAACGCTTGAAGTTCATCGTGGCCGTAGGGGCGGCTTGGCAATTCCACAGGGGCGGATCTTTAATGTTCTTCAAACGTCTGAATCTTCATTTTTCTCTCGCTTGTGATGTCGAGCTGCAGGGGCGGCCCAATGTCACCGCAGGGGTGGTGACACTGTCTCTTCGGCTTCCCAGCTCCGTAGGTTGGCCAACAGATAGAGGTGCAGGGGTGCCGGCCTTCGCTTCTTCAGGATAAGTCACCGCAGGGGCGCTAAGGAGGGGAGCAGGAGCGGTGACAGTCTTCGTTCCGGGCGCTGGCGAAGGCGCAGGCTACGTTCCGGAGTGTAGTGTCACCCGCAAGGGCGGTGACACTACTCCGCGGGGGCGGTGAGACACCAGCAACATCGTCTTCGTAGATGACCTTCATTCCCAAGTGCTTCTAACTTTTTGTTTAACTTCTTTTAGGCTTCTACTTCTGGATTAAGAAGTTAGTAGTATACACCGACTCTAATGTAACAAAAAGACTCTAAAAACTAACCTAAATGATAGTGATTCCATCACCTATCCAAGTGACTTGCCCGATGTCGAGGCAGTTTGTTGTTTCTTCAAACTTCTCAAATATAGCTGTCGGATTTTCCTCCAAAGTCTCCAAGTTGTGTATATCTGCATCACAGGGAACATCTACACCTTTCTCTATCTTACTAAAACTCAAAACTCTTTCGGAAGGATCTTTGATAAGGATAGAGCTAACCAATTCACGTGATTCCTCTTTATCATAGATGTTGTTGATGTATCTCTCGAGGCTTTGGCCTTCCATCAAGGATGATATCACGAATTCTACATGTTCTTCCCCGATGTTGAAAGACAACTTGGCAATCTTGCCATCCACGTAGAAACCGAAGGTTGCAAGAAACGGCCTCCCAAGGATGATTGGGACTAGAAAATCTGCATGAATGTCCAATACCACAAAGTCTATGGGAATGTATAATTTACCTAGCCTTACCGGAATGTCTTCTAACATGCCTACGGGTCGAGTGATTGATTGATCCCCCGTGTATAGCATTATCTTAATTGGTTTAGGTTCCCCTAAGCCAACCTTCTCACACAATGCAAGTGGAATGATGCTCACACTTGCTCCTAGGTCACATAGTGCATCATATGTGACGTTCCCAACTCCAGTGGGGATACAAAATGATCCCAGATCTCTTAATTTGGGTGGCATCTTCTCCATCATGATCTTGATGAGTCGGATGATCTTAAGGACATCTTCACTTCACAAAACTCTTTCATCTTCCTGTTGTTAGAATGGATTTCTTTTAAGAACATCCCGTATGCGGGCATACCTAGAATAGCATCAATGAAAGGTATGTTAATATGGAGTTTACTCATAAGGTCTAGAAACTTACCGAAGTGCTTGTCTAGATGTGTTCTCGCTCTAGACAGAGGGAGTGGTAGTGGTGGCTTGTACGTAGGAGGTGGTACGTAGACTTCTTCTTTTTCTTTCACTTCGGTTGACTCAGAAGCATCTCGGTCGAGGTCCTTTCCGAGGTGACTCCCTGTTGTGGTCTCCTCGGTTGACCCAGATTTCACCTCGGTCGAGATGTGCTGCATTACAGCTTCATTCGATCGAGGTTTTGGGTCAGCGGCCTTCACCACTCCTTGTTGTAATAGCCATGATTTGGCTCTTTGGATTATTCTCTGTACGTCCTCGTAGTTTCCCTTGATCTCTAGGAACTTCTCCAGCCTTGCTAAACAATTGATTTTATAAGGCTTTTTGTGCCTTAGAAATTGAAGTAATTGTGCTCTACAATCCACTCATCTATCGTGCCAACGCCTCGATCATAGCTTCCAATTTATCCTTTGGTGGCTGACTCGAGCATGATGACGGTTCCTTGCTTCTCAATGAAGAAGAAGAAGAAGAAGAAGAAGAAGAAGAAGGTGATGTTAGAGCACTTTAAGCATGGGAATAAGGATTAGCGGAGTTGTTTTGATTGGATCTCCAGTAGTTGTAGTTCCGGTTGTTATTGTTGTTATTGTAGTTGTTATTCCTATTCCCCTGGTAGTTGCCTCTTCCAACATACCCAACGCCTTGCTCCTTGGTTTATTGAGTTTTCACCTTTATGAGATCTTTCAAAGCTTTCATCTCATTGTTGAGGGCGTTGATTTGATTAACGCAGAAGAGGTGAGGTTTAACTCTTGAGGTCTTGAGCTTTGACCTCCTGCCTCTGTTCTCCGGTGAGAGTATTTCTCCATAGTGAGAGTCTGTTTTTCAACAAAGTCCCACGCTTTATCAACTTGTTTATCCATAAACGTCCCAACTGAGAGTGATTAAAGTTCTTCAGCATCCAAACCCTTGAAATAGGTCACTAGCAAATCTATCTTTGGAATCCCATGATGTGGACAATCCAACAGAAGGTCTTTAAACATTTCCCATGACTTAAAGACACTTTCGCCATTCCTCATCACAAATACATTTATTTTAGCCCTTTACTCCGCCCTCTTTGATTGCGGGAAGAATTAGGTGAGAAACTCCGCGGTCATCTCCTCCCATGTGTTCACACTTCCAGTTGGAAGAGAATGATATCATGCAAGTGCTTTATCCTTAAAAGAGAAAAAGATTACACGTAGTTTATAGTTGTTATTTTCACATCTGGAAGGTCTCAAAGTCTCCATAATAATATCATACTTTTATAGATGTTTGTGTGGTGATTCTCTCTCCATTCCACCAAAACGATTTTGTTGAATCATTGTGATGACTTGAGGTCTAAACTCATAATCTCTTTCAGCTAGATCGCCTAAGTTGACGCCGGGCCGATGTGTTTGATGAACGGGATCCACACGTTGGCCAAGTGTTTGTGGAATGCCCACAAACGGATCAATTGGCTCCACCCTCGGTGGAGGCGGTAGTGGTGGTGGTTGCACATAAGCGGGGGCCAAAGGATTCATCACGACTCTAGCATTCATATTCGGTCGTTGAACTAACTCTTTTAGTTCATTCATCTCGGCCTAAAATCGCTCGTTTTGAGCAATTGGTTCAGCTCTCTCCCGTATGAGGGTCTCTTCTTGAATTCTTAGTTTTTCTCGAGCATTAGCCAACTCAGCTCGAAGATTTGCTACTCCTTCATTATTGATAGCGGCCATCTTCTTAGCTTCCTTCAACCTTCTTTTGTAGGTATTTTCTAGTTCAGGATCGTAAGGAACGATTTCTTTACCACTTCTAGTTCTTTGCAGAAACCTAAGGAAAGGTTCTGCAAGAACACTCAAATAGAATAATCACTAGTAAAGTAAGAAGCTTCCAAGTTACACAATCGTACACTGGATTGGTCTTGACCGATTCCCCGGCAACGGCGCAAAAAACTTTTTCGCTCCAAAACGTGTGTGCAGACAAAGCTTTAAATTTATATTCCGAATGATAAACCTAATGATTTGTAACACCCCGAATGCGCGGGACTCGGAGCGCTACTAGGCTAGGATCTCACAATGGATCCTGACCCTAGCCTGACAACAAGTTCACTGGATCTTACAAAAAGGCACAAATAGATTAAAACCAAATAAATAGAAATGTATCATACAAACATCAACACATTTACAACGTCACAGCCGAGTACAAAACAACAACACTATATCCATACAAGGATAAACACCCCAAAACCCTCTCATATCCTAGTGTACAGAAGCCCTTGGCTGATCAACCATCTGGCTCACTCTGTAGTCCTTCTATCCTGGAGATCAACTACAACACGGTATAAACCATTAACTAACAAAAATGAATAAGAATGAAGTAATAGCACAAACACACACCAACACATTACAATATGCAATGCCATACACACATCCGTTTATTAACTTTACATAAGTTATTCCATTACTAATTCAACTTATTGTGTCATACGAGGAGCCTAAAGAACCTCGGCTCTTCCCCCTTTAATACAGGGTTTTGCGTGGGGGTGGAGTTACCACCTTCCCCTAGTGTTACTGCTTCCGTGCACCTCCTCCCCTCAGCGAGCTTTGGAAAGTGGTCACCTCCCGGTTATAATACACTTGGGCCATATAAGGTCACGAAGTGGTCATCCTAGTCCGATTAAGGTTATAAATGCAACATTCATATGCACACAAACACAACTGGCACCAAACACTCAAATCCACAACTGCACGCTAAGTAAGTCTTATGGACTTACCTGAAATCTCGTAAACTTGTACCACGTCATAGTATCCCCTTGGGGAAATGATCAACGCATGCATAAGTATGGCACACATAATATCAAACGTTGCAAAGGTTAGGAGATGTATTTCTTACACACCGTAACCACAACCAACCTGCAACTCGCATCTAAACCTCAACAACACATCATACCTCATAAATGCCTAAGGCATTACCTCAACATATACAAAAGTGCCTAAGGCACAAACCCAACATACAACTCATCAAGTTCATCCTCATCCATACTAGCCTAGCTATATCTAAAGCCAAGGCCGAATGAAAGGAAGGAAGGAAACATACCAACTAGGTATGCCGTGGACACGCACCGTTGGAAGCAAGAGATGGAGGAGCACTGGCCCAGTTAGGCACAACGGCAGACCGGTTCTGGCACGGGGGTGGCTCAGTCAAAGGCACAGGTGTGGCTTAGCTCAGCCGCAGGGGCGGCTAGTGTACAATGAGATGATCCCGACTTTTCTTCGATCTTTCTCTCGACTCTCTTCACTTATTCATCACACAACAAGCATACACATACATATATACACATGTATGAACATCAAAACATCCAGTAAATATCCACACAAGCCTAAGCTTGTGAATCCTAAGCTACAGGAGAAGAAATGAAGAAAGGGTGAACGAAAGAGAAGAAGAACTCACCACAGCTGCTAAGGAAAGGAGGAACGCCCTCAACAACAGCTAAAACCAAGCACAACAACAACAAAAAATAACAGAACTTGGCATCAACACCAACAAAGCTCAACAAGCTCAAACACTCTCTCAAATCTCACACAAGATCAAAGAAGATCAAGAAGAAGGTCAAGGAAGAAATAAGCGAAGAAGATAAACATGAGGAGAAGAGGAAGGTTGGAGAAGATGAGAAACCCTCATAAGGAAGCAAAGGGAGGCTTATAAAGGAAGCCAGCCAAAAGAACGGGTCAATGTCAATAAAGGTGGCTACAGCCGCACAAATATGCAGGGGCGGATCTAGTGAGGTGTAGGGGCGGCACACAAAAGGCGTAGGGGCGGCTCACAAAAGGTGGAGGGGTGGCTCACAGAGCCTGCAGGGGCGGCTCAGCCGGAGATAGCAGACTAAGCTCCTAAAAGACTAAGGCTCTTACACGATAACCCAACCAGCAGTGTACGGATGAATTATAGTACGGGCTTATATTACGGAGTCGATGTCAGGGAATCGGTGTGAATAATCATAGTAAAGCAATCTAACTTCAAAAGCATGCAATAGTATTGATCAAAAGCAAAAGACAAGATGTATCACTTGATGGGGAAATGCAGATTCTAAAGAACAAAGTATCCAGTTGTGGTTTCGACTCACGATTTCTAAAGGTAATGTGGACTAAGATGAGGTATGTTGAGGGAAGGTGTTTCTACGATGGGATAGACCACCGTGTAAGTCTCACTACCCACTTTCCCTACCCAAAGCTCCTATCACCGGGTAACTCTCAAAGAACTAAGGAAAGGTAAAATCGCTCAAACCAACATCACTCTGCTAAGGGTACCGAACTAACCATCACCAGATAAGTCTCAAGTTAACTCTCAAAGGTAGGATTATGGTACACTCAAACCCAAATAAAGAATAAATCTTTATTACCTAACACTCATCATCATTGGTATACAAGCAAAGGAATCACCGGGTAAGTCTCATCCTAGGCTTGTGTATAAACCAGGAAAGGTTCAACAAGGATAGGATTTGGCAAACTATAACGTAAACTCAGAATCTGTAAAATAGTGGAGGATCTCGTGTTGTTCTAAATCGATCTTGGTCGAGATGCTCAACGAAAAGCTCGACACGGGGTTCAGTTTAGGGTTAACTCAAGTTTTTAGGGTCCACTCAGAATAGGGTTCATTCTTTCTTCGTATACACAACAACCTTGAACTAATCACCCTGGAACCGCAAGGGTATTTAGCCAACAATCATCATAATCAATGCAATATCAAATATATCAAGAATATCAAGATAAGGTGAATAATCAATCAACAATGTTGTCTCAATTATCAAAGCAAACAAGCCAACAATAGTATCCAACAATGTATTTCGAAAGAGAATGATAACAAACTCACAATTACTTCCCAAGAAAATCCTCAAAATTTAAGGTTCCTTGGGTTGTGAGCCGTTGACCTCGATCGAAGCCTAGTGGACCATCTCAGTCGAGATGCATCAGTGTGTTAATCCCAGATCAACAGTGATCTACGTGCATGCCATCGTATTTTCATCTAGATCTTTCTTTCTTGCTTTCAGCATAGTTCTTGCCTTTCTTCTTGACCCTCCTAATGCTTCTAAATGTAACTCGATAGCTTCCTTAGCTCCTTATGTTCCATTTCCACCCAAAATGTGCCATATTTCCTGCAATTACAATCAAACGTGGTGCAGACCTCGGTTCTTTTAAAGTAACTGAATAATGACATAAACACGATAAATACAAGTAAATATGGGAAAAATTATGATGATAAAACGACAAAACCATTTCTGATATATAGACAATTATTCATGCTATCACCGCCCCTGCGGTGTGCTGCGATCATGCGCTTCGTTGTTTACGCAGGTGCGTGTCTAGGATATACCATGTTTAGTATGCTTCTTCTTTCCTTTCATTTGGCCTTGGACTTAGGGTATAGCTACGCTAGAGTAGCTTGATGAGATATATGTTGAATATGCCTTAGGCACTTGTGTATATTGAGGTATCAATGATTAGACTTGAGGTATAGCTTTGCTAAGATTATGGGGTGTAGGAGACGAGTCTCCTAACCTTGGCAGCATTTGATATTGTTTGTGCCTTGCTCATGCAGGCCTTGATCGTTTCCTCGACGGGAGACTGTGATGTGGTTCAAGTTTACGGTTATTCCATGTAAGTCCGTAGGGCTTACTTAGCGAGTAGTTGTGGATGTAAGTGTTTCTGATAATGGTGTGTGTGCATATGATTTTTCATTTATAACCTAAACCGGGTTAGCATGACGACCATATATATACGTATTTGGCCCAAGTGCATTATAACCGGGCGGTGACCACCTGTCAAAGCTCATCGAGAGTGAAGAAGGTGCTCGGAAGATAGTAGCTCAGAGGGGACGTAGATCCCAATGCAACACCTGAGTTAAAGGGGGAAGAGGTGAGGTTCTAAAGGCTCCTCTTACCACAAAAGAAGGTGAATTAGTAATAGAATAATGTAATTGAAGATAATAAACGGTTATGTGTGTGGAATTGCATATTGTGATATGTTGATTTGTGTATGTGATATTGCTTCATTCTTATTCATTTCTATTAGCTGACGGTTCATACGGTCGAGCCACCATCTATGACCTGATGTGTGGCGTTGCATATTGTGATGGGTTGTGTGTGTGGCATTGCATATTGTGATGATTTAATATGTATGTGCCTTATCGTATGATCTAATGAACTTGTTGCTAGGCTAGGTTCAGGATCCACTGTGAGATCCTAGCCCAGTAGCTACAAAGTTGGTATCAGAGCCGTAGGTTGATAACAATGGCACTTGCAATCTACAATAAAGGTCGAATATATAAATAAACCGAACCCAAAAGGGGTCTGACTTTGCAAAGGATTTTGGTTTTAAATTGAGTAGAGCTGTTTTGGGATAGAGTGTACGGGAAGCTATAACAATTTTGAGGATCTCAATAGTATATATATATATATATAGCCTTATAAGTTAGGTGTGCATACCCCGTAGATGGCTTGGACTAAAGCTACATCTATAGTAGGTCAGGGTAGGGATAGACTCCCTCTTCCTCCAATAGTGATAGGACATGGACAAATTTCATGTCCTATCACTACTGGAGGAAGAGGGAGTCTACCAGATGGGGGTATAGAGGAGTATATAGGGTCTCGACTAGAAACTTGGTTGAAGGCATTCCATCAGATGGTAGTAATCCCTTTCTCTGAAAAGGTGGGATTGGAGACTAATGTCTGGATTGAACATGTGGACTCAACCTGTAAGTCTATTAGATGTCTGATAACACGATTTATGACTTAGATTTAGGTAATCATTTAGATAGATTTTTGCACTCATTCATACATGGTTTAACACTAGTTCACGACGTTTGCACTCAATTCACGTATTTTGTCGAGATAGACGTCTACACGGACTTTTGCATTGCTTTGTAGGTATTTTGGGGGATTAAGGAGCTCAATCGATACGTTTGAGGATCGTTCTTCAAGATGACACACCCTCGGACTCATTGGGATGCAAGCTAGAGGCTAAGGAAGACCCATGGGACCTTGTTGGTACAAGCCATGCACCAAATCGTGACTCAATGATCCAAAGCAAGCCGAGGCACCAAAACCACGGTCACTGGCACTTCCACGGCCGTGGAAATGGACCGTGGTTTTTGCCAAACGGTTGTGACAGCTGTGCCACGATTCTCATGGCCGACCCTTGCAAAGTTGTGTATAAAAAGTGGTCCTGCAAGGCTGAGAGGGATATCAAATTTCAGAACCAAAAATCCACACTCTCTAGCATATTCTCAACAAGAAGATTCTCTCAAGAGGAAGCTTGGGGAAGAGCTACCATTGGAGGAGGAGAAAAGCTCCATTGGAGAAGAAGAGAAGAACACACCATTGCTAGTCTTTGATAGGTTTTGTAGTGAAGATTATCGGAATCGTTTTCTAGAGTTGTAAGAATCAATTGAACCTTCTTTTGAAGGGTTGTGAGTCTTTCTAATCTCCTTTTCAGCTTGGTTTTACTTGATTCACTTGTTCATCTCTTTCTCTTCATTATCTTGCAAATGGAAGCCATGATTTTATGCTTGATGATTTCGATTGTGATGATGAATGTTGTTGGCTAAATAGATGCGATTCTAGGGTAAGGAAAGGATGGTTATGGTTGGACTATGATAGGATGGACTTAGATTTGCCTTTGGATGATTCATCTACTTGAACCGAGCCACTGTTGGAGTCCACGGTTTGTTCTTGCCAGTCCATGGCCGTGGAAGTGGAAGAACAGCCCGTGGTTTGCCTGATTCGTTTGATTAGATGAGTCTAAGTTCTAGAATGTTAGAATGTTGAAATCCTAGTGTTTGTTGAGTTCAAACTATCCTAGGGTGACCTAGTGTTAGCAACTAAGTGTTAGAAGAGACCTACCCGGTAATTCTTACTCTTAGATACCGAAGATGACAAACCTTAGGTAGTAGTGAGCCTCATAAGCCGCTATTGGACTGAGTGTGCTAGGATAGGTGTTTTAAACTTGCCTTTCCGAGACTTACCCGGTAAAGAGAGGTTAGATCCCTAGAATACCATCCGGTTTGTGTAGAATTACATTCCTTAGACTCTTTGAGACTTACCCGGTGACGAGATCTTAGGAACGGACTAGCGGACCATGAGACCTACCCGGTGATTGATCCCAATATAGAAACACTCACTCCCAACATACTATAGTTGATCCAAGGAATGATTAGATAGCTTGAGTCCTATGCCATAGAATATCATCCGCCCTTTTCTCCCTTTGATTACATATTTCGTATTCGCTCCTTTACTTGTGGTGTTAGTTTAGTTGGTTGTTCATTTCGCATGATTTGTGATCTGCGATTGATCACCTAAAAACCAAACCAAAAACATTGAGATTTTCATTTCTTTATTCCTTTCTCTTTTCTTAAACCTAGATCTTCACTAAACTTAGTCACTAATCGATTCAATCTCACCTCAGTCTTTGTGTTCGACCTCGGAATACTATCCCTACTACAAAACGTCCCGTACACTGCGGGTTTGCTAGGAGTTAGGAGAAATATAACGAGTATAAATTTAAGGCTTATTGCGTGCACACATCCTAAGCGTAACAATGTCCAGAGGACAAACGGATAGAGTTGGTACAGACTCCATTCCGTGACATAGCTGATTAGTGGTGGAGGACCATGCGGACCCGAGCGACCAGCTATGACTAGATGAGAAGCATGACTAGAGAGCGTTTTTGCCATGCCTCACTGAGGAGGGACAAACAGCAGGATTTTGTTGAGGTAGGCTTCGTGGATATGCCGATAGTTGATGCCATCAGTCGTTTCCAAGAGGAGATGGCATTACTTGGTCCAACTGCACCTTCTAAGGACCATCACGTGTATATGTTCTCCTGTCGACTAAGGGAGGGTACAGGTTATTACATGGCGTGTTTTCATTGCAAGACCTTGACTGACTATCAGTACAGAGCCTCAGCTTATGACCGTGAGCGGGCTAGCCGGAGGAGGACTTCTCAGACGGGATTGTCTGAGAAGAGATAGCATATTGGGTAGAATGGTGCAGGAGCATTTGGTTACGGGCAGGCCAAACTCAAGGCCGCTCGAGTTATCCAGTGTATGCACAGACTTTTGAGACGGCCCGGCAGTGTTACAACTATGGAGCGTAGGGACATGTGAGAGCTGATTGCCCGAGAGCACCACTGACTTGCTTCTCCTGCGGGAAGCCAGGACACCATCTACGTTTTGCCGACAGGGCTAGGCATCATCACAACAGGGTTCTTCCCCTGCTAGTACTGCAGGAGGTGGGTAGAGACCGCCTCAACATAAAATTCAGGGACAATTGAGAGTCCTGGGCCTACCTGCTACTCAAGGTTCTACTCTAGGACCGAGTAGAGGTAGAGGCCGAGATGGTGGTGCTAGTGACACCAAAGGAGCTCAAGGTCGAGTTTTTAAGTTGAGGAGCATTGAGGAACCACCAGCGCCTGCTGCTACAGGTACTATTTTGATTAATGGTTTACTTCTTAGAGTTTTGTTTGATACGGTGCTACACACTTTCATTTTTGATGTATGTGTGAATAGACTAACCTTAGATACCATAGAAGGTAGACTTTCTTGATAGGGTTACCAGATGGGAGTTAGGATAGAGGTACCCGAGAGATACACGGTTGTCTTAGACATTTAGGAAACCACGATTTGATTGTGGACTTCTTTTTCATGCCGCTGGTGCATGAGGAAGTCATTTTGGGTATGGATTAGATGGATAGTCATTGTAAGACCCCGAATCCGCAAGACTTGGATGCCACATTGGGCTAGGATCTCATAACGGATCTTGATCCTAGCCCGACAAGTTCACTGGACCTTACAACATTGCACTGATAGATATAAAAATAAATACATAAAGTTGTATAAAACTGTACAACCCAAGGTAAGACAACATAGCCGAGTACAAAATGCAACACCTCACACAGGGGGAAACAAAAGGTCAACCTCGGACAGGAGGGAAAAGGGTAAACAAACCCAAAAGTCCACAACATCCCATGTACGAGACGTCCTCGGCCTGCCACTCTGCTAGATCACCCAGCAGCATGCTTATCCCGTGGGGCATCTACAACATGGTAATAAAACATTAGCTAACCATACACATATATAGACTAATGCATAAGCACAATCACAAGTAAGTAAAGAGAAACACATCAGCATGTTTTCAATCATTTACCCATTTAATCATCTCAATATAACGGTCATTCAATCAAATCGTATAAATATAATATATATGAAAGTATGTGACACGGGGACCGATACATCCTCGCCTCTGAGCCTGATAGCCAGCCGTACTAGTATCGGTCACACAATCCATGTACCCTATGGGAGTGGATTGTGCCCTTCTTGTAAACCGGTCTGGCCTGACTCAAGAGAACCTCGCAGACTCCACGGCGGGATGAAAGGGAAAGGTTATCACACCACGCATACGGGGCAATCTATAAAACATAGGTCGGTAAATGCGACATCACATGCTATCATAGCAAAGATAGAAAGCACACACCACTCATGCAAACACCCAATATAAGGATGGTACCTAAGTAATTCCTACGGACTTACCTCAACCTCGATTACAACTCAACCACAATCACGTCTACTTTGGAGGGACAACACAGCCTGTAAACAGGGCATAAAGAGATATATCAATCTCCTAACATCCTAAGGGTCACACCTAGACCCAAAGGGATCCAAATGATCAACCTCAACCTCACTCACAACCTAAAGAACCTCGAAAGCCATACAAGGCATAAACCGATCAAAACCTCAACAAAACTCAACCTCACACATCTAGCATGATCCTAAGCACTCACACTAGGAAAGGAGGGAACAAAGGCACTCTAAGGAAGGCCTAGAAGCAACACAGACCTGCAGAACCAAGTGAAACACCAAGCTGGTGCAGGTGGCCGCAGGGGCGGCTAGGATGTGGCGCAGGGGCAGTCCACTGGCCGGCATAGGACTAGCTCAAGTCAGGCGCCGGGGCGGCTGGTGTGCAGAGGACACCACTTTAGCTTCTTTCTTCACTTCTTCCCTTCGATTCTCCACTCTTCTTCACTCCAACAACAACATACATATATATACATCAACACAAGTTAAAACATGGCTGAACAAGATCCAATCCTAAGGGACTATACTAAACTAAGGAAAGGAAGGAAAGGATGAAGAAAGGAAGAAAGGAAGAGGAGAAGCCATGGAACTCACCAAATTGAGCTCTCCAAAAGATCAACACAACACCAACAACTCCTCAAGCTGGCTCAACTAGGCTCAGCAACAACAACAACATCAAGCCAAGCAAAGCTATGCAACATCTCACACAAAACTCACAAAACTCAACAAAGATCAACCAAAGTGATCCAAGGGAGAAGAGGAGAGGAAACTGTACGTAAGGAGAGAGAGAGATGTTAGCATGAAATATTATGATACTTTAGACACGTTTTCTAAGCATATTTGATTCATATTGATAGTCTTTGATTGAGCATTGTTGCATAAGTGAGCTAGTTTGCCTATATTGTCGATATGGATGTCTACACTAGTTCTATGTTGATTATAGGTGATTGGGAGCCATTTCCGAACGGAATTTAGCTAAAAGAGTTGAGTGAGTATGTCCATGGATTGAGGGCATTCTTAGGAGCAAAATGGAGTTCAACTTGAGGAATGCACGAGTCTAGGGAAGAATCACGTTCTTGCCCTAAACCACGCTCTAAAATACGGCCGTACTACAAACCACGTTCAGTTCCACGGCCGTGGAACCTTGCAAGAGAGGCCTGATGCATTCTAGTAACTATTACGGTCGTGGAATCCATGGTTCAAACCGTGGCACTTTTCACGCTCTAAATTACGGTCGTGGAATCTTCCACGACCGTGATCTTGGCGATCTTTTTTGCCACATTTCGAAGCCACGATCTTTTGAAGATTGGGCTGGGCCGATATTTTATCCTGCCCTATAAAAAGACGGACGAAGAGAGATTCCGTCATCCCCGCTTACACCCGTTTGCATCTCCGCTACTCGCTTGAGATCGACGCTTACGGCCGCTTTACACAATTTGCTGGGAAGCATTTACATCTCGTAGGAGATCGACGTTCGCGCTTGGATTTGCCCTAATCTCTCACTTTGGTGGAGATTATCGTTGGGATTTTCAGATTTCCCGGATTGACGGAAGATTCGGAAGATTGTGCAAGAAGACTTCTCTTCTTGTTTAGGTTTGATTTAGAAGACGGATTGACATCCCGTTCTTCCTTCTTATCTAAGATTGTGTTGATTGTTCTATCCTGGAATTAGTGACACTATTTGTTCTTGATTGTGACTTTTAGATTAGTTTGGAGTTTATTGGAAGTTTTCGAAAGTTCTCAACTTTCAATCTTATAATTCTTGAATTTGATATCAACATGACTGTTATTGGCTAAAAACCCTTAACAATTCTAAGGTGAAGGGTTGATATTTGTGGCTTAGATGATGATAGATCGATCGTAAATAGATTAGACCCTGAGAGTTAGAGAGAATCGTCGACGAACCCTAAATCACGGTTTGTTCTTGAGTTCCACGACCGTGGAATCTCAAGATCCACCCGTAATTTCCGTTAAGTTTACGAACCTGCTTTTAATTAATCCAAAGTTAAAGATTTTCTTTAACTTAGTTTAGGCTTGCCTTTTCTAGGTGGTAGTGAAGTCTCAACAACCTCTACCTCGATTGTGAGTGTCACAACCTCAATCGGTTAAGTTAGTTTTGATCCTTGGATTACAAGTTTGGGTATTTGACATTAATTCTTATCTTTAGAACCTTTCTATATTGAAGCCTCAACAACCTGTATAGAGAGTGTCTTGTAGGTGAGTCATATAAGGTTTTTGGAACTTCACCGTACGATTACCTTACATTAGCATACCTTTGCATATCTCAATTCTGTCTTTATATCATTAGTTATATCTTGAATCGATTGCCACAACTAGATACTTGGATCTTTAGGATTGTTGTTTTCCCAATATTTGCAAAACCTCTCATACTTACTCGCTTGATAATCTGCAATTGAATTTGTTCCCACCCAAATCCCTGTGTTCGATACTCTAGAACTCTTGCTTAACTATATCGATCCGTACACTGCGGGTTCGCTTGCTTGATTCTAGTTTTATAAATTTAAAGCTTGATTGCACGCACGCTAAGGGGCGGACAAGTTTTTGGCGCCGTTGCCGGGGATTTGGTTTCGGCCGAATTCGGTTGCCGGTTGTCAAGCTTGGGAGCTTGCTCTCGTTATTTGATATTGTTCTAAGTGCATGCGCAGGTCTAAGAACACCGAAGATCTCTTACCTCTTGATCAAGAGCTAGAGAAAACTTTAAGGCAAAAGCGCAAGGAAAAGAAGATGGCTGAAGAACATGAACGCGATCTTCAGGCGGAGTTAGCTGAGAAAGAAGCTCAACTCCAATGGAATGAGAACCTCCGCCGGGATGAAATAGATCGTAACCAATCCGAGGTTAACGATCTAAAGGATACGATGTTCCAAATGAGGATAGAGTTAAGCGACCTTAAGAATAAAGGAAGCAAGAAATCCTCAAGAAGGGCGTCAAGATCTAAAAGAAGAAGTCATTCATCCGCTGATGATAGTGACTCTTCCATGCCACCGCTAGAAGAAATTGATCCCACGATCAATGCGAATCCTTTTCATCCACGAGGAGCTGCTAATCGCCGTGTTCCACCTAGGAACGCAAGGATCGAGCGTGTGGATGATGAGCCAAGAACTCTTGGCCAGCGGATGGATCCAACACAACAACCACGCCGCTTGGGCGTGAATTTTGATGCTGAAGATGTACAAGGGTTTAGCTTCAACCCTCAAGTTATCACTCTTGTTCGCCAAAGCCAATTCGGCGGAACAAGCGCTGAATCTCCACACCAACAATTGCAAAACTTTGAGTGTATGATGGAGACAATGAGACCGAAGAATGCTACTACCAACAGCTACAAGCTCAAGCCCTTCTTCTTCTCTTTGAAGGGGAAAGCGTTGTCTTGATACCAAGCTCTTCCTAGTGGGAAACTAGATACGTGGGAAAGCCTTTCCGCGGAGTTCCTCACCAAATTCTTTCCGCCTTCCAAAACGGCGGAACTTAGAGGTAAGATTAATGCTTTTTCCATGAGACCTAACGAAAGTTTGTTTCAATCTTGGGAAAGGTTTCAGGATTTGCTCTTGGATTTCCCTCATCATGGCATATCCAAACTTGCCTTGCTGGAGATTTACTATAAGGGGCTAGATGCGGGAACGCAATTCAACCTCCAATCCCTCTCATGTGGAACGTTCATGGACATGAGAGAAGATGACGCTTGGGACTTCATTGAGAAGCAAGCAAGAGTCATAGAGAAGTATTCCCACCGGAAAGTGGAGGGAAATCGTGTGGAGCAAGGAGCAAAGCTCACACATGAAGCTCAAAATCAGATTTTCTCCCTCAACAATGAAATCAAAGAGTTGAAGGAGGCTATCAAGACCAACTTCTCAAAGCAACAAGGGAAGGATGTTGGTTATTTGGGCAACAACAATGGCGGTGATAACACAAACCGCAACAACAACAACAACCGGAACAATAACCGGAGCAACAATTGGAATGGCAACAACAACAATAATAACGGCCGGAACAACAATTGGAACAACAATAGGGGTTCAAGTAACAACAATTAGCGCTCCAATCAACAAAATTCCGGTAACTCTTATCCTTCCAATTCTAATTCACTAACTCCACCTTCCTCTTCCTCTACTCCTTTGAGAAGCCAGGGGCAAACATCAAATGGAGGAAACACTTCAAGAAAGGAGAAGCCCGATCCCATGTTGGAAACGATTTTGGGAAAGCTTCAAGGGTTGGAGAACCGCATCATTAAGGTTGATGATCAAATTTCCAAGGTTGATAAAGCTCAATAGGTTTTAGAAAACCAAATGTTCAACCATGCGGAGGAAGTTCCTAGGAATCAAGGGAAGCTTCCAAGAAAGACGGAGGACAACCCTAAGGGAAGGGTAATGGCAATCACCACTAGGAGCGGAGTGAGTACCACCGATCCGCAGCCTAAGTTCGTTGAAGTCCCCGTAGAGAAAGACAAGGAGAAGGGGAAGGAGAAGGAAGATGTCTACATTCCTCCTCCGGCTTACAAACCTCCCCTACCATTCCCTCAATCTAGAGCGCGAGCGCGCCTAGATAAACAATTTGGTATGTTCATAGAACTCATGAGCAAGCTGCATATTAATATACCCTTTATCGATGCTATTGTAGGTATGCCGGCTTATGGCAAGTTCTTGAAGGAGCTCCTCTCCAACAAGAGGAAGCTAGAAGACTTCGGTGAGGTCAAGATGAGTTCGGATTCTTCGGATCTCATCAAGACCATGAAAGAGAAAATGCCCCCAAAGTTGAAGGATCCGGGGTCGTTTTGGATTCCCATAGGAGTGGGAGATGTCACATATGACGCCTTATGTGACTTAGGAGCAAGTGTGAGTATCATACCACTTGCATTGTGTAGGAAGATCGGTTTAGGCGACCCTAAACCGGTGAAGATGGTGTTATACATGGCGGATCGATCCATCACTCGCCCCGTCGGTATTGTAGAAGACGTCCCGGTCAAGCTAGGTAAATTCTTTGTTCCCATTGATTTTGTCGTGCTTGATATTCCTGCAGATAGTCCGGTCCCGATCATACTCGGAAGACCGTTTCTTGCAACTTCCGGCTGCATAGTCGATTGCAAGAATGGGAGACTCGCTTTTGATATAGGAGAAGAGAAAATAGAGTTCGTTCTTTCCACTCTAGTGAAGGAGCCGATCTTCGATGAGGATATTTACGATATCCAAGATGAAGAAGGTTTATCTAGGGAGGAGGTAAGTGCGATTCTCTTTAACGATCCTTTACAAAAAGTTATCACTATGAGTCTAACCAAATTAGGGGAAGAGGAAGAGTGCAATGAGGCAATTGAAGCCTTAGAAGCACAAGAAGAGATGCTTGAAGAGGAGTTCGAGAAACTCCACGATGAGGCTGAAAACGTGAGAATCCACGGCCACACACTGTATTCCACGGCCGTGGATTTCACAACCAAAATCGTGCCTCACTCCAGGGAGTTACACGGTCGTGGAGAAGATGTGACAACCGTATTTCCCTTCCACGCCCTAAATCACGGCCGTGGAGGACATGATCCACCCGTAATTTTGGCCGTGGAAAGGAGTGATCGAGACACTTCTTCAACTCCTTCTGATTCTTCTCCCACACACTCAATACGCTTAGAAACTTCTAAGGAGACATCGGATGTTCCTCAAGGATCGTTGGAAGCTCCGAAAGTGATGGAACTAAAACCACTTCCTACTCATCTAAGGTACGCTTTTCTAGGACCTAATTCTACCTTTCCGGTTATTGTTAGTTCCGAACTAAGCATAGATGAACATAATCAGCTCATGATTGTCCTTAGGAAGCATAGGAAAGCCTTAGGCTACACTATAGAGGACTTAGTAGGAATTAAACCCTCCCTATGCATGCATAAGATACTAATGGAGGAAGACTTTAGAACTTCAAGACAACCTCAAAGGCGGTTGAATCCGACCATGAAGGAGGTTGTCAAGAAGGAAATTCTTAAACTTCTTGATGTAGGTATCATCTATCCTATCTCCGATAGTAAGTGGGTGAGTCCAGTTCAAGTAGTTCCGAAGAAGGGAGGAATGACAGTCATCACCAACAAGAACAACGAACTCATTCCTACCCGAACCGTGACGGGATGGCGGATGTGCATAGACTACCGCAAGCTCAACAATGCAACGCGGAAGGATCACTTCTCATTGCCATTCATTGATCAAATGCTTGAAAGGTTAGCGCAACATTCACATTTTTGCTACCTTGACGGTTATAGTGGTTTCTTTCAGATTCCGATACACCCGGATGATCAAGAGAAGACCACATTCACGTGCCCTTGGGGTACGTTCGCTTATAGGAGAATGCCGTTTGGGCTTTGCAACGCCCCAACCACCTTTCAACGGTGCATGATGGCCATCTTCTCCGAATACATAGAGGATATCATGGAGGTCTTCATGGACGATTTCTCCGTATATGGTTCCTCTTTTAACGACTGTCTTTCTAACCTTTCCCTTGTTTTGCAAAGGTGTGAAGACACTAACCTAGTTCTTAATTGGGAGAAGTGTCAATTCATGGTTAAGGAAGGAATTGTATTAGGTCACTTAGTCTCTAGTAGGGGGATAGAAGTAGATAAAGCTAAGATAGAGACCATAGAGAAACTTCCTCCCCCAACTTCGGTGAAAGGGATAAGAAGTTTCCTAGGACATGCTGGATTCTATAGACGTTTCATTAAGGACTTTTCTAATATATCAAAACCGCTCACTAATCTATTGATGAAGGATGCAGTTTTCGAGTTTTCGCAGGAATGCTTGGATGCGTTTAACACAATTCGGCAAGCTCTAATTTCAGCACCTATTATCCAACCTCCGGATTGGACTCTTCCCTTTGAGGTTATGTGCGATGCTAGTGACGTAGCTATTGGAGCTGTTCTTGGACAACGGAAGGAAGGGCGAACCCACGCCATATACTACGCTAGCAAGACGCTAGATGAAGCGCAGCTCAACTACGCTACTACCGAGAAAGAATTTTTAGCCATTGTCTATGCTATTGACAAGTTTCGCTCTTATCTTGTAGGTGCAAAGGTGATTGTCTACACGGATCATGTTGCGATCCGGTACCTCCTTGCGAAGAAAGATGCGAAGCCAAGGCTAATTAGATGGATTCTTCTCCTACAAGAATTCGATCTTGAGATCCGCGACAAGAAAGGTTCAGAAAATTCTATTGCGGATCATTTGAGTCGCCTAACACATCTAGAGGACGACCATTTACCCATTGATGACTCCTTTCCGGACGAACACCTACATATCATAGAGAAGTGCATCAACATGATCTCCAAAGGTAACGAACCATGGTTTGCTGATTTTGTTAACTATTTGGTTTGCCAGGAGATACCACCCGGACTATCCTACGCACAAAGAAAGAAGTTCTTTAAAGATGTCCGGGAATACTATTGGAACGAGCCTCTCCTCTTTAAGAGAGGTCCGGATGGCATCATTCGGCAATGTGTGCCGGAAGATGAGATGCAAAGTGTCATCCGTCATTGTCATTCACTACCTTGTGGAGGACACTCTAGTTCGAACAAGACTAGCGCAAAGGTATTGCAATCTGGATTCTTTTGGCCTACTTTGTTTAGAGATGTGCAATCCTTTGTTTCTTGCTGCGATGCTTGTCAAAGAACAGGCAATATCTCTAGAAGGAATGAGATGCCCCTCAACAACATCCAAGAGGTGGAGATTTTCGACGTTTGGGGAGTTGATTTCATGGGACCATTCCCATCCTCTTGTGTAAACCAATACATACTATTGGCGGTGGATTACGTTTCTAGATGGGTGGAAGCAATTGCCTCTCCCACAAATGATGCCATGGTAGTGGTCAAGTTCTTTAACAAGACCATCTTCCCGCGATTTGGGACGCCAAGGACTATCATTAGTGATGGAGGTTCTCACTTCATAGCCCGTCGCTTTGAAGCTCTTCTAGCTAAGTATGGGGTTACTCACAAGGTCGCTACCCCTTATCATCCACAAACAAGTGGACAAGTTGAGATCTCAAATAGGGAGATCAAAGGAATTCTAGAGAAGACGGTTTCAAGGACTAGGAAGGATTGGTCCTTGAAGCTTGACGATGCATTATGGGCGTACCGGACTGCGTACAAGACTCCTATAGGAACCACACCATACAACCTTGTGTATGGGAAGTCTTGTCACTTGCCGGTAGAGTTAGAGCACAAAGCGTTTTGGGCTATCAAGTGGCTAAACTTCAGCATGAAGGAAGCGGGAGAAAAGCTTCTCCTAGACCTTAACGAGCTGGACGAACTCCGCTTGAACGCTTATGAGATCGCTAAGATCTATAAGGAGAGAGCAAAGCGTTGGCATGATAAGCATATCATTCCAAAGGACTTCAAGGAGGGAGATCAAGTTCTCCACTTCAATTCAAGGCTCCGTCTCTTTCCAGGTAAGCTTAAATCTCGTTGGACCGGACCTTTTCTAATTAAGCGTATTTTCCCCCATGGTGCAGTTGAAGTATGGGGTGAAACGGGAGGAAGCTTTAAGGTGAACGACCAACGACTCAAGAAGTATACGCCGGAACTCCAAGCTGAAGAGTTCGCGCCCACCGCACTCGAATAAGTGCGAGTTTGGTCTAGCTACGGACCTTAAACAAAGCGCTTCTTGGGAGGCAACCCAAGGTATTGCATTTTTGTTTTTGTTTTCGATTCATAGTTTAGCTTAGTTTAGACGTTTTTTTTCGCTTTATTTTGCCTCGATTTCTTCCGGTATGTTCGTGTTTTTGGATGTAGGAACGATGAAAAAGGAAAAAGGAAGAATAATGTTGAAGAATAGTGACGAAATTTGGACTTTGGAGCTTTACAGAGAGTTCCACGGCCTAAACCACGGTAGTGACAGCTACAGTGCCCGTAATTTCCAAAAGCCTTTGAAAAATCACCAAAACCACGGTTCCGTACAAAACCACGGCCGTGGAACACCCCGACAGACCGTGATTTTCAAAAATTTTGCCTGTGACTATATAAGCCACATTCTTCACAAAAATCACCCCAAAACCCCTCTTCCACGACCTAATAGCCGAAATCCACGACCCTCTCTCAAATCCTCGTTTCTTAATCGTTTTTAACGATTCTTCTTCCTAAACTGAAGCAAATTCAACCACCAACAAGATCCAAGCGACAAATCGAGCGGAAATTCACCAAGGAACGAGCAATTCGGAATTTTCAATCCGAAAAATAGGTTTTTTCACTCTTCTTGATTCTTGTCGATTTGGTTCGTTTTTGTTAGAGATTTTATGAAGAACTGATTGAGATTGGAAGAAATTAGATTAGGACTGCCTGTTTGTTGAGATTGAGTGCTGATTTGTTGAGATTTACGAACTTCTAAGACGAATCACGGTCTCTGGAGGAATTACGGCCGTGGTTTCTATAGAACAGCCCGTAATTTTGAACAGAATGGACTTTGTGAGGATAGTTTCGGGGAGGATTAATGAGAAGAAAAATGATCAGAATAAGAAGAGGAAGGGTAATCCCTCCTCCTCCTCATCCTCTAGAGCACCACCACCCTCTTCCCCTTCACCTCCATCCTCACCCTCACCTCCATCCTCACCTCCTCACCCTAGAGTCCCGACCATACATGAGGATCATCTCTATGCACTCGAGAGGATCAAGGAGAGGACTGTGATTGGCCCTAGATACTTGTTGTTGGAGGATCTAGCTCCTCTCAACATTGTGGATGATCTTTCTTGGCTCTTGGATAGAGCCGGACTAGTTGTCTTCTCGGCTATCCGAGAAGACGCTTATGAGGAGATTACAGGGGAGGTTGTGACGTCTTTCGAGCACAGCCATGTAGACAGGACCGTCTCTTTCCGTCTTATGGAGAGAGACTATCATTTTAGCATCCGTGAGTTCGGGACCTTTTTCGGGTTCCATGAGACCTTTAACGGTCGATTTCCTAGTGGCGTTTACGCCAAGGACTTTTGGGAGGAGGTAGCGATGATTTACGCCGACGAGGACCGTTGGCAACCTGTTGATACCAAGGCTAGATTGATGTACCATCTAGCCTTGAAGATTGCTCACCGCGTTCTTTCGGAGTGTCTCTTTCCTAGGACGGAGACGCCCCAAAAGATCAAGACGGAAGAGCTCTTTTTGCTTTACTCCATGCTGTATGGACGCCGGGCTGACTGTGCCACTCTCTTGGCTGCTACGATGAGCAAGCTCAAGAACAAGAAGAAGGGCAACATAGGATATGGTGGGATAGTTACCCACATTGCTAGGAGCTTGGGTGTTGATTTTTCTGCTTGCACCCGCATACCGGCCGTTCCTTTAGGGCTACATGCTTTCATGACTAGGGGTCTCATTTTCCCCACACATAGAGGTCCACCTTATGCGGGCATGCCTTGGGAGAGTAGGACGGGTAGGGGTATAGAGTGGCTTCCGGAGTACTCCATTATGGCGGGACGCCATAATTGGAAGGAGACGTTCGCTGCTATGCATGCGAACAAGATTGTAGCTCCCCCATATGTCCCACCACCAGTTGTTGAGGAGGAGGATATGAGAGATCAGTTTGAGAGTGGAGGAGGAGCAGAGCAGGACTTTGGCACGTTTCCGGATCAGCCGGAGGCGGCCCCCGCTGTACCTAGACGTTCTCCACGTCCAGCTAGAGCTTCAGGTTCGTCTTCTCGCCGCGCTAGCGTGAGTGAGAGACCTACATGGATGACCACACCTCCTGCATGGTACGGAGTTCCACCTCCTTGGTCCACAGAGCAGACAGCAGCACCAGCACCAGCACCAGCTCCATCCGACGCTCCAGCATGGTATAGTCACGCTCCGGGATGGTATGAGCAGATGCCGGATTGGGCTACTGGCCTTTCGGAGAGAGTAGGAGCATTGGAGATCCGAGCCGATGCTAGAGACGGACGCATGGATGATCTTGATCACATGATGAGGGACGTCTACCGCCAGTAGTTTGGGCGGCCCTACGACTCCATCTTCTCTCCATTCCCGCCTCCACCAGCGCCGTAGTGATGACGATGCATGACCGTTGCTTTAGCCATTCCACCACCACTTTGTGAGTTTCTTTTCTTTCTTTTCTTTCTTTCTTTTGAACATTAGGGACAATGTTCGTCCTAAGTATGGGGTGGGATGTACTAAAAGTTTGTAATAACTTCTACTCACTATGTTTGCCTTATTCGAGACTATCTTGCATTTCATTTTATTGTTGCACGTTTCCTTATTGCTTTGCATGAAAAAGAACTTGAAAAACCCATAAAAATTGAAAAATTTTGAAAATTTTGTGCTTCTAATGAATTGAGATGATTTCCATGATAATCACTACTTGTGAATTGAGTTTGATGACAATTGCATGCTTAAACGATTAGTGAATTGAAAAGGATTTGAATGTGTTGATTATACCTCTTTTGCAAGTTTCATAATGTGATAATGTTACCTAAATCATGTTGAGAAATTGAAGTTGAAATCACATTATAAGTTCCTATGCTTCTTGTTGAGATGATTAAGGCAATTCGATTTTTCTTTCTTCTTTCTTTGACCATTTAGCTCCTCATTGAAATATTGACCTCCTTTACCTATCCGGGAATTTTGGAGAAGTGAATGAAAAAGGCATGTTTGATGTGGGAGGGCCATGAGAGCAATTATTTGCAATCAAATGAATAGAAAGAAATTGTAGGTTTGGGGAAGTCAATCATGACGATGAGTAACTCGGCACCATTCACATAGCCGGGTGTTTGTGTCTTGCCAAAGTCGGATTGAGCGATATTCCTAGCGGATTATGGTATGTGCGCTAAGGGTTTGAGGCATCTCACGAAAATTGAGAAACGCCAATCTCCTAGGCTTCGGTTTTTGTGCACCTCTATCCATAACTCCAAAAGTAAAGTCGAAAAAATGAAAGGAAGAGAGCGAAGCTCTGAGTTGAAAGTGTGCGGAAACCGCAAGAGAAGAAGAAGTGAGTAGTTGTCTATTTTCCCGGATTCATGCACTACATTCCCTAAAAGCTTCCTTTCCTTCCACATTCTAGACCTTTTCTTTGAAAGTCCTTAAGATCAAAAGAATGATATATGACTTTGTGATCTAAATTGAAGTTTCTTTTGATTGATTTTGATAATGTTTGAAGGTTATGATGCTTGTTTAGAAGTTTAATTGATTCATGAGTTTCTTTGCCTTTTTACTTTTTGATTAAGTGTATGAAAGTCTTATAAACAATTGAAGCAAGGTTTGAGAATGATCTATTCTTTAGAAGGCACATTCATCCAAAAGAAGTATTGCTTTGAGAAGGTACACATATTTCATCCTAACTCTTGTTCTAAAAGCTTTTTGAGAGACCTTGCTTAGGGACAAGCAAGTTGCAAGTATGGGGTTATTTGTTAGCATGAAATATTGTGATACTTTAGACACGTTTTCTAAGCATATTTGATTCATATTGATAGTCTTTGATTGAGCATTGTTGCATAAGTGAGCTAGTTTGCCTATATTGTCGATATGGATGTCTACACTAGTTCTATGTTGATTATAGGTGATTGGGAGCCATTTCCGAATGGAATTTAGCTAAAAGAGTTGATTGAGTATGTCCATGGATTGAGGGCATTCTTAGGAGCAAAATGGAGTTCAACTTGAGGAATGCACGAGTCTAGGGAAGAATCACGTTCTTGCCCTAAACCACGCTCTAAAATACGGCCGTACTATAAACCACGTTCAGTTCCACGGCCGTGGAACCTTGCAAGAGAGGCGTGATGCATTCCAGTAACTATTACGGTCGTGGAATCCATGGTTCAAACCGTGACACTTTCCACGCTCTAGATTACGGTCGTGGAATCTTCCACGACCGTGATCTTGGCGATCTTTTTCGCCACATTTCGAACCCACGATCTTTTGAAGATTGGGCTGGGCCGATATTTTATCCTGCCCTATAAAAAGACGGACGAAGAGAGATTCCGTCATCCCCGCTTACACCCGTTTGCATCTCCGCTACTCGCTTGAGATCGACACTTACGGCCGCTTTACACAATTTGCTGGGTAGCATTTACATCTCGTTGGAGATCGACGTTCGCGCTTGGATTTGCCCTAATCTCGCACTTTGGTGGAGATTATCGTTGGGATTTCCAGATTTCCCGGATTGACGGAAGATTCGGAAGATTGTGCAAGAAGACTTCTCTTCTTGTTTAGGTTTGATTTAGAAGACGGATTGACATCCCGTTCTTCCTTTTTATCTAAGATTGTGTTGATTGTTCTATCCTGGAATTAGTTACACTATTTGTTCTTGATTGTGACTTTGAGATTAGTTTGGAGTTTATTGGAAGTTTTCGAAAGTTCTCATCTTTCAATCTTATAATTCTTGAATTTGATATCAACATGACTGTTATTGGCTAAAAACCCTTAACAATTCTAAGGTGAAGGGTTGATAGTTGTGGCTTAGATGATGATAGATCGATCGTAAATAGATTAGACCCTGAGAGTTAGAGAGAATCGTCGACGAACCCTAAATCACGGTTTGTTCTTGAGTTCCACGACCGTGGAATCTCAAGATCCACCCGTAATTTCCCTTAAGTTTACGAACCTGCTTTTACTTTAATCCAAAGTTAAAGATTTGCTTTAACTTAGTTTAGGATTGCCTTTTCTAGGTGGTAGTGAAGCCTCAACAACCTCTACCTCGATTGTGAGTGTCACAACCTCAATCGGTTAAGTTAGTTTTGATCCTTGGATTACAAGTTTGGGTATTTGACATTAATTCTTATCTTTAGAACCTTTCTATATTGAAGCCTTAACAACCTGTATAGAGAGTGTCTTGTAGGTGAGTCATATAAGGTTTTTGGAACTTCACCGTACGATTACCTTACATTAGCATACCTTTGCATATCTCAATTCTGTCTTTATATCATTAGTTATATCTTGAATCGATTGCCACAGCTGGATACTTGGATCTTTAGGATTGTTGTTTTCCCAATATTTGCAAAACCTCTCATACTTACTCGCTTGATAATCTGCAATTGAATTTGTTCCCACCCAAATCCCTGTGTTCGATACTCTGGAATTCTTGCTTAACTATATCGATCCGTACACTGCGGGTTCGCTTGCTTGATTCTAGTTTTATAAATTTAAAGCTTGATTGCACGCACGCTAAGGGGCGAACAAGAGATATGAGAATGGTAAGCCCTCATCAAGAAGTAACAAAAGCAAAAATATATATAGAGGTAAAAGGAACAAGAACGGGTCAAAGGGTCAAAGAAGACGGCTGCAACACACAGAGCCGCAGGGGCGGACCCTGTGAGCCGTAGGGATGGCCCAAACAAACCACAGGGGCGGTTCCAGGCTCACGCAGGGGCGGTCCATGCTAAACCTTGGCCCTCTGCTCGCTCTCTCAACAACCCAACAACTAGGCTCTTACAATCATTGTCTTGTGTTAGATGTTGGTAGAAGGACCGTGACGGTGTCTACCGAGTCGGGTCAGATTGAGATTTTCCGGGGTTGGGACCATGGAAAGTCGGGTATGGTTATTAGAGTAGTACGAGTAGTGAGGCTGATAGCAGAGGGTTATGATGTCTTCTAGTGTTATGCCATGAAGGACAGTGAGAGTCCAGCATTAGAGGACATCCTAGTGGTCTGCGAGTTTCTAGATGTGTTTGGCGAGCCTTCTAGTTTGTCATCTCAAAGGAGTGTGGACTTCGGTATTGAGTTGGATCCTGGTACAAGACTGATCTCGAAGGCCCCATACTGTATGACGCCTATCGAGTTATTAGAGCTAAATAAGCAACTCGAGGAGTTGGATGAGAAGAGCTTCATCCGCCCTAGTGTTTCCCCGTGGGGAGCACCTGTCCTCTTCGTGCGGAAGAAGGACGGATCGTTGAGATTGTGCATCGACTACAAAGAGCTGAACAAGGTGACCATAAAGAACAAGTATCCTTTGCCCACATCGATGACTTGTTAGACTAGCTTCAGGGATCGACTGTTTTCTCCAAGATTGACCTGCGCTAGGGTTATCACTAGGTGAGGGTGGGAGAGCAAGATGTCCAAAAGACGGCATTTCGGACTCGGTATGGCCACCAAAAGTTTGTAGTGATGCCATTCAGGCTCACGAATACGCCCACCGTGCTTTTGGAGATGATGAATGGCATATTTATCGACTTCCTAGATCAGTTTGTGGTGGTCTTCATATACGATATACTAGTGTAGTCTCGTAGTAGAGAGGAGCATTCAGGACATCTAAGGACAGTGTTGCGAGTTTTGAGATATAAAGAACTCTATGTCAAGTTCTCTAATTGCAAGTTCTGGATGCAAGAGGTAGCATTTCTGGGTCATGTGGTCTGCGCCGAAGGGATCAAGGTTGATCCGGCGAAGATCGATTTTGTAGCAGCGTGGACGACACCGACGAACGTCAGGAAGTACGCAAGTTTCTTGGCTTAACCGGTTATGACCGACGATTCATGGAGGGATTCTTTGTGATTACTCGTCCACTTATAAGTCTGTAGAGGAAGACTAGCCGGTTTGTACGGTCCAAGCCGTGTACTCACTGCTTTGAGGAGCTGAAGAGACGTTTGACTTCCGTTCCCATCTTCACAGACCATAAGAGTTTCAAATATATTTTCACGCAACGAGAATTGAATAACGGCCAGTGCAGATGGCTTGAGATGATCAAGGATTTTTACTTGGAGATGTTGTACCATCCAGGGAAGGCATACGTTGTCGCCGACGCCCTGAGAAGGAAGTTGCCTCGAGAGAAGGTGATTGTGCGGCTGACAGTTCAGCCTCAGTTGTAGAGGGATCAAGCATGGCTAGAGATAGACATCCAGTTTCTGGATGAGGATGCCCAGTTGAGTACTTTAGAGGTTCTACCTGATCTGTTGGGTGAGATCCAACAAAGACAGGAGACCTGCCCGACGCTGATGAGGATACGAGATAGGTTGTCTCGTGGGGATGCCCCACAATTCTCCATAGGAGCGGATGGAGTAATGAGACGCCATGACCGCGTCGTTGTACCCTCTGATGCGAAGTTGAGACAGAGGATTTTGCAGGAGGCTCACTGTACACCTTACTTAGTGCAACCAAATGCAAGTAAGATGTATAAGGATGTGAGGCATTCATATAGGTAGGGAGGGCTAAAGCCCGATGTGGCCAGATTTGTGGCACAGTGCGCTACTTGTCAACAGTTCAAGATAGACCATTACAAACGAGGAGTAGAGCTCCACCCACTTTTAGTACCGTAGTGGAAGTGGGAATATATATCCATGGACTTTGTGAAGAAGGCTGCACGTTTCATCCCTATCATGGAAGCAAGGCCAGTGAGATGACTAGCTAAGGAGTTCACTAGACAGATAGTGAGACTCGTTGGTGTATCGAGGACGATCGTCTCAGATCGTGATGGACGATTCACCTCAAAGTTCTGGAAGTAGATTTAGACTGCCCTAGGGATGAGTTTGCACTTCACGATGACATTTCATCCTCAGATAGATAGTCAGTCAGAAAGGACCATTCAGATGCTGAAGGATATGCTACGAGCTTGTGTGTTGGACTAGGGACATGGATGGTCAGATCACTTCCCGTTTGGTTGAGATCTCGTATAACAACAGCTGACAAGCATCGATTGGGATGGCCCCCATATGAGGCACTATATGGGTGTAGATGTCGTACACCTTTATGTCGGGATGAGCATAGCAGTGTTAGTGGTATAGCGTCTGAGCGGATTCAGGATGATATTGCACGAGTAGCATTGATTATAGAGAGGATAATAGATGCACAGAGTCGCCAAAATTCGTATGCATACAAGAGGCCTCGGCCTCTAGAGTTCAGAGTTGGACCTCATGTTTGGCTGAAAGTATCTCCGACATGAGGCGTCACACATTGTGGCATAAAGGGGAAGTTGAGTGCCCAATATGTCGGTCCTTTTGAGATTTTGGATAGAGTAGGGAGAGCAGCATACAGATTGGCTTTGCCACCGAGGTTAGAGGGTGTTCACCATGTGTTTCATGTGTCTCAACTAAGGGAGTACATACCAGATCCGAGACACATCGTTAGTTATGATGACTTAGTGGTTGAGCCAGACCACACTTTTGTGGAGCACCTGATTGCAGTCTTAGAGCGAGGTGTGAAACGTTTGCGTTCAAAGGATATTCCTATGCTGAGGATACTATGGTCGAGACTACGACCGGATGAAGCTACATTGGAGACCGAGGATAGTATCTAGAGGAACTATGCAGAGTTCTATGTTGAGATAGATGCACCTGTAGGATCCATAAGTACATCTTAGTGCTATCTTGGTGAGTGTTATGTTATGTGCTTATGTGATATGATGTGATTTCGTGCTAGTTGTGATTTGTGCATATGATCTTTTTATATCTTGTTTGCTAGCGCGAGGTGTGTATATACTTGGAGATAGTTCTTTCCTCCATGATAGAGTGATATGATTAGGGTTTGCCGGAGATGGTTATTCCTCCATGTTATCGTATGTGGACATTGTTTGAGTAGAGATGTTTTTCTCCACACCCTTGCGTTATGAGTGTGTTTAGGCTGGAGATGATTTTCCTCCATGCCTTGTTATGTCGTTATAGGTTGGCAAGAGATGGCTTTCCTCTATGCCCTGGTTTGCGTTTTTGATCATGTTGTTGGAGTAAATGATTTCTCCATACTATGCTTTAAGGTTATCGGATGTTATAGGTTGATACCATATCAGCGGAGATGTGATGTCTCCGATGAAGAGAGTGCTTATATCTTGGCATATGGGTCCGAGAGGATTTGGGAATTGCTCAAGTTTCAGGACAAAACTTATTTTTAGGGAGAACTGATGTAATATCCTTAGTTTTCTTAGGGACCCCGCCCCTGCGGTTTTGTATAGCCGTAGGCGCGGTGTGTTGCCCCCGTGGTCTGAGGACCCGCCCCTGCGGCTATGGCGGCCTCAACCGCTGTCCTGGCCCGGTTTCACCCGTTCTTTATCTTTGCTTTGCCTTTAAGTTTCTTTCTTCTCCTCCTCATATGAGGGTTTCCTTCTTCAACTTCATCACCCACGTTCTTCCTTGGCTTTCTTGCAAGTGTGATCTTTGGATGTGATCTTGGTTGTGGTTGATGCTTTTGGTTTTTGCTAATGGATTGATGTGTTGTGGCTGGTTGTAGAGGCTTGACAGGCAACTTGTTGTGGTTGTTCTAAGTTGTTGTTTTGGTGAGTTCTTCTTTCCTTTCTTTTCTTCTTTTCTTCTTTTCTTCTTTTCTTCTTCCATCTTCTTAGCTTAAGAATTCCCACAAGTTTGATATTGTGTTGGCTTTCGTGGACGTTTTTGATGATCATGTGTATGCATATGTATGCTGATTGCCTTTGGGAAATAAAGAAGAGAAAAGGACCAAGAGACGGATCGAAGAGAAGCAGAGAGTCGCCCTCTACACAATCGACCGCCCCCTCGCATTGAAGTCGCCGCCCCTGCGGATGAGTGCCACCGCCCTTGCGGTGTGCTGTGCTCCTGTGCTTCCTTGTCTACGCAGGTGCGTGCCCAAGACATACCAAGTTTGGTATGCTTCTTATTTCCTTTCCTTTGGCTTTGGATTTATGGTATAGCTACGCTAGAGTGATGCTTGATGAGCTTGATGAGATATATGTAGGGAATGTGCCTTAGGCACTTGTGTATATTGAGGTATCGAGGATTAGACTCGAGGTATAGCTTGGTTATGATTATGGCTTGTGGGAGACGAATCTCCTAACCTTGGAAGCGTTTAATATAGTTTGTGTCTTGCTCATTTAGGCGTTGATCGTTTTGGGAAACTGTGACGTGGTTCAGGTATACGGTTATTTCAGGTAAGTCCATAGGACTTTCTTAGCTAGCAGTTGTGGATTTGAGTCTTTGTGATAGTGGTGTGTGTGTGTGCATATGATTGTTGCATTTATAAATTAAACTTGATTAAGATGACGACCATATACACGTAATTGGCCCAAGTGCATTATAACCGGGGGGTGACCACCTGTCAAAGCTCGCCGAGAGTGGGGAAGGTGCTCTGGGGTGACGTAGCTCCCCATGCAACACCTAAGCTAAAGGGGGAAGAGGCGAGGTTCTAAAGGCTCCTCGTGCCACAAAAGAAGTTGAATTAGTAATGAAATAACGTAATTGAAGATAATAAACGGTTGTGTGTCTGGCATTGCATATTGTGATGTGTTCATACGTGTATGTGCTATTGCTTCATTCTTATTCATTTTTGTTAGCTAATGGTTTATACCGTGTTGTAGATATATTGCAGGATAGGAGGACTGCAGAGTGAGCCAAATGGGTGATCCGCTTAGGGCTTCCGTGCACTAGGTTGTGTGAGGGATATGATGTTTTTGTATATGTATGGATATGGTTTTGTTGTTTTGTACTCAGCGTCTGCAAACCTATGTTTGTATATATTTATACAGTTTGGTGTATTTGGTTTTAATCTATTTGTGCATTGTGGTAAGATCTAGTGAACTTGTTGTCAAGCTAGGGTCAGGAACCACTGTGCGATCCTAGCCTAGTAGCGCCCCGAGTCTCGCGGATTTGGTGTGTTAAAACCTTCTAGTGTATTGTTTTTGTTATAAGGAGTGTGAGAGTCCGATGTAAAAGGACATTTTCTTGTATGCGAGTTTGTGCATGTGTTTGATAAGCCATCTAGTCTATTGCCATTGAAGAGCGTGGATTTTGGCATCGAGTTAGAGCCGGGGATGAGACCGATTTTGAATGTACCCTATCATATGACGTTTTTAGAGTTGAAGAAGCAACTCGAGGAGTTGGCGGAGAAGGGATTTATCCGCCCTGTAGTTTCTTTGTGGGAGTATCCGTTTGCTTCAAGGGGAATAAGTAGGTATCGTTGTGTTGTGTATTGATTATCAAGAGATAAATAAGATGACAATGAAGAACAGTATTCATTGCCCTACAGTCACGATCTGTTTGATCTATTGTAGGGAGCTTTATTGTTTTCCCGGATAGCTTTGAGATCCGGATATAACCAGTTGAGGGTGAGATAGCGGGATGTGCCGAAGACGGTATTTCGGACTCCATATAACCACTACGAGTTTGTAGTGATGCCATTCGGGCTCACGAATCCGGCCATCGTCTTTATAAAGATGATGAACGGCACCTTCATTGACTTCTTGGATTAGTTGTGGTAGTCTTCATAGATGAAATCCCGGTGTACTCTCATAGCAGAGAGAAACACGCTGGACATTTTAGGATGGTTGTACGAGTTTTTCCAGATAGAGAGTTGTATGCTAAGCCCTCTAAGTGAGAGTTTTGGATATCTGAGGTAACCTTTTTGGTCGTGTAATCTCCGCCGAAGGGATCAAGGTTGATCCGGCGTAGATTGAGGCTATTGCAACATGGACGACTCCGACGAATGTCAAAGAAGTACGCAACTTCCTTGGCATAGCCGGATATTACCGTAGATTTGTGGAAGGGTTTTTTTGTGATTACCCGACCACATATTAGTATATTGAGGAAGACTACCCGCTTTGTATGGTCTGAGCCGTGTACTCAGAGTTTTGAGGAGCTGAAGAGGAGATTGACTTCCGCTCCTATCTTAGCACAACTGGAGGGCAAAAATGTTTTTGTGGTTTACGGTAACGATTCGATGCTTGGCTTGGGTTGTGACCTAATGAAGCGGGTAGAGTGATTGCCTATGTGTCTAGACAATTGAAGACGTATGAGGAGGACTACAAGACTCATGACTTGGATTTGGGGGCAGTAGTTCATGCCTGGAAGATTTTGAGGCATTACTTGTACGAATACATGCCAGATCTTCACAGACCAAAAGAGTCTAAAGTATATTGTCACTCAGCGGGAATTGAATAACATCTAGAGTAGGTGGCTTGAGCTGATCAAGGATTTTGACCTTGAGATCCTGTATCATCCAAGGAAGGCGAATGTTTTCTCCGACACCCTTAGAAAAAAGACACCTCGAAAGAAGGCGATGCACGAATGACGGTTCAACCTTAGTTGTAGAGAGACCTAGTGTGGCTAGGGATCGATATTCAGTTCCCTGACGAGGATGGCTACTTGTTTGCTTTAGAGGTTCTACATGATCTATTGGGCGAGATCCAATAGAAATAGGAGACCTGCCCGACGTTGAGACAGATCCGAGATAGTATGTCTCGTGGTGAGGCTCCACAGTTCACCATTGGTGCTGATTGATTGATGAGATAACGTGAGCGCATATGTGTACCTTCTAATAAAGATTTGAGGTGGAGGATTCTGCAGGAGGCCCACACCACACCTTACTCAATGCACCCAAGTGCGAGTAAGATGTATCATGATGTGAGGGGCTCATTCTAGTCGGGTGGGCTAAAGCCCGATGCGGCCCGGTTTGTGGCCCAGTGTGCGACCTATTAGTAGGTCAAGATAAAGCACTATGAGACCAAGATGATTTGTTCTTCCTCCATGCTTTTGTGGTGGTTCTAGTTGCTGGATATGTTCTTCCTCCATGCTTTGATTAAGGTTATAGTTGTTGGAGATGTTCTTCCTCCACGCCTTTGTTGTTATTATAGTTTGCCGGAGATGTTTTACCTCCGTTCCTTTGTGATGGGTTTAGATTTGATGGAGATGTTCTACCTCCATGCCTTTGGGTTGAGTTTAGGATTATTTGAGATGTTATGCCTCCACGTGAATGAGTGTTTATAACTCGGCATATGAGACCAAGAGGATTTGGGTTTCTCTAATGTTTCGGGACAAAAAGTTTTCTTAAGGGGTGTGTGATGTAAGAGTTAGGATTTTTGAATCCTGATTAATGATGATTAATATTAACTTAATCATCGATAGTAATTGACACATAACGCGCAAAGATTGCGTAAGTGATGAGTACGAGTCCCACCGTGTTGTTTCTGGTATAATTTTGGAATTATTGGGGATTTTTCACTTTTTTCCCGGGTAATTGTTTTGCCCTCCGGTTTTATTTGAAGCATTTGGGAGCTTCAATCAATAAAAATGCAGTTGAAAGAAATGATCAGGACGACATGTCCTAGATATGAAATAACATGGAAAGGCAAAACGGCCAAAAGAGTCTCTATTTCATTTCTTATCGTTAAGAAAGACGGCTTAGGAATACACATTTTCCTAGGTAGTTGCGGAATAATTATCCCTACAATAATCAAGATTTATTATTCAGATTTCGAGAAGTTTTGGGAAGGGGGTTCAACCCGCCTTTGGATCGGTGAAAGGTTAATTATCGACTTCATTAAAGGATAATTATCGTCTCATCTATAAATAGCGAAAAATCGTTTCTTAATTCTTTTCCTTTCACGTTTCATCGTAAAACCTCTGATTTCTCTTAACCTTCAAACTCATATCTATTCTCCGTTTCTAATCAGATTACAAATATGTTTGAGTTTTTGGATTCATCTCTTCATTCTCTTTATTTTGGTACCGAGTTTCTATGTTTCTGAGCAAGTAATGATCTAGTCGAGCATATATGCTACTGGGCCGGTTCTGTCGCTCAGATTCCGGTGAATTTGATAGTGTCCGACCGTAGCCTTTGTCGTTGTGATTCCAAATCTTCTTTCGGATCGGCAATCGGTTTAGTAACTAATAAGTTATGAATTTATTCATTTTCCGTATATCGATTTGCCATAAACTGATCTTAGGCTTGAAAAATTTAATGATTGGAAATTCCATTATGTTCGATATATTATTCTAGTGATAACGGGTTATTTGGTCATGAAATCTAAAGACAGGTGGATTTTGAAATTGTCTGCGGGCAAAACATTATTTGTGTGAAAGTTAATTATTTAAATAAAGGTTAATTAATTAATTTGGAATTAGATTGAGATTGAGGAATGTTGATTAGATGATACCTTCAGAGGTTTGAGGAATTGTGAGATATTGAGATTATGGGTCGATAGTTATGATCTTTGAGGATCTATGAGGCTAGAATTACAGTCTTCTAGCATGTGTTCCAATGATTGATGTTTATGCCTTGTTTATCAGGCGTGGTGATTATTCGTACGGGAATTAGAGGTTGATGGATTGTTTGGATATTTGGATTAAGGTAAGTCTGTATGAGTTAGTTGCATTCTTATATTGGATGTATGTTTGAGTGGTGATTGCTATATGCGTTATAGCATGCGATATTGATTATTACCGACATGATTGACCCCCTTGAAGTGGGCAGTGATAACCTTTCTCTTTCATCTTGTAAGAAGTTTGAGAGGTTCTCCGAGGGTATGTCGTACCTGGTATACGGGCAAGGTACGTTACCTCCCCACATCATATGGCCTACGGGGGCGTGTGCCTGATTCCACTCCAGGTGGTTATGGGACCCAGAGGCGAGAATGATATACTTCTCGTGTCATAACCATAAATATGATTTTAAGCGTATAACGTTATAAAGATGATTATATGGGTAATTGTGTGATAGCATGTTTGGTGTTTATGGTTATTCTAATGCGTGTATTTGCTTGTGCATTATCTTATATATGAATTGTTAGCTAACGGTTTCATACCGTGTTGTAGATCCTTTGCACGTTAGGAAGACTGTAGAGTGATCTGGAGAAGTGATCATCCGAGGAGTTCCGTACATCTAGGATGTTATGGGCTTTTGGGTTGTGTTATATATACGTTGTGGATGTTTTATACTCGGCTGCGGGGTTTTGTATGTATGATGATTGTTGATGTTTTCTGTTTTATAAAGGATGTTTTATATTTATTTGTGTCTTGTTGTAAGATCCAATGAACTTGGTGTTAGGCTTGGGTCAGGACCCATTGTGAGGTCTTAACCCATTAGCACTCCGAGTCTTACGGACTTGGGGTGTTACATTAGGTTGCATGAAGTGGCACGGACTATTGTAGGTGATAGAGATGTCAAGTTCCTTAGTTATTTTGGAAGATGATTTGGAGAAAACTAGGTACCAAGTTATTGTTTTAAACTTCTAGTCATCCTCAAACGGATGACTAGAAGTTTAAAACAATTTGCTTATAATCAGGTGTTACATTAGGTGTTTTAAAAGAAAATTTCAATGCTTGGAAAGATGTTTTACCTCATGTAGAATTTGCTTATAATCATATGTTGCATTCATCTTCAAATTTAACGCCTTTTGAATGTGTCCATGGAGTGAATCATTTGACTCCTTTTGATCTTATACCGTTGCCTTTAGAGGAGCGACTATATTTCATTGCAGGAAAACAAGTGGAGTTCATTAAGTAATTGCATGAGAAAACATGCATAAGGATGGAACAAAAAGGGGAAAACATCAATTCAAAGGCAAATCGGAACCGCAAGGAGATGTTGTTCAAACCCAAAGATCTAGTTTGGTTTCATCTAAGGAAAGAGCAATTCCCGGAGAAGAGGAAGTCTTAGTTGTCTCCAAGAGGAGATAGACCATTTAATGTGAAGTGAAAAGTTGGTGATAATGCTTATGTCTTGGAACTTCCATCTAAGGATGGTATAAGTCTCATATTCAATGTAGGTGATTTGAGTCTTTACGAGTTTAGAGACGAGCATGTTGATGATTCGAGGACGAATCCTTCTCAACAAGGGGAGTCTGATGTGGTACCATCTCCAACACGATATCAATGTCCAATTACTAGATCAAAGGCTAAAGCATTGAAGGACAAGGCAACTACACCTTCTTTAGATTTTACCATGGAAGGTGCGATCACAAGGTCAAGAGCAAAGTCTATTCAAGAGGAAGTTACGAGCTTAGTCTCAAAATGTACACTCAAGGAAACCTAACTCACTCTTATGAAACATTTGGTGACATTACTGACTATTATGGGAGAGTCAAGCCACGACTAAGAATATCCATTGTTCGCTCGAAAGTGTGAATCACTAAGTCTTAAATTTATAAAAACTGAAATCAAGCAAAGCGAACCCGCAGTGTACGGATCGGTATAGTAAAGCAAGAATTATAGAGAATCGAACTCAGGGATTTGGGGGATCAAATTCAGTTCGTAAATTGTCCGGCAAGTAAAAATATTTTGTAAAGATAATTGGGAAAACAACGATTCTAAAGATTCACATATCCAATTGTGGCAATAGATTCAAGATGTTCTAAAGGTATAAGGACAGAGTCAGGATTGCAAAGGTATAGAATTAAGGTAGGTGTTGTACGGTGAAGTTCCAAACCCTATAAGTGTCACTGAAAGGCTCTCTAAGTAAAGATAACCCGAAGAGGTTAAGGTTGTGACAATGAAAACCAAAGTAGAGGATGTTGAGTCTCACTACTACCTAGAAAAGGTAAGTCAAGGCTAGGTTAAAGCAAATCTTTAACTTTGGATCAAAGCAAAAGCAAAACACGTACGACAGAGGAAAACCACGGTCAGATCATGAAGAACCACGGCCGTGGAACTCAAGAACAGGTCGTGGAAAGCCTCGACGAAGAGATTTCTCTCAACTCTCGAGGTCCGATTTGTTTTGGTTGAATCTATAATCATCTATGCCACAACTATCAACCCTTAACCTTAGAATCGCTTAAGGGTTTTAGCCAATAATCATTGTCATCAAATCAATGCTCAATTCAAAAGAGAAAAAGGGTAAAACCTTAAAATCACAAGAATAAACTCAAAACAAATTTCAATCAAACACAATAGTCGCAACTTGCATTCAGTGGATGTAGAATAAGGTAAGAATCTCTCACAAATCTCAAGGAACAAGGAAGAACGGGATGTCAATCCGCCTTCAAGATCAAACCCTAAGATCTTTTCCGAGTACGCAATCTTCAAATGCATACTTCTATAAATCTTCCCTGCACCCAATAAAATATTCCGAAATCTCTCTAAGCAATGCCTCCAAAAATGCAGCCCTAGCCAATGAGGCTATTTCTCTCTTTTTCCATCCTTCTTATAGGAGAAAAGTAGGGTTATAAAAGCCCAATAACCGCTGCTGACGTGGCAAAAATGACACGTGGTGACCGTTACAAGAACCACGACCAAGAGCACTTTTCCACGCCCGTGGAACCACTGTGGAATGGCTTCTTTGCTCTCGACATGATTTTCCACAACCTCAATAAGTAAACCACGACCGTGGTTCCTTCATATTTGGCCGTGGAAACTCCAAATCCTTCGTAAAAGCCTTTGTTTCGTAAAGCTTTCGAATCATGCTCCTTCCTTAGCTTCTCCAATGCATCACCTTGATGCGTAGTATGATCAAATACTCCTACTTACAACATATATGCTCCAATCCAAGCCTTTATTCACCTAAAAACATAATAAAGCTTGTGTAGATCTCTATACCAACATAATAGGTGAATGTGCTCATAAATGCTTCAGACTCATATCCATATACACAAAAGAAGGGGGGAAACAACCAAAACATGTACCTCAAATATGGTCATATTTCATGCTATCAAAATGCCCCATACTTGTCTCTTGCTTGTCCCCAAGCAAGGTTTTCAAAAGCTAGAACATAAGGTAGAATGAAATATGAATGCAAAACAAGGTAAAACAATCTTTTTGGTATTGTGATTCTAAGCAATAGATCACCCTCAAATCTTGCTTCATGTTTCCTTGAAAACTTCTATGTACGTAAACCAAATCATGTCAAGCAAGAGAAACCTCGTATATTGCATAAGCTTCAAGACAAACATCATAACCCAAAGCAATGTCAAAATCAATCAAGTGAAATTCAAATTTAGATCACCAACCCAAACAACATTCCATAGATCTTAAGGACTTTCAAGCAAAGGTCAAGAAAGGTGAATAGGTCAGAAACATATATGGGAATGTGGTGCAAAGATCCGGGAGAAAAGAACAACACAAACTCTTTTCTTTTTACAACTTGAATCAACCACCATTTGAGAGCTTTGCTCTCCCTTTTCAGCACAAAATTCTTTTCCGACTTTACTTTTTGAAACTATGGACAGTGGCGCACAAAAACCGAAGCCTAGGAGATTGGCGTTTCTCAATTTCAAGATGCCTCAAACCCTTAATGCACATACCATAATCCGTTAGGAATATCGCTCAATTCGACTTTGGCAAGACACAAACACCCGGCTATGTGAATGGTGCCAAGTTACTCATCATCAAAATTGACTTTCCCAAACCTATTTTCTATAGTTTGAATGCACAATTTTCTTTCATGGCCCTCCCACATCAAACATGCCAAAATTCACACTCTTCCTAATTCCCGGATAGGTAAAGGAGGCAAAAATATCATTGAGGGGCTAAATGAATAAAGAAGAAGCAAGAAAAATCGAGGTGCCTTAATTATTTCATAAAGTAGTGCAAGAACTTATAATGTGATTTCAACCTTCATTCCTCAATATGATTTAAACAAAAACTTTCACAATATGAAACTTGCAAGAAGATCAAACAATGTATTCAATTTCTTCACAATTCACAACTAAATTCAAGGACATAAAGTCATGAAAAATTCAATCCACAATTAGATTCATCATTGAGGTCATTTTCAGTCCTAGAAGCACAATAATTTTTTAAAAAAAAATTCAAATTTGTATGGGTTTTTCAAAGCTTAATATATGGAAACGTGTGACAATAAAAAGAAAGATGCAAGTGTTCATGGATAAAGCGAAGCAAATGTATCGAGTTATTACATCAACGAAGAGTCATACCCCACCCCATATATAGAATACACATTGTCCTCAATGTAAGAAAAAAAGAAAAGAAAACGATCTACAAAAATTCACGAAGGCGGTGGAGTAGCTCGAACAAAGCGGTCATCTCATCACATAGGAGGCGGTGGTGGATATGGGGAGAAGTTGAGGTCGAATGGATGCCCAAACTGCTGCCGGTAGACGTCACGGAGGATCCTTGCATTTTCATTGCGCTCATCATCATGCTCACCAAAGCGGGTCTCTAGGCGATCCATCCGCTGCGTAAGTCCGGCTACCCATGGCGGCTGCTCAACCATCCACGACGGTCGTTGTTGCATCCAATCCGGTGGCGCTCCCATCCATGCTGGAGGAGCACCCATCCAAGCCGGCTGTTGGTCCATCCATGCTGGTCGACCCTCCATCTACGTAGGACGCTCATTCACGCTAGCACATCTAGGAGAGGAAGAAGCGGAAGGTCGCTGGTGGTAAGTGGATCTCCTAGCAGGCTCTTGGAAATCTGCCAGCTGACCCGGAAAATCTCCAAAACCTCCTTCAGCACCTCCCATGTCCGGGAACTCATCACCTCCCACATCCACATCAGCAGCATCGTCTCCATCAGCCTCCTCAACAAGTATATCCTCGGGGATGTAAGGTGGAGATCGTAAAAGTGTGGCATGCATCGGAACAAAGGTAGCCTTCCAGTTCTGCCGCCTAGTTCTAAGGGAATAATCAGGACTCCATGGAATGCCTCGTCCCCCCTTGTCTTCCCAAGGCATGGAAATAAAGGGTGCACCTCGATGGCAGGGAATCAAGAGCCCCCTAGTCATAAATCCTTGAAGCCCCAAAGGCCTCGCAGCAGCTATGATCTCACATGTAGAATAATAAATCACAAACTGTTTTGCAATGTAAGTCACAATTTCTCCATAGCCAATGTTTCCCGCTGATTTGTTCTTAATCTTGCTAAGGGTGGAGGCAAGCATAGTGGCACAATCCAGAGAGTGACTGATAATCATAGAATAGAGAATGAAAATCTCATCAGCCTTGAGCTTTTGGGGAGTGTCGGTCCTTGGGAAAAGGAACTCGGATAGGATCCTATGGGCTATCTGGAGGGCAAGATGGTACATAAGCTTGGCTTTTGAGTCGGCCGGTTGCCAACGATCCTCATGGCCTACAATCATAGCAATCTCTCCCCAAAACTCCTTAGCTCTAACACCTCTAGGGAATGTCCCATTGAATGTATCAACAAACCCAAACAATGCTCCAAACTGAGCAATAGACAAGTGGTAATTATGCTCCATCAACCGAAAAGATATTGTTCGGTTAACGGCACTATGCTCAAAGGAAGTGATGAACTCCCTAGTAATTTCCTCATATGCATCTTCCCTAATGCTAGCAAACAAAGTCAATGCAACCATATCCAACATCCATCTCAAATCCTCAACAACATGCAACTCCTCAAGTTCCTCAATGTAATACCCGAAAATTTTAAATTTCCGTCTAATAACGGATTAAATCGGATTTCGATATGCCAACCTTGATTCCTTTAAATAAATGAAACGAAAGTAAATTCCATCATTTTATGTGACGTTGTTCCACATAAAATGATAACTGGTAACACGTAAATAATCCCGTAAATAATTCCGTAAATTTAACGGTTCCGGGCTATTAGTAAGTATTTTCTTTCAGCTGAATTGTTTATGGGCAGATAGGTCCAAATTAACTGGCCCAACAACATTCAGCCGTTACAATGAGCTAACCCTAATTCCCTTAATCACATTTAACACTAAACTAATTAATCTTACCCTAAAACATCTTCAACCGCCAATCTTGTGTCTCCTGTATTCACGCCGCACAGGATCGCCAATACCCCTCCCTCTCTCGTCCTGGTCAGCGTCGCCAACCACCTTCCTCGCATCTGCCCTAGTCGCTGCTGGCACCGCAGTCGTCCCTCGCCGTCGGAACCCACCACCACCTCGTCTCCCTTGCACACGAAGATCAACGTCCTCGTTTGCTCCAGATTCTTGCACCAAGCCGCAGACGCCAAGGTTTCCAGGAGACACAACAGACACGGTAGGTCCAGAGCCTCTTCGACACATCAGGCCGCCTCCCTTCTTCTGCACTAGGCCGACAACAGCAGCGAAGGGACGTCCCAGAGCCTCTTCGATCGGAGCCCGGGATCCGAGCAAGCACACTAGACCTTCCACGACCCACGTGTGGCAGCGTCGAGGCACAAGGACGGCAACAAGAACGCAAGCACGGCGTCCCTAGTCTGCAGGTGCGAGTGGCATCTGATCCGCTGGTGCGCCTTCCTCTTACTGCAAGTATGTCCCAACGACAGTAAGATTGTTCCGTTCGTCTTCCTCGTATGTGCGAGCACGTTGAGCCGACTAGTTAAGTAAGGCATCTCCCTCTTCTCTTCCGTACCCTCTCTATATATATGTGCTGATGAGAGTACAAAATTATGTCTTTAGACCCTCCATAGAAGCCCTAGAAGATGGCTTGAAGAGCTGCTGCATTTTTCTGGGTTGTAAGGTGACGAACAGCCAACTTTGAGGTCAGATTTGGGTAAGCTAGACTCCTCCTTTGTTTATGGTTTTCGGATATGTTATATATGGTATTGTATAGTAGACCATATCAAAAATTGAGAAGAATCGGAGTTACAGTTTGAAAGTTATGGTGTCCCAGAGTTGGCTTCTAATGCAGTTTTTTTGTGTGCTGAGTTTGAGGAATTTTGCTTGAATTGCAGTTTTGTGGAATAAATTTGGAGGGGTTATTGACTTCTGTTAGACTTGAATTTCTGACACGTTATAGTTGATATAGTATAGTAGATCATACTAAAATTTCAGAGGAATCCATGTTACGGTTTGAGAGATATGGGGTTTCAAAGTTCAGTTTTATAAATGTGTTGAGTTGAGAAAAACAGCATGGGATGCTGTTTTGCGAGATAGTTTTGAATAGGCTTTTGATCTCTGTTAGGCTTGAATTTTTGATATGATATAGTTGACATCTTGTTGTAGATCATATTAAAATTTGGGAAGAATCGGAGTTACGGTTCGAGAGTTATTGTGTTTCAAAGTTGACGTTTTTATATATGTGCTGAGTGTTGGGGGAAAACAGCAAGTGATGCTGTTTTGTGAGATGATTTTGAATAAGCTCTTGATATCCTTTCCGGCTGAATTTTGGATATATTATAGGTAAGATTTTATAGTAGAACATATCAAAATTTGGGGTAAATCCAGTGAGTGGTTTAGGAGTTATGATTTTTCAAAGTCTACTCAGATTTTGACTAAGTATAGAATTTGTAAAGGGAGTAGTCAACTTTAGGATTTTTTATAAAACTGTTGAATGAACAGTTTGGAGAAATTCTTTCTCCTAAAGTTAGATAGGACATCATAGATAATCTAGGGATTTAAGTCGGATTTTTTTTTAAGCGGTTACGAATTTTATATTTGGAATCGAAGTTAGACCTTTACGATTTCCCGGAAAATAGAAACATAGGAAAAATGTTAGCTTGGAACCAAACGAAGCTTTGGGAGTTAGAATATGATTTTAGAATCTCAAATAGGAGTTTAGACATGAATTTTAGAATTTTCGGGAATTTCGGGACCAAGGGTAAAATGGTCATTTTACCCTAAATTAATACTGCAACTAGTTATGTCTTAATACATTATTCTATTTTAGAAGTCTTAGACTTCTAACTACGTAGGAGTGTGCTAATGCACTTATCTCCTTTGACAGGCAACTGAGTTGCTACAGTTTACAGAGCGAGTTGGTTTACAGAGAGTCGAGCTTTATATCAGGTAAGTCCTTTGGGCTTACTTAGGTGACTTCTAAATATGAGCATGAATGATGATAGTGGCGTGTGATTGAAATGTTTAGAGAGATAGGTTGTGATATATATTTACCGACCTATACTTGGCCTAAGAGTAACGGGCGGTGGCATTCTGCTCAGTTAGCTTGCGAGCGCTGGGGGTTTCTTTAGGGACTAGTCCATACTCGGTTTGTAGTGATGCTACCGGCGGAGGTCAGCTAGACCTACACCCAGTTGGATAAGGAACGGAGGCGAGAGCTGTTAATAGCTCTCGTGCCACAACTTAAATTGAATAATGTGAATCACTTAAATAATAGATAATAAACGGTTGAGTGCCAGCATGATGTTTGTTTATAATTTTTCTGCGTGCGTTTGTGCTATTGTTATTCTTCTTATATTTGGATTGTTAGCTAACGGTTTATCCGTGTTGTAGACCTGTAGAGATAGACAGTTGCAGAGAGATCCGGAACGGATGGTCAGCCGGGTCCACGTACTCATTAGATGGGGACGGGGGAGTCTTCCATACGTCATGCATGTTATGTATCTTTATATATGTTTGTAAGGCTGTCACATGTGTACTTTCATACCATTAAAAATATTATATTTTAGAAATTATTTTTAATTACATTTGTGCCTTGTTGTAAGATCCTAGTAAAGTTGTTGTTAAACCAAGGTCGGGACCCATTGTGAGGTCCTAACCAGTAGCTCCCCGAGTTCCGAGAACTTGGGGTGTTACACTCAAGTACAATGTACATAGGAGCAATCACCTTGCGTTTGTGAATCTTCTCAAAAGCTCCTAAATGGTTTTCATGGATGGTAGGAACTTTAGGGGTAGGTGGGACAATGGGAGGGGGTTGGGAAGAGGACCCAACGCCCTTCTGTTTCTTGTTCCGGTTCGATTTCCTTGTTCCAAACATTTTCGACCAAAACCACGGCCTGATCTTCAATTTTCACGGCCGTGGAACTATACGGCTACCCGTGGAATCTCTCGATTTCGCTCAAAAACTCAGCAAATCAACAACAAACACAACAACAACAGTCCTAAACTAATTCTTTGTTCAATTTCGTTCACTTTTCCTAAAAGTTTTCAAAGAAAACGAAAAAAATCAACCAAAGAGAAGATTGAGAGAAAACCTAGGGTTTGGATTTGAAGAAATACAAATTCTCGCCCGATCGCTGAATGTTCGTTCTGTTTGTTGCCACAATCAGTTGTAGAATAAGATTTGCTTCAATTTGGGGCAAGGAATTGCGCAAAATGATTACCGAATAAAGAAGTACGGGATTGAGGAGATTGCGTGGTTTTTGGGCGTGGAAAGGGGTTATTTTGTGACAGAATTGTGAAGAAGAAGAACTTATATAGCCCCGTAAAATCTTTGAAAACCACGGTCTATCGGGCTGTTCCACGGCCGTGGAAGTAGTAGTATGGCCGTGGAAAGTGGTTCTTTTATTTTGCTGGCTACAACCTGATTTTCCACGGCCCAAATTAGGAAAAACACGGCCGTGGTTTTGCCTTTTTTCTCGTGGAATCCTCTTGCCAAAAGTCCAAGTTTGGTCGTTCTTTCGGCTTTCGTCTGTAACACCCCAAATCCACAGGCCTTGGGATGCTACATTGGGCTAGAATCTCAAAATGGATCCTAACCCTAGGCTGACAACAAGTTCACTAGATCTTACAACAACGCACAAGTAGAGTAAAACCAAATACATAAAAGTTGTGTGATATATCAAAAGAGTTTACAAACTCAAAGCCGAGTACAAAACATCAAACATAAACACCTGATACAAAAGATCCCAATCCACGCATCCTGATGTACAGAAGTCCTCGGCTGGTCACACCATCTGGCTCACTCTGCAGTCTTCCTAACCTGTAGATCATCTACAACACGGTATACACCGTTAGCTACAACAATAGATAAGCATGAAGGTAATAGCACAAACATACATCAACATCTCATACATGCAATGCCACACACATTCATTTATTATCTTTCATTTATGTTATTCCTTTACTAATTCAACTTCTTTTATGGCACGAGGAGCCTAAAGAATCCCGTCTCTTCCCCCTTTAACTCAGGTGTTGCATGGGGATCTACCTCCCCTCTGAGCTATTGGCTTCCGAGCACCTCCTTCCACTGTCGGAGAGCTTTTGGCAAGTGGTCACCGCCCGTTATAATACACTTGGGCCATTTAAATGAAATATATGGTCGTCCTAGTCCGGTTTAGGTTATAAATGCACAATCATATGAACACACACAACCATCACAATCATACAAATCAATAACTGAACGCTAAGTAAGTCCTATGGACTTACCTCATACACTCGTATCCAATACCACGTCACAGCTTCCCCTTGGGGAAGAAACTAATGCCTCAATAGCAAGGCACTCAATATCATATACTACAAGGGTTAGGAGACTCGTCTCCATAAGCAGAACCAACCTACAACCTCAATCTAAACCTCAAGATCATAACAAGCTCACATATGTTTATGGCATAACCTCAACATCAACACGAGTACAAAAGGCACATCTCTATCATACAACTTATCCTATCCACACTAGCCTAGCTAACAACTAAGCCAAGGCCAACGGAAAGGAAGGAAGGAAGACATACCAACCACGTATGCACCAACAGGAACAAAGAACACAAGCTAATCCAGTGAGACGCAGGGTTGGCTCACCAAGGGCGGAGGGGCGGCTCACAGGCAGGCGTAGGGGCGCTCACACTAGGCACAAGGGCGGCTGTCTGTGCAGAATGTTGGCCCCGACTTCTCTTAGACCCCTTTCTCGACTCTCATCACTTCTTCAACATACCACAACAACATATACACATATATACACATATAAGATCATTAACCATCTAGAAAAGGATCCAACACAAGCCTAGCTTGTGATCCTAAGCTAGAAAGGAAGAAAGAAGCAAGAAAAAGGGAAAGAAGAGAGATGAAGGAGAAGAGCTTACCACAACAAGCCCTAAGCTGCAACTATGGAGCATCAGCACGTCTATCACCTCAATACAACATCAACAACCTTCAGCAACAACCTCAAGATCAACCACAACCAAAAATCACACTCAAACTCTCAAGAACTCACTCACACAAGATCAAGAGAAGCAAAGAAGATCAAGGAAGAAGAGAGGAGAAGATGGAGAACATAGATGATAACACGATTTATGACTTAGGTTTAGGTAGTCATTTAGATAGATTTCTCGCTCATTCATGCACGGTTTAGCACTAGTTCACAACGTTTGCACTCAATTCACGTCTTTTGTCGAGATAGACGTCTACACGGACTTGTGCATTGCTTTGTAGGTATTTTGGGAGATTTAGGAGCTAAAAAGATACGTTTGATGATCGTTCATCAAGATGACACACCCTCGGACTCATTAGGATGCAAGCTAAAGGCTAGGAAGGACTCATGGAATCTTGCCAACACAAGCCATGCACCAAACCGAAGCTTAAATGATCAAAGGCAAAGCTGAGCACAAAATCACAGTTCACTGACAGATCACGGCCGTAATTCTGACCGTGGATTTTGCCAGGTTTTCGTGACAGCTGTGCCACGATCTCTTGGCCAGCTCTTGCAAAGTTGTAGTATAAAAGTGGTCCTGCATTGGCTGGGAGAAGCATCTTGGAGCAGCTCTCCATTATCCACTATCATCCAATCAAAATATTCTCTCAACAAGAAGATTCTTGGGAAAGAAGGAGGTAGAAGGAAGCTACCATTGGAGAAGAGCTTGATTGGAGAAGGAGAAGAACACACCATTGATAGATTTGATAGCTTTGTAGTGAAGAATTTTGGAATCGATTTCTAGACTTGTATGATCCATTTGAACTTTCTTTAAGAAGGGTTGTGAGTCATTCTAATTCCATTTTCAGCTTGGTTTGGATTACTTTACTTGTTCATCTCTTTATCTCCATTATCTTGCAAATGGAAGTCATGATTTTATGTTTGTTGATTTCGATTGATATAATGAATGTTGTAGGCTAAATAGATGTGATTCCAGGGTAAGGGAAGGAAGGTTATGGCTAGAACCATGATAGGGTAGACTTAGATTAGCCTTTGGATGACCCTCTTGCCTACAAGTAGTTTTTGTTAGGAATCACGGTGTGTTCTTGCCAAACCACGGCCGTGGACTTGGTAGAACAACCCGTGATCTCCCCTGATTTGATGGATCTAGCTTTAGTTAGTTAGAATGTTGAAATCCTAAGTGTTTGTTGAGCTAATTCTATCCTAGGGTGACCTAGTGTTAGCAACTAAGTGTTAGGAGAGACTTATCCGGTAATCCTTACTCTTAGATTCCAAAGATAACAAACCCTAGGTAGTGGTGAGCCTCATAAGCCACCATTGAACTAAGTGTGCTAGATGGTTGCTTAGGACTAACCTTTCCGAGACTTACCCGGTAATGATAGGTTAGATCTCTAGGTGACAATCCGGTTTGTGTAGAATTTCGTCCCTTAGGTTCTTAGAGACTTACCCGGTAATGAGATCCTAAGGACGGACTAGTGGACCATGAGACCTACCCGGTGATTGATCCCGATTTAGAAACACTTACTCCCAACATATCATAGTAAATCCAAGGAACGATTAGATAACTTGAGTTCTATGCCATAACCGGAATTCCCAACCCCTAGAATGCACCTTTCTTTCTTTGATCTACATCTCGTTTTATCTTGTTTAGTTTGTTTGATTGTATTGATTTGTTAGCATAGTTGATTTGTTTATTTTGCATGTTTAGTGATCCATGATTGATCACCTAAAAACCCACCAAAAACAATTGAGATTTTCATTTCTTTATTTCTTTCTCTTTTCTTAACCTAGATCTTCACTAGACTTGATCATAAATCGAATCAATCTCACCTTAGTCTTTGTGTTCGACCTCGGAATACTATCCCTACTACAAACGTCCCGTACACTGCGGGTTCTCTAGGAGTTAGGATAAATATAACGAGATTATAAATTTAAAACCCATTGCGTATCACATCCTGAGCGTAACAAGTTTTTGGCGCCGTTGCCGGGGACTAGGTCTAGATTGAGTCTATTTTGTGATTGTTTATTAGTGTAGATCTTTCTTGTTGCTTTTGATCTCTTTTTGGTTTGTGTCTTTGCTTTTCAGGACATCTCTTACTCTTTAGGTGTATGCGAAGATCTCGTGGCAAGGATTTAGCTCCATTCGATCCCGAACCGGAGAAAACCCTTAATTCTAGATCCAAGAGCATTAAAAAGGGAAAAGAGATGGCCGGAAGAGATCTCCAAGCTGAGTTAGATGAGGCTTTAGAGCAAATTAGGATAAGGGATGAAGCCTTGGAGAATGAAAGGAGACTTGCCAATGAAAGGCAAGAGGCAACTAGGAGGGAGATTGAGGAGATTAGGCAAGCTCTTGTGCAAAGAGAGCTTAACCGTCAACAACCTCCTCCACCTCCACCACAACCGCAGCCAGCGGCGGTCAATATTAGGGTTGTGCCCATTGCTATGGAAGAGCCACAACCATCCCAGGTTTTCCTACTCTAACCCGGAAGGAGCCTTGAACCCTCCCGCTTCCACAAGCACAACTCCAACACCAAGAGCTTCACAAGAACCTCCACCCGGATTTACTCAACCTCCAAAGGATAGGACCAAAATAATGTTTGAGCAATTGCTAGGAAGGTTGAGTGGTCTTGAGAGCACCGTGACTTCAATTTCTAAAGCTCAAAAGGTATTGGAAGCACAAGTGTTCCAAAAGGCGGGTGAAGCCCATAGAGATCCAGGAAAGCTTCCCGGAAGAACCGAAGACAACCCAAGAGGCCAAGTGTTGGCTATCACAACAAGGAGTGGGTTGAGCATGAAAGATCCTTTGCCCAAGGACAATGTTAAAGGGAAACAAGTGGTGATAGAGGAAGAGACTTTGCAAGGAGATGGAGGCAAGAGCAAAGATGTAGAGCCAACCTATGTGGCACCGCCTCCATACAAGCCACCACTACCGTTCCCTCAATCACGAGCAAGAGCTCGCTTGGACAATCACTTTGGTAAGTTCCTTGAACTAATGTCTAAATTGCATATTAACATTCCGTTCATGGATGCTATTTTTGGAATGCCGGCATATGGCAAGTTCTTGAAAGAGATACTCTCCAACAAAAGGAAGTTGGAGGAGTATGGGGAGATAAGAATGACCAAGAGATCCTCGGAATTGATCCAAACAATGAAGGAGGAGATGCCTCCCAAGCTAAGCGTTCCGGGTTCTTTTTGCGTCCCAATTGGAGTGGGAGACGTGAAGTACGAGGCCCTTTGTGATCTTGGAGCAAGTGTAAGCATCATACCGCTTGCACTTTGCAACAAGGTTGGGCTAGGAGAGCCGAAACCGGTCAAGATGACCCTCTATATGGCGGACCGTTCTATCACTCACCCGGTTGGGATCTTGGAAGACATTCCGGTGTAGCTAGGAGGATTCTATGTGCCAATCGATTTCGTAGTCTTGGATATTCCGGCGGATTATCCGGTTCCCATCATCTTAGGAAGACCTTTCCTAGCCACTTCCGGATGCCTATTGGATTGCAAGAATGGGACTCTCTCCTTCAACATTGGAGAAGAAAACATCAAGTTCAAGTTATCCACAATGATGAAAGGGCCAACCCTTGATGAGGATGTCTTCAACATAGTCGAGCAAGAAGAATCTAGAGAAGTTGTGAGCTCGATCTTGATCAAGGATCCCTTGGAAAAGGTTCTTACTATAAGTATGATGGAGGAAGGTGTTGAGGAGGCTTGCAATGAAGAGATCAAGGCCTTAGAAGCATTGGAAGAGGAGACAAAGGCTCAAGATGAAGGCCACGAAGAGGAGCTAAACAGCTGCAACTTCCACGGGCGTGGAAGTGGTTCCACGGCCGTCAAACTCTCTGTAAAGCCACAGAAAATGAGCCAGGTAAGGTCCACGGCCGTGGACTTGGAGCAAACCGTAGAGTTGGCCGTGGTTTCCCCTGAATCAGCCCTTAATGATGATCAAGCTTCTAGAAGCCATGGAGAGCCTTCATTTGCTTTGGATTCATCTCATCCAACGTTGTTTGGATCGTCTTCAATCAATAAAGGTCCTCCTAAACTTGAACTCAAACCCCTCCCCTCTCATTTAAAGTATGCTTTCCTTAGAGATGATTCTACCCTATCTCGGATGCGGGAATTATCTACCCTATCTCGGATAGTAAGTGGGTTAGTCCCGTCCATGTAGTTCCTAAGAAGGGTGGAATGACCGTAGTGACTAATGAGAACAATGAACTAATCCCATCTAGGACGGTTACGGGGTGGAGGATGTGTATTGATTATAGGAAGCTTAACATGGCCTCTAGGAAAGATCACTTCCCTCTCCCCTTCATTGACCAAATGCTAGAGAGGTTAGCTCAACATTCTCATTTTTGCTATCTAGATGGCTATAGTGGATTCTTCCAAATCCCTATCCACCCCGATGACCAAGAGAAAACCACCTTTACATGTCCATGGGGTACTTTTGCATATAGAAGAATGCCATTTGGGTTGTGTAATGCACCCGCCACCTTCCAAAGGTGTATGATGGCTATCTTTTCGGAATACATTGAAAATATCATGGAAGTGTTCATGGATGATTTCTCTGTTTATGGTTCTTCCTTTGATAATTGCTTGGCTAACTTGTCATTAGTATTGCAAAGATGTGAGGAGACAAATCTAGTCTTAAATTGGGAAAAGTGCCACTTCATGGTAAGTGAAGGTATTGTGTTAGGACACTTGGTGTCTAACCGTGGCATTGAGGTTGATAGAGCCAAGATTGAAACGATAGAGAAGTTGCCACCACCTACCTCGGTGAAAGGGGTAAGGAGTTTCTTAGGGCATGCCGGTTTTTACCGGAGGTTTATTCAAGACTTCTGTAAAATTTCTAAGCCTCTCACTAACCTACTAATGAAGGATGTTGATTTTGTCTTTTCCAAAGATTGTCTTGAGGCTTTTTGTAGGTTAAACAAGGCCTTGATCTCCGCACCTATCATGCAACCTCCGGATTGGAGTTTACCATTTGAGATCATGTGTGATGCAAGCGATGTAGCCGTTGGGGCTGTTTTGGGGCAAAGGAAAGATGGGCGAACTCATGCCATTTATTATGCTAGCAAGACGCTAGATGACGCCCAACTCAATTATGCTACCACCGAGAAGGAATTGCTAGCGGTTGTGTATGCATTTGACAAGTTCCGCTCATATCTTGTTGGAGCGAAGGTCATAGTTTATACGGATCATGCTGCGATCCGTTATCTACTTACAAAGAAGGATGCCAAACCGAGGTTGATTCGGTGGATCCTTCTTCTTCAAGAGTTAGATTTGGAAATCCGGGACAAGAAGGGATCTGAGAACTCCGTGGCGGATCACCTTAGTAGACTCCCACCATTGGAGCTTGAAAAAGATGACATCCCGATTGATGATTCATTCCGGGATGAGCAATTGCAAATGGTGGAGGAATGCTTGTTCCAAGTGTCTAGAGGAAGCGAGCCATGGTTTGCCGACATTGTGAACTACTTAGTGTGTGAGGAAGTTCCTCCCGGTTTGACATATGGTCAAAGGAAGAAGTTCTTCAAGGATGTGAGGCATTACTATTGGAGCGAGCCACTTTTGTTCAAAAGAGGGCCGGATGGGATGTTTAGAAGGTGCATACCGGAGGATGAGGTGGAGAGTGTGATCCGCCATTGTCATTCCTTGCCATGTGGAGGGCATGATAGCTCCCACAAGACATGTGCAAAAGTGTTGCAATCGGGTTTTTTTTGGCCGAGTTTGTTCAAGGATGTGCAAAGCTTTGTGGTAGCTTGTGATGCTTGCCAAAGGACGGGCAACATCTCAAGGAGGAATGAGATGCCCTTGAACAACATTCAAGAAGTGGAAATATTTGATGTGTGGGGTATGGACTTCATGGGACCATTCCCTTCTTCATGTGGCAACCTCTACATCCTATTGGCGGTTGACTATGTTTCAAGATGGGTGGAGGCAATCGCTTCTCCTACAAATGACGCCAAGGATGTGGTGCGGTTCTTCAACCGAGTGATCTTCCCTAGGTTTGGAACACCAAGGGTGATCATAAGTGATGGAGGGAAGCACTTCACCAATAGGAACTTTGGGGCACTTTTGGCTAAGTATGGGGTGACTCATAGGATGGCAACACCTTACCATCCCCAAACTAGTGGCCAAGTGGAGATCTCCAACCGGGAGATAAAGGCCATTCTCGAGAAGACGGTATCTAGAACTAGAAAGGATTGGGCTATGAAGCTCAATGATGCCTTGTGGGCATATAGGACCGCTTTCAAGACACCAATTGGCACCACTCCTTACAAGTTGGTCTATGGCAAGTTGCTACCTCCCGGTAGAAATAGAGCATAGAGCGCATTGGGCCATCAAGTGGCTAAATTTTGACCTCAAGGAGGCGGGAGAGAAGAGGTTGCTTGATATGAACGCCCTTGAGGAGATCCGGTTGGATGCATACGAAAATGCCCGGATCTACAAGGAGAGGACCAAGCGGTGGCATGACAAGAGGATCATCCCCAAGGAGTTGAGTGAAGGAGACCTTGTCCTTCTCTTCAACTCAAGGCTACGGCTCTTTCCCGGAAAGCTCAAATCAAGATGGACCGGGCCATATGTGGTGAAGAAGATCTTTCCCCATGGAGCTATTGAGATAGGAGGGGAGCATTGTGGAAACTTTAAGGTGAATGGGCACCGGTTGAAGAGATATATCCCGGGAGCTCCGGTGGATATGATTGCCCCACTTTACCTTGAGTAGACGCTCCCGAGTTTGGTCAAGCTAATGACCTTAAAGAAGCGCTTGGTGGGAGGCAACCCATTGGTAACGTTTTCCCTTTTTCATTTTGTTTTTGTTTTTGATTTTTCTATCTTTGTTTGTGTTTCGTGTGCTTAGTGTGTGTGCTAGAACATTAGTGGCATTCGAAGCCTTGCTTGGCAAGTGAATGATGATGATGAACCCCTCACCAATTATGGGTGGAGCGGACGCGGAACTTGGACGGCTAGCGGTGACTAGCGCGGGTCCCGACGCTTTGATGAACACTTAGAGCTCTCTACCATGGTTGATAGGATCATCCAACATCAATTCACTTGAGAATCCCAAATCCCATAGCAAACCACTTTTACATTGTGAGGACCTTCTTTCACTCTTCTTTACTTCATTTACACATTGGGGACAATGTGTTTCTAAGTATGGGGTGGGGTTTGCATGATCCTTTGCATGATGAGCATCTAGGATAGTTTAAAATCTTCACATGTCTTGCATTGTATATACTCATTTCGAAAATCCCATAAAAATCTGAAAATTTAAATTTTTTTTGTGCTTTCTAGGTTTGGATATGACCCTAATGATGAATCTTGTCTTGTGGATTGGCTATGGATGGCCTTATGTGTTGAATTAATGAATGCATATGTGGACTTGAAGTACTTCTCTTGAATTTAATGAATGATTTGTAATCATGATGTTTGCCTAGAATGGATTGAGTATTGAAAGTCGAAATTACATGATAGTTCTTGCATACCATCTAGGAATGAATGAGGCAATTCATCTTCTCTACTCCTCATCTTGATCATGATTGTTTGAGCACCTCAATGAATATAAATTGACCTCTTTTAACCCATCCGGGAATAGGAGCATCTTAGTGTGTTGATGTGTGTGAAAAGCAAGTGTGGGGTGAAGATGTTGATGAAAGAATGTCATGAATAAAATGCTGAATTTGTTGTGAAAGTGTAGCCAAAAATATAGGTTTGGGGGTATTGGTTTAAATGACAAGTAACTCGGTACACTTCACATAATCGGGTGTTGGTACCTTGCCAAAGTCAAATAAACCAATAGTTCTAACGAGCTTTGGTATGTGTGCCCGGTGTGGATGCACCTCGAAAAATAGAAAAAACCCGAGGATGGCTAATCACCAAGGTTTCGGCTTTTGTACACCAATGCCATTGTCTCAAAAATAAGAAAAAGAAAAGAAAGAAAAGATGGAGAAAAATATACACTTGAGGGAAGTTGATCGAGGACAAGATTGTGGAGTTAGTTCCATTCCCGGATTAGCATCACATAGCCTAGAAAAATCCCCGCCTAGTCACAACGTTTCTTGGCCTTTGAGTTCATAAGACCTTATGACCTATTTGCATGTTTGTAAGACTTAGTAATCTAGATTGGATATGCTCTTGATCTTCTTGACTTCTTCATCTTTACATTTCATGTATACTTTCAAGTTAAGTGCAATTGTCTTTCCATGCCTTCACTTGTTTGATACATGATTGCTTATCCTTTGCCATGAAACATGACTATGAAGGTGATCCAATAGTAGAAGCACAAACCCAAAAAGATTTTGCCATTTTTCTACATACATAAATCATGTTATCTTGTAGTCTATAGTTGAGAGTTTTCTCGGGGACGAGCAAACCTTAAGTATGGGGTATTTTTGATAACACGATTTATGACTTAGGTTTAGGTAGTCATTTAGATAGATTTCTCGCTCATTCATGCACGGTTTAGCACTAGTTCACAACGTTTGCACTCAATTCACGTCTTTTGTCGAGATAGACGTCTACACGGACTTGTGCATTGCTTTGTAGGTATTTTGGGAGATTTAGGAGCTAAAAAGATACGTTTGAGGATCGTTCATCAAGATGACACACCCTCGGACTCATTAGGATGCAAGCTAAAGGCTAGGAGGGACTCATGGAACCTTGCCAACACAAGCCATGCACCAAACCGAAGCTTAAATGATCAAAGGCAAAGCTGAGCACAAAATCACGGTTCACTGACAGATCACGGCCGTAATTCTGACCGTGGATTTTGCCAGGTTTTCGTGACAGCTGTGCCACGATCTCTTGGCCATCTCTTGCAAAGTTGTAGTATAAAAGTGGTCCTGCATTGGCTGGGAGAAGCATCTTGGAGCAGCTCTCCATTATCCACTATCATCCAATCAAAATATTCTCTCAACAAGAAGATTCTTGGGGAAGAAGGAGGTAGAAGGAAGCTACCATTGGAGAAGAGCTTGATTGGAGAAGGAGAAGAACACACCATTGATAGATTTGATAGCTTTGTAGTTAAGAATTTCGGAATCGATTTCTAGACTTGTATGATCCATTTGAACCTTCTATAAGAAGGGTTGTGAGTCATTCTAATTCCATTTTCAGCTTGGTTTTGATTACTTTACTTGTTCATCTCTTTATCTCCATTATCTTGCAAATGGAAGTCATGATTTTATGTTTGTTGATTTCGATTGATATAATGAATGTTGTAGGCTAAATAGATGTGATTCCAGGGTAAGGGAAGGAAGGTTATGGCTAGAACCATGATAGGGTAGACTTAGATTAGCCTTTGGATGACCCTCTTGCCTACAAGTAGTTTCTGTTAGGAATCACGGTTTGTTCTTGCCAAACCACGGCCGTGGACTTGGTAGAACAACCCGTGATCTCCCCTGATTTGATGGATCTAGCTTTAGTTAGTTAGAATGTTGAAATCCTAAGTGTTTGTTGAGCTAATTTTATCCTAGGGTGACCTAGTGTTAGCAACTAAGTGTTAGGAGAGACTTATCCGGTAATCCTTACTCTTAGATTCCAAAGATAACAAACCCTAGGTAGTGGTGAGCCTCATAAGCCGCCATTGGACTAAGTGTGCTAGATGGTTGCTTTGGACTAACCCTTCCGAGACTTACCCGGTAAGGATAGGTTAGATCTCTAGGTGAAAATCCGGTTTGTATAGAATTTCGTCCCTTAGGTTCTTAGAGACTTATCCGGTAATGAGATCCTAAGGACGGACTAGTGGACCATGAGACCTACCCGGTGATTGATCCCGATTTAGAAATACTTACTCTCAACATATCATAGTAAATCCAAGGAACGATTAGATAACTTGAGTTCTATGCCATAACCGGAATTCCCAACCCCTAGAATGCACCTTTCTTTCTTTGATCTACATCTCGTTTTATCTTGTTTAGTTTGTTTGATTGTATTGATTTGTTAGCATAGTTGATTTATTTATTTTGCATGTTTAGTGATCCTTGATTGATCACCTAAAAACCCACCAAAAACAATTGAGATTTTCATTTCTTTATTTCTTTCTCTTTTCTTAACCTAGATCTTCACTAGACTTAATCATAAATCGAATCAATCTCACCTTAGTCTTTGTGTTCGACCTCGGAATACTATCCCTACTACAAACGTCCCGTACACTGCGGGTTCTCTAGGAGTTAGGATAAATATAACGAGATTATAAATTTAAAACCCATTGCGTATCACATCCTGAACGTAACAATAGAGAGGGTGAAGAAGCTGGAATGAAGTGGAAAAACCTCTCATTTGAAGGATAGGGAAACTTATAGAAGAAGCCAGCCGCAAAGCACGAGTCAAAGAGTCAACGAATGCGGCTGCTCAAACACTGAGCCGCAGGGGCGGCTAGCCTAAGGCGCAGGGGTGCCTAGCCGCTGGGCTGGCCTAGGTGGTGCACAGGTGTGGCTGCCAGAGTCCAAGGTAAGCTCAGCAAGGACTCATCTAAGGCTCAGCAAGACTCCTAGGCTCTCAAAGACTAAGGCTCTTACATCACCACCCCCCTAAAAACAAGTTTCGTCCCGAAACTTGCAAAATCCCAAATCCTCTCGGACCTATAAGCCGACGTAACTCTCTCCTCAAGAACATCAGGTCACAACCTATAACATTCTATATCCTCAACACAGTATGGAGTAACCACAACTCCAGCATAACAACTCTACACAAGGCCTAGAGGAAGATCATCTTTACCCAAACACTAACCACATCACAATGGCATGGAGGAAAGCAATCTCCAGCCACAACGTACACATATCACTACTATGTGGAGGAAAACCATCTCCACTCACACTATGTCCATCAAAGGTAGCGTGGAGGAAAGAACCATCTCCAGCTAATCCTAACACACAAACCATAACAGGGAGGAAAGAACCATCTCCCACTATACCTATCTCGTACTAGCAAACAAGATCTAGCAGATCATATGCACATATCACAGCTAGCACGAAAACACAGCATATCACATAAGCATATGACACGTACTCACCAAGAAGGCACTAAGATCTACTTGTGGATCCTACTGGTGTGTCTAGCTCAGCATAGAACTCTAGATAGTTCCTCTGGATACTATCCTCTGTCTCCCAAGTAAGCGTCAGCTGGTCCTCGTCTAGACCATTGTATCCTCAGCATACGAATGTCCTTCGAGCGCAGGCGTCTCACACCTCGCTCTAGGAATGCAATGGGGTGCTCTGCAAACGTGTGGTCCGGCTCAACCACCATATCATCATAACTCACGATGTGCCTCGAATGTGGTATATACTCCCTTAGTTGAGACACATGAAACACAAGATGAACGCCCTCTAACCTCGGAGGCAATGCTAATTTGTAGGTTTCCCTCCCAACTCTATCCAGTATCTCAAAAGGACCGACATATCAGGGACTCAGCTTCCCCTTTATGCCAAAACGTCTGACGCCTTGCGTCGGAGATACTCTCAATCAAACATGAGCTCCTACTCTGAACTCTAGAGGTCGACGCCTCTTGTCTGCATACGACTTCTAGCGACTCTGTGCAGCCAACATCCTCTCTCTAATTAGCGCTACTCGAGCCATATCATCCTGAATCTGCTCTGGCGCTATCCCACTGATACTGCTAGGCTCATCCCAACATAAAGATGTACGGCATCTACGTCCATACAGTGTCTCATAAGGAGTCATCCTTATACATGCATGTCAACTGTTGTTGTATGAGAACTCAATGAGTGGGAGGTAATCAGACCATCCCTGTCCCCAATCCAACACACAGGCTCGTAGTATATCCTCTAAGGTCTAGATGGTCCTCTCTGACTGGCCATCTGTCTAGGGGTGAAACCCAGTCGTGAAGTGTAGACTCGTCCCCAAAGCAGTCTGAATCTGCTGCCAAAATCTCGATGTGAATCGTCCATCACGATCAGAAACGATCGTCCTCGGTACCTCATGGAGTCTCACTATCTGTCTAGTGTACTCCTCAGCTAATCTGCTCACGGGCCACATCTCTCAGATGGGAATGAAACGTGTTGTCTTCGTCAATCTGTCAACGATCACCCATATAGTATCAAAGCTCCTACTGGTCCTCAACCTAGTCACAAAACCCATGGAGACGTCCTCCCACTTCCATTACGGCACTGGCAGCGGATGGAGCTCACCTCCAGGCCTGAAATGCTCTATCTTGACCTACTGACAGGTCGCACACTGAGCCACAAATATGGCTACGTTGGCCTTCAGCCCTCCTCACCAATATGTGCGTCTCACATCATGGTACATCTTACTCGTACCAAGGTCTAATGAGTAAGGTGTACAGTGCGCCTCCTGTAATATCCATTGTCTCACCTCTACATCTGCAGGAACACAGACACGATCATATCGCCTCATAACTCCATCTGCCCCAATAGTGAACTGTGGTGCCTCTCCACGAGACATCCTATCTCTGACCCTCGTCAAGGTCGGGCAGTTCCCCTGCTTCTGTTGGATCTCCTCTAATAGACCAGGTAGAACCTCTAAAGCAAACAACTGGGCATCCTCATCAGGAAACTTGATGTCCATCTCTAGCCTAGCTAGATCTCTTTGAAGCTGAGGTTGTACTGTATGTCTGGATATCGCCTTCTCTCGAGGCGTCTTCCTACTCAAGGCGTCAGCTACTACATTCGCCTTGCCAGGATGATACAATATCTCATGGTCAAAGTCCTTGATCAACTCAAGCCATCGACGCTGGCGGTTATTCAATTCCTGCTGCGTGAAAATGTACTTCAGACTCTTATGGTCTGTGAAGATCTGACATGTAGCACCATACAAGTAATGTCTTCACATCTTCAAAGCATGAACTACTGCTGCCAACTCCAGATCATGAGTCGGGTAGTTCTCCTCATACGTCTTCAACTGTCGAGACGAATATGCAGTCACTCTACCTCTCTGCATCAGCACACATCCCAAGGGTAGCTTGGATGCATCAATGTAGACCACAAAATCATCAGAACCCTCTGGTTGTGCCAAGAAAGCAGCAGAAGTCAAAAACCTCTTCAACTCCTCAAAACTCTGAGCGCACTGATCAGTCCATACAAATCTGGTAGTCTTCCTCAAAAGACTCGTCAGTGGACGGGAAATCACAGAAAATTCCTCCACAAAGCGTCTATAATAACCGGCTAAGCCAAGAAAGCTACGCACTTCCTTGACGTTCGTCGGTGTCGTCCATGCAACAACAGACTCGATCTTCGCCGGATCAGCCATGATCCCATCCGCGGAGACTATGCGTCCTAGAAATTCAACCTCAGACATCAAAAACTCACACTTAGAGACCTTGGCGTACAGCTCTCTATCCCTCAAAATATGCAAAACTGTCCTCAAGTGTCCAGCATGCTCCTCTCTGCTACGAGAGTACACCAAAATGTCATCAATGAAGACCACAACAAACTGATCCAGGAAGTCGATGAAGATGTTGTTCAGCAACTCCATGAAAACTATTGGGGCATTCGTCAGCCCGAATGGCATCACTACAAACTCGAAGTGTCTATAACGGGTACGAAATGCCGTCTTGTACACATCCTACTCTCTCACCCCCAACCGGTGATATCCTAAACGCAAGTCGATCCTGGAGAAGACTGTCGCTCCCAACAGCTGATCAAGTAGATCATCAATACAAGGTAATGGATACATGTTCTTGATGGTCACCTTGTTCAACTCTTTGTAATCTATACACAGTCTCAATGATCCGTCCTTCCGCACAAAGAGGACAGGTGCACCCCATGGTGAAACGCTAGGGCGTATGAAGCCCTTCTCAGCCAACTCCTCGAGTTACTTCTTCAGCTCTAACATCTTGAAAGGTGACATACGGTATGGGGCCTTCGAGATGGGTCTCGTGTCAGGCTCCAAGTCAATACCAAAATCTATGCTCCTCTGAGGTGGCAGGCTAGATGGCTTTTCAAATACGTCTATAAACTCACAGACCACTAGTATGTCCTCCAAAGCCGGACTCTCTCCATCCTTCAGGGCATAGAACCAGAACGCTCACATCCCTGTGCAATCAGTCTAGCTGCTCGTACGGCACTGATGACAGATCTTGTCTTCCCAAGGTCCCAACCCCAAAAGACCTCTATCGGACCTAAATCGGTAGAGACTATAACAGTCCTCTTACACACATCTAACACCGCACGGTGTCTATGCATCCAATTCATACCTAATATGACTTCTTCATGCCTCAGGGGCATGACTAAGAAGTCAACAAGTAATACACGAGTCCTTAAGCGTAGGGGATAACTACATATCTCCTGGGTACCTCTGACCCTACTACCATCAGGTAACCCTATAGTAAAGGGTGCCCCCTCTATGGTAGACAAACTCAAACGCTCAACGCATGCAGTAGAAATAAATGAATGCGTAGCACCCATATCAAACAAATCTCTAACAGGTAAACCATGTAACAAAATGGTACCTGTAGAAGTTGGTGTTGGCGGCTCCTCATCACTCCTCAGCTCAAAAACTCTGCCTCGAGCTCCTCGGCTATCATTGGAACCTGGGACTCTCAGTTGTCCCTGTGTCTGATGCTGAGGCGGTCTCTGCCCACCTTCTGCTGCACTTGAAAGGGAAGAACCCTGTTGTGATGATGCTTTGCCCTGACGGCAAAACGTAGCTCTATGTCTTGACTTCCCACACGAGAAGCAAGTCAGTGGTGCTCTAGGACAATCAGTCCTCACATGCCCATAGTCCCTGCAGTTGTAACACTCCCAACATCTCTCAGCTACCTGTGCAGACACTGGAACACTTGAGCGGCCCTGAGTCTGACCTCGCCCGTATCCAGATGCTCCTGCACCAATCGGTGCGGTACGCTGTCTCTTCTCAGACCGTCCTATCTGAGAAGTCCTCCTCTAACTAGCTCTCTCTCTCTCATAGACAGAGGCCCGATCCTGGTAGTCTGCCAATGAGTCACAGTGAAATCCCGCCATGTATGAGCGTGTGTTCTCCCACAGACGACGGGCGAAAAGGTACACATGCTAGTCCTCAGATTGTGTAGCTGGACCCAGCAAGGCTAGCTCAGTTTGGAAACGGCAAATAGTGTCTGTAATGGGTACGTCCTCAAAACACGTCTCCACAAAATCCTGTAGTTTCTCCCTCCTCAGTGAGGCAGGGCAGAATTGCTCTCTCAACATAGTCCTCATCTGCTCATAGGTGGTAACTCGTGCTCTAACTGTCCTCCACCACTGGTGTGCCAGGTCACGATAGAGATTGTACTAGCTCTATCCATTTATCCTCTGGGCAGCGAATGGACTCTAAAGCTGAGTCTACATGGCCAATCCACACCTCAGTCTCTAGGCCGATCTCCCCAGAGAAATCTGGTACTCCCTGCTTGTGCAATGCCTTCAATCAGGTATCTGTTTGAGGTACTCTGGTCTCCTACACAACTCGAGGTGGCTCAAAAACACGAACCGGTGCAGTTGGCACCTGAGTAGCTCCATGGGATCTCTCAGATGATCCCGCATGCCCTAGTAGATCTGGGGCTCGTCTGCCCGCTCTGATGGCCTTCTCAAAATGCCTAAGATAATCTCTGAACTCTAAACCACCCATAGAGACACGGTATGACCCATCAGACTAGCCTGGATGGGCCGGCTGTCTCCTGGACCCACCACTCCTCGTAGCTGGAACTACGCTTTAAGCAACCTCCTCTAGAGCCTCCTGTACCACTGGTAGATCTACAGCGGGAGGTGGTCCCTATCCTATCCCTCTTGAAGGAATAGGTGGTCTACCTCTACCTCTCCCTGCAGCAGCAATAGCTCTAGTCCGAGCCATCTGCGGGGTATGCACACCTAACGTATAAGGCTCTATATAGGCCATATGTATAGATATATATATTACTTAATAATACATGCATACTCATCATCACATAAGAGATTGTAACACCCAAATCCACTAGACTTGGGATGCTACATTGTTGTCAACCTAAGGCTCTGATGCCAACTCTGTAACACCCAAATCCACTAGACTTGGGATGCTACATTGGGCTAGGATCTCACAATAGATCCTGACCCAAGCCTGACAACAAGTTCAATGGATCTTACAACAAGGCACAAGTAGAATAAAACCAAATACATAAAAGTCGTATGATACATCAAAAGAGTTTACAAACTCAAAGCCGAGTACAAAATATCAAACATAAACATCTGATACAAAATATCTCAACCCACGCATCCTAATGTACAAAAGTCCTCGGCTGGTCACACCATCTGGCTCACTCTACAGTCTTCCTAACCTGCAGATCATCTACAACACGGTATACACCGTTAGCTACAACAATAGATAAGCATGAAGGTAATAGCACAAACACACATCAACATCTCATACATCCAATGCCACACACATTCATTTATTATCTTTCATTTATGTTATTCCTTTACTAATTCAATTCTTTTCTGGCACGAAGAGCCTAAAGAACCCCGTCTCTTCCTCCTTTAACTCAGGTGTTGCATGAGGATCTACCTCCCCCTGAGCTACTGGCTTCCGAGCACCTCCTTCCACTCTCGGCGAGCTTCTGGCAAGTGGTCACCGCCCATTATAATACACTTGGGCCATTTAAATGAAATATATGGTCGTCCTAGTCCGGTTTAAGTTATAAATGCACAATCATATGAACAAACACACAACCATCACAATCATACAAATCCATAACTTAACGGTAAGTAAGTCCTATGGACTTACCTCATACACTCATATCCAATACCACGTCACAGCTTCCCCTTGGGGAAGAAACAAACGCCTGCAATAGCAAGGTACACAATATCATATACTACAAGGGTTAGGAGACTCGTCTCCATAACTAGAACCAACCTACAACCTCAATCTAAACCTCCAGATCATAACAAGCTCACATATACTTATCGCATAACCTCAACATCAACACGAGTGTCTAAGGCACATCTCTATCATACAACTTATCCTATCCAAACTAGCCTAGCTAACAACTAAGCCAAGGCCAAAAGAAAAGAAGGAAGGAAGACATACCAACCAGGTACGCACCAACAGGAACAAAAAACACAAGCTGATCGAGTGAGACGTAGGGGCGGCTCACCAAGGGCGCAGGGGCGGCTCACAGGCAGGCGAAGGGGCGGCTCACACTAGGCGCAGGGGCGGCTGTCTTTGCAGAATGTTGGCCCGGACTTCTCATCGACCCCTTTCTCGACTCTCTTCACTTCTTCAACATACCACAACAACATATACACATATATACACATATAAGATCATTAACCATCCAGGAAAGGATCCAACACAAGCCTAGCTTGTGATCCTAAGCTAGAAAGGAAGAAAGAAGCAAGAAAGAAGGAAAGAAGAGAGATGAAGGAGAAGAGCTTACCATAACAAGCCCTAAGCTGCAACTATGGAGCATCAGCACGTCTATCACCTCAACACAACCTCAACAACTTTCAGCAACAACCTCAAGATCAACCACAGCCAAAAATCACACTCAAACTCTCAAGAGCTCACTCACACATGATCAAGAGAAGCAAAGAAGATCAAAGAAGAAGAGAGGAGAAGTTGGAGAACGTAGAGAGGGTGAAGAAGCTGGAATAAAGTGGAAAAACCTCTCATCTGAAGGATAGGGAAATTTATAGGAGAAGCCAGCCGCAAAGCACGAGTCAAAGAGTCAACGAATGCGCCTTCTCAAACATAGAGCCGCATGGGCACCTAGCCTAAGGCGCAGGGGCGCCTAGCCGTTGGGGCGGCCCAGGTGGTGTGCAGGTGCGGCTGCCAGAGTCCAAGGTAAGCTTAGCCAACCAGAGAGAAGAAGGCGTAGGGTGGGAGGCTTAGCCACCACTATCTAAGGCTCAGAAAGACACCTAGGCTCTCAAAGACTAAGGCTCATACATCTTCACTTCTTTTTCTAATTTCTTAACCCTGACATCCAAAGACACAAACATACAGGAAGTTATCGACAAAAAACAAACAAAAACAACTACTCTAATCTAATCTAAGAAAGAAAACAAAAACAAATGCGAGAATGCAATACCTTGGGATTCCTCCCAAGAAGCGCTTTGTTTTAGGTCCGTAGCTATACTATTCCTTTATACTTAAATGAGGACAATCGGTGCGATTTCCTCAGTTTGGAGTTCCGGTGAGTACTTTTTGAGTCGTTGACCATTCACTTTGAAACTTCCGCACTTCTCACCCCATACTTCAACTACACCATGGGGAAAAACGTGTTTAATTACATCAGGTCCTGTCCAACGAGATTTAAGCTTACCGAGAAAGAGTCGAAGTCTAGAATTAAAGAGAAGAACAAGGTCTCCTTCTTTGAAGTCTTTTGGAATGATATGCTTATCATGCCAACGCTTCGCTCTCTTCATGTAGATCTTGGCGTTCTCATATGTGTTTAAGCGGAGTTCCTCTAATTCATTAAGATCTAAGAGACGCTTCTCTCCCGCTTCCTTCATGCCAAAGTTTAACCACTTTACAGCCCCATACGCCTTATGTTCCAGTTCCATCAGGAGATGACAAGACTTCTCATACACAAGGTTGTACGGTGTTGTGCCAATGGGACTCTTGTATGCCGTTATATACACCCACAATGCATCATCCAGCTTTAGAGACCAATCCTTCCTTGTCTTTGATACCGTCTTCTCTAGAATTCCATTGATCTCCCTATCAGAAATCTCCACTTGTCCACTTGTTTGCGAATGGTAGGGTGTGGCGATCTTGTGAGTCACCCCATACTTAGCTAGTAGAGCTTCAAATCGACGGGAAATGAAGTGTGATCCTCCGTCACTAATGATGGTTCGGGGTATCCCAAACCTTGGGGAAATATTAACAACCACCATTGCATCTTTATTTGGAAAGGCAACAGCTTCAACCCATCTTGAAACATAATCTACAACTAGAAGTATGTATTGGTTACCACAAGATGATGAGAATGGTCCCATGAAGTCAACTCCCCAAACGTCAAAGATCTCCACCTCTTGGATATTGTTGAGAGGCATTTCATTCCTCCTAGAAATATTTCCTGTTTTGTGACAAGCATCGCAGAAAGCAACAAAGGTTTGCACATCCTTAAATTATGTAGGCCAAAAGAATCCAGATTGTAATACATTAGCGCTAGACTTATGAGAGCTAGCGTGTCCTCCACAAGGAAGGGAATGGGAAAGATGAATGACACTTTGCATTTTGTCTTCAAGCACACATCTTCTAATGATGCCATCGGGACCTCTCTTGAAGAGTAGAGGTTCATTTCAATTATATTGGCGGACATCCCTAAAGAAATTCTTCCTTTGTGCGTAGGATAGTCCGGGAGGTACTTCCTGACAAACCAAATAATTTACAAAATCAGCAAACAAAGGTTCATTACCTCTAGAAATATGATCGATGCACTCTTCCATTAGATGCAGTTGTACGTCCGGGAAAGAGTCATCAATAGGTAAATCATCACTAGTAGCATGTGGTATACGACTCAAGTGATCCGCGACAGTATTTTCGGATACTTTCTTGTCACGAAGCTCAAGATCGAATTCTTGAAGGAGGAGAATCCACCTAATCAGCCTTGGCTTTGCATTTTTCTTGCCAAGCAAATACCGAATTGTTGAATGATCCGTGTATAAAATCACCTTCGCTCCTACAAGATAAGAACGAAACTTTTCAAAAGCATAAACAACAGCAAGTAATTCCTTCTCCGATGTAGCGCAGTTGAGCCGTGCTTCATCTAGGGTCTTGCTAGCATAATAGATGGCATGAGTGCATCCATCATTCATTTGTCCAAGCACTGCTCCAATAGCTACATCACTTGCATAACACATGACCTCAAAGGGAAGATTCCAATCCGGAAGTTGATTTATTGAGGCTGAGATTAAAGCTTCCCGAATCCTATAAAAAGCATCCAAAAATTCTTTCGAAAATTCAAAAACAACATCCTTCATCAATAGATTAGTTAGCGGTTTAGAGATTTTCGAAAATCCCTTAATGAATCTCCTATAGAATCCAGCATGTCCTAGAAAACTTCTAATCCCCTTTACCGAAGATGGAGGAGGAAGTTTCTCTATCGTTTCGATCTTAGCCTTGTCAACTTCAATCCCTCTATTAGAGATCAAGTGTCCAAAAAGAATGCCATCCTTAACCATAAAGTGACACTTCTCCCAATTTAGAACTAGGTTCATGTCTTCACACCTTTGTAGAACAAGAGATAGGTTAGTAAGACAATTATCAAATGAGGAACCATAAACAGAAAAATCATCCATACAAACCTCCATGATTTCCTCAATGTATTTCGATAAGATAGCCATCATACACCTTTGGAAGGTGGTTGGAGTGTTGCAAAGTCCGAATGGCATCCTCCTATAAGCAAACGTACCCCATGGGGCACGTGAATGTGGTCCTTTCTTGATCATCCGGATGAATCGGAATCTGAAAGAAACCACTATAACCGTGAAGATAGTAAAAGTAAGAGTGTTGTGCTAACCTCTCAAGCATTTGATCAATGAAGGGCTGCGGGAAGTGATCCTTCCTTGTTGCGTTGTTCAGCTTGCGATAATCAATGCACATCCTCTATCCTGTCACGGTTCTTGTTGGAATAAGTTCATTGTTCTTGTTAGCTACAACGGTCATTCCTCCCTTCTTCGGGACAACTTGAACAGGGCTCACCCACTTGCTATCGGAAATAGGGAAAATGATACCTACATCAAGCAATTTTAGGATCTCCTTCTTCACGACCTCTTTCATGATCAGATTTAACCGTCGTTGAGGTTGACGTGAAGGCTTATAATCCTCTTCAATTAGAATCTTGTGCATACATAAAGATGGTTTAATTCCAACAAGATCTTCTATGGTGTAACCTAAAGCTTTCCTATTTTTCCTCAAAACAATCATAAGTTTTTCATATTCATCTTCACTCAAATCAGAACTAACAATAACGGGAAATGTAGAATTAGTTCCAAGAAATGCATACCTAAAATGTGCGGGAAGTGGCTTCAATTCCAAAGATGTTGATGCCTTTGGAGTGTCATGAGGGTTGTCCGATGTCTTCTTGGAAGTCTCCAAGGGTGTGGAAGTGTTGGAAGAAGAATCAAGAATGTTTGTAGAAAGAACGGAATTTTTCTCAGCATTTTCCAAAACCACGGTGCCACTGTTACTTCCACGGCCGTGGAAGGTGTCTTGGAGGCCGTGGAGAGTGGTGTCAATTAAATCTCTGCTCTCGACATAGTTTTCCACGGGTGGAATAGGTGAAACCACACGCCCGTGAAAAAGCACAACTGGTCGTGGTTTTTGATGTTTTCCGAGCCATCGTACAATTTTTCGAATTCTTCAACTTGCACTTCTTTTAGCTCCTCCAAAGCATCAATCTCAGCATTGCAATCCTCTTCCTCTCCTCTTTCCATAATGCTCATACTTATGACCTCTTACAACGGATCTTTGAACAAGATCGAACTCTCTTCCTCTCTAGATACCTCTTTATCATAGATAATGAACATATCCTCCCCCATTGCTGGTTCTTTTGCCAAGGTTGAGAGGACAAATTCAACCTTATCTTCTCCAATATCGAAGGCCAATCTAGCGTTCTTGCAATCAACCATACAGCCGGAAGTTGCAAGAAAAGGTCTCCCGAGTATGATCGGACAATCTGCAGGAATGTCAAGCAGAACAAAGTGTATAGGGATAGAGAATTTACCGAGCTTAACCAGGACATCTTCAATGATTCCTACGGGTCGAGTACTGGATCAATCCGCCATATATAACGTCATCTTCAACGGTTTAGGTTCACCTAAACCAACTTTTCTACACAAAGCAAGTGGAATGATGCTCACACTTGCTGCCAAGTCACAAAGTGCATCATATATGACCTTTCCAACTCCTATTGGTATACCAAATGACCCCGGATCTCTCAGCTTTGGGGGCATCTTTTCTGTCATCGTTTTGATGAGCTCCGAAGATTCCGAACTCATCTTGACTTCTCCAAAGTCTTCCAGCTTCCACTTGTTAGAGAGGATCTCTTTCAAGAACTTCTCATAAGCGGGCATACCTAAAATCGCATCAATAAAAGGTATTTTAATATGCAGTTTGCTCATAAGATCAACAAACTTACCGAATTTCTTGTCGAGACGCGCTCTTGCTCTAGATTGCGGGAATGACAAAGGAGGTTTATAAGTTGGAGGAGGAACATAGACATCTTCCTTCTCCTTCTTCTTTTCTTTCTCTTTTTCAACGGGGACCTCGAAGAACTTGGGCTGCGGCTCGGTGGTTTTTACACCACTTCTAGTTGTCATCTCCATCACCCTTCCTTTCGGATTGTCCTCCGTCTTTCCAAGAAGTTTCCCTTGGTCTCTAGGAACTTCTCCGGCCTTGCTGAATACTTGATTCTCTAAAACTTTTTGTGCTTTATCAATCGATGTAATGTGACTCTCCATTCCTAGAATACTTTAGCTTAGTTCCTGAAACATGGTTAGTACTCAAAGAATAAACATTGTTGCATCTAGGAGTTGTGTAACACCCCGAATCCGCGGGATGTCGGAATGCTACGGGCGAGACCTCACAATGGATCCCGACCCTTAGCCTGACAACAATCTCACCGGACCTTTCCAACATGGCACAAATAAAGGATTAAACCTAAAAACGTTTATAATGTATGCGAGAACTGAAAAGTAAGGGGTACAATGTGGAAACTCAGCCGAGTCCTCAAAATGACACAAAATTCCAATCATAAATCCGAAAACAGTACATAAAACCACAATCAAAACATAACAATAATAATCCCAAAAAAAACGTCCCCGTCCTATAATGTATGGCAACCCTCGTCTGTCCACTCCTCCACCTCACTCGGCGGCATCCCTAACCTGCGGGGCATCTACACAAGCGGTTTAAAACCGTTTGCTCAATTCGAAGCATTAGAGACACGTTGAAGGCACATACACACTCATACATCATAGGATCACATAAGCATGCTCAACAAACAAGTAAGGTTTATCACTTTTATTTATTAGGTCATATCCCATTCTAATTCAACTTCTTTTGTGACATGAGAATCTCCCGAAACTTGCTTTGGTCCCCACTTACCACATGGAACAGTACGGATGCATCCGACCGTCTAACCACACGGGCTAGTCGCAAAGAACGTCCTAGCTCTATGCAAGAGCTAGACAAGTTGTCACCGCCCGATATCATATACTTGGGCCAAATAATATATCAAGGTCGGTAATCCTATTTCCGGTTTTATAAGTTATAATGAAAGTAGTAAAACACACGCCACCAAACACACATCGAGTCTAATACGTAGAACACGAGCTAAGTAAGTCCGGAGACTTACCTCGTCACCACAATCAACTCACACACTCTCGCTTCCTTAAAGAGGAAGTCCACAACCTGCTCACAAGGGAATATACGATCATCAACACAAGCTCAAGCTCAACGAAGTCTAATACTTCACTCTAGGGATCTACGCAAAATCACCTAGCTCTCAACCTAGGAACGCATCCTAGAACTCACATTCCTCACAACACTCTTAGCATAAGGAAACCTCTCACAACAGCCTATACATCACATGGTCATGAACAATAACCTAGGAGAGCCAATCTATCCTAGAAAGATCCAACATGTTGAAACAACTCAAGATCAACAATCACATCAAGCCATAAGGGCTCTAAGGATAGCAACCACTAGATGGCATTCTCATAAGTCCTAGGTCCACCCTAAGCATTCTTCTAACTAGGTATAACCATAATGCTAGGAATGGAACGAAGAGAAAGGAAGGAGGAAGCCTACTAGTAAAGAAAACGCAACCGCGGAAGCAAATTGGCGCCCCCTGCGTGGAGCTGTCACCGCCCCTGCGCTTGGGAGCCGCCCTTGCAGTGGCTCTGGCTGCCCCTGTGGTGGACCTGGTCCGCCCCCGCGCCTCTAAAGATCCTCCCCCCGCGGTTTGAGCAGTAGAACGTCGTCTGCTTCGTTTGCGACTATGGATCCTTGGCTCCATTGTCTTCCTCTTCATGTTGGGTCTTCTCCAAACACCAACCTATGAGATCTTAGGCTCCTCTCCACGACCTAATGGAGCCAAGAACATGCACATAAAACGGATCTAAGGAAAAGCTTCCTCGAGAGCACCATCTATGGCCATCGATGAAGGGGAAGGAAAGAATGGATATTCAGCAAGGAAGGAGAAGGGGAAAAGATGAAGAACTTACCAAATCACTGAGATCCTTCTCCACTGTAGCTCATCCACAAGTAAATCTCCAAGGGAAGATAGGAAGAAAGCAGAAGAAAGAGTAGAGGAGAAATGGACTAACGTGAATGAGAAGTGAAAAAGGAGAGAGAGAGAGGATCACTCAAAGCTGAAAAGGTGGGAGGGAAACAAGGGGTCGGTTGGCACGTTGCCACCTCAGCTGGAAACGAGAGGTCAAAAGTGGAATAAGGGGAACAAGGGGTCGGCGCTGGATTTTGGGAATAAATCCCGGAACTCAGCAAACATGCCCGCGGGAAAACTAAGCCACTGATGCGGGAAGCTCAGAAACGTCTCGACACCCGGATAAATATTCTAGATGTTATAACTAACCCCCTAAAAACAAGTTTCATCCCGAAACTTGCTAAAGGTATTCGCAAACCGCACACTCGAAAATTGCATGGAACCCGTAAAGCTAACTATCAACCTCAAACCCAACGTCACTCTCATAACCATGACAATACCTAACGAGGTAATCACATATACACGTAAGTAGCACACAAGGCATATCGCATCACAAAACACATAGGCGTAACCAAGGGAAAAAGCTCGGGACTAACCCGATTGTCCTATCAGTGCCTCTAAACCTACGTAAAACTCGAGATAGTTCCTCTGGATGCTATCCTCCGTCTCCAATGTAGATTCGTCGGCTCCTCGCCTCGACCACTACACCCTCATCATCGGTATCTCCTTCGATCGAAGACGCCTCGTACTCCGCTCTAAAACCGCTATCAGATGCTCCGCAAAAGTATGGTCTTGCTCGACCACCAGATCCTCATTGCTAATGATGTGTCTCAGGTCATAGATGTACTCCCTCAGCTGCGACACATGGAATACCTGATGTATCCCCTCCAACCGCGGTGGCAACGCTAGTCGGTATGCCACCTCACCAGCTCTCTCTACTATCTCGAATGGACTGACATATCGGGGGCTTAACTTCCACTTAATGTCGAATCGTCTGACACCCCGCGTCGGTGATACCCTCAGCCACACCTAAGCTCCTACCCTGAACTCGAGATCTCTACGCCTCCTATCCGCATACGATCTCTGACGACTCTGCGCTGTCAACATCCTCTCTCGTATCAAAGCAACCCTAGCCATGTCATCGTGTACCCAATCTGGAGCTACAACGCTAGAACTCCCCGGCTCGTCCCAATATAAGGGAGTGCGGCATCTCCATCCATACAATGCCTCATACGGTGTCATCCCAATCGACGCGTGCCAGCTGTTATTGTATGAAAAACTCCACCAATGGGAGGTGGTCTGGCCATAGTTGCCCCCAATCTAGCACACTTGCCCTCAACATGTCCTCCAACGTCTTGATAGTCCGCTCTGACTAGCCGTCGGTTTGTGGATGGTAAGCAGTGGTGAAATGAAGACTCGAACCTAGGGCAGCATGTACATGCTGCCAGAACCTCGAGGTAAAGTGCCCGTCCCTATCCGAGATGATAGTCATTGGTACCTCATGTAACCTCACAATCTGACGAGTAAACTCCTCGGCTAGATGACTCACCGGCCACGTCTCCCGAATAGGGATGAAACGTGTGGTATTCGTAAACCAATCTACTACTACCCATATCGCGTCAAAGCTCATACTCGGCCTCAAACCGGTAACAAAGTCCATGGATATATCCTCCATCTTCCACTACGGCACGGTCAGTGGATAAAGCTCTCCTGCGTGTCAATGGTGCTCTATCTTGACCTGCTGGCAGGTCGCGCATCGGGCCACATATCTAGCTACATCGGGCTTGAGCCCTCCCCACCAATAAGATCTCCTAAGGTCCTTGTACATCTTACTCGTGCCTGGATGCACAGACTAAGGTGTAGAATGTGCCTCATGCAAAATCTGCTCTCTTAACTCCTGCTCGAACGGTACACAAATACGTCACTGGAGTCTCAACAACCCGTTTGCCCTTGTGATAAATTGTGGTGCCTCTCCTCAGGCCATCCTGTCACGAATCCTCGTCAAAATGGGCATCCCTCCTGCTACTGCCGGATTTCCCCAGACAGGTCAGGTAATACCTCTAACTCGGACAAACGGCAGACCGCATCCGGAAACCGGATATCCAACTCCAACTCCGCCAAAGCCCTCTGCAATTGTGGCTGAACCGTAAGTCGAGCTATAGCCTCCTCTGGAGGAGTCCTCCTACTCAAAGCAACGGCGACTACGTTCACCTTCCCCGGATGGTATAGAATCTCCAAATCAACGTCCTTAATCAACTCTAACCATCTCCTTTGGCGGTTATTCAACTCCCGCTGAGTGAATATATATTTCACACTCTTATGGTATGTGAAGATATGGCACGTAGCCCCGTACAAGTAGTGTCGCCAAATCTTCAGGGCATGAAACATTGCCGCTACCTCAAGATCATGGGTGGGATAATTCTGCTCGTACGACTTCAGCTGCCGAGAAGCGTACGCAATAACCCTACCCCTCTGCATCAAAACGCACCCCAAGCCTAGCTTGGAGGCATCACTATATACAACAAAATCCACTATATTCTTCCTCTTATGGTATCTCATCCTTCTTAGATCTTAGTGCTAGGTTCTTTGTGTTAGATGGGAGCTCTCCATCTTCTTCACCAAGAACCATTTCATGAGTAATGAGTTTTCCAAGAAGGTCGCCAAGAGGAAGTGTTGTGAGATTTTGAGCTTTTTCGACTACAATCACCTTTGGTTCCCACTTGGCTTTGGGTAAGCTGCTTAGAACCTTCTTTACTTTCTCTTCGTTTGTGAAAACTTTTCCAAGTGAGTCCAGGTTGTTCACGATCTCGGTGAATCTTTGAACATTTATTTGACTAATTCATTTGAGTTCATCTTGAATTGCTCATATTTTCTGAGGAAGATGCTTATCTTTGTTTCTTTGACTTGACTTGTTCCTTCATATGTGACAACAAGTTTTTCCCATATTTCTTTTGAAATCTTGCATGATGAGACACAGCTGAATTCATTTGCGTCAAATCCATAGTAGAGCAAGTTCACGGCCTTGTAGTTCTTTGAATCACTATCCAAGTCGGTTTGCGTGAAGTCAACTTCCTTCTTTGCGAGTTGGACTCCTTCAACCGTGGTGGTTGGGATTTTAGGGCCATTTGGAATAATGGTTCATAATTTCATGTCCTCATCAATAACAAACATTTGCATTAGGTCGAGATGTGGATCTTCCTTGAGCGAATCATCCATCACCTACAGAGTTCATGATTAGTCTCATTGATGGTTAAATCAATATACGTGAGTCTAGCTCTGATATCAATTGAAGAACCGTAAGGTGAATAAAAAGGATATAAATACTCTAGAAGGGGGGTTGAAAAGAGTATCACAACTTTTCGCAAAAACCTATCTCAAGGATTGAAACTAATATCAAACGCCTTGATATCAATTTGAGCTCTTAGTGAAACAACTTGTTTTCAAGGGCTTTGAAAGTGATTTCAAGGGCCCTGACGTTGTAAACCTGCAAAGCAACGTTAGTCACAATAAAGCAAGATATGGTGTGGAAATGAAAAGATCGACACGGTGATATGTTTACCAAGTTCGGCTCTAACAGCCTACTCTCCGTCCTAGGGTTTACCATTAGGATCTAACTATCTATTATTAGCTTCAAAGAGTTCTAGATACAACCTAGAAGAAATTCTCTTCTTCTCTCACATTAGCCAATGCTACGATCTATTTCCAACTATCCTAGCTATAATAGCCCGGTTACTTCGCAGAGTAACACACACTCGAGTATAATACTCTCTAGATATTCCAATGAAGCTCTCGTGTTTTTCTCTCTCTAAGGAATAAAGCTTTTGTAAACTAAGAGGAAGAAAAAAAAATTCTTGGATCGAATGAAGATGCTTTGGATCACTTGAAGACTTTTCATATTTCCGTGTAAGCTTGTTTTTATATTCTCTTCAATCGACATCTTCATTTATAGTCTTTGCTGGAGAAGTCTTCTAGCTGTTTGAGAAGATGACCGTTGTTGATGTTTCTTCTTCTCCATAGAAAACGCTTCTAGGTTGAGATGAGATAGCCGTTGTAGATTTTCCTTATCTTCTTCATATCCTTAATGCACGTTGATTCTTTTTCTCTTGAATCAAGTTATTGAAGATCTTATTGTTTAAGCATCGAAATCTTCAAGTTTGTTGAGAATCTTTAGCTGGAGATCTTCGGCTTTGTTGGGAAGAGATCTTGCGTCAATTTGGTTGAACCGAATCTTCTTTGTTGGTCGAGATCTCCTTATATCTTCTTGAAAGATCTTCTCTTGATCCTTGGTAGATTTAGTTGTTTGAGATTGATTTGAATTCCTTCCAGTCGTCATATGCTTTGAATCTTGTTTCAAGGCTTAGGCGTTGATCCCTTGAAATGGTTTTCAAGGCCTCCGTGTTGAACCTTAGAAATGGTTTACAATCTCTGTGTTTGTCCTTTGAATCCGTTTTCAAGGCCTCCGTTTATCCCTTGAAATGCTTTCCAAGGCCTGCATACATTTGACAAACACAAAAACACACCAAGCAATCTAGAAATAAAATCGATATTTGTTAGTATAAAAACTGCTCATTTGTCTTAAGTCTTTCATCATCACATATGCATATATATATAATCGAGGTGGAGTTTTCAAGCGGCAAATAATAAGTATGACATTAAAAAGTTGTAGGTTTTCCTAAGTTTTGAGTTTGGAGTTAATGTTCTCTGAGCAATTTGGGAAATTCTAGAAATGGAGATTCTTAAAGATAGGGGCCGGGTCATAAGAAGTTTAACGTTATCACATAAAGGCTACATTAAAAAGGTGTTGTCAAGGTTCAAATGTCCCCAGTCAAGTCTATTGATACAACTAGTGTTGCTAACATCCATTTTACCACTTTGTTTTCACCTCAGTCGGATGAGGAAAAAGGAGATATGTCGCGAGTCCCTTATACTAGTGTAGTAGGGAGTTCGATGTATACTATGGTCTGCACAAGACCATACATGGTGATGACATGATTTATGAAGTTAGTTTAGGCATTCATTTAGATAGTTTTCCCCCTATTCATGTATGGTTTGACATTTGTTTGTGGGGTTTATGCTTAATCGAGTCTTATTTTTAGAAAATACGTCTACATGAGCTTTTGTCCGTTTTGTAGGTATTTTGGGAGCTTTTGGACTTAATTGATACATTCAAGGATCATTCCTCGTGGTGGCACACATTCGGACTCCCTAAGGAGCAAGCTAGAAGCAAAGAAGAACACAAAAGACCTTGTTGGTGCATGATGACATGAATTATGACCTATTTTTAGGCATGTATTTATATAGATTTTCCCTTTATTTTACATGCATAGACATACAATCATGGCATTTATGGTTATATTCACCTACTTTGCAAGAATAGAGGTCTACACAGAGTTTTATTACATTTGTAGGTAATTTGGCGAATTATGGAGCAAAAATGGCACATTTAAGGATTAAGCCTTGAAGCGGGACAAAAAGGAGCATAAAAGGAATTTAGGACGCGCCAAAGTATCTTCTGATACCGTCTGACGCGCCAAAGTATTTTCTGATACCTTCAGACGCGGCCCAAAGTATTTTCTGATACCTTCGGACGCGGCCCAAAGTATTCTCTGATGCCGTCTGACGCGCCAAAGTATTTTCTGATACCTTATGACGCGGCCCAGAGTATCTTCTGATACCAGAGTATCTTCTGATACCTTATGACGCGGCCCCGGGACTTGGAGTCAAATTCTCCAAAGGGAGATTAGAGAGGTGGCATCAGATAATCTTTAAACGTTTTGGAGAAATCAACGATTCTTGGAGAGAGATCGAAGAGCTTTTGCCGGAAAGTCATTCTTGATCTTTGATTGTGAGATTTCTTTATTCCATTGCATTGTTGTGGTTTGTGAGCACGACATTGAGTTGTTTGAGAGATATATTGAACAGATTTGACGATTGTTTTACAGATTTGAAAGTTATTGAATTTTTCATTCAAGATTTGGTTTCTTTGCGATATCTTCTTCAATAATTAATTTGATTCGATTTTGAAAATGGTTGGCTAAAAACCTTGTGATTCTGGGGAGAATAGTTGATGATTAAGGCTTAGATGATGATAGACTGAACTCATTCAAACATTAGGACCCTGAGAATTTAGGTTTTAGTTTTGCGACAAACAGGAAAATCGGACTGTTCTTGAGAAAAATCGGCCGATTTTTCGTATGAACAGCACGATTTTCTCTTCTGACGAACTTTAATTGAATTAATCTTTAATCAAAACTAATCCTTGCCTAAATCCCAATATTGGTTAACCTTATTAACCTCTAATAGAGTGTATGAAGAGACTTCAAACTCGATTCTACATTTAATAGATTAAGGTTATAAGATTTGGGTAATAAAGAGACTCAACATCCTTTATTAAGATTCTAAGTGTGCTTTCTCATCTTTACTTTGGAGAGTCATATCCTGGAGTTTTAGATAGTTAGTTTGAACATAATTCTTGTCTTTAGATCTTTCTATATTGCAGCCTCAACAACCCTTATAGAGAGAATCTATAGATTAGTCATATAGGTTTCGGAACTTCATCGTACGAATCCTACCTTTGAACATTTAATCTTGGCAATATAAATTCTGTCCTATATCTATAGAAGTGTCTTGAATCGAAAGCCTGAATCGGATACTTGAATCCTTGGAATCATTTGTCTCTTTATCATATCACAAAAGCTTTTATACTTTCGCTAGATAATTGAAATCGGAATTTTTTCTCACCAAATCCCTGAGTTCGACTCTGGAATTCTTACCTTTCTACAGCTGATCCGTACACTACGGGTTCGCTTTGCTTTTGAGTTCTAGATATAAATTTAAAACTTTGACGCACACACTTTTGAGCGAACAAGTTTTTGCCGCCGTTGTCGGGGATTTGGTCTAGACCAATTTCGGTTTTTGGTTGTCTGGCTTGGGAGCTTTTGTTTTTGCTTTTAATATTTTCGGTATGAGTTTTTGAGTTTTCAGGTTCACCAATGGCTGCATGGAGCAATGAACCTGCATTTGATCCAGCATGGTTTGCATGGCAAGGTGCTAGGGCGGACCATTATGAATATTTGGAAGAGAAATATGCCTTCTATTGGTTTGATAGCGAAAGAGAACGTGAACAAACCATTGAATATGAATTTGCAAAATGGGAAAAGCTGTACTACCCAAAGAAGGTTAAGAAGAAACCTCCCAAAGATGCGGAGGACTCGAAATTTGAAGAATTGATGAAGAAATTTGAGATGCTCGAAGAAAGATTCAAAGCCTATGATGAATATAATCTAAAAGTGAAAGAAGACGCAAAAAAGAATATTTTTAAGGTTGAAAAAGCCTTGGAAAATCATACATCTAGAAAGGAAGAGTTACAAGTTTCGAGCGTTCCTCCGCTCGAATCTGAAGCTCCTCTAGAAGTTCTCATTGAAGAAGAGGAAGAAGTGGAGAATCTTGACCAAATTACTGAAATTGTGGCCAAGGTTGAAGAGGATCCGGCTGAGTTGGGAGATATTTCATGTGTGGATCATCATCCCAACATGAAACTTGTCCCAAGCCTTGATGAACTTTACAAGGTACATTCTCTTACTTCTTTTGAAATTCCTATTAAAATTTCTAATTTTTTCAGGAATGCACTGGAGAGTTGGAGGTTTCTTCCAAAAGAACCTCCTAAGGTGAAGATGAAACCTCCATTAAAACTGCTAGAAGTAGATGCTCCTTGGACTACAAGGAGTGGAGTTAGCAAGCACTTCACCGTTAAGGCGATGAAGTATCTTTTGTTCAAGTATGGGGTCATTCACATGACGAACACCATACATCATCCCCAATCTGAAGATGGGGAAGCTAGGAGGATTCTCGAGAAACTGATTTCTCGATCCAGGAAAGGATGGGACACAAGGCTGAATTATGTCCCATTAGAGCATAGGAAAGCTAGGAGAATCCCGGTGAGAATCAAACCGTACAAACTTGTACGTGGGAGATCTTACCATTTGCCAGTGAAATTAGGAACCGGAATCTTTTTTGAGGAATTTTATGATGAGTTTGATGAGCAATCCAAGATGTTCAAGGTGCATTGAATCATCTATGGAGATAGGTCCAGCTAACGACCTTAAACAAAGCGCTTCTTGGGAGGCAACCCAAGGTAATGCATTCATGTTTTTCTTTTTATTTTTCTTAGGATAGTTTAGTTTAGTTTGCTTTGTTTTTGTTTTTCTCGATGCGCTCTCGGTTTGTTTGTGTCATGGATCGCAGGAACTAGGTATAATCTTGAGGAATTGATGGAAAAAGGCAATACAAATGTGCCTAAGGACGTTTTCAAGGAACAAAAGGCAAGAAATCGACTACCCAAAAGAAGATCGGTCGATTTAGGCTTCAGAACAAGTCGATTTTTGACAACAGAAAGAAAAATCGACCCAGAGATCGACCCCCTCAGGAAAAATCGGGCCGACGAAAAAATCGGGCAGAAAACTCGGCCGATTTTTTGAAAAATCGGTCGATTTTTTTCAAAAAAAAAAAAAAAAAAAAAAATTTTTCGGAAAACTTTTGTTCGCCCAAAAGACGTTCCCCTTCTTCATTCTTCGACACCGATTGGAATATCCGGAGTTCCCTATTGAGCTTATATAGACTCCCACCATCACCACTCAATGAATGATTCGCCATGCCTGATTCGCCATCTTACATTGTCAGTATCCTTTTCTTCCTTTTCTTTTCTTCACATTGGGGACAATGTGAGTTTTAAGTATGGGGTGGAGGTATTTGCAATATCATTTTCATGTTTTATGTCTTGCATCATATGATTTGAAAATTTTGAAAAATTTTAAAAAATTTTGTTCTTCTAGGATGGATATGATCTCTATGATAACATTTGTTTTGTGGAATAGCTATGATGATTTTGATATGCTTGAATTGATTTATGACATATGTGGGATTTGAATACTTTGTTAGAATTTCATGCATGTTTTATAATTTGCTTTCATTCTAAATCATGTTGAGTATTGAAGGTTGAAACCGCATGATAAGTTCTTACACTTCTTATTGATATGATTAAGGCACCTCGATTTTCCTTGCTTCTTTCCTTATTCATTTAGCCCCTCAATAAAATAATTGCCTTCCCTACCTATCCGGGAACTAGGAAGAGTTGAGTTTTGGCATGTTTGATGTGGGAGGGCCATGAAAGCAAATGCTTGCATTCACAAGTATAGAAAATTGTAGGTTTGGGGAAGTGAATCTTGATGATGAGTAACTCGGCACCATTCACATAGCCGGGTGTTTGTGTCTTGCCAAAGTCGGATTGAGCGATATTCCTAACGGATTATAGTATGTGCATCAAGGGTTTGAGGCATCTCAAAATTGAGAAACGCCGATCTCCTAGGCTTCGGTTTTTGTGCACCGCTGTCCATATTTCCAAAAAGTAAAGTCGAAAAAGAATTTTGTGTTGAAAAGGGAGAGCAAAGCTCTCAATGGTGGTTAGTTCAAATAGCGAAAAGAAAAAGAGTTTGTGTTGTTCCTTTTTCCCGGATTCATACACCACATTCCTTTATAAGTTTCCCACCTATTCACGTTTCTTGACCTTTGCTTGAAAGACCTTAAGATCTTTGAGTATGTTGTTTGGCTTTGTGGTCTAAACTGGATTCCTCATGATTGATTTTGATATATTGCAAGTTATGATGCATGTAATGGTTTTCTTCCAAAGTGTGATTATCATTTCCATGATATAATTCCTTTTGATCATATGATGATTTTCATTAGCTATTAAGCAACCATTTGAGAGTGATCTATGAATAGAAGCACAACCAAAATATTGTGGTTTTTCTTTATTTTTGCATATTCATAATCCATATCATCTTTTATTTTAAGTTTGAACCTTGCTTGAGGACAAGCAAGAGGCAAGTATGGGGTATTTTGATGACATGAATTATGACCTATTTTTAGGCATGTATTTATATAGATTTTCCCTTTATTTTGCATGCATAGACATACATTCATGGCATTTATGGTTATATTCACCTACTTTGCAAGAATAGAGGTCTACACAGAGTTTTATTGCATTTGTAGGTAATTTGGCGAATTATGGAGCAAAAATGGCACATTTAAGGATTAAGCCTTGAAGCGGGACAAAAAGGAGCATAAAAGGAATTTAGGACGCCCCAAAGTATCTTCTGATACCGTCTGACGCGCCAAAGTATTTTCTGATACCTTCAGACGCGGCCCAAAGTATTTTCTGATACCTTCGGACGCGGTCCAAAGTATTCTCTGATGCCGTCTGACGCGCCAAAGTATTTTCTGATACCTTATGACGCGGCCCAGAGTATCTTCTGATACCAGCGCACTCGACTTCTTTTCAGCCCAGATTTCTAGGGTTTTACCTTTAAACCCTAGATTTATCCCTACATATATTGGATAGCTTTCAACATTGAAAGGCGGACGGTGACAACCCCGGGACTTGGAGTCAAATTCTCCAAAGGGAGATTAGAGAGGTGGCATCAGATAATCTTTACACGTTTTGGAGGAATCAACGATTCTTGGAGAGAGATCGAAGAGCTTTTGCCGGAAAGTCATTCTTGATCTTTGATTGTGAGATTTCTTTATTCCATTGCATTGTTGTGGTTTGTGAGCACGACATTGAGTTGTTTGAGAGATATATTGAACAGATTTGACGATTGTTTTACAGATTTGAAAGTTATTGAATTTTTCATTCAAGATTTGGTTTCTTTGCGATATCTTCTTCAATAATTAATTTGATTCGATTTTGAAAATGGTTGGCTAAAAACCTTGTGATTCTGGGGAGAATAGTTGATGATTAAGGCTTAGATGATGATAGACTGAACTCATTCAAACATTAGGACCCTGAGAATTTAGGTTTTAGTTTTGCGACAAACAGGAAAATCGGACTGTTCTTGAGAAAAATCGGCCGATTTTTCGTATGAACAGCACGATTTTCTCTTCTGACGAACTTTAATTGAATTAATCTTTAATCAAAACTAATCCTTGCCTAAATCCCAATATTGGTTAACCTTATTAACCTCTAATAGAGTGTATGAAGAGACTTCAAACTCGATTCTACATTTAATAGATTAAGGTTATAAGATTTGGGTAATAAAGAGACTCAACATCCTTTATTAAGATTCTAAGTGTGCTTTCTCATCTTTACTTTGGAGAGTCATATCCTGGAGTTTTAGATAGTTAGTTTGAACATAATTCTTGTCTTTAGATCTTTCTATATTGCAGCCTCAACAACCCTTATAGAGAGAATCTATAGATTAGTCATATAGGTTTCGGAACTTCATCGTACGAATCCTACCTTTGATCATTTAATCTTGGCAACATAAATTCTGTCCTATATCTATAGAAGTGTCTTGAATCGAAAGCCTGAATCGGATACTTGAATCCTTGGAATCATTTGTCTCTTTATCATATCACAAAAGCTTTTATACTTTCGCTAGATAATTGAAATCGGAATTTTTTCTCACCAAATCCCTGAGTTCGACTCTGGAATTCTTACCTTTCTACAGCTGATCCGTACACTGCGGGTTCGCTTTGCTTTTGAGTTCTAGATATAAATTTAAAACTTTGACGCACACACTTTTGAGCGAACAGTGCATGTCTTGCACCAACTCATGACTTGGTGATCCAAGGAGGGATTTCTGATGAAAACCACGGCCTATCAGGCAAAACCACACCCGTGGTTTCTGTCAACACAACCATGACACTTGTCATGCGATTCCTTTACTAGACCTTTGCTTTTCTTGGTTGAGTGTGGACTTGGTAGAGCTTGTAAACAGTGTGCAGGAGGACTCTCAGCTCTCATTATCCATCCATAGTTGTTGGAGAAGTTGAGGAAGAACAAAAACACTCTCATTTTGAGAGAAGAACATCATCATCAAACTTAGATCTAGAGTGAAACTTTGAAGGATTTTTAGTGACTTTTATGGAGAAACATTTGGAAGCATTGTAAGGAACATTTTGGAGATACTTTTGAAGGGTTGTAAGTCCCATTTAAACTCATATTCAGATAAGATCATTTGCTTCTATTCACTCTTATTTCACTTTCTGCTATGGAAACCATGTATGCTTGCATGATGAGTTTAGTTCTTGAAATGCATGTTATTGGCTAAGTAGTTGTGATTCTAGGGTGATGAACAGAAGGTTATGACTTGAATAATGATAGAATATACTTGAATGTACCTTAGGATGACTTCCATGCTCGAAACCTAACCCCGACCAAAATCACGGCTTGTTCTTCACAAATCTCGGTCGTGGTTTAGTATGATCAGCCCGCGGTTTTGCTATGTTATGATTATATTTATAAATCTGTATGTTAGGAAGTTAGATTGTTGAAATCCTAGTGTTTGTTTAGCCTTATCTAGCTTAGGGGGACCTAATGCTAGCAAACTAAGTGAGGAAAGAGACTTACGTACCTGGTGATTCCGACGTGAGATACCAAAGATGATAAACTCTAGGGAGTAGTGAGCCTCACAAGCCGCTATTGAAGTGAGTGTGTTGGCATCGTTGCATAGGACTTGCCTTCCCAACACTTACCTGGTAAGGAGAGGTTTGACCCCTAAATAGCAATCCGGTTTGTGTAGAATTTCCAACCTTAGGTTCCTAGAGACTTACCCGGTAATAGGACCTTAGGTGCGGGATTAGTGGACCATGAGACCTACCCGGTTATTGATCCCATTAGAGAAACACCATTTCCCAACATACCGCAGCTTTTCCAAGGTTGATTAAAAGCTTAAGTCCAATGCCATAACCGGAAGTCCGAATCCCTAGAATCCGCTTTTCTCCCTTTGATCACATATCTTGTTCTTGTGTTGTTTGTTTGTGTTGCTTGATTGATTGATAAATCTTGCATGACTTTGATCTTGATTTATCACCATAAAAAAAACGCAACCAAAAATATCATGATTTTTATTTCTTTATTTCCTTCTTTTCTCTTAGACTAGACTTGCATTATCCATTATCACTTGTTTGATTTTTTTTACCTTAGTCTTCGTGTTCGACCTCGGAGTAATATCCTTGCTACAAAACGACTCCTACACTGTGGATTCGCTAGGAGTTAGGAGAATATATCGAGTTATAAATTGTAAGGCTTTTGCGTGGTACATTTCTAGCGTAACATATGGCACAAATTGCTAGTGTCGTGAGCAAGTTTATGAAAACCAGGAAATGAACACTAGGAAGTTGTGAAGAGGAAATTTCGGTACCTTAAAGATACATCTTATTGGGCTCGATTTTGGAAATGAGACGCAATGTTTGGTCATAAGGTACTTTGATGTTGATTGTGTTGGAGATGTTGATACTAGAAAATCTATGACCGATTATGTTTTCACTCTTAGTGGTTCTGTTGTGAGTTGAGGCAACGTAACTTGCAACCTACAATCACTCTACCAAAGATGCAAAGTATATGACATTCACAAAATCAGCTAAAGAGTGAATTTGGTTGAAGAAATTGGTTAGTGATCAAATATACATCACAATCACGCTATTGTATATTGTGACAATTTGAGTGAAATTTGTTTAGCCAAGGATCAAGTTCATCATGAGACGACTAAGCATATTGATGTTACGATCATTTCTTGAGAAGTGAGAAGTGGATCATGGTGAATAAAGTTAGTACTAATGATAATTATATTGATATGTTCACCGAGCCGGTACCTCACATCAAGTTTCAACATTGTTTAGACTTGTTAAATGTCAAAAGTTTTTTAGTGTCTGATGGGCACATTTGTTTGATACAGTCTAATACTTGACGAACAAATATAATCTATGGTTTCGGTACATTATATATTGTATTGTTCCATTAGTCTTCAATCATTTGTCTATTAGCAACCCAAAACTCTTTATTAAAACATATCCAAAGTGAACGCAACCATTATTGGGTGAACCTTTATTAATTTGCGTGTTATTTTTGTCGCTTATATTCATGTTATATTGAAAAAAAAAATTTATAATTTGACACCGGTTCAATTGAATGTTTTCATTTTTTTTTTTTTGGTAATTGAATGTTTTCATTATGACTACTTTGATCCGATCACTCCAAATTATTACAAACGCTAACGTCGCTTTTTCACGCATGTACGCAATTCATATAATTCAATTCCACTTATTGACCACTACATACGTATAAACATAGTACTGTATAGTCGATCATGAACTAACATGGGTATTTGATTCTTTGGCGGCGGGGTGGAGCAGCAAAAGCTGCAAAACCCCTACCCGTTGGCCGCCATTTCACTCTCAGCCGCCTTCCCATCGTCACGAAACTGCTTATAAATATCACTCTTATAATACTTCCTGGTTCTTGCCACGAGAAGCAACGACACCAACATCCCGAGAGCCGTAGTTGCCGTTATGATAAAGAAAGCCATCCTAAAACAGTGCACTCCGGTACAAGTCAACTCTTGCCCAGGATTCCTGGTCAACCCGAGCGCTTTCATCTGCTTATCTGCCTCCCTATCGTACAAATGCCCCGTTATCTTGACGTTCAGTATGTACCCTCCTATGGGGCTCGCAACCGCCCCAAAGTTGTAGAGTGTGGAGTAGTACTTGAGGCCAAAGATCTCGGAGATAATAGCAAAGAGGAGGGGCCATTGGGCTCCGAAGCAGAACCCGATGATGACGGAGGCTGCATAAAGGCCGTTGGGGACGTCGAATGCGATGAGGAAGTGCCCGATGCAGGAGATCGCTAGGGTGATTGTCAAGATTGCCGGCCTTGGGATTTTGTACTTGTTCAGTAAGTGCTCCGAGACGAAGCCCGATGTTACCCGCCCGAGGTAGTTCCATATGCTCACAAGTGATACGAACGTGCTTATGCTCTTCTTGGGGTACCTGTACGTTCATATTGCTCATTTATATCTCAATCTCATCCTTTTTCATGAAAAATAAAACCTCAAAGTCTTACCCGAGGGATGACCCGATCTGGCCGAGGTTGTCAATGGCGGTCAACGTTCCACCTACGCCGCACGTGGTAGCGAGGAAGAGGATGATCATGTCGATGCTAAACAATGCTTGGAGGATGGTGTAGTCTTCTCCTCTGTCTGGTGGGCGGAAGACATTCTGAAAGCATCCGGTGGGCGGCGATGAAGCCCCAGCTGAAACCGAAACCGGAGTTTCAGTCACCACATTGACTTTAGAGACGGTAATTCCGTCGGGTAACGTTGACTTGGTCAACTCCTGCTTAAGCACAGTATAAAGAGGGAGCAAGAGGAGGGCAAGAACGACGACGGTGCTGAAGATGTAATTAATGTGGTTGAAGTGGAGTTGCTTTTGGAGGATGATAAGTATGGTGAGGAATCCGGCAAGAGCAAGCGAGAAGTAGAGCATTTGGTAAAAGGCGTGTTTGACTTGTTTGGTTTGAGGGATTGGGTTGAGGAAACGAATGGTGGCGAGGAAGAGGAGGGAGATGAGCGTTGGGAGCCATCCGATCATGAGGATCAATGCTTTGTAGTTTTTGTTGTCGTATAGGGCCTGGTAGATTTGTGTGATGATGGCTCCGCTTAGTCCGACGAAGCCTTTCAGGAGCCCCAGGACGACGCCTCGGCTCTCCGGGAAGTTCTTCACGCATGTTACCAACGCTCCTGTGTTGGCGAACGACTGGCTACGTACAATAGGGTAATAGTCAATATCAACGACTACAATACGTTTGAAAGGCAAAGAGGTGTACTAATGACAAGTCAATACGGTAGCACATTTTAAAATGGAATTTTATGACGCTCACTTGTGTAGATTTTTCAAATGACTGATTTTTCAAAACCGAATTAATCTTTTGAAATTTCGAAAACGAATCTTCACAAAAGGATACCTCTACCTAATTAGTAATGTCATTAAGGTTGCCACAAATGAAGTTAATTTGGAGGGTATGTAAACATGTAATATTAAGGCACAAAGTGAGTGACGTGGTATGGATAAGATGGAAAACCGAATAAGGAAGAATGGACCTGTGAGTTTGCGCCAATACATATGTACAAGCACATCTGCCATACCGGTGGTTTGGCAATCCGACTAGTGACAGCGAGCCACATCATGAAATAACCAAAGAAGTTAAGTAGGGCTCCAGCAGCGAGCACCACCCAGGGAGGAGCAACCTCCATGAGCAAGCCCGAAGGTACTCCCACGTTGGCCCCGACATCCTTAAAAAAGGAGAGGAGATTAAGAGTAGTTTGGTCGTACCCAAGCGATGTTTTGATATCTCCCGAGTAGAGTCCGAACATATATGTGGCGCCTGACATGGCCATGATCAGCAGCGTTGCGTACACCATAAACCATCGCGATTTTATCAGATCTACGCCCATCCAGGAGCCCCGCCCCCCGCCGATCAAATTCATCCACTTTCTTTAACTTTGCAATCGGTCGACGGTTGACCCAAACTCTGTCACAGTTTCATGTGTGTGGTCTGTCATGGATTTGTTTGGGGATATTTATAGGGAAATTGTTGGGTGACATATGCCTTTTTTTTGTTGTTAGAATAAAATATTGTTAGGGGTCATTCTTTTTATATATTGTCTATCCCTTTTGTTAATATTGAGAAGATAGACTAACAAAAACACAATTTAACTCACCCAATCAAATCAATTCCCAACTTTATGCTCAATGTTGGAGTAAAGTAAATTTCTTAACTCAAGAGTATCCAACAACCTTGTTGAAAACTTGGAGCACTACTAAACATTTATAATAGTGGTCACCACATGAATTGTCAATTTTTATAGCTTAATATTGCTACAAGATAAGCATGTACACGGTTTGGACCCACCGGGTCGACGGTTCCGTTCCACCGGATGTGTTAAGAGTCTGGGAAGGGTGACCCGGACCCGCCTAAAAGGCCAATCCGTCGGGTTGGTGACCCGTCGGGTCACGGGTCAGACCCGATGGGTTGACAATTTTTTTTTCAAACCCGATATTTTTTTAAAAATAAAATAAAGGATTGTTGGCGGGTCGACCCGCCAACGGGTTTGCCCAACGGCTAAAATAGCCGTTGGGTTCGAATATTCTTTTTTTGTTTAAACTGACCGTTGGCGGGTCGACCAGCCGGATCTGCAGGTAAGGATCACCTCGACCCTTACCCGCACCCGTAACCCGTCGGGTCACGGGTAACCCGTGACCCGTGGACATGCTTACCACAAGATTCTTAACATTTTTTTTTTCCAGAAGAAAATAGTTTTCGTTAAACTTTAATAAGTTAATGTCCCAAAAATAATTTTGTGAAGCTAATTTTGTTGATATTGTTATGAAAACTTGATACACATACACCTTATGTTTACACATCCGACTAAAGTTTAAAACGAAATTAAAATAATATATTATCTTTTATAAAAAGTATTCCATTATAAATGAAAAAATAGAAAATAAGTAATGACTTTTTCTAGTTTTGTGTTTAGTAAATGTACCCCTTAAGAGAAGAGTATGTAGAGTTTGAAAATAAATACAAAAGGTTTGGGTATATTTACTTAATTGATACACATACACCTTATGTTTACTAGGCTTTTTCTAGTTTTGTGTTTAGTAAATGTACCCCTTGAGAGAAGAGTGTGTAGAGTTTGAGAATAAATACAAAAGGTTGGAGGTATATTTACTTAATTGAAACATTAAAAAGCCTAGTTAATTCTATACTTTTTCACAAAGGCCTAGTTACCAAAATTGCCCTTAATCTAATTGAAATATATTCACATTTCTGTTATTTATTGCCCTTTTGTTTCATTGACTTTCCTATTTCATAATTTTTATAAAATTTATCCATAATTAATGAGATGTGGACCTTTAATTTAAATTGATGGTGTAGATATATCTAACTTCACTGTAAAGTTCCCTTTGAACTTCACTGGAGCCAGACGTGTATGTATCCACAAATATGGTCATTTTATAAATAAATAGTCATACATCAACAATATTTAATGCATATATTGAATAAACAAGTTCTACCTAAATAACTTTTTTAATATCATGTTTAGAACATCAACAATTCTAAAGATAAGTTTATATCGAGTCGTTTTAATTCTTATTCTTATAACGCGGATATCCATCTAAATTTTACAAATTTATTTTTTTTAACTTATGTTTTATTATACATATTAAATACTATATGTTTATATAGAGTCGTTTTAATTCTTATTTTTATAACTCGGATATCCATTTACAAGAACTCAGATATCCATTTAAATTTTTTAAATTTATTTTTTTTAACTTACGTTTTATTATGCATATTAAGTACTATAAGTTTATATTGATTCGTTTTAATTCTTATTCTTATAACTCGGATATTCATTTACAAAATCGTGGATATCCATTTACAATGACGCGGATATCCATCTAAATTTTACAAATTTTTTTTTTTAACTTATATTATACATATTAAAATACTATAAGTTTATATCGAGTCGTTTTAATTCTTATTCTTATAACTCGGATATTCAATTTACAAGAACTCGGATATCCATTTTAATTTAACAAATTTATTTTTTTAACCTATGTTTTATTATACATATTAAATACTATAAGTTTATATCGAGTCGTTTTAATTCTTATTCTTATAGCTAGTTTGTGTTAAATATAAGACATGTATAATGTATTGAAATATCAATGATTCAATTATCAAAGATAAGTCTATATTTAATTTAAAGAATGATGATTATGAATTTATGATAATGATAATTGTAATGATCACTCGTGTTAAACATCTTCCGGTTTTAAGATTCGGATATCCAATACGATCCGTATTTGGTTGGATATCCGATATTCTTCTCAGGATCGGATCGGATAATTATCAGGATATCCGGTTGATCCGTTTGATCTGGATTCCAAAATATAGTATGCGAAAATGATTTGGTTGGATCGGATCGGATTATTATCCACGGGTATCCGGATGATCCGAATGACTTTTGTTTGACACGATCGATCCGGATATCCTCTTTATCTGAATATGCAAAAATGATTTAGCCGGATCCGGATATCCGATTGATCCGAATATCCTCTTATCTAGATATCCTTTTGATCTAGATATGTATTTGCTACTTTGTTTATCACAAAATGTAATGAAAAAACAATTAAAAGGCACAAAACAAAATCAAAGTAAAAATGATAATCATATAGATACGATATAATAAGAAAATAAAATTAAAGTTTTAAGATAATAGATATTAATATCTTTATATTTTATATCTATATATGAAAACAAGAGTACGAGACGAACTTATAATTAAAGATTATTATAGACATTTTCATTTAAATGAGACCAATTTCTATTAAAAGATTATTATTGAGACCAAATTATAATCATATCTATAAGAATCAATATTTTAAAAAAGACTCACTTATAATAAAAGATTATTGGCAATTTTGATAATCAGGCCCCTTTTTGAAAAACTATAGTAGTAACTAGGCTTTTTAATTTTTCAATTAAGTAAATATACCCCAACCCTTTGTATTTATTCTCAAACTCTACACACTCTTCTCTCAAGGGGTACATTTACTAAACACAAAACTAGAAAAAGCCTAGTAAACCAAATTGTTTCAAATGAAGGGTTATTATGAACTTATGAAGTAACCAAATATGCATAAGTGATTAAGTTGTAACAAATTAACATAATTAATTCATTATTTTGCTTAACTCAAATATTTTCCCCTTAAATACATATATTTTTTAATATAAATATTAGTACATACAATGTTGATTTATCCTTCATAAAACAAAACGGGTACTCGGATGCCGAAGACGATCCGATGAGGCAATGAATCCGATGATCCACGGATATTTGGATATCCGATTATCCATGAATATCCGGTGATCCACTAATCCGTGAGTATCCGGATAGGCGGATATCCACGATTATTTGGATATCCATGATTATTCGGATATCTAGGATTATTCGGATATCCGTGGATATTCGGATTCCTAAAACCTTGATCCGTATCCGATCTAGTGATCTAGAAAGATCTCCCGTATCGGATTCCGACCGGCTCAAAACGGGTACTAAAATATAGGGGTTTTTTGGATCGAGTCAACGGATTTTTCGGACCGGATTGGTGGATCAAATTGGTTTTGCCACCCATACTAATCATATTGGCGAATAATTAACCGATCCAACTAAAATCATCTGCGGATGCCATATTTTATTAGACCAAAATATTCACAAAACTAGGTAATTTGGATTTAACTCGAGAAATTGCACCATCCAAAACCGACCTGGATCAAGATGTTAGAAACATTAAAAAACAAAAATAATCCCGCCCGAAGTGACCCGAGAACCAACTAAACCGATTTGTTATGGCCCAAGAACCAAGTCTACCCGATGACCCGTTCCAACCTGAACAACTAGTACCCGACCCAAATTGACTTGATCCGAAATAACCCGCTAACAAAAACAAACCTATTTATACCCGACCCGATTCCAACCCGAACCCGTTTGACCCGACCCAAACTCGACCCGTTTGACCAGACCCAAACTCGACCCACCAACCCCGTTTGACACCATGAAAAGAACCGATGCTACCCGAGAACCCGTTTTAACCCGAACATTTGGTACCCGATCCAAACCAACCCGACCCGGAACAAACCGTTTAAAAACCAAGCAAAATTTTTACCCGACCTAATTCCAATCCGATCTTGTTATAACCCGACCCGAACCCGACCCGTCAGCCCCGTTTGACAGCTCTAGAGTTTACGTCATAGAGTTTTTCAAAGAACTTCATAATATCTTGATTGGATCTCTTAAGAAAAGAACAACATGGGTTTTTTTTTGCTATGACGTTGGCATATAATTAGGGTTGTGCAAAATCGGAGCGAACCAGAAAACCTGACCGGATCGGACCGATATTTACGGTCCGGTCTATGGTCCAGGTTTTTTTTACAAATCCGGGTTACGGTCCGGTCCGGTTTTGAACCGTATAAAAACCATAACCTCCGGGTTTGACCTTAAACTACGAATATCCGGTCCAATTCGGTCCGATCTGGGTCCGGGTTTGGACCGATAAACCACACCAAAATTGGACAATTTAGGTACAAACCGGTCCGGTCCGATCCGAAATGTTCAAAATTGCACAATTAAGCTACAAAACGGTCCAAAACGGAACCGGTCCAACCCGAAACCGGACTGTTTTGAATCAGACCGTAACGGTCCGGTCCCGGTCCGGTCTACGATTCAGGTTGTCATCATTTTACTGTCCACCGGTCCGGACCGGACCAGCTAGATCCGGTCCGATCCGGTCCGATATGGACCGTATGCACAGACCTACATATAATTACCCCAATTGGGAAAAATAATTCTCCTTATCTACACTTGTCAAAATATGTTATTCTCATAGAGTGCTCCTTACTAGATAAGACACGAGAATTTCATTTAATCTGAAATCAATTAAGAAGACTTAAATGCCACTAATCAATCAACTATAAATTTTGGACCGCGATGGATTGATCAAGGGTCGATGGAGATTTGGAACCTCGTTATCGGCATGAATGCGATTTGGAACCTCGTTATCGGTATCAACAATGTAAAGTTGTATAAACTTTGGATCGGATCCTTCATCCGGCAACAAACTCCCAATCCTGTGGATATTCTGCCCTTGTAATCGATAGCAATAAGGGCCTCTTCTGTCCTTAAAATGATGAATCTTCCCGCCCATTGAAGTAAATGAAAACATAGAGTTATATCCTCGAATATTCTCAATGAACTTAGTGCTTCTTGCATCTACTTTGGTTAAATGTTGATTTAGAAGGAGCGATGGATCTTTACATAAAGGTAATTCAACTTTCCCTTTCATACAACATATAGAGAATTTCGGTAGTGCATCAGTTCTACTTTTCAACGCTCTCTCTTCATACCACATCAAAACATTACAAAAACCACAAGTTGAAGAGGGATCCCCAATATCATGATATGCTGACAAATGAAAACACTTATGAGAACAAACTTTTAAATAATAATGATTGAAGCATATGTTTAAAAGATAGTAACTAACTTTATAGATTTCAAACATCTAAGTACATTAAAGTAAATAATGCACATGAAAATAATAATATAATTTTATACATTTATCATTGTTATCTCCCATTGAAACAATTTATTTGAGAAATTAGAGTAAGCATGATGAAAAAGCTTTATATGTTCTTTCTTGAATAAGGTCATAAAAAGCGTAGAAAGATATAGATTATAGAAATATAAAATAAGCTCAAGCTGAATAAGATTATTAACTTACTGTTGGAAATGTTTGGCATAGGAAGGTCGCTTGTTAAGGAAATTCCAGTTTGTTGACGAGGTTGTTGTCTTCTCTAGCTCATGATCTCTTTCCGCAAGAATCTACGTTGCCGACTTAAGGAATATCGAGTAAGTTGACTGGATTGTCCCTTAGAAATTGGAAAAGTATTGACTAAACTACTTTGCCTGGTATTGACTTGATTGAACTTTTCATCCATCAATGTATTATGGTAACTCACTATACATAAAACATTTATCGAGTTATATACATGTAGCTTGAAGATAGATAATAACTTGAATGTAAAAAATGGGCTAAGAGAATAATATAGACAACTTAATATTGAAAATATCCCTCACATGAGTTTGTAAGGTGCTAAAGTAAACTTCAATGCTGAAGTTATTCTGGTTGCTTATAGTATAAGTAGTAGGCATAGTAGCTAGATATGAATGAAAGAATTAAAGCAAATTCAATAAAACATTGTCTTAGGAGCTGTTTTAAGGATTATCGTGTGCTGGATTATCTATTGATGCCAAGTTAAAGATTGATAATTTGAGTTACAAACCTTGATTTTTCACACCATGGTTTTGGATAACAATATTATGAATCAAAGTACCATCACCAGCTGAGGCTTGATTAAGGTTCTCAACATCCGTTTGAATTGGATTTGTCACTGCAAAAGAATAAATAATCAACAATTCATATACATCATTATTTGAAGTTAGACAAATTATTCAAATCTTAAAAATAGGCTACGGTATGAATGATTGACTTACAATTGGAAATGTCTTCAAAAGGAGTTCGCATGATGCTACAGGGAACTTCATTGGTGATATTACTTTGATTTATTGTGGTATAGTTACGGTCAAACTTGATGAATATGGAGATGGAAATAATTAATTATATAAAATGATATTATAAAAATATAAATAATTCTTAATTTGCGAATGCGTGAGAAAATGACACGTGTCACTAAATCTCCGAGTGAATGACACGTGGCTTCAAGCATTTTCGCTATATAGATATATAAAAAGATATGGTTTGTATGTAGATAAATATAAGTTCTATCATAGGATAATAATACTATTATTTTATTAACTAATTTAAATATGACAACTATATATATAACGTTTTTAAAAAAAATCAAAATTCTAAAAAAATATCATGTGACATATTATAAGTTAGGATGAACCACATTGAAGTAAATGCTTTGGCTTTAATATAGTATATAGATGATAAAAAATTGCCGCATTATGGAACGCCTCGAAGTGGCACGTCTCTTTTTTCCAATTTTTTGTTCTAACAACTTTTTCGTTTAAATTTATACATTTAGTTCAAAAAATTATTGTCTTAGTTCAAATTATATTGTATCAATAGTACATACATTTTACAAATAAATTTGAGCTCTACACATTCCATGAATTAACAATGTTAAATGTTTTAACTAATATTATAAATTTTTTTTAAAAAAATTTCTAGTTTTTCCCCTTCTTCTTTTTCTAACGGACACTTTTTCTGCTCAACTTTTTTTTACATTTCGTTGAAATTATTTGTTCTATTTGTTTAGATTATATTGTATTAATAGTTCATAGATCTTTACAAAATAAACTCATAAGTTAAAACTAATGTTTGTACTAATACTAGAAAAATTTTAAGTAATAAAATACTCAATTTGAACTAGTAGTATAAATATTTTAATAAGTATTAATAATAAAATATTTCAATAACCATAACTATAAGGTTTTTTAAGTTTGATAATATCATTCAAATTTTGTGTATTATTAGTTCAAACTGTAACACCCCAAGTTTTCGGAACTCAGGGAGCTACAGGTTAGGACCTCACAGTGGGTCCCGACCGTAGTGTGACAACAAGTTAACTAGATCTTACAACAAGGCACATATAAGGAAAAACCAGAAATCATGAAGTGTTTAATAATGTCGCGAATGTGACCAGAAACACTAACAGCCGGTAATAATAATATGAATCTGAGAACATGAAAAGGTCATAACTGAAAGACCAACAGTAAAAGAAAACTGCAACCCGTCCTAAGAAGTACGACACCCCGGCTGACCACTACCATCGAGATCACTTGGCATCCACTCTAACCTGTGGCAAGTCTAAATAAAGATAAAACAGTTAGCTCACTAATTAAATATAAGCAGAATAATAAATAGCACAAACACACATAAGGAAATATTAACACTCAACATGTTGGCACACAATCCGGTTATTATCTGATAGCTTAGGTGATTCACTTCATCCCATTTTAAAAGTTGTGGCACGAGAAATCTTAAGATTTCTCGCCTCCGTTCCTTATCCAACTGGTGATGGTTTGGCACACCTCCGCTGGTGGCGTCCCCGCAAACCAAGTATGGACTAGTCCCTAAAGAAACCCCCAGCGCCCTCGGGATAACTGAGTAGAATGCCACCGCCCGTTACTCTTAGGCAAGATAGGTAGGTCGGTCGATGATTAATATTAAATACACTAATACACACACCATTCAAACACCACTATCATTATTCACACTCATATTTGAAAGCTAGCTAAGTAAACCCAAAGGACTTACCTGAATTAAGTCTCGACTCTCTTAAACACAACTCGATCCGTAACTGTAGAAACTCAGTTGCCTGTCAAAGGAGGCAAGTGGGTCAACACATTTCCTAGGTATTTATAAGTCTAAAACTTCTAAGGTGTAAGACCCTATCAGAAGAGAAACTACTACCATACACATTTAAGGTAAAATGACCATTTTACCCTTGGTCCCGAATCTTCCAAAAATCTCGTAATATGTACTTAAATTCTTACTTGGGACTAACTATCATATTCTAACTCTTAAAGTTGAGTTTAGGTAAAGACTAGAACATTACACATTTTCTTAACCTTCCAAAACAAGTCCCTACGATCCAACTTTGACTCCAAATATGAAACCCGCATAAAAATGTAAAAATTCCGAAATAATTCTCCAGGTCATCTATGATATGCATGCTACCCATATGATCAAAGAACTATCCAAAATTCCCAACATCAATCTCTCCAAAATTCTCCAAAGTTGGTTCCGAACTCACATTCTATACTTAGCCAATTTCTGAGCATGTTTTCTAACTGCACACAAAATCAACTTTGAGCTTCTATAACTCTAAATCCCACCATTGGATTCATCCCAACTTTTGACATATTAACCTATGCATGGCACTAAACAACATATTAAAAATTGAACGGTGGATCATGGTTATAAAGGGTCGAAAAATAGGTCTGAACATGACTGCTTAATTAACACAGTTTTTCTGGAACTTAAACAGATGTTGAAAGGGTCAAGGATTTGATACTTACTATCCTACTTCCACCACCATATGCTAGGATTTCTGGAGATCACCAACTCGAGCCCTGTTGCAACCAAACAACTCAATACACGCCCATCTCTTCGACTCTCAATCTCGACAGAAACATGGGATCTAAGATTGAGGTTTGCCTTGGATTCAAAGATGCAGGAGAATGCTAGATTTGAGGAGAGATGGTTCGGAATGCAACAGGAACAGTCACAAGTGCTCATTCCTGGCTACTGAAGATCTTATCTGGCTGTCAAGGGTGGAGGGACGTCATTGGACAAATCCAACTACTGCTGTAGAAGAAGCAGTTGTTACTCACATGTGGAGTCGGCGTGGCGTGCAGCAACCAGGGCAAAGGAAGGGTGTTGGAATGAGAGGGATCGACTCCCTTTTTGTCGACCGTACACAAAGGAGAGCGAGGACCTGGTTCGTCTACAACTGTTGTAGAAGGAGGAGATTGGGGAGGCAATGCTGAATGTGGACGGAAGGTGGGGAACGTGAGGCTGCACCACGAAGGAAGTACGCTACTGCGTGATTCGCGGGAGCCGTTACACTGAAGATCTCTCCCTCCTCCAGCTTAGCACACGTCGATCACAAGCAAGGAAGGCGGAGGAGGAGGCCCGTTTGTTCTGGGCTGCGCATCTTGGGTTGGAGTGACAAAAGCTGCTGTGGATTTTTGGGCTGACGGGATGTCTTCAGCAAGCAAATAGACAAGGGAATTGGGCTGTCAAAAGTTGTCTGGGCTTCCTCACCGCTGTATCATTGCTAGCCAGCATACAAGGATAGTGGGATGGGCTTCCTGGGCTGAAAAGTTGTTGACGGGCTGGAAGGTTTCTGCTGCAATTGAAGCTAACGGTTTGGATAGATAGTGTGTGGAGTGGGGTTGTCACAACAGCCCGGAAACCTTGTCATTGGTTCGTCATGATCTCGTCATGACCTCGTCATGGTCTCGTCATGGCCTCGTCAAGGCTTCGTCAAAAGATTGTCACGATCTTGTCCAAAACATGTCATGACTTAAATTTGGGTTTGGGATTCATCATTTTATGTGAGTTAAGCCTACATAAAATAATATAAATGTGTGGGTATAAATTTTAGGTATCATGTAGCCGGTTAAGGAGTCAAAAACGGGTTTGACTTGGTAATAAACGGAAATAAAATTCCGGATATTACATTAGTACCCTCTTAAAATAAGTTTCGTCCCGAAACTTAAGATAAGGTATCTAATCAAACGACTTCCACAAAAAGATTTGTATAACTTAGTCTCACTGAAATTTTAAATCTCGTTTCCTAACATGCAAACTACTCAATCATTATAATCAGGCAACACAAAAAAACACAATCACTCAATCTAATGTATAATCATAGAAGTCACACAAACAACGTCCAAGTACTAACCCGTCGGTACAAAAGTAGCGGCTAACTCCGCAAAGAACTCGGGATAACTACGTCTAATGCTCTCCTCTATCTCCCAAGTGGCCTCATCTGCTCCTCATCTAGACCACTAGATCCTCAACATTGGTATCTCCTTGGACCGCAGAGTCTAGTACTGCGCTCCAGGACGGCTACTGGGTACTCCACAAAAGTGTGGTCGTTCTCAACTATCAGATCCTCATGGTTGATGACGAGTCTCGGGTCTGGTATATACTCTCTCAACTGAGATACATGAAAGACCGAATGGACCCCCTCCAATCTCGGTGGCAGTGCTAATCGGTAGGCAACCTCTCCAACTCTCTCCAAGATCTCAAATGATCCGACATATCGGGGACTCAGCTTCCCCTTAATGCCAAAACGCTAGACGCCTCTCGTTGGTGACACTCTCAGCCACACCTGTGCACCTACTCTAAACTCCAAAGGTCGACGTTTCTTGTCGACGTCGGATTTTTGACGACTCTGAGTTGCTAACATCCGCTCTTGGACCAGGGCAATCCGAGCGATGTCATCTTGTATCTAGTCTGGAGCTACTCCCTCAACTCTGCTAGGCTCATCCCAACACAATGGTGTGCGACATCTCCGTCCGTACAAAGCCTCATAAGGGGCCATCCCCACATAAGCGTGCCAACTGTTATTATATGAAAACTCTACAAGGGGAGGTGATCAGGCCATACCTGCCCCCAATCTAGTACACAAGCCCGTAGCATGTCCTCTAATGTCTGGATGATCCTCTCAGACTGACCGTCAGTCTGTGGGTGGTAAGCAGTAGTAAAGTGAAGACTCGTCCCTAAAGCGGTATGTACCTGCTGCCAAAATCTCAAGGTGAAACGCCCATCCCTGTTGGAGACGATAGTCCTCGGTACTCCATGGAGTCTCACAATGTGTCTGGTGAACTCCTCAGCTAGACGACTTACCAACCACGTTTCCTTAATCGGAATCAAACGTGCGGTCTTTGTTAGACGGTCTGCCACCACTCAAATAGCATCAAAACCTCTATTGAGCCTCAATCCCGTGACAAAATCCATAGAGATATCCTCCAACTTCCACTGTGGTACTGGCAGCGGGTGGAGCTCTCATCCAGACCTACGATGCTCAATCTTGACCTGTTGGCAGGTCGCACACTGAGCAACATACCGAGCCACGTCGGGCTTCAAACCACCCCACTAAAAGGAACGTCTCACATCCTTGTACATCTTGCTCGCTCTTGGGGTAACATGAGCCTCACCTAATATCCTCATTCTCAACTCACTGTATGATGGCACACAAATACGGTACTGGCATCTCATCACTCCATTAGCACCAATAGTAAAATGGGGTACCTCATCTCGAGACATCCTGTCTCGGATCCTGGTCAAAGTCGGACAAGTCTCCTGCTTTTGTCGGATCTCACCCAACAGATCAAGAAGTAACACCAAGGTAGCCAACTAATGAACTATATCTGGAAACTGAATCTCTACCTCCAACCAAGCCAAATCTCTCTGCAACTGTGGCTATACTATCAACCGGGCTATCGCCTTCTCCCGAGGCGTCTTCCGACTCAAAGCGTCAGCAACTACATTCGCCTTTCTGGGGTGGTAGAGAATCTTAAGGTCGAAATCCTTGATCAACTCTAGCCACCGCCTCTGGCGGTTATTCAACTCCCACTGAGTGACTATGTATTTCAGACTCTTATGGTCTGTGAAGATCTGACATGTCACCCCATAGAGATAGTGACGCCAGATCTTAAGAGCATGGACTACTGCAGCTAACTCTAGGTCGTGTGTGGGGTAGTTCTCCTCATGCGTTTTCAGCTGTCGAGACGCATAGGCTATGACCTTACCCCTTTACATCAAGACACACCCCAAGCCTAGCTTGAATGCATCACTTTATACCACAAAGTCATCTGTACCCTCAGGCTATGCTAAATTCGGAGTAGATGTCAATCTCCTCTTCAGCTCCTCAAAGCTCCGTTGACACGGCTCAGACCAAACGAACCAAGTAGTCTTCCTCTAAAGACAATTAAGTGGTCGGGCAATCAGGGAAAACCCTTCCACAAACCGGCGGTAGTAGCCTCCCAAACCGAGAAAGTTACGAACCTCCTTCACATTCTTCGGAGGTTTCCAAGAAGACACTGACTCGATCTTCGCCGGATCGACCTTAATCCCATCAGCAGTCACTACATGGCCTAGGAAGGCTACCTCTGACATCCAAAACTCGCACTTGGACCGCTTATCATAGAGCTGACGATCCTGCATAATCTGTAACACTGTCCACAAATGTCCGGCATGCTCCTCTCGACTCCTAGAGTAAACTAGGATGTCGTCAATGAAGACTACTACAAACGGGTCTAAGAAGTCAATGAAAATCCCATTCATCAACTCCATGAATACCACTGGCGCATTAGTGAGCCCGAATGGCATCACTACAAACTCATAGTGGTCATACCTAGTCTAGAATGCCGTCTTAGGTATGTCCTTGTCTCTCACCCTCAGCTGGTGATAACCCGACCTCAATTCTATCCTCGAAAACACTAACGCTCCATGCAACTGGTCCAACAGATCAGCTATGCGAGGCAGTGGATACCTGTTCTTGATGGTGGCCTTGTTCAACTCTCTGTAATCAATGCACAACCTCATCGATCCATCCTTCTTTCTCACAAATAACACTGGCGCTCCCTAGGGGGACATACTGGGCGTATGAAGCCCTTCTCAGCCAGTTCCTCCAACTGCTTCTTCAACTCAAGCAACTATATCGGTGCCAAGCGGTACGGGGCCTTTGAGATCGGTCTCGTGCCCGGCTCTAACTAAATGCTAAAGTCAACGCTCTTCTATGGGGGTAATGCTAGCAGGGCGTCACTAAAAACCTCTGCAAACTCGCATGCGACTGGTATCTTCTCTACTGTCACAATCTTTTGTTCCTTCATGGCGTAAAACTAGAAGGCCTCGCAACCCTGTGTTATCAGTCTCGCTGCTCTCACTACGCTGATAACGGTGCCGAACTTTCCGAGTTCCCAACCTCGAAATGTCACTCTATGACCCTCCTCCGTGGCGACAGTCACGGTCCTCCTGCCAATGTCTATGACCGCTCCATGTCTCGTCATCCAATCTATCCCTAAAATCACTTCCTTATGTGTTAAGGGAATGACTAGGAAATCTACCAGCAAATCCCGATCTCCTAAATTAATGGGGCAGTCATGAATCTCTCGGGATTCTCTAATCTTACCCCCATCAGGTAACCCAACTACAAAAGGTACTCCCTCTATCGTAGCTAAGGACAACCTATCTACGCAGGCATCTAATATAAAGGAGTGCGTAGCACCCGTATCAAACAAAACTTGCACAGGTAAATCATGAATCCAAATAGTACTTGTCGTCGCAGGTGCCGCTGACTGATCAGCACTCCTCAGCTCAAAGACTCTCGACGGGGCTCCTCTGGTGTCAGTAGTACCACCGCGTCCCTTGCCACGACCTGATCCATGTGTAGTATTGTGTAAAGCAGGGTGTCTTGGAGCTCGGTATTGTTGCTGCTGACTCGGCGCTCGGTACTGAGGAGGCCTCTGTCCACTCCTCTCAGCACCTGCAGGGGAAGAACCCTGCTGTGACGGAGCTCTGCCCTGATGGCAGAAAGTAGCCTTGTGTCCCGACTTACCAAAAGTGAAGCAGGTAGTAGGTGGCCTCTTACAGTCTGGCTTGAGATGATCACGACTATCGTAGTTAAAACACTGCCGCTCTCTTCCCGGAGCTTGAAATGTAGTGTAATAGCTCGGTCTCCCCTGAGTCTGTCCTCGCCCATAACCTGATACTACTGCACTGCTACTAGCATACCCTGTCCTCTGCCGCTTATCCGGCCCACCAAACTGAACTGCTCTCCTCAGAACTGGCCTATCCCTCTCAAATGCAGAAGCCCTCTCTCAACCTCCGGGACAAGAGGTGCATGTGCTGCTCTTCAAGAGGTGTAGCTGGTCCAAGTAGGTGTTAGCATGAAATATTGTGATACTCTAGGCACGTTTTCTAAGCATATTTGATTCATATTGATAGTCTTTGATTGAGCATTGTTGCAATTATGAGCTAGTTTGCCTATATTGTCGATATGGATGTCTACACTAGCTTTATGTTGATTATAGGTGATTGAGAGCCATTTCCGAACGGAATCGAGCAAAGATGAGTTGATTGAGTATGTCCATTGATTAAGGGCATTCTTAGGAGAAAAATGGATATCAACTTCAGGAATGCACGAGGCTAGGGAAGAATCACGTTCTTGCCCTAAACCACGCTCTAAAATACGGCCGTACTATGAACCACGTTCAGTTCCACGGCCGTGGAACCCTGCAGGAGAAGCGTGATTCATTCCAGGAGCTTTTACGGTCGTGGAATCCATGGTCCAAACCGTGTTGATTTCCACGCTCTAAATTACGGTCGTGGAATCTTCCACGACCGTGATCTTGGCAATCTTTTTCGCCACATTTTGAAGCCACGATCTTTTGAAGATTGGGCCGGGCCGATATTTTATCTTGCCCTATAAAAAGACGGACGAAGAGAAATTCCGTCACTCTCGCTTATCCTCGCTTACGCCCGCTTACACCGCCGCTTAGAGATCTTTTGAGATAGCCGCTTGGACGCACATTTACATCTCGTTGGAGATCGACGTTCGCGCTTGGATTTGCCCTAATCTTGCACTTTGGTGGAGATTATCGTTGGGATTTCCAGATTTCCCGGATTGACGGAAGATTCTGAAGATTATTGCAAGAAGACTTCTCTTCTTGTTTAGGTTTGATTTAGAAGACGGATTGACATCCAGTTCTTCCTTCTTACCTAAGATTGAGTTTATTTGTTCTATTTTGGAATTAGTGACATTATTTGTTCTTGACTGTGACTTTGAGATTGATTTGGAGTTTATTGGAAGTTTTCGGAAGTTTTCATCTTTCAATCTTTTAATTCTTGAATTTGATATCAACATGACTGTTATTGGCTAAAAACTCTTAACAATTCTAAGGTGAAGGGTTGATAGTTGTGGCTAAGATGATGATAGATCGATCGTAAACAGATTAGACCCTGAGAGTTAGAGAGAATCGTCGACGAACCCTAAATCACGGTTTGTTCTTGAGTTCCACGACCGTGGAATCTCAAGATCTACCCGTAATTTTCCATAAGTTTACGAACCTGCATTTACTTTAATCCAAAGTTAAAGATTAGCTTTAACTTAGTCTTGGCTTGCCTTTTCTAGGTGGTAGTGAAGTAGGGGTGTTCATTCCCGGATATCCGATCCATTCGGATATCCGAATTCGGATATCCAGGAATTTTTTTGGTAAAAAGTGATATCCGTATCCGATCCGACATAGGCCGGATATCTGGTCCGATTAGACAAAACATATCGGATATCCGAACCCGGTTATCCGAATAATCCGATTACTGTGCAATGTAGTTGGTTGTTTGTTGTTTTGTTAAACAATGGACTGAGTTTAATTTCATGTTGTTCTTTTGTTTTATTTAAGCAAGTTTCAAGCATATTGATTGACCAAATTACAAAATGATAATATGAGATCCATAGAGTTTACATTTCAACTATCTATTTTCTCAAAAAAATCATCTTAGGCTCTCAACAGTCAACGCATTCCCACACCAGAATCGACAAAAGGATAAGAGCTCTCTTGTTTCCTGACAGATTCATGTAGAGTTCCATCGACTTGTCAATTACTGAAGTACTGAAATATTCAAAACAAAAAAATGATAAGAGCTTGTATTCTTCACAGATCTACTTACTCTAACAATAATTACCCATATTAGAAAACTATGAATAAGAAAGGAGAAGAGGAGAGAAAGGGAGATATTTGGTGAGAAATTCACAAATCTAGTTACTCTAACCAGATAGAAAAACTATGAATAAGAAAGGAGAAGAGGAGAGAAAGGGAGATATGAGGTGAGCGATAAGGGTTTCACCGAGTTCCCTTTCTACTGCAGGAATGGGTAACGCAAAAATTACATACCAAAATCGAGACTACCAGAGAGAGAAAGGCCGGCAACCCTGCGCCCCTACTCACCTGGACAAAGACGGAGTAACTGGAGAAGAACGAAGAAGAGAAGTAGAAGCGGTTGTCGTGAGCGAAGTAGAGAAGAAGGAGAAGTAGCGGTCGGGAGAAAGAATGGACGGAAGCAACTACCCCTCAATCATCTGGGACAAAGACCGAGTAACAACTAACAGGAGAAAGAGAGGTAGAGAAGAAGGAGAAGCGAGGGTTGAGAGCGAAGTAGAGAAGAAGGAGAAGCGGCGGCCGTGAAAATGTGAAATGAGAAGTCAGATACCTCATTTACACACATTTAGGGTTTCTTTTTTTAGTTAAAAAAATATCAAAATTATTTGCTTGTTCCGAGATTCGAACCGCGTACCTGCGTTAACTATTAAAAATACATGGTTACTCCCACAAGCTCAGCTAATGCAACATGAGTATAATAATTGGATACATGTTTTACATATAGTCGGATATCGGATATCCGAGTTTTAGAAAAATACAATCCGTATCCGATCCGAGTATTCGAAAATTTTAACGGATCGGAGCGGATACGGATATATTTCCACCGGATCAGTTAAATGTCGGATATTACCGAGTCGAATAGTCGGATTATTGGCGGATCGGATATTTTTTGAACACCCCTATAGTGAAGCCTCAACAATCTCTACCTCGATTGTGAGTGTCACAACCTTAATCGGTTAAGTTAGTCTTGATCCTTGGATTACGAGTTTGGGTATTTGACGTTAATTCTCGCCTTTAGAACCTTTCTATATTGAAGCCTCAACAACCTGTATAGAGAGTGTCTTGTAGGTGAGTCATATAAGGTTTTTTGGAACTTCATTGTACGATTACCTTACATTAGTATACCTTTGCATATCTCAACTCTGTCTTTATATCAATAGTAAATCTTGAATCGATTGCCACAGCTGGATACTTGGATCTTTAGGATTGTTGTTTTCCCAATATTTGCAAGAACTCTCATATTTACTCACTTGATAATCTGCAATTGAATTTGTTCCCACCCAAATCCCTGTGTTCGATACTCTGGAATTCTTGCTTAACTATATCGATCCGTACACTGCGGGTTCGCTTGCTTGATTCTAGTTTTATAATTAAAACTTATTTGCACGCACGTTTAGGGGCGAACAAGTTTTTGGCGCCGTTGCCGGGGATTTGGTTTCGGCCGAATTCGGTTGCCGGTTGTCAAGCTTGGGAGCTTGCTCTCGTTATTTGACATTATTTTGAGTGCATGCGCAGGTCTAGGAACACCAAAGACCTCTTACCTCTTGATCAAGAGCTTGAGAGGACTTTAAGGCAAAAGCGCAAGGAAAAGAAGATGGCTGAAGAACACGAACGCGATCTTCAGGCGGAGTTAGCTGAGAAAGAAGCTCAACTCCAATGGAATGAGAACATCCGCCGGGATGAAATGGATCGTCATCAATCTGAAGTTAACGATCTAAAGGATATGATGTTCCAAATGAGGATAGAGCTAAGCGACCTTAAGAATAAAGGAAGCAAGAAATCCTCAAGAAGGGCATCAAGATCTAGAAGAAGAAGTCATTCATCCGCTAATGATAGTGACTCTTCCATGCCACCGCTAGAAGAAATTGATCCCACGATCAATGTGAATCCTTTCCATCCACGAGGAGCTGCTGATCGCCATGTTCCACCTAGGAACGCAAGGATCGAACGTGTGGATGATGAGCCAAGAACTCTTGGCCAGCGGATGGATCCAACACAACAACCACGCCGTTTGGGCGTGAATTTTGATGCTGAAGATGTACAAGGGTTTAGCTTTAACCCTCAAGTTATTACTCTTGTTCGCCAAAGCCAATTTGGCGGGACAAGCGCTGAATCTCCACACCAACACTTGCAAAACTTTGAGTGTATGATGGAGACGATGAGACCGAAGAATGCTACTACCAACAACTACAAGCTCAAGCCTTTCTTCTTCTCTTTGAAAGGGAAAGCGTTTTTTTGGTACCAAGCTCTTCCTAGTGGGAAACTAGACACGTGGGAAAACCTTTCCGCGGAGTTCCTCACCAAATTCTTTCCGCCATCCAAAACGGCGGAACTTAGAGGTAAGATTAATGCTTTTTCCATGAGACCTAACAAAAGTTTGTTTCAATCTTGGGAAAGGTTTTAGGATTTGCTCTTGGATTGCCCTCATCATGGCATATCCAAACTTGCCTTGTTGGAGATTTACTATAAGGGGCTGGATGCGGGAACGCAATTCAACCTCCAATCCCTCTCATGTGGAACATTCATGGATATGAGAGAAGATGATGCTTGGGACTTCATTAAGAAGCAAGCAAGGGTCATAGAGAAGTATTCCCACCGGAAAGTGGAGGGAAATCGTGTGGAGCAAGGAGCAAAGCTCATACATGAAGCTCAAAATCAGATTTTCTCCCTCAACAATGAGATCAAAGAGTTGAAGGAGGCTATCAAGACCAACTTTCCAAAGCAACAAGGGAAGGATGTTGGTTATTTGGGCAACAACAATGGCGGTGATAACACAAACCGCAATAACAACAACAACAACAATAACCGGAACAATAACCGGAGCAACAATTGGAATGGCAACAACAACAATAACCGGAACAACAATTGGAACAACAATAGGGGTTCAAGTAACAACAATTGGCGCTCCAATCAACAAAATTCAGGTAACTCTTATCCTTCCAACTCTAATTGACTAACTCTACCTTCCTCTTCCTCTACTCCTTTGAGAAGCCAGGGGCAAACGTCAAATGGAGGAAACACTTCAGGAAAGGAGAAGCCCGATCCCATGTTGGAAACGATCTTGGGAAAGCTTCAAGGGTTGGAGAACCGCATCATTAAGGTTGATGATCAAATTTCCAAGGTTGATAAAGCTCAAAAGGTTTTAGAAAACCAAATGTTCAACCATGCGGAGGAAGTTCCTAGGAATCAAGGGAAACTTCCAGGAAAGACGGAGGACAACCCTAAGGGAAGGGTAATGGCAATCACCACTAGGAGCGGAGTGACTACCACCGATCCGCAGCCTAAATTTGTTGAAGTCCCCGTAGAGAAAGACAAAGAGAAGGGGAAGGAGAAGGAAGACGTCTACGTTCCTCCTCCGGCTTACAAACCTCCCCTATCATTCCCTCAATCTAGAGCGTGAGCGCGCCTAGATAAAAAATTCGGTAAGTTCATAGAACTCATGAGTAAGCTGCATATTAATATACCCTTCATTGATGCTATTGTAGGTATGCCAGCTTATGGCAAGTTCTTGAAGGAAGTCCTCTCCAACAAGAGGAAGCTAGAAGACTTCGGTGAGGTCAAGATGAGTTCGGATTCTTCAGATCTCATCAAGACCATGAAGGAGAAAATGCCTCCAAAGTTGAAGGATCCGGGGTCATTTTGCATTCCCATAGGAGTGGGAGATGTCACATATGACGCTTTATGTGACTTAGGAGCAAGTGTGAGCATCATACCACTTGCATTGTGCAGAAAGATCGGTTTAGGAGATCCTAAACCGGTGAAGATGACGTTATACATGGCGGATCGGTCCATCACTCGCCCCGTCGGTATTGTAGAAGACGTCCCGGTCAAGCTAGGTAAATTCTTTGTTCCCATTGATTTTGTCGTGCTTGATATTCCTGTAGATAGTCCGGTCCCGATCATACTCGGAAGACCGTTTCTTGCAACTTCCGGCTGCATAGTCGATTGCAAGAATGGGAGACTCGCTTTTGATATAGGGGAAGAGAAAGTAGAGTTCGTTCTTTCCACTCTAGTGAAGGAGCCAATCTTTGATGAGGATATTTTCGATTTCCAAGACGAAGAAGGTTTGTCTAGGGAGGAGGTAAGTGCGATTCTCTTTAACGATCCCTTACAAAAAGTTATCACTATGAGTCTAACCAATGTAGGGGAAGAGGAAGAGTGCAATGAGGCAATTGAAGCCTTAGAAGCACAAGAAGAGATACATGAAGAGGAGTTTGAGAAACTCCACGATGAGGCTGAAAATGTGAGAATCCACGGTCATACATTATATTCCACGGCCGTCGATTTCACAACCAAAACCGTGTCCCACTCCAAGGAGTTATACGGTCGTGGAAAAGATGTGACAACCGTATTTCCCTTCCACGCCCTAAATCACGGCCGTGGAGGACATGAGGCACCCGTAATTTTGACCGTGGAAAGGGGTGATCGAGACACTTCTTCAACTTCTTCTGATTCTTCTCCCACACACTCAATACCCTTAGAAACTTCTAAGGAGACATCGGATGTTCCTCAAGGATCGTTGGAAGCTCCGAAGGTGATGGAACTAAAACCACTTCCTACTCATCTAAGGTACGCTTTTCTAGGACCTAACTCTACCTTTCCGGTTATCGTTAGTTCCGAACTAAGCATAGATGAACATAATCAGCTCATGATTGTCCTTAGGAACATAGGAAAGCCTTAGGCTACACTATAGAGGACTTAGTAGGAATTAAACCCTCCCTATGCATGCACAAGATACTAATGGAGGAGGACTTTAGAACTTCAAGACAACCTCAAAGGCGGTTGAATCCGACCATGAAGGAGGTTGTCAAGAAGGAAATTCTTAAACTTCTTGATGCAGGTATCATCTATCCTATCTCCGATAGTAAGTGGGTGAGTCCGGTTCAAGTAGTTCCGAAGAAGGGAGGAATGACGGTCATCACCAACAAGAACAACGAACTCATTCCTACCCGGACCGTGACAGGATGGCAGATGTGCATAGACTACCGCAAGCTCAACAATGCAACGAGGAAGGACAACTTCCCGTTGCCATTCATTGATCAAATGCTTGAAAGTTTAGCACAACATTCACATTTTTGCTACCTTGACGGTTATAGTGGTTTCTTTCAGATTCCGATACACCCGGATGATCAAGAGAAGACCACATTTACGTGCCCATGGGGTACGTTCGCCTATAGGAGAATGCCGTTCGGGCTTTGCAACGCCCCAGCCACCTTTCAACGGTGCATGATGGCCATCTTCTCCGAATACATAGAGGAAATCATGGAGGTCTTCATGGACGACTTCTCCGTATACGGTTCCTCTTTTAACGATTGCCTTTCTAACCTTTCTCTTGTTTTACAAAGGTGTGAAGACACTAACCTAGTTCTTAATTGGGAAAAGTGTCAATTCATGGTTAAGGAAGGAATCGTATTAGGTCACTTAGTCTCTAGTAGAGGGATAGAAGTAGATAAAGCTAAGATAGAGACCATAGAGAAACTTCCTCCCCCAACTTCGGTGAAAGGGATAAGAAGTTTCCTAGGACATGCTGGATTCTATAGACGTTTCATTAAGGACTTTTCTAAGATATCAAAACCGCTCACTAATCTATTGATGAAGGATGCAGTTTTTGAGTTTTCGCAGGAATGTTTGGAGGCGTTTAACACGATTTGGCAAGCTCTAATTTCAGCACCTATTATCCAACCTCCGGATTGGACTCTTCCCTTTGAGGTTATGTGCGATGCTAGTGACGTAGCTATTGGAGCTGTTCTTGGACAACGAAAGGAAGGGCGAACCCACGCCATATACTATGCTAGCAAGACGCTAGATGAAGCGCAGCTCAACTACGCCACTACCGAGAAAGAGTTTTTAGCCATTGTCTACGCTATTGACAAGTTTCGCTCTTATCTTGTAGGTGCAAAGGTGATTGTCTACACGGATCATGATGCGATCCGGTACCTCCTTGCAAAGAAGGATGCGAAGCCAAGGCTAATTAGATGGATTCTTCTCCTACAAGAATTCGATCTTGAGATCCGCGACAAGAAAGGTTCAGAAAATTCTGTTGCGGATCATTTGAGTCGCCTAACACATCTAGAGGACGACCATTTACCCATTGATGACTCCTTCCCGGACGAACACCTACACATTATAGAGGAGTGCATCAACGTGATCTTCAAAGGTAACGAACCATGGTTTGCTGATTTTGTTAACTATTTGGTTTGCCAGGAGATACCACCCGGACTATCCTACGCACAAAGGAAGAAGTTCTTTAAGGACGTCCGGGAATACTATTGGAACGAGCCTCTCCTCTTTAAGAGAGGTCCGGATGGCATCATTCGGTGATGTGTGCCGGAAGATGAGATGCAAAGTGTCATCCGCCATTGTCATTCACTACCTTGTGGAGGACACGCTAGTTCGAACAAGACTAGCGCAAAGGTATTGCAATCTGGATTCTTTTGGCCTACTTTATTTAGAGATGTGCAATCCTTTGTTTCTTGCTGCGATGCTTGTCAAAGAACATGCAATATCTCTAGAAGGAATGAGATGCCCCTCAACAACATCCAAGAGGTGGAGATTTTCGACGTTTGGGGAGTTGATTTCATGGGACCATTCCCATCCTCTTGTGGAAACCAATACATACTATTGGCGGTTGATTACGTTTCTAGATGGGTGGAAGCAATTGCCTCTCCCACAAATGATGCCAAGGTGGTGGTTAAGTTCTTCAACAAGACCATCTTCCCGCGATTTGGGACGCCAAGGACTATCATTAGTGATGGAGGTTCTCACTTCATAGCCCGTCGCTTTGAAGCTCTTCTAGCTAAGTATGGGGTTACTCACAAGGTCGCTACCCCTTATCATCCACAAACAAGTGGACAAGTTGAGATCTCAAATAGGGAGATCAAAGGAATTCTGGAGAAGACGGTTTCAAGGACTAGGAAGGATTGGTCCTTTAAACTTGACGATGCATTGTGGGCGTACCGGACTGCGTACAAGACTCCCATAGGAACCACACCATACAACCTTGTGTATGGGAAGTCTTGTCACTTGCTGGTAGAGTTGGAGCACAAAGCGTTTTGGGCTATCAAGTGGCTGAATTTCAGCATGAAGGAAGCGGGAGAGAAGCGTCTCCTAGACCTTAATGAGCTGGACGAACTCCGCTTGAACGCTTATGAAAACGCTAAGATCTATAAGGAGAGAGCGAAGCGTTGGCATGATAAGCATATCATTCCAAAGGCCTTCAAAGAAGGAGATCAAGTTCTCCTCTTCAATTCAAGGCTTCGTCTCTTTCCAGGTAAGCTTAAATCTCGTTGGACGGGACCTTTTCTAATTAAGCGTATTTTCCCCCATGGTGCAGTTGAAGTATGGGGTGAAACGGGCGGAAGCTTTAAGGTGAACGGCCAACGACTCAAGAAGTATACGCCGGAACTTCAAACCGAAGAGTTCGCGCCCACCGCACTCGAATAAGGGCGAGATTGGTCTAGCTACGGACCTTAAACAAAGCGCTTCTTGGGAGGCAACCCAAGGTATTGCATTCTTTCTTTTTGCTTTCGATTCATAGCATAGTATAGTTTAGACGTTTTTCGCTTTATTTTGCCTCGATTTCTTCCGCTATGTTCGTGTTTTTGGATGTAGGAACGATGGAAAAGGAAAAGGGAAGGATAATGTTGAAGAAAAGTGACGAAATTTGGACTTTGGAGCTTTACAGAGAGTTCCACGGCCTAAACCACGGTCGTGACAGCTACAGTGCCCGTAATTTCCAAAAGCCTTTGAAAAATCACCAAAACCACGGTTCCGTACAATTCCACGGCCGTGGAACACCCCGACAGACCGTGATTTTCAAAATTTTGCCTGTGACTATATAAATCACGTTCTTCACAAAAATCACCCACAAAAACCCCTCTTCCACGACCTAAAAGCTGAATCCACGCCTCCTCCTCCAATTCCACGTTTCTTAATCGTTTTTACCGATTCTTCTTCCTAAACTGAAGCAAATTCGACCACCAACAAGATCCAAGCGACAAATCGAGCGGAAATTCAAAAAGGAACGCATAATTTGGATTTTTAAATCCGAAAAATAGGTTTTTCCTCTCTTCTTGATCTTTGTCGATTTGGTTCATTTTTGTTAGAGATTTTAGGAAGAACTGATTGAGATTGGAAGAAATTAGATTAGGACTGCCTGTTTGTTGAGATTGAGTGCTAATTTGCTGAGATTTGCGACTTTTTGAGACGAATCACGGTCCGTGGGAGAACCACGGCCGTGGAAACTGTAGAACAACCCGTAATTTCTAACAGAATGGACTTTGTGAGGAGAGTTTCGGGAAGGATTAAAGAGAAGAAGAACAACCAGAACAAGAAGAGGAAGGGTAATCCCTCTTCCTCCTCATCCTCTAGAGCACCACCACCCTCTTCCCCTTCACCTCCATCTTCACCTTCATCACCCTCACCTCCTAGCCCTAGAGTCCCAACCATACATGAGGATCACCTCGATGCACTCGAGAGGATCAAGGAGAGGGCTGTGATTGGTCCTAGATACTTGTTGTTGGAGGATCTAGCTCCTCTCAACATTGTGGATGACCTTACTTGGCTCTTGGATAGAGCCGGGCTAGTTGTCTTCTCGGCTATCCGAGAAGACGCTTATGAGGAGATTACACGGGAGGTTGTGACGTCCTTCGAGCACAGCCATGTAGGCAGGACCGTCTCTTTCCGTCTTATGGAAAGAGACTATCATTTTAGCATCCGTGAGTTCGGGACCTTTTTCGGGTTCCAGGAGACCTTTAACGGTCGATTTCCTAGTGGCGTTTACGCCAAGGACTTTTGGGAGGAGGTAGCGATGATTTACGCCGACGAGGACCGTTGGCAACCCGCTGATACCAAGGCTAGGTTGATGTACCACCTAGCCTTGAAGATTGTTCACCGTGTTCTTTCGGAGTGTCTCTTTCCTAGGACGGAGACACCCCAAAAGATCAAGACGGATGAGCTCTTTTTGCTATACTCCATGTTGTATGGACGTCGTGCTGATTGTGCCACTCTCTTGGCTGCTACTATGAGCAAGCTCAAGAACAAGAAGAAGGGCAACATTGGATATGGTGGGATAGTTACCCACATTGCTAGGAGCTTGGGTGTTGATTTCTCTGCGTGCACCCGCATACCGGCCGTTCCCTTAGGACTCCATGCCTTCATGACTAGGGGTCTCATCTTCCCCACACATAGAGGTCCGCCTTATGCGGCTATGCCTTGGGAGAGCAGGACGGGTAGGGGTATAGAGTGGCTACCGGAGTACTCCATTATGGCGGGACGCCATAATTGGAAGGAGACGTTCGCTGCTATGCATGCGAACAGGATAGTAGCTCCCCCATATGTCCCACCACCGGTTGTTGAGGAGGAGGATATGAGAGATCAGTTTGAGGGTGGAGGAGGAGCCGAGCAGGAGTTTGGCACATTTCCGGATCAGCCGGAGGCGGCCCCCGATGCACCTAGACGTTCTCCACGTCCAGCTAGAGCTTCAGGCTCGTCTTCTCGCCGCGCTAGCGTGAGTGAGAGACCTACATGGATGACCACACCTCCTGCGTGGTATGGCGTTCCCCCTCCTTGGTCCACAGAGCAGCCAACAGCACCAGCACCAACACCACCACCATCCGACGCTCCAGCATGGTATAGTCAGGCTCTGGGATGGTACGAGTAGATGCCGGATTGGGCTACCGGACTTTCAGAGAGAGTGGGAGCATTGGAGATCCGAGCCGATGCTAGAGACGGACGCTTAGATGACCTCGACCACATGATGAGAGACGTCTACCGCCAGCAGTTCGGGCGGTTTTATGATCCTAGCTTCTCTCCATTCCCGCCTCCACCAGCGCCGCAGTGATTGATTGCATGACCGTTCGCTTTAGATATTCCACCACCACTTTGTGAGTTTCTTTTTCTTTTCTTTCTTTTCTTTCTTTCTTTTGAACATTAGGGACAATGTTCGTCCTAAGTATGGGGTGGGATGTACTAAAAGTTTGTAATAACTCTTACTCACTATGTTGCTTCTATTCGAGACTATCATTGCATGTTCATTATATTGTTGCACGTTTCATTATCGCATTGCATGAAAAAGAACTTGAAAAACCCATAAAAATTGAAAATTTTTGAAAATTTTGTACTTCTAATGAATTGAGATGATTTCCATGATAATCGCTACTTGTGAATTGAGTTTGATGACAATTGCATGCTTAAAAGAATAGTGAATTGAAAAGAATTTAAATGAATGGATTGTACCTCTTTTGCAAGTTTCATAATGTGATGAATATTACCTAAATCATGTTGAGAAATTGAAGTTGAAATCACACTATAAGTTCTTATACTTCTTATTGAGATGATTAAGGCAATTCGATATTTTCTTTCTTCTTTCTTTGATCATTTAGCTCCTCATTGAAATATTGACCTCCTTTACCTATCCGGGAACTTGGAGAAGTGAATGAAAAAGGCATGTTTGATGTGGGAGGGTCATGAGAGCAATTATTTGCAATCAAAAGAATAGAAAGAAATTATAGGTTTGGGGAAGTCAATCATGACGATGAGTAACTCGGCACCATTCACATAGCCGGGTGTTTGTGTCTTGCCAAAGTCGGATTGAGCGATATTCCTAGCGGATTATGGTATGTGCGCTAAGGGTTTGAGGCATCTCATGAAAATTGAGAAATGCCAATCTCCTAGGCTTCGGTTTTTGTGCACCTCTATCCATAACTCTAAAAGTAAAGTCGAAAAATAAAAGGAAGAGAGCGAAGCTCTAAGTTGAAAGTGTGCGGAAACCGCAAAAGAAGAAGAAGGAGTAGTTGTCCACTTTCCCGGATTCATGCACCACATTCCCTAAAAGTTTCCTTCCCTTCCACATTCTAGACCTTTTCTTTGAAAGTCCTTAAGATCAAAAGAATGTTATATGACTTTGTGGTCTAAATTGAAGTTTCTTATGATTGATTTTGATAATGTTTGAAGGTTATGATGCTTGTTTAGAAGTTTAATTGATTCATGAGTTTTCTTTGCTTTTTACTCTTTGAATAAGTGTATGAAAGTCTTATAACCGATTGAAGCAAGGTTTGAGAATGATATATTCTTTAGAAGGCACATTCATCCAAAAGAAGTATTGCTTTGAGAAGGTACACATATTTCATCCTAACTCTTGTTCTAAAAGCTTTTTGAGAAACCTTGCTTAGGGACAAGCAAGTTGCAAGTATGGGGTTATTTGTTAGCATGAAATATTGTGATACTCTAGGCACGTTTTATAAGCATATTTGATTCATATTGATAGTCTTTGATTGAGCATTGTTGCAATTATGAGCTAGTTTGCCTATATTGTCGATATGGATGTCTACACTAGCTTTATGTTGATTATAGGTGATTGAGAGCCATTTACGAACGGAATCGAGCAAAGATGAGTTGATTGAGTATGTCCATGGATTAAGGGCATTCTTAGGAGCAAAATGGATATCAACTTCAGGAATGCACGAGGCTAGGGAAGAATCACGTTCTTGCCCTAAACCACGCTCTAAAATACGGCCGTACTATGAACCACGTTCAGTTCCACGGCCGTGGAACCCTGCAGGAGAAGCGTAATTCATTCCAGGAGCTTTTACGGTCGTGGAATCCATGGTCCAAACCGTGTTGATTTCCACGCTCTAAATTACGGTCGTGGAACCTTCCACGACCGTGATCTTGGCAATCTTTTTTGCCATATTTTGAAGCCACGATCTTTTGAAGATTGGGCCGGACCGATATTTTATCTTTCCCTGTAAAAAGACGGACGAAGAGAAATTCCATCACTCTCGCTTATCCTCGCTTACGCCCGCTTACACCGCCGCTTAGAGATCTTTTGCGATAGCCGCTTGGACGCACATTTACATCTCGTTGGAGATCGACGTTCGCGCTTGGATTTGCCCTAATCTCGCACTTTGGTGGAGATTATCGTTGGGATTTCCAGATTTCCCGGATTGACGGAAGATTCGGAAGATTATTGCAAGAAGACTTCTCTTCTTGTTTAGGTTTGATTTAGAAGACGGATTGACATCCCGTTCTTCCTTCTTACCTAAGATTGAGTTTATTTGTTCTATTTTGGAATTAGTGACATTATTTGTTCTTGACTGTGACTTTGAGATTGATTTGGAGTTTATTGGAAGTTTTCGGAAGTTTTCATCTTTCAATCTTTTAATTCTTGAATTTGATATCAACATGACTGTTATTGGCTAAAAACTCTTAACAATTCTAAGGTGAAGGGTTAATAGTTGTGGCTAAGATGATGATAGATCGATCGTAAACAGATTAGACCCTGAGAGTTAGAGAGAATCGTCGACGAACCCTAAATCACGGTTTGTTCTTGAGTTCCACGACCGTGGAATCTCAAGATCTACCCGTAATTTTCCATAAGTTTACGAACCTGCTTTTACTTTAATCCAAAGTTAAAGATTAGCTTTAACTTAGTCTTGGCTTGCCTTTTCTAGGTGGTAGTGAAGCCTCAACAACCTCTACCTCGATTGTGAGTGTCACAACCTTAATCGGTTAAGTTAGTCTTGATCCTTGGATTACGAGTTTGGGTATTTGACGTTAATTCTCGCCTTTAGAACCTTTCTATATTGAAGCCTCAACAACCTATATAGAGAGTGTCTTGTAGGTGAGTCATATAAGGTTTTTTGGAACTTCACCGTACGATTACCTTACATTAGTATACCTTTGCATATCTCAACTCTGTCTTTATATCAATAGTAAATCTTGAATCGATTGCCACAGCTGGATACTTGGATCTTTAGGATTGTTGTTTTCCCAATATTTGCAAGAACTCTCATATTTACTCGCTTGATAATCTGCAATTGAATTTGTTCCCACCCAAATCCCTGTGTTCGATACTCTGGAATTCTTGCTTAACTATATTGATCCGTACACTACGGGTTCGCTTGCTTGATTCTAGTTTTATAATTAAAACTTATTTGCACGCACGTTTAGGGGCGAACAGTAGGGTCAACTCCTTCTGAAACTTCTTGATTGCCTCAACAATCGGAATATCCTTAAATCCCGCCTCAATGAAGTCCTGAAACTTCTCTCTCCTCAACGAGAAAGGGAAGTAGCTCTCTCTAAATAATGCTCCTCATCTTATCCCAACTGGTGACTCTAATATGAATGGTCCACCACCAGTAATGTGCCTGCTCCGTGAATAAGGTCTGTACTAACTCCACCTGTCGATCCTCTTGGCAACGTATCGCCTCTAGTGTAGTCTCTACGTGCCCTATCCAATGCTCCACTTCTAACCCTATCTTTCCATCGAATAAGGGGACTTTCAAGGTGTTGAAAGACTTCAACCACTCGTCCGGCCTCGGGGCTCTAGACCCGGTAGGAGCTTTGTCAGCCTCAACTCTCCTCTCACGCACAACCGGCGCATGATTCACTCTCTGTGACACCTGAGCTGACCTAGCCGGTCCTGGCGGTACCTGGGCAAGTCCCTCTGTCCTGGAAGCCTCCTCCATATACTAGACATAAGCTTTGTACTCTCTGTACTCAAATGCCCCTATAGAGACGCGTGTTGACCCAGTCAAACGTGTTCCATGTGCTCTAGACCTAATAGAGGTCTCATTCCCGACCTCGGGAACCATACTCTCAGCTACCTCTTCCACTAGCGCATCTGGCATGCTCGCTGCGGGTGGATCCTCTCGAGGATCTCGACCTCGACCTCTCACTAGTGGAGGTCTAACTCCACGGCCACGTCCTCTAACAACAGAAGTCCTATCACCCCTATCCTGTCTAGTTGGAGGAAGAGGTGGACGACCTCTACCTCGACGAGTAGATGGTGTAGCCCTAGTACGTGCCATCTGCATGAGTGATAACAACTACAGTTATAATCAAGTTAATCGGTAAAAAAGCAGTGATATTCTAAAGTAATCATACTAAGAATATCGAGATCTGCGGAGGTAGTGGTGGTCGGCCGTACTTTCTATCCCAACCCGACTATGCATGAATTTGGAAAACTAAAATTTTCTTTGGAAAACTCAGACCCCTTTCGGGTTCTGCTTATTTACTTATTTCACCTTTTTGAAGATTTCAAGTGTCATTGTTACCAACCTAGAGCTCAGATACCATGTTGTAACACCCCAAGTTTTCGGAACTCGGGGAGCTACTGGTTAGGACCTCATAGTGGGTCCCGACCTTAGTTTGACAACAACTTAACTAGATCTTACAACAAGACACAGATAAGGAAAAACCAAAAATCCTGAAATGTTTAATAATGTCATGAATGTGACCAGAAATACTAACAACCGGTAATAATAATATCTCAAAATCTGAGTACATGAAAAAGTCATAAAATGAAAGACCAACAATAAAAGAAAACTGCAACCCATCCTAAGAAGTACGACACCCCGACTGACCACTACCATCGACATGCTGGCACACAATCCACACATAAGGAAATATAAACACTCAACATGCTGGCACAAACACACATAAGGAAATATAAACACTCAACATGCTGGCACACAATCCAGTAATTATCTAATAGCTTAGGTGATTCACTTCATCCCGTTTTAAAAGTTGTGGCACGAGAAATGTAATAACCGGTGTTATATGGAGTATTTGAGAGCTCTAATAAATAAAGTTAAAGTTGAGAGAAATGATCGGGACATCGGATATGTCCTAGATGTGAAATAGTATAAAAAGGCAAAATGGACAAAAGAGTCGCTAACCCGATTCTTAGCGGTTAAGAAAGGTGGCTTAAGAATGCCCATTTTACGAGATAGTTGTTGAATTTATATCCCGATAATATTTCGAATTTGATATTCCAATTTGGTAAAGTTTGGAGATTGAATAATATTCCCGCGTTTCAATTATTCAATGTGGATAACGATTATATATAATATTATATATTATTATATAATATCTATATATATAAATATATGTACAGAAGAAGAGGCGGCTAGTTGTACTCACCATTTCATCCAATTTGCAATATCAAATTGAGAGAAACTTTTATATATATATATATATATATACTGTATATAATATGTTATAATAGTGAAGGAATAAGAGACTTGCCTATTTATATATATATATATATATATATATATATATATATATATATATATATATATATACAAAATGACACGGCTGGCTACAAAGTTCATCTTCATCTCCAAATCAAAGTTACAGGAAAGGAATCGAGAGCGAAGAACTATCCTGCCGTTCAACTTTGATCACTCTTAAACCTTTCACTTTCGATCCATTTTCAAATCTGTTTGCACAATCGAGATCCTTATCTTAACCTCTACATCGTGGTACCAATTTATTTCCCTTTTGTTAAGTTTTTGGTAAAGCTTCCGTTTACCGCTATCGGAACACCGACGAACACCGCAAGTCATTGGATGCGGAGTTTTTACCGTGCTCTTACTCCCTGGATTGCAAGGCGTCAATATCTTCTTCCAGATCGTATATCGGGTTAGTAACAAATAAGTTATGAATTTATTCGTTTTCCGTATTGCGTGTTGGTATAAATTGACCTTAAGTTGGTTAAAATAGATAAATGAATTTCCATTATGGTAGTTACATTATTCTAGTAATTATGGGATTTTAGTTTGATGATGGTATCATGAGTTGGATATATGTCCTGATGTTGCTTTAAGGTTTAGCATATTATTTGAGGTTATAGGATGTATATGATCCCTATGGATCCCTTTGAGTCTAGGTGTGACCCTTTATTGGATAAGAGATGTGACATCTCTTTATGCCTTGTCTATAGGCTGTGTTATTCCTCCCGTGTCGAGGTGATCGAGTTGTGGTTGAGTTTTATACGAGGTTGAGGTAAGTCCGTAAGACTTACTTAGTTGCCATCCTTATATTGGGTGTTTGCATGAGTGGTATTTGATTTTATATGTTTGCTATGATAGCATGAGATGTCGTTTATACCGACCTATGTTTTATTGATTGCCCCGTATGCGTGGTTGTGATAACCTTTTCCTTTCATCCCGCCGTGGAGTTTGAGAGGTTCTCTGATGTCAGGCTAGACTGACTTTACAGGAAGGGCACAATCCACTCCCATAGGGTACACGGATTATGTGACCGATACTTGTCCAGCTGGTTAGCCGGCTCAGAGGCGAGGATGTATCGGTCCTCGTGTCAGTTAGTTATATATATTTTTATATATACGATTTGAGTGAATGACCATTATATTGAGATGATAAAATGATTAAATGTGTGAAAGCATGTTGATGTGTTTATCTTTCCTTGATTATGATTGTGCTTATGCATTACTCTATATATGTGTATGGATAGCTAATAGTTTATTACCATGTTGTAGATGCCCCACAAGATAGGCATGCTGTTGGGTGATCTAGTAGAGTGGAAGGCTGAGGACGTCTCGTACATAGGTTGTTATGGGCTTTTGGGTTTGTTACCTTTCCCTCCTGCGTGAGGATGATCTTTTGTTACCTCCAGTGTGAGTGTGTTGGTTTTATACTCGGCTATGTTGTCTTACCTTTTGGATGTACAGTTTATATAGTTTTATGTATTTGTTTTTATATCTATCAATGCCATGTTGTAAGGTCCAGTGAACTTGTTGTTAGGCTAGGGTCAGGATCCATTGTTAGATCCTACCCCAATGTGACACTCTAAGTCCCGCATATTCGGGGTGTTACATAGTTGGTATCAAAGCCTTAGGTTGACAACAATGGCACTTGCTACCTACAATAAGGCTTGATAGGTAAAATAAACAGAACCCACATGGGATCTGACATTTTCAAAGGCTTTGGTTTTAAGTTTGGTTTTGGGTTAGATGTACGAGAAGTCGCCACTTTTGCTATGGATCTCTGCACTATAGTTATGTATATATGTATTGGATTATGTATGTGTATGTGTTGAGTATATATATATATATACATATACTTATGGCCTATATAGAGCCTTATAAGTTAGGTGTGCATACCCCGCAGATGGCTCGGACTAGAGCTACCGCCGTTGTAGGCAGAGGTAGAGGTAGGCCACCCCGTCCTCCGAGTGTGGTAGGTGAGGGACCAGTTCCCACTACTGATCCACCAGTGGTGGAGAAGATACATGAGGAGGTTGTAGAGAGCGTCGTCCCAAAGACGAGGAGTGGTGGATCTATGAGACATCATTCACATCGAGCTCAGTCTGATGATGCTAATCGTGTCTCAATGGGAGGACCGGAGTTGAGAGAGTACCTCCGACTTTTTGAGGAGGACATTATGGCTGGCAAATGGGCCCCAGACTTACCAGTACATGAGGGATCTTTTGAGAGATCTCAAGGAGCGACACAGGTGCCAGTTGCACCTACATGTGTTGCAGAGCCAGTTCGAGCTGTGGAGGAAACTCGAGGGCCTCGACCAGATGCCTGGTTGAAGGCATTTCACCAGCAGGGAGTGCCACACTTCTCAGGAGAGATTGGTTTACAGACTGAGGTGTGGATAGGGCATGTAGACTCACCTTTAAAGTCTATCAGGTGCCCTAAGGACAGACGAATAGAGCTGGTGCATTCTCTATTCCGTGACCATGCACACCAATGGTGGAGGACTATACGGACGAGAGCCATCAGTTATGATCATATGAAGGAGCATGATTACGGAGCAGTTCTGCCCTGCCTCACTGAGGAGGGAGAAGCTGAGGATTTTGTGGAGGCTAGTTTTGAGGACGTGCCTATTGCTGACGCCATCCGCCGCTTCCAAACTGAGTTAGCTTTGTTGGGTCCAGCTGCACCATTTGAGGACCAGCATATGTATCTGTTATCTGGTCGTCGGGGGGAGAGCACACGTTCATACATGGCAGGATTCCATTGTGAGTCCCTAGCTGAGTACCAAGACCGGATTTTGCTTACGAGAGGGAGCGAGCCAGTTAGAGGAGGGCTTCTCAGACCGGACGGTCTGAGAAGAGGCAGCACACTGGGCAGACCAGTGGAGTTGGAGGAGCTTCTGGTTCTAGACGAGACCAGATACGACAGAGTTACCCCTCATCTGCACCGACTACAGATAAGAGACGACAGTGTTACAACTGTGGTGGCCTTGGCCATCTGAGGCCTGATTGTCCCAGACTAGTTGTGACTTGCTTTACTTGTGGTAGACCAAGCCACAGAGCTGCCTTTTGTAGGCAGGATGGAGTTGCATCTCAACTGGGTTCTTCCCCTGCCAGTGTAGCAGGAGGTGGTCAGAGGACACCTCAGTAGTAGACACAGGGACAACAGAGAGTCCCAAAGCGCCCATCTACTCAAGGTTATACTACAAGACCGAGTAGAGGCAGAGGTAGAGATGTTGGCACCAGTGATGCCAGAGGAGCCCGAGGGCAAGCTTTTCAGTTGAGGAGTGCCGAGGATCCATCTGCATTGGCTACTACAGGTATCATTCTGCTTCATGGTTTACGTGTCAGAGTTTTTTTTGATACTAGTCCTACGCATTCATATATTTCGGATACATGTGTTGAGCGTTTGAGTTTAGCTACCACAGAGGGGATACCCTTTACTGTAGGGTTACCTGATGGTAGTCGGGCCAGAGGTACCCGTAAGATACGTAGTTGTCCCCTTCGTTTAGGGATTCGTGTTTTACTTGTTGACTTCTTAGTCATGCCATCGATGCATGAAGAACTCATATTAGGTATGGACTGGATGCGTAGACACCATGCGGCTTTGGATGTTGGTAGACGGACCGTTATAGTCTCTACCGAGGTTGGTCAGATTGAGGTCTTCCGGGGTTGGGACCTTGGGAAGATACGTTCTGTCATAAGCTCCGTACGAGCAGCTAGACTGATTGCACAAGGATGTGATGCCTTTTGGTTCTATGTCATGAAGGATGGAGAGAGCCCAACTTTGCAGGAAATTCCAGTGGTCTGCGAGTTTGCAGACATATTTGTTGAGCCGTTGAGCTTACCGCCTTAGAGGAGTGTGGACTTCAGGATAGAGTTAGAGCCTGGTACGAGACCCATCTCGAAGGCCCCATACCGTATGGCACCTGTCGAGATGTTGGAGCTGAAGAAGAAACTCGAGGAGTTGGCTGAGAAGGGCTTTATACGCTCTAGTGTTTCACCATGGGGTGCACATGTCCTCTTCGTGCGGAAGAAGGACGGATCGCTGAGATTATGTATAGATTACAAAGAGTTGAACAAGGTGACCATCAAGTACAGGTATCCATTGCCTCGTATTGATGATCTAGTTGATCAACTTCATGGAGCTACAGTTTTTTCCCGGATTGATTTGCGCTCAAGATATCACCAATTGAGGGTGAGAGAGCAGGACGTGCACATGACGGCATTTCGTACCCGTTATGGACACTATGAGTTTGTAGTGATGCCATTCGGGCTGACGAATGGCCTAGCAGTCTTTATGGAGTTGATGAACACTATATTCATCGACTTCCTTGATCAGTTTGTGGTGGTCTTTATTGATGACATTCTGGTATACTCTCGTAGTAGAGAGGAGCATGCCGGTCATTTGAGTACAGTCTTGCACATTCTGAGGGATAAAGAGCTGTATGCCAAGCTCTCTAAGTGCGAGTTTTGGATGTCTGAGGTTCCTTTTCTTGGACATATCGTCTCCACCAATGGGATTATGGTTGATCCGGCGAAGATGGAGTTCGTTGCTGCATGGACGATACCGACTAACGTCAAGGAAGTGCGTAGCTTTCTTGGCCTAGCCGGTTATTACAGATGCTTTGTGGAGGGTTTTTCTGTGATTGCCCGTCCATTGACGAGTCTTCTGAGGAAGACTACCATGTTTGTGTGGACCGACTAGTGTGCCAAGATTTTTGAGGAGTTGAAGAGACGTTTGACTTCTGCTCCTATCTTGGCACTGGTAGAGGGTTCTGATGATTTTGTGGTCTATAGTCATGCATCCAAGCTAGGCTTGGGATGTGTGTTGATGCAAAGGGGCAGAGTGATTGCTTATGCGTCTAGACAGCTGAAGACGTATGAGGAGAACTACCCGACTCATGATCTGGAGTTAGCAGCGGTAGTTCATGCTTTGAAGATCTGGAGACATTACCTGTATGGTGCTACATGTCAGATCTTCACAGACCATAAGAGTCTGAAGTATAATTTCACGCAACGGGAGTTGAATAACCGCCAGCGTCGATGGCTTGAGTTGATCAAGGACTTTGACCTTGAGATTTTATATCATCCTAGCAAGGCGAATGTTGTAGCTGATGCCTTGAGCAGGAAGATGCCTCGAGAGAAGGCGATTGCGAGATTAATAGTACAACCTCAGCTTCAGAGGTTTTACCTGTGTATTGGATGAGATCCAGCAGAAGCAGGGGACCTGCCCGACTTTGATGAGGATCAGAGATAGGATGTCTCGAGGTGAGGCACCACAGTTCTCCATTGGAGTAGATGGAGTGATGAGATGACATGATCACATCTGTGTTCCTGCCGATGCAGAGTTGAGGCAGAGGATTTTACAAGAGGCTCACTGTACATCTTACTCTATACATCGAGGTACGAGTAAGATGTACCATGATGTGAGACGCTCATATTGGTGTGGAGGGATGAAGCCCGATGTCGTCCGATTTGTGGCTCAGTGTGCGACCTGTCAGCGGGTCAAGATAGAGCATTTCAGACCTGGAGGTGATCTCTATCCACTGCTAGTACCGCAGTGGAAGTGGGAGGATGTCTCCATGGACTTTGTGACCGGTTTGAGGCCCAGTAGGAGTTTTGATGCTATTTGGGTTGTGGTTGATAGATTGACAAAGACGGCACGTTTCATTCCTATCAGAGAGACATGGCCGGTGAGCAAATTAGTTGAGGAGTACACTAGACAAATAGTGAGACTCCATGGTGTACCGAGGACGATCGTCTCTGACAGATGGACAGTTTACCTCGAGGTTTTGGCAGCAGATTCAGACTGCTTTGGGGACGAGTCTACACTTCACGACTACGTTTCACCCCCAGACCGATGGTTAGTCTGAGAGGACCATCCAGACCTTGGAGGATATGCTGCGAGCTTGTGTGTTGGATTGGGGACAAGGATGGTCTGATTACCTCCCACTTGTTGAGTTCTCATACTACAACAGCTGGCATGCTCAATTGGGATGGCTCCTTATGGGGCACTGTATGGACGTAGGTGCCGTACACCTTTATGCTGGGATGAGCCTAGCAGTATTAGTGGGATAGAGCCAGAGCAGATTCAGAATGATATGACTCGAGTAGCGCTGATCAGAGAGAGGATGCTGGCTGTACAGAGTCGCCAGAAGTTGTATGCAGATAGGAGGCGTCGACCTCTAGAGTTCAGGGTAGGAGCTCATGTCTAGTTGAGAGTGTCTCTGACGCGTGGCGTTAGACGTTTTGGCATAAATGGGAAGCTGAGTCCCCGATATGTCGGTCCTTTTGAGATACTGGATAGAGTTGGGAGGGCAACCTACAAATTAGCTTTGCCTCCGTGGTTAGAGGGTGTTCACCCTATGTTCCATGTGTCTCAGCTGAGAGAGTACATACCACATCCGAGGTACATTGTGAGTTATGATGATTTGATGGTGGAGCCAGACCACAACTTTGCTGAGCATCCTATTGTAGTCTTAGAGCGAGGTGTGAGACGCCTGCGTTCTAAGGACATTCCTATGATGAGGAACAGTGGTCTAGACGTGGACCCGAGGAGGCTACATGGGAGACTGAGGATAGTATCTAGAGGAACTATCCAGAGTTTTATGTTGAGATAGATGCATCTAGGGTCGACGAGTAGATCTTAGTGCTATCTTGGTGAGTATGTGATTATGTGCTTATGTGGTTACATGCCTTGATGTGCTTATTCCATGCTAGCTATGTTATGCTTAATGATCTTATTAGATCTTGTTGTGTTAGCGTGATGTATGTTATAGTTGGAGATGGTTCTTTCCTCCATGTAATTTGAGTGTGATTATGATTTAGCTGGATTTGGTTCTTTCCTCCACGTTATCTTGATGGATGTAGTTTTACTGGAGATGATTTTCCTCCATGCGTTGTGTATGAGTATATTTTGGCTAGAGATGTGTTTCCTCTATGCCATGTGATGTGAGTATGACAAGAGATGTGATTCCTCTATGCCTTTAGGATAGCGTTATGATCCTGTTTTCTGGAGTTGATGATTCTTCTATGCTTGTGTTTGAGGTTATAAAATGATATAGGTTGTGACCTTTTTGAGCGGAAATGTGATACCTCCGATAGATAGAGTATACCTCGGCATATGGGTCCGAGAGGATTTGAGTTTGTTCAAGTTTCGGGACGAAACTTGTTTTAGGTGGATATGATGTAATAACCGGTGTTATTTGGAGTATTTGAGAGATCTAATAAATAAAGTTGTAGTTGAGAGAAATGATCGGGACATCGGATATGTCCTAGATGTGAAATAGTATAAAAAGGCAAAATGGACAAAAGAGTTGCTAACCCGATTCTTAGCGGTTAAGAAAGGTGGCTTAAGAATGCCCATTTTAAGAGATAGTTATTGAATTTATATCCCGATAATATTCCGAATTTGAAATTCTAATTTGGTAAAGTTTGGAGATTATATAATATACCCGCGTTTCAATTATACAATGTGGATAACGATTATATATAATATTATATATTATTATATAACATCTATATATATAAATATATGTACAGAAGAAGAGGCGGCTAGTTGTACTCACCATTTCATCCAATTTGCAATATCAAATTGAGAGAAACTTTTATATATATATATATATATATATATATATATATATATATATATATATATTATATATGTTACAATAGTAAAGGAATAAAAGACTTGCCTATTTATATTATATATATATATATATATATATATATATATAAAGAGGCGGCTGGCTACAGAGTTCATCTTCATCTCCAAATCGAGAGCGAAGAATTATCCTTCCGTTCAACTTTGATTACTCTTAAACCTTTCACTTTCGATCCATTTTCACATCCGTTTGCACAATCGAGATCCTTATCTTAACCTCTACATCGTGGTACCAATTTATTTTCCGTTTGTAAACTTTTTGGTAAAGCTTCCGTTTACCGCTATCGTAACACCGATGATCACCGCAAGTCATTGGATGCGAAGTTTCTTACCGTGCTCTTACTCCCTGCATTGCTAGGAGTCCATATCTTCTTCCGGATCATACATCGGGTTAGTAACGAATAAGTTATGAATTTATTCGTTTTCCGTATTGCGGGTTAGTATAAATTGACCTTAAGTTGGTTAAAATGGATAATTGGAATTTCTATTATGCTGGTTACATTATTCTAGTAATTATGGAATTTTAGTTTGATGATGGTATCATGAAGTGGATATATGCTCTGATGTGGCTTTAAGGTTTAGCATATTATTCGAGGTTATATGATGCATATGATCCCTATGGATCCCTTTGGGTCTAGGTGTGACCCTTTGGGTGATAAGAGATGTGACATCTCTTTATGCCTTGTCTATAGGCTGTGTTATTCCTCTAGTGTCGACGTGATCGAGTTGTGGTTGAGCTTTATACGAGGTTGAGGTAAGTCCGTAGGATTTACTTTGCTGTCATCCTTATATTGGGTGTTTGCATGAGTGGTGTGTGATTTATATGTTTGCTATGATAGAATGAGATATCGTTTATACCGACCTGTGTTTTATTGATTGCCCCGTATGCGTGGCTATGATAACCTTTCCCTTTCATTCCGTTGTGGAGTCTGGGAGGTTCTTTGATGTCAGGCCAAACTGACTTTACAAGAAGGGCACAATCCACTCCCACAGGGTAGACGGATTGTGTGGCCGATACTTGTGCAGCTGGCTACTAGGCTCAGAGGTGAGGATGTATCGGTCCTCGTGTCACATAGTTTCATATATATTTATATATACGATTTGAGTGAATGACCATTATATTGAGATGATAAAATGATTAAATGTTTGAAAGCATGTTGATGTGTTTATCTTTCCTTGATTGTGATTGTGCTTATGCATTACTCTATATATGTGTATGGATAGCTAATGGTTTATTACCATGTTGTAGATGCCCCACATGATAGGCATGCTGCTGGGTGATCTAGCAGAGTGGCAGGCCGAGGACGTCACGTACATAGGTTATTGTGGGCTTTTGGGTTTTTTACCTTTCCCTCCCCCGTGAGGATGATCTTTTGTTACCTCCTGTGTGAAGGCGTTGGTTTTACACTCGGCTATGTTATCTTACCTTTTGGAAGTACAGTTTATACAGTTTTATGTACTTGCTTTTATATTTGTCAGTTCCATGTTGTAAGGTCCAGTGAACTTGTCCTCCGGTGGCATCCCCGCAAACCAAGTATGGACTAGTCCCTAAAGAAACCCCCAGCGCCCTCGGGCTAACTGAGCAGAATGCCACCGCCCGTTACTCTTAGGCCAGATAGGTAGGTCGGTCGATGATTAATATTAAATACACTAATACACACCATTCAAACACCACTATCATTATTCACACTCATATCTAAAAGCTAGCTATGTAAGACCAAAGGACTTACCTGAATCATGTCTCGACTCTCTTAAACACAACTCGATCCATAATTGTAGAAACTCAGTTGCTTGTCAAAGGAGGCAAGTTGGTCAACACATTTCCTAGGTATTTAGAAGTCTAAGACTTCTAAGGTATAAGACGCTATCTGAACAGAAACTACTACCATACACCTCTAATGTAAAATGACCATTTTACCCTTGGTCCCGAATCTTCCAAAAATCTCGTAATATGTACTTAAATTCTTACTTGGGACTAACTATCATATTTTAACTCTTAAAGTTGAGTTTAGGTAAAGACAAGAACATTACACGTTTTCTTAACCTTCCAAAACAAGTAACTAGGATCAATCTTTGGCTCCAAATATGAAGCCCACATAAAAATGTAAAAATTCCGAAATAATTCTCCAGGTCATCTATGATATGCATACTACCCATATGATCAAATAACACTCCAAAATTCCCAACATCAATCTCTACAAAATTCTCCAAAGTTAGTTCCAAACTCACATTCTACACTTAGCCAATTTCTGAGCATATTTTCCAACTGCACAACCAGTCAACTTTGAGCCTCTATAACTCTATATCCCACCGTTGGATTCATCCCAACTGTTGACATATTAACCTATGCATGGAACTAAACAAAATATTAAAAATTGAACGGTGGATCATGGTTCTAAAGGGTCGAAAAATAGGCCTGAACATGACTGCTTAATTAACACAGTGTTTCTGGAACTTAAACATGTGTTGAAAGGGTCAACGATTTGATACTTACTAACCTACTTCCACCACCTTATGCTAGGCTTTCTGGAGATCACCAACTCGAGCCCTGTTGCAACCAAACAACTCAATACACGCCCATCTCTTCGACTCTCAATCTCGACAGAAACATGGGATCTAAGATTGAGGTTTACTTTGGATTCACAGATGCAGGAGAATGCTAGATCTGAGGAGAGATGGTTCGGAAGGCAAGAACAACAGCAACAAGCGCTCATTCTTGGCTACTAAAGATCATATCTAGCTGTCAAGGATGGAGGGACGTCACTGTACAGATCCAACTACTGTTTTGAAGCGCAAATCTTTAAACCACTACAGGCAGTTGTGTTTAGCAGTGCAGATCTGGGAAGGAACACGAGGTAAAGGAGCAGTTGTTACTCACCTGTGGAGTCGCTGTGGCGTGCAGCAACTAGGGCGAGGGAAGGGTGCCGGATAGAGAGGGATCGACTCCCTTGTTGTCGACCGTACACGGAGGAGAGCGAGGACCTGCTTCGTCTAGAACTGCTGCAGAAGGAGGAGATTGGGGAGGCAATGCTGAATGTGGACGGAAGGTGGGGAACGTGAGGCTGCACCATGAAGGAAGTACGTTGCTGCGTGATTTGCGTGAGCCGTTACACTGAAGATCTCACCCTGCTCCAACTCAGCACACGTCGATCACAAGCAAGGAAGGAGGAGGACGAGGCCCGTCTGTTCTGGGCTGCGCGTCTTGGGCTAGAGCGACAAAAGCTGTTGCGGATTTCAGGGCTGGTGGGATGTCTTCAGAAAGCAAATACATAAGGGAGTTAGGCTGTCAAAAGTTGTCTGGGCTTCCTCACTATTGCATCATTGTTGGCCAACATACAAGGAGAGTGGGATGGGCTTCTTGGGATGAACAGCTGCTAACGGGCTGGATGGTTTCTGCTGCAATTGGAGCTGACGGCTGGGCTGGATAGTGTGCGGAGTGGGGTTGTCACAATAGCCCGGAAACCTTGTCATTGCTTCGTCATGGTCTCGCCATGGCCTTGTTATGGCTTCGTAAAAAGATTGTCATGATCTTGTCCAAAACATGTTATGACTTAAATTAGGGTTTGGGATTCATCATTTTATGTGAGTTTAGCCTACATAAAATAATATAAATGTGTGTATAAATTTTTGGTATCATGTAACCGGTCAACGAGTCAAAAACGGGTTTGACTCGGTAATAAACGGAAATGAAATTCCGGATATTACACAAGCATTGTGTATTGTTAGTTCAACATTGTTTTTAACTAGTTAAAACATGTAAAAATAAAAACTGTATAAAAACATAATTAATAAAATAATACATAAACTAACTATAGAAAATATCAGAATTGACGGTATATAATTCTGACCGAATTAAACTAAAATTATGAACTAAGATAATAATTGTTACATTTTTCATGAAAATTCCAAAAATGTCATCGCATCTCTCCTAAATCATTAAATGGCGTGGATTAATATACATCATTGGAACAAGTAAACCAACAACCCATATTACTTCTTAATGATGCACCGAAGCACGTCTTTTTACTTGAACCATTCTCAAAATAATTAATGTTATAACTTTTTTTTGTCATATTATTAAAAATATTTTTTGTTAATTTTTTTATTCAAAGAATATTCATTTAAACAATATGAAATATGGTAAAATTATATTTTGTTGAGAGTGATTTTATTTACCCGAGTAATTTTTAAATTACAACGAAATTAGACTGATTCTTACCATGTCATTTCGATACACCACAAGACCGCCACCGGGCCTAGCATAAACCCGACCCCACTCACACTGCTTGTGCGTCCCACGTCCTAAACCTTGAAATGATGTCGTCGTCGCCTCCTATTCTCATCACATCCCAAAAAAAGGAAGGAAAAAGAAAAGGCCTTAAAGGGCAATTTTTGGTTCACAAATGGTAAAAAATATATATTATTTTCTTCCATTACGAGATGGATCACAAGGAAAACATTATAGATCCACAACGAGAAGTAGCAAATATGTGAAAAAAGTGTTCATTATCCCATATAGAGGTTAGTTTTGCATTTTTTATGAATACGATTTTTAAGTATATTGAATTATAATTAATTTGATTAGGTTTGAATTGATAAGATTAGAATGAAAATGAAGAAATCGTTTTGAGTTTTGCAATTTTTGCGGGATTTTGTCAAGGTTTTTGAGCTCATGGCGTGTGTTCTTCATGTGCCACCATTCATTTTTTTAAGGCTAAGTGAATTGCTTTTTGTTTTTTGTTTTTTCGAATCCGGTTTAAGATTGTGAATAGAAACATCCAGAAGAGAAATTAAGATAGGATTCGGTCGACGAGATCCATAAGTCACATGCCCCAACGTGCTTCATTGATGAGGTTGTTGCCGAGGTTGATGAGGTGTTGTTGAGGTTGTCGAGGAGTAGGCACCTTCGAGTTCCATTCATGCAGAGGTTTTTCCAACTATTATCGTTGCGTCCACTTATAGTCCTCAAATCTCGATATCATGCTCAGAGGAGTAAGGTACAAAGAAAGGGAAGATCCACATCTTGATGACTTTAAAGATGCGGATGTCTGACGGAATTTGTTGAGGTTTCCGAGGCGAAAGCACACGTTTCTCATGAGTTTGTACATGTACATGTAGCTCGATCACGACCCTCATTGTGTGGCAATTACCGAGCTTTATCACACCCCTCCTATACTTGACACGGATACTTCGACTATCCCGGCAGTGTTGCCATCTTACATAGTCATATAGCATAAAACTAGCGTGATATGGATAAATAAGCTATTATATTGATTTCGTATTAAAGTATTGTTATTAAAACTCTCTTTATTGAATTTTAAGATAATGGGAATTGTTTTTGATATATTTAGGACGAAGACAAACACTTAGGGTCTTGAAACGACTTGATTCGATCGAGGTAGTGCGTAAGCGGTTTTTAATGTGAATTTTTCCCCCCTTCTTGTTCTTTATTTGATATATTTTTGTTGTTTTGTTTGTTATTTAAGTATATAATTTTATGTATATTTGTTTTAATTTAAATTGTGATATTTTATTAAGTTATTTTGATATTTAAAATTTTCATTATATCAACTTAGAGAAATATTTAAAATTTATATTCATGACTAGTGTTTATTTATAATAATATTATTAATAATAAAATGATATAAATACATAATTCATTAATTTATTGAAACAAATAGAAAAATACACCAGATTGTCTATTGTGGATGAAAATAAGTAAAATGTTGAAATGACGCTCTAAGTTAACGTATCAAGAATATTGTTGATGTGGTAGAAAAATAGAGGAGAAGCCATGAAACTCTTTGTTTCACATGGTCTAGAGCTCTCTGAAGCGTTAGGGATGTCAATGGGTCGAGTGCTGGTGAATGTACTTCTTCTATCATCCCCCGTTTACCTTATCGGTTGCATCCACCCATCACCCAATGGGTGGCGCTTAACCCGATGCTTCCTCCAAAGCATGATTATTTTCATTAACTTTTATATATATATATAGAGTTAGGATCAAGTAAGAACATGACTTACGGTAAAAAATGAGAACACATCTCGTCCACATGATTAAACACAATCGACGTTCATGATTCATTCTTATTTATGTATATTAATTAAGTAATTAACTACATGTGTTTTTTTGGGAAATATATCTTCGGTTACCATGTAGGATATAAATGTGTTTATTACTAACTACACGGATTAATATATTCATTATTTTTTATTTTTCATGGTGTTAGAATTAACATATATATGTACATGCACGACTTAATCTTTAATATACACTACTTCATATACACGTTTTTAGTTACTAGCGCTAGTAGATACACGTTTTTAGTTACTAGCACTACTATGAGCACTGGTGCACATTCAAACTACAAAATACACACGTTTAAGTTAGTAGTGTTAATAGCGCTGGTAGCTAGTGCATTTTCAAATTATACACGATTAAGTTTAAGTTAGTAGTGTTAGTTAGCGTGTGCACGCTAAAATTACATGCACTTGTATGTTAAATATACATGCACAAGTAGTGCTACTAGCACACGTTAACATTACATGCACGACTTATTCTTATGCACAAATTAATTGATGCACGACTACATATATTTTATTATTCGTACAACATTAATTATAGAATTAGAAATTTCTTTCCATATAAACATATCGTATATATTTTTTTTACCATAAGCACAAGACTATAATAAATTACAATAGAATCTTGCCTTATTTTGACGTAAAATTCAAGCCAACCGTGCATTGATCTGACGATTCATAATTGTTCTTATTTCTTACTGTAAAACATGTTCTTACTTGATCCCGACCCTTATATATATATATATATATATATATATATATATATATATATTGTTTTTTATAGTATTTTTTAACATATAACACAAAATTCATATATTTAAAAACACATATTATTAATATAAGTTACAAACATTTTATATAATGTGTTTCTTTTTTCTTTTTTTGAGAGAGAACAGGGTAAGAGACAAGGGAAGATGAGTCTCTAGAGGCTAATTGCCATAAAACATCTTGACGGATGAGGTCATCAACAACACATGAAAGCAAATCCAATGAGACGTCCCGAGTATGGCAGAAAGTCGCAAGGAGATCAACAACACTATTGATTTTCCGAAAAATGTGGCGAGCATTGTAACAATTAAAGAGAGAGATAATGTGTTTCTAACCAAATTTTTTTATATAATTTGTTATTACCACATAAAAATAATACAACTTTTATAACTTTGTAATTTTGTGGTAAAATATGTAAACATTTAGATATTTTGGGTGTACTAGGTTATGTGATTGGTAAAGGATCCTCCCTCACCCACCAACCACCCATCACTTGACTTTTATGGATTTTCGCTTGTTTTTTTGGATACTGTGTTTCAAGTATCCGAAATAAGCATACTTGAACAACCGATAAAAATGGGTAAATAACACGACGCAAGGCCAACAACGTCCCCTCCCAAAAAAAAATTGATTAGAAGAAAAACCTAGGATTCCCCCCCTAAATAATAAGAAAAAACAAAACAATTATGAAACTAGAAACGAAATAAAATCATTGACGAGAATATGAAGTCTTTTTAGGTTCGCGGTTGACTCGTAATTTAAAACTATGAGTTATCTGAAGAAGCCTTGATTCAGAACTACAGTTTTATCTCGATTTTGTTGTACATAAATCACAGTTTCAAATAGTGATTTATTTGTATTTTTGCTCAAACAAATTTCGAATAGGTAAAGGAAAGAAATCAAGAATCTAATGCACAACGTAAGCTTAGAGGGACTAGATCAACCATATCATTTACAAACTTTTTACTTATTAAATACATCCGTTGTTCATTTACGAGTTTTTAATCAATAAACTATCCAGATTGCTATTCGTACCACACGTTCCATGCTATGTGTACCATATTTACGCCTACTCATCCCGTATGCGTAGCGTGAAGGTCAATATGAGGTACGCGTCTAACATGCGTAGGCGTAAACGCAATTTTTTTTAAAAAAAAATTTATTTTGAGCGCCGGCTCCTGGCGCATGCGCTCAAATCCTAAATCGGGTTAAAATGCCAGTGTTTCTCGATGTAAAGCGTGAAAATATCGTTGAAAAAAATAGGGTTTTGAGCGCCCGCACCATGCGCTGGTGCTCAACTTAAAAAAACCAGCTTACTATGGCTCCGCAACGCGTAGTCGTACAAGCGTATGAATAATGTGTTTAATGTGGTACGAATAGCAATAAGTTTATGGTATATATTTAAAACATTAAAACAATTTCTTCTAATTTTAGCTATGTATTAATTAATTTCACATTCATTAGCGGGAAAATAAATTATCCTTATCTACACTTGTCAAAATATGCCATTCTCATAGAGTGCTGCTCCTTACTGGATAAGACACGAGAATTTCAATGAATGTGAAATTAATGACGACTTAAATGCCACTAATCAATCAACTATAAATTTTGAACCGCGATGGATTGATCGTTTGGGGTGGATGGGAGAGGTTGTTTCGACGGTTTTGATTTAAATCAACTTTATATCAATTATAAAATTTTGGAAGATGATGAATTCACCGTTTTGGATAGATCGAGAGGTTGTTTTGTCGGGTTCAACTTCTTTCGACATTATAATCAATCGTAAGGTTTTGTAATTTCGCCTCATCTTGCTTTTCCCAAAATCATTGCTTAACAATTATTTCGAATGATATTAGAGGGGTTTGATTATAGTTGTTGCCTTTCTTTTAAAAAAGCACATTTAGTGTGGAGATTTGTGCCTCCCCGTACCAAAAAAAAAAAGTACACAACCACCCTTAGCTATCAACTATTTTAAAATACTTCTTTATAAATATTTTAGCATCAAATCAACCTTAATATACATTATCAACTATTTTATACCACATTAATTTAAAAGTACGGAAACCGAACAACATACCTAAAATGGTTTGGTTCTTGGTTCCAAAAAAATATTGTTTATGAACCGTTTAACAACCCTAGTGTGACTTTTATCATCATTTCGGCAAAAGGACAAAAAATGTGTAAGAAAGTTTATTAATGTCCCTTTGCTTCTCAAATAATTCAAGTTTGTTTGCTTTGTAATTAATTTAGTAGTTTTGTAGGTGTGAGTCCCTGCATAGTTTACAAAAAGAGACTCTAGATTCGAATGTTGGAGGATTTTAGTTGGTGTGTGACAACATACATTTGATGGTCACTCATCAAATCCAAAAGTTACAAACTTCTTTAGAGATGTCATGGGAGAAGATTCCACGTGAGGTGTGTATACCGATATTCAACTTGCTTCGGGACTACGCCACAACCGAGTGTTTCATGCTCTTGTGGGATAACTGCACCATTGGTAGAATGACAAGGGATGATGGTGTTTCTTGGGATAACTATTGGAGGGAGGTTCGCGGAGTGCTATAAGTGCACGAGTTTATGATAGCAATATGGGCTCGTGGACCTATAACATTGAAGCAAATACACCCATTTTGGAAGCAATCATTAGATTCCAGTTCATATTTCCGGTCATGATATTGATGATGATGGTGATCCCATGAACCCGAACCTAGTGTCACTAAACAGGTTCAGACAAAGAATGGACATAAACACGCTCACCTCATATGAGATGGATAATATGTGCTCATGCTTCGAGGACATTGAGAACCCGGGGAGTACGACAATGAAAGAGCCGACATAAAAAGCCAAGGAGAAGGGTATACCATTGAACACGAGATTAACAAGAAGAGAGTCCAATTCGTTTGAGCATTTGGATAGAAATGTTCCTAGACATCTCTGAGGTTCAAAGGGAAAAAAAGCAATGGATACAGAAGCTACACACGAGGAGTTGACTCCAACTAGTCGGCTACGTCATAAGGGAAAGCACTAGTGGATGTGGATGCTACACCTAATGATGGAGAATTCGTTGGAAAGAAGGGGAATTTGGAAATCATGGAGCCATATGTGTTGGGGGTGAAGGACGTAGAAGGAGTCGATCATTGCAAATATAGAGTCATTGCCATGGTTTTGAAATTCTCGGATGAAGATTACTTGATAATACGGATGATGATGTTTATGGAGTTGAACTTGAGGAGGTCACTATATTCAATGGTAATTGTTTTGTATTAGCTTTTAAGAATTATTTATGATATAATATATTTATGATGAAGTTTTACATTTTAATCAATGCAATGCACCTTATTCATAGCGTTAGACCAAGCACTTAAAAACGTTTAATGGATGATAAGGTCTCCATGTTCGAAGAGGTGGTGGACGGAATTACCTATGGTTGGATGTTGAACAACCACCTATTATCATATTGCCCTAGTCATCCTTTGAAAAAAATCATCAACATACCAACCTTTGATAGCTACCACCACTAACCAATGACGGCCTACAGTGATACATTCGATGACGCATATCTCAAAAGACACACACTTTGTACCGGTCAGCCGACGTCATAAATTTTCTTAATGCAGTGTAATTAGTGATCTTTAATAACCCTTTTTCTGATTTTATTTGTAGGTTTGGTTGAAGGATGATGCCCCGTTACCCTAAGTGAATATTATGTGGATTAACCATCATGACCAAAGTGTTGAAGAATGGGATGTGGTGTTCAGTAAAATGATATCTCATTACATAGAGTATAATCATATTGAGTGTCCACAAGTACCCGTTGATGTAGGAGCATATGCAAGATCACCTCCGGGTGTAGAAGCACATCTAGGATCACCCTTGGATACAGGAGCATGTCTGGGTTCACCGATGAACGTAGGATCACCCGTGGCCCGGGGAATCTTTAGACACTGCTTAGCTTTCAATTCACCTCTGACCATTAAATGAAATATGAATAACCCGTCCCCCTCTCTTTGAAAGAAGGGGCACTTCCATAAAAAATTCACCCAAAAAGGGGGGTTGGGATCATGGCCAAAGGTAAAGATGCCCGAGTAAGCATTATTTTGGAATGTACTTGTTGTGTCCGAAATAATGTTAAAGGAATCAAGGGGTATTCCCCGCTATATTACTCAAAAGAATCGACGCAACATGTCCAGTCGGTTGGAATTGAGAAAATTATGTCCCTATTGTTACAAGCATACAAATCATTACGATTTAAAAAGAGCTTCGGCACAGAATAAGAAACGATCTCTCCAACGCATAAATGGTTGGGAGTTCATGTTTTCATCATCTTTTGTAAAATCAAGTCCGCCACGAAGACATTCATATACTGCTCGACCATCAAGTGTAACAAATTTGTAGGATTGACTACTTCTTTTCGAAATTTGAAGAAGTTTCCAACAACTTTATATACTCAAAAACCACTAATTTAATAGATAGTATGGTAGAAAGAAATAGAGAAATCTTTCTACTATACTATCTATTCGAATACTTTTGATTCTAGCCTGCTTACTTTAGTACCAATAGACTAAAAAAAACAAATAGTAACCCTTGCTCCGAGATAATCAACTGAGCAGAGCAGGGGTATTTCCATGGGTTTGCCTTGGTATCGTGTTCATATGTGATAACTCCACCTTGATTATGAGTTGGTTATATTTATGATGGAAGACTTAAACATGTATCTAGTGGTTTTATGAACTAACAAATATCGATCATATTTCTAGATTGTTTGGTTCGTGTTTGTTAAATGTGTGCAGGCTTTGGAAACATTTTAAGGGCCTTGAAATGGATTACAAGACACAAGCAAGGAACTGAGTTGCAGCCTTGAAAGAAGTTTCAAGGGCCTTGAAAAGCAATACAAGGAGAATTCGGATGAAGACATTTCAACACTCAAAGAATTTGAAAGGAGTTCCAAGGGTTTTTGAAAAGCGTTTCAAAGGGCATTGGAATGGATATCAAGGGACAAGCAAATTTCGAAATGGAGTTCAAGGGCCTTGAAACACGATACAAGGGCAGATTCGGTTGGAGCATTTTTCAACAACAAAGACTTTTCAACCAACGAAGATTCAAACCAAATCAAGCTTTACTACCATGGATTACAAGAAGATCTTCCAAGATTCAACAAGAAAATTTAGGTCACCAACAACAATATTCTTCGAAGATTATATTGCAGCCTACAACGAAGAAGATCTTACAAGGTTTCTAATCAAAGATCACAAGATTTCTACACAAAGGATCTCGGTCAAGTAAAGATGGATATCAACGATGCAACTATTTTAGCTCAACAAAAAGTTCCTCAAATGGTGCAAGATCTTAGCTAACTAGAAGAACATTCAAGGAGCAAGGAGAAGATCTCGATCACCATGAAATGGCGAAAGATCTAAGCTAACTAGAAGAATATTCAAGGAGCAAGGAGAAGATCTCGACCACCATGAAATGGCGAAAGATCTTAGCTAACAAGAAGAACATTCAAGATGCAAGGACAAGATCTAGGCCACCATGAAAAAATCTTAACAAGATCTTAAAATTTGACGCAAAGGGATGAGGTTGTTTCACGATAGAAGATCTCAACGTTCAAAGTAAAAAGCTTCAACGACATTCCAAGAAGGACAGAATCTAGAAAATTTTCAAACAAAGAAAGCAGATCGAGGATCTCCAACAAGAAGGATCTTTGAACGTCACATTCAAGAGAGAGAGAAGATCAAGGATCTCCAACAAGAACGATCTTTTAAACTTATAACCAAGGGAGAGAAGATCTATGATCTCCAACAAAAAGAAGATATTCAACAACCAAGATCTAAAAAAATCTTCAAACGGCATATCTTAAGAGAAGATCTAGGACTTCAACAAACAAGATCTTTAACCAACAAGATCTTCAACAACCAAAGATAACAAGAAAATCTTAGCACAAGATCTTCAACAAAAAGATCTCATAAAGATCTTAACAACCGAAGATAACAAGAAGATCTCGACACAAGATCTCCAACGGATCTACAACAAGAAGATCTCGGATATTAAGAGAATATCTTCGACGACTGATTTCCAAATAAAAGATTATTGTGATGAAGATATTCAACAAGTGTCAAAAAGAAGAAGAAAAATAGAGAAGATCTTGGAGAATCTACAACAAGCGTCAATGAAGGGAAGCAAGAGAAGAACGGCGACTACAACAACATCTACTTCACCTTCAAATAACTCACGTTTTCTATGGAGGAATTAGAACGTTACAACAACCTTTTCAATGGCTACAAGACTCCTCATAGAAGACTATAAATTGAGATGAAGTTTGAAGACACAAACAACGAAAGCGATCAAGGAAACATATACGTCTTCAATCTTTCACCATCTTCATTCTTTCCACAAGTTTTCATCTTCTTATACTCATAAAGTCTACATTCTAGAGTGAGGAACATACTTAGAGCTTTATTGGAATATCTAAAGAGTGTTATACAAGAGCGTGTGTTACTCTGCGAAGTAACTAGGTTATTATAGCAAAGTGAAGAATTGAAGCTAGATCGTAGCATTGGCTACAGTGAGAGATGAAGGGGATTTCTTCTAGTTTTTATCTAGGACTATTTGAAGCTGATAATAGATAGTTAGATCCTAAGGCTATACCCTGAGACAGAGTATAGGCTATTTAGAGCCGAACTTCGTAAACATATCCTTGTGTCGGTCTTTTACATTCCGCACTATATCTTGTTTATTGTGACTAACTTTGTTTTGCAGGAGTTCAAAGTCAAGGCTCTTGAAAGTTGTTTCAAAGTCCTTGAAATCAAAGTTTCACAAAGAACTGAGATCGACATCATGGCCCTTGAAATTGGTTTCAAGGCCTTGAGATTGGTATTGCGAAAAGTTCCCATACTCTATTCAACCCCCTTCTAGATTATCTTTATCCTTTATATTCATCTATCGGTTCTTCAATTGGTATCAGAGCTAGACTCACGTATATTGATTTAACCATCAGTGAGACTAATCATGAACTCCGTAGGTGATGGAGGATTCGCTCAAGGAAGATCCCCCTATCGACCACCACTCTTTTGTGGCAATAACTTTTCCTATTGGAGAGTAGTAATGCAAATGTTTGTTATTGATCAGGACATGGAACTATGAGCATTATTCATAATTGCCCCAAAGTCCCAACTACCACAATTGAAGGTGTCCAAGTGACAAAGAAGGAAGCTGACTTCACACAAGCTGAATTGGATAGTGTTTCAAATAACTACAAGGCCAACAGTGGATTAGATGCAAATGAATTCAACCGCATCTCATCATGCAAGAGTGCAAAAGAAATATAGGACAAGATTGTTGTCACATACGAAGGAACAAGTCAAGTCAAGGAAACAAAGATCAGCATCTTCCTCAGACAATATGAGTTATTCAAGATGAATCCAAATGAACCAGTAAAAGAAACGTTCACAAGATTTACTGAGATTGTGAACAACCTGGACTCACTTGGAAAGGTCTTCACAAACGAAGAAGGTTCTAAGGAGCTTACCTAAAGCTAAGTTGGGACCAAAAATGACTGCCATCGAAGAAGCTCATAATCTCTGAACTCTTCCTCTGGACGACCTCCTTGGAAAACTCATCACACATGATATAGTTCTTTGTGAAGAAGATGGAGAGCTCCCATGTAACACCCCAAGTTCTGTGAACTCGGGGAGCTACTGGTTAGGACCACACAATGGGTCCCGACCTTAGTTTGACAACAATTTTGCTAGCATCTTACAACAAGGCACAAAAGTATTAAAAACATTTGAAAACTTTAAACAATATATACATGAAGGATATGTATCAGCCTTACAAAGCAACGATAATAAAACGACACATATGAAGAACATAAGACAACCTCGTCCCCTACTAAATGAGTACGTGGACCCGGCTTACCTTTCCATCCGGATCTCTCTATAACTGTCTTAACCTGCAAGGCATCTACAAGCGGTATAAAACCGTTAGCTAACATTCTATGCATAAGTATAAAGGTAAAATCACAAACACACAATATACACAATCAACATGCAACACTCAATCCTTTTATTATCTTTAATTAGGTGATAGGTTATTACTAATGATACTTATTTTGTGACACGAGGGATTCCCAAACCTCACCCCTGTCCCCGTTTACCAACGCGGAATGGTACTAATGCATTTGACCGTCTACCTGACTGGGCTGGTCGCAGAGAACCTCCTAGACTCTCGCAAGAGCTAGGCAGATGATGTCATGACCCGTTATCATACACTTGGGTCAATTACACAATATACTAAAGTCGGCCTATTCCGGTATCGTTATTTATCTTAACTAACAATCACCACTCATACACATCGCACACATACAAGAAGCCAGCTAAGTAAGTCCGTGCACTTACAGAATCAAATCTCGACTCTCTTAGTCACAACTCCATCGGTAACTGAAGGAATTCAGTAGCCTGTCAAAGGAGGCAAGTGTGTCAGCACACTTCCTAGGTAATTAGAAGTCTAAGACTTATGAGATAGTAGATCCTATTAGAACAAAATTTAATACAGTACCAATTTATGGTAAAATGACGATTTTACCCTTGGTCCCGAAACTTCCAAAAATTCCATAATTCATGCTTAAACTCTTATTTTCCCATTTTCCTATTTTTCGAAAGATCGTTAAGGTCCAACTTCAGCTTCAAATATGAAATTCGAATAAACTTATAAAAATCCCGAAATAATTCTCTAGATCATCTATGATATCTCATCTACTCCTAGGAGCAAAAATTTCTTAAAACTATTCGACTATCATTTCTACAAAAATCTTTAAAGTTGGTTACCACACCAAAAAAAATGTTCCATAGTTAATCAAAATTTTATTGTTGAAAAACAGCTCAACTACCCTACTTTGGAACCTTATAACTTCTAATCCGACCGTTCATTTATTCTCAAATTTTGACACAGTAAACTACATACAACCATCTATGACCTATTAAAATTTCAACGGTGGATCTTCACTGTAACTCCTTAACATTGTTTCACAAGATGGGCAGTTTCCAAATTCTCATAACTGGAGAAAACTCCATTTAATTACAATAGCTTAATTTCTACCATTTTTTAACACCCTTTTCCGACCCTAACTGATTACTAATCCAAGTTCCTAAGATCATAAGCAACACAACAACCTACTCTAACCTATTCCATAACAGAGTTATGTAATCAAGGAGGGAGAGAAGATTTACATACCCCTACTAAGGTCTTTGGATGTAATTTAACGAAGATTCTGGGCGACGGAAAGGCTCTTGATCTGTAATACAGTAGGAAGGGAAGATCATTTCTTTCCCTTGGTGTGACTGAACAGAAAGAGAGAAACTAGGGAGTGAAGAGCGTGAGAGACCATTACTACTTGACTCCCCAGGTTAGGTCCTGTGCAGAACCAAAGAATTGGGACAATCCGAGCATGTGCAGGAGTCGAAGACTTGTTGGCGTCTAGTCCGAAAAAAGATGAGAAGAGTGAGGTTGAGTTGTCTGCACTGGTTGGACGTGAAGAGAGGAGCGATGTCAAAGGTTCGGCTACAGAGGGAAGGTAATGTAACGACAGAATGAGAGATGTAGAACCGTACTCACCTTGGCTAGCGTCTGTTGTCTGATCTAGTGTAACTTCGAGCCTTCTGTGCAGAGGGTCGTGTGCAGACAAGTCTCCCAGTTGTGTTGAAGGCCGTTGTTGAAGGTTGTGGTTATGTTGATGGTTGTTGCTGCGCTGAGGACCTTTGCTGAAGTCGATCAATGGATCTCGGTATAGAAAAGGAGGAGTTTCGAAGGTGCTGAATCTGCATCTCTTCCGGCTAACTTCTTGGGCTGCAAGGGTTGTATGTAGATGTACCTGGCTGCAGTAGAGAGGATCCCAATTCATAGCAGCGTCTAAGGGTTCTCACGTCAACTGAGCGATGGAGGCAAGATCTGGCGCTGTGGTTGCTCTCGGAAACGAGCAATGACAGAAGGCAATCAGATCCTGGAGATTACCTACAGGCGTGCATCAAGGGAAATGTTACGCTAGAAAGTGTGCACGCAATAAGCCTTAAATTTATACTTGTTATAATTATCTTAATTCTTAGCGCACCCGCAGTGTACGGGACATGTGTAGCAAGATAAGTATTCCAAGGTCGAACACAAAGACTAAGGTGAAATCGAATTAAGTTGTGATTGAATTTAGCAAGATCTAAGTCTAAGGAAAAGAGGAAAATAAAGGAAGAAAATCTCAATTGTTTTGGTTGTTTTTTAGGTGATCACATCAAAGATCAATTGCATGCAAACAATCAATCAAACTAAATCGGAAAATTGGCACAAATAAACAAATCGAACAAGATATTGATCAAGAGAAAGGAAAGACGGATTCTAGGGGTTGGAAATTCCGGTTATGGCTTAGAACTCAAGTTATCTATTCGTTCTTTGGATTGATTATGATATGTTGGGATTAAGTGTTTCTAAAATGGGATCAATTACCGGGTAAGTCTCATGATCCAACTAGTCCACACCTAAGGTCTCATTACCGGTTAAGTCTCTAAGAACCTAAGGATAGGAATTTAACACAAACCGGATTGTTTAATTAGGGATCTAACCTATCCTCACCGGGTAAGTCTCGGAAAGGGAAGTCCTAATCAACATTCCTAGCACATTTGATCCAATGGCGGCTTATTAGGCTCACCATTACCTAAGGCTTTGCTATTTTAGATTCTAAGGGCAAGGATTACCGGGTAAGTCTCTCCTAACACTTAGTCGCTACACTAGGACACCCTAGGGTAGGTTAAACTCAGCAAAAACTTAGGGTTTCAACAACTTTATGAACCTAAGGTAAGATCCTTCGAACCAGGAAAAACCACGGTTCGTTCTACAGAAACCACGGCCGTGGTTCTTCAAGAACTACCCGTGATTCCTAACAGTAGCTACGTTCATAAACAAAAATCATCCAAAGGTAAATCTAAGTCCGTCCTATCATAGATCTAGCCATAACCATCCTTTCCTTACCCTAGAATCACATCAATCTAGCCTACAACATTCATATTGGAAATCAAAACAAACAAGCATAGATTCATAACCTCCATTGCAAGAAAATGAGAGAAAGATGATGAACAAATGAACTTTAAACACAATCCAAATCTGAAGATGAAATTAGAACGACTTACAACCCTTCCAAAGGAAGGTTCAAGAGTTCAAAAACTTCTAGAAATAAATCCGAAAATATAAGAGCTAAGTGTGCCTTCTCCTCTCTTCTTCAATGGGAATGGCTCCTTTCTTCTTCTTCTTGCACTTTCCTTCCTAGAAAAAATCCTTCTTCTTCTTGGAATATATTTTGTGAAAGGAAAAATGGAGAATGTATGAGATGCTCTCAAACTACCCAAATCCCAGCTGCCTCTAACAACTATCAAGGACCACTTTTATAACCAATTTCTTCATGAGCTGGCCATGAGAGTCGTGGCACAGCTGTCACGAGAATTTGGCAAAATCCACGGTCATTTCCACGGCTGTGGTTCTTCAGATGACCGTGATTCTGTGCAGAAACTTTGTTTTGGATCATTAGGCTGTGGTTTGGTGCATGGCCTGTGTTGGTAAGGTCCCTTGAGTCCTTCTCAGCCCTTGCCTTGCGTTCTAATGAGTTTGGAAACGTGTCCTCTAATTGAGCGACCTTCAAACGCGTCGTTTGGGCTCGAAACTTCCCGAAATACCTACAAAACGCACACAAGTCCGTGTAGACGTCTATCTCGACAAGATACATGTTTTGAGTGCAAAACGCATTGGACTAGTGCTAGATAATGCATGATTGAGCGAGAATTCTACCTAAATGTGCACCTAAAACTATGCTATAAATCGTGTTATCAAAATACCCCATACTTAAGGTTTGCTCGTCCCCGAGCAAATTCCCAACTATAGACTACGAGATGACATGATTTATGTATGCAGAAAAATGGCAAAATCTTTTTGGTTTTGTGCTTCTACTATTGGATCACCTTCATAGTCATGATCAATGTCAATTGAATAAGCAATTATGTATCCAACAATAAAGTCATGGAAAGACAATTGTACTTAACTCAAAAGCATGCACGAGTTGGGAGGACGGAGATGTCAAGAAGATCAAGAGTCTATCCAATCTAGATTACTAAGTCTTACAAACATGCAAGTAGGTCATAAGGGCTTGTGACATAAAAGGCTAAGAAACGTTTCAATTGGGGAGGGGAATTTTCTAGGTATGTGATGCTAATCCGGGAATGGAACTAACTTCACTCCTTGTCCTCGATCAACTTCCCCCAAGTGCATATTTTTCCCTATCTTGCTTTCTTTTCTTTTTCTTTAACTCATTTTTGAGACAATGGCATTGGTGTACAATAGCCGAAACCTCGGTGATTAGCCATCCTCGGGTTTTTTTCTTTTTCGAGGTGCATCCACACCGGGCACACATACCAAAGCTCGTTGGGGCTATTGGCTCATTTGACTTTGGCAAGGTACCAACACCCGATTATGTGAAGTGTACCGAGTTACTTATCATTTAAACCAACGCCCCCAAACCTATTTTGGCTACACTTCCACAATAATTTCAGCATTCCATTCACGACATTCTTTTCATTACATCTTCACCCCGCACTTGCTTTTCACACATTCAAACACACTAGCATGCTCCTATTCCCGGATGGGTTTAAAAGGAGGTCAAATTTTATATCAATTGAGGTGCTCAAGCAATCATGATCAAGATGAGAAGTAGAGAAAGATGAAATGCCTTATTCATTCCTAGATGGTACGCAAGAACTATCATGTAATTTCGACTTTCAATACTCAATCCATTCTAGGCAATCACCATGCTCTCAAGTCATTCATGGAATTCAAGAGAAGTATTTCAAGTCCACATATGCATTTATCAATTCAACACATAAGGCCATTCATAGCCAATCACAAGACAAGTTTTCATCATTAGGATCATATCCAAGCCTAGAAAGCACAAAATTTTTTTAAATTTTCTGATTTTTATGGGATTTTCGATTTAAGTATGTACAATGCAAGACATGTGCAAATATTAAACTATCCTAGATGCTCTTCATGCAAAGGATCATGCGAACCCCACCCCATACTTAGAAACACATTGTCCCCAATGTGGTATTCAAGTAAATAGAGTGAAAGAAGGTTCTCACAATGTAAAATGGTTTTCTTTGGTATTTGGGAATTCTCAAGAGGATTGATGTTGGATGATCCTTTCAACCATGGTAGGGAGCTCTAAACATCCTTCAAGCTTTGAAACCCGCGCTAGGCACCGCTAGCCGTCCAAGTTCCGCGTCCGCTCCACCCATAATTGGTGAGGGTTTCATCATCATCATTTCCAAGAAAGGCTTCCAATGCCACTAATGTTCTAGCACACATAAAATAGACAAAACACACAAAGTACACAAAAACAGAAAAATCTAAGCTAAAATGAAGGAAAAATGTTACCGATGGGTTGCCTCCCACCAAGCGCTTCTTTAAGGTCATTAGCTTGACCAAACTCGGGAGCGTTTATGCAAGGTGAAGTGGGGCAATCATGTCTACCGGGGCTCCCGGAATATACTTCTTCAAGCGATGCCCGTTCACTTTGAAATCTCCACAATGCTCCCCTCCTATCTCAATAGCTCCGTGGGGAAAGATCTTCTTCACCACATATGGCCCGGTCCATCTTGATTTGAGCTTTCCGGGGAAGAGTCTTAGCCTTGAGTTGAAGAGAAGGACAAGATCTCCTTCACTCAACTCTTTTGGAATGATCCTCTTGTCATGCCACCTTTTGGTTCTCTCCTTGTAAATCCGGGCATTCTCATAAGCTTCCAACCGGAGCTCCTCAAGTGCATTGATATCAAGTAATCTCTTTTCTCCCGCCTCCTTGAGGTCAAAATTTAGCCACTTAATGGCCCAATAAGCTCTATGCTCCATTTCCACCGGAAGATGGCAAGACTTGCCATAGACCAACTTGTAGGGAGTGGTGCCAATAGGTGTCTTGAAGGCGGTTCTATATGCCCATAGTGCGTCATTGAGCTTCATGGCCCAATCCTTCCTTGTCCTAGACACCGTCTTCTCGAGTATGGCTTTGATCTCACGGTTGGAGATCTCCACTTGACCACTAGTTTGGGGGTGGTAGGGTGTTGCCACTTTGTGAGTCACCCCATACTTGGCCAAAAGTGCTCCAAAGTTCCTATTTGTGAAGTGCTTCCCTCCATCGCTAATGATCACCCTTGGTGTTCCAAACCTAGGGAAGATCACTCGGTTGAAGAACCGCACCACCACCTTGGCATCATTCGTAGGAGAGGCGATTGCCTCTACCCATCTTGACACATAGTCCACCGCCAATAGGATGAATAGATTGCCACATGAAGAAGGGAATGGTCCCATGAAGTCTACACCCCACACATCAAAAATCTCAACTTCTTGGATGTTGTTCAAGGGCATTTCATTCCTCCTTGAGATGTTCCCCGTTCTTTGGCAAGCATCACATGCCGCTACAAAACCTTGCACATCTCTAAACAAGTTAGGCCAATAAAAACCGGATTGCAATACCTTGGCACACGTCTTGTGTGAGCTAGCATGGCCTCCACATGGTAAGGAGTGACAATGCCGGATCACACTCTCCATTTCATCTTCGGGTATGCATCTCCTAAGCACCCCATCCGGGCCTCTCTTGAATAGAAGTGGCTCGCTCCAATAGTAATGCCTTACATCGTTGAGGAACTTCTTCCTTTGTGCATACGTTAGTCCGGGTGGCACTTCCTCACACACCAAGTAATTCACAATGTCGGCATACCATGGCTCATTTCCCCTAGCCACTTGGAATAAGCATTCTTCCACCAATTGCAATTGTTCGTCCCGGAATGAATCATCTATCGGGATGTTGTCTTTCCCAAGCTCCAATGGTGGGAGTCTACTAAGGTGATCCGCCACCGAGTTCTCGGATCCCTTCTTATCTCTTATCTCCAAATCAAACTCTTGAAGAAGAAGGATCCACCGAATCAACCTTGGCTTGGCATCTTTCTTCGTAAGTAGATAACGGATCGCCGCATGATCTGTGTAAACTATGACCTTCGCTCCAACAAGGTACGAGCGGAACTTCTCAAATGCATACACCACCGCTAACAACTCCTTCTCGGTAGTAGCATAATTGAGTTGGGCATCATCTAGCGTCTTGCTAGCATAATAAATAGCATGAGTGCACCTTTCTTTTCTTTGCCCCAAAACGGCCCCAACGGCCACATCACTTGCATCGCACATGATCTCAAATGGTAGACTCCAATCCGGAGGTTGCATGATAGGTGCGGAGATCAAGGCGTTCTTCAACCTACAAAAGGCTTCTAGACAATCCTTGGAAAAGACAAAATCCACATCCTTCATTAGTAGGTTAGTTAGAGGCTTAGAAATTTTAGAGAAATCTTGGATGAACCTCCGGTAAAAACCGGCATGACCTAAGAAACTCCTTACCCCCTTCACCGAGGTAGGTGGTGGCAACTTCTCTATCGTTTCAATCTTAGCCCTATCAACCTCAATGCCACGGTCAGACACCAAATGTCCTAACACAATCCCTTCACTTACCATGAAGTGGCATTTCTCCCAATTTAAGACAAGATTTGTCTCCTCACATCTTTGCAATACTAATGACAAGTTAGCCAAGCAATCATCAAAAGAAGAACCATAAACAGAGAAATCATCCATGAACACCTCCATGATATTTTCTATGTATTCCGAAAAGATGGCCATCATACACCTTTGGAAGGTGGCGGGTGCATTACATAACCCAAATGGCATTCTCCTATATGCAAATGTACCCCATGGACAGGTAAAAGTTGTTTTCTCTTGGTCATCGGGGTGGATAGGGATTTGGAAGAATCCGCTATACCCATCTAGATAGCAAAAGTGAGAGTGTTGAGCTAATCTTTCTAGCATTTGGTCAATGAAGGGGAGGGGAAAGTGATCTTTCCTAGAGGCCATGTTCAATTTCCTATAATCTATACACATTCTCCATCCCGTGACCGTCCTAGTTGGTATTAGTTCATTGTTCTCATTAGTTACTACCGTCATTCCACCCTTCTTAGGTACTACATGAACGGGGCTAACCCACTTACTATCCGAGATAGGGTAGATAATTCCCGCATCTAGCAACTTAATGATTTCCTTTTTGACCACCTCTTTCATTATAGGGTTCAATCTCCTTTGATGTTCAATAGAGGGTTTGTGGTTATCTTCCATCATTATCTTATGCATGCACAAAGATGGCTTAATGCCAACCAAATCATCAATAGTATAACCAATGGCTTTCCTATGCAATCTCAGTTCATGTAGCAATTTAGCAAGTTCATCATCACTCAAGCATGCATTAACAATCACCGGATATGTAGATTTTTCACCAAGAAATGCATACTTTAAATGAGAGGGGAGGGGTTTGAGTTCAAGTGAGGGAGGACCTTTTTCGGTTGAAGATGATCCAAATAAAGTTGGATGAGATGAACCCAAAGCAAATGAAGACTCCCCTTGGCTCCTAGAAGCTTGATCATCATTAAGAGCTGATTCAGGGGAAACCACGGTTGGAATCACGGTTAGCTCAACTTCCACGGCCGTGGTTCCTTCCAGGCTTGTTTCTCGGATTTGTCCAGAGAGTTTGACGGCCGTGGTTCCTAAATCTCGACCGTGGAACTTGCAGCTGTTCACAATTTCTTCGTGGCTCTCAAATCCAACTCTTGGCTCCTCTTCCAATGCCTCCAAGGCTTTGATCTCTTCATTGCAATTCTCCTCAATGTCTTCCTCCATCATACTTAAGGTAAGAACCTTTTCCAAGGGATCCTTGATCAAAATCGAGCTCACCATTTCTCTAGATTCTTCTTGCTCGACTATGTTGAAGATATCTTCATCAAGGGTTGGCCCTTTCATCATTGTGGATAGCTTGAACTTGATGTTCTCCTCTCCAATGTTGAAGGAGAGAGTCCCGTTCTTGCAATCCACTAAACATCCGGATGTGGCTAGGAAAGGTCTTCCTAGGATGATGGGAACCGGGTAATCCGCCGGAATGTCCAGCACTACAAAGTCGATAGGCACATAGAATCCTCCCAATTGCACCGGAATGTCCTCAAGAATCCCAACCGGGTGGGTGATGGATCGGCCCGCCATATAGAGGGTCATCTTGACCGGTTTTGGCTCTCCTAGCCCGACCTTGTTTCTAAGTGCAAGCGGTATGATGCTTACACTCGCCCCAAGATCACAAAGGGCTTCGTACTTCACATCTCCTACTCCAATTGGAACACAAAAAGAGCCCGGATCTCTTAGCTTGGGAGGCATTGCTTCCTTCATTGTTTGGATTAACTCCGAGGATCTCTTGGTCATCCTAATCTCCCCATACTCCTCCAACTTCCTTTTGTTGGAGAGTATTTCCTTCAAGAACTTTCCGTATGCCGGCATCCCTAAGATGGCATCCATGAACGGAATGTTAATATGTAACTTGGACATTAGTTCAAGGAACTTACCAAAGTGATTGTCCAAACGAGCTCTTGCTCTTGATTGCGGGAACGGTAGTGGTGGCTTGTACGGAGGCGGTGCCACATAAGTTGGCTCTACATCCTTGCTTTTCCCCCCATCTTCTTGCTTTGTTCCCTCTTCTACCACTACTTGTTTCCCTTTAGCTTGGTCCTTGGGCAAAGGGTCCTTCATACTCAACCCACTCCTTGTTGTGATAGCCAAAACTTGGCCTCTTGGGTTGTCTTCGGTTCTTCCGGGAAGCTTTCCCGGATCTCTATGTGCCTCACCCGCCTTTTGAAAGACTTGTGCTTCCAAGACTTTTTGAGCCTTAGAAATTGAAGTAACGGTGCTCTCAAGTCCACTCAATCTTCCTAGCAATTGTTCAAACATGACTTCGGTCCTATCCTTTGAAGGTTGAGGAAAACCGGGTGGAGGTTCTTGTGAAGCTCTTTGTGGTGGAATGGTGCTTGTGGAGGCGGGAGGGTTCAAGGCTCCGTCCGGATTTGAGTAAGAAAATCCGGGATGGTTATGGTTTGGCCGGTAATTGTTGAATTGCCGGTTGTTGTTGAAGTTCCTTGGGCCTTGGTAGTTGTTGAAGTTGCCCCTTCCCATGTAATTCACATCTTCCTCCTTGGAAGATAAGTTAGCTTGTGGAGGTGCTTGAGGAGTTGTTTGGCTCTTCAAGGTTGTAGTGCACAACTCTCTCAAAGATTTCAACTCGTTGTTGATGGCGTCAAGCTTGAAATTGCTCATGGTGACTTCACTCACCTCATATGCTCCCGCCTTTCTTCCTTCACTCTTCCTATGAGAGTATTTCTCAATCACTAGAGCTTGCTTCTCCACAAACTCCCAAGCATCATCTACATGTTTCTCCATAAATGTCCCACCGGAAAGTGATTGAAGCTTGAATTGGCTATCTTCATCAAGCCCCTTGAAGTAGATTTCCAATAGCTCAATCTTCGGTATGCCATGGTACGGACAATCTAGAAGGAGATCTTTGAATCTCTCCCAAGACTTGAACAAACTCTCTCTATCCCTCATCACGAAGGCATTGATCTTTCCCCTTAACTCGGTGGTCTTGGAAGGTGGGAAGAACTTGGTCAAGAACTCGGTTGTCATCTCCTCCCAAGTACCAACTCGCCCTTGTGGAATAGATTGATACCAAGCCAAGGCTTTGTCCTTAAGAGAGAAGGAAAAGGCCCTTAGCTTATGGTTGTTGCTCTCCAATCTTGGTGGTCTAAGAGTCTCCATCAAGATCTCATAATTCATCAAGTGTTGATGAGGAGACTCTCCTTCCATCCCTCCAAATTGATTGTGCCGGATCATTTGTAGAACTTGAGGGCGGAGCTCATAGTTGTGGGTTGCGGGATCTCCTAGATTCACACCCGGTCGGTGTGTTCTTTGTGCCGGATCCATGCGTCTCCCTAGGGTTTGTGGCTCCTCAATGGCAATGGGAACAACCCTAACATTAGCCGCCGGCTGCGGTTGTGGTGGAGGTGGTGGAGGTTGTCGGCGATTAAGCTCTCCTTGGACAAGGGCTTGCCTAATCTCTTCAATCTCCCTCCTAGTTTCTTCTTGCCTCTCATTGGCAAGTCTCCTTTCTTCCTCCAAGAGTTCATCTCTAAGCCTTATTTGCTCTAAGGCTTCATCCAATTCAGCTTGAAGATTTCTACCGGCCATCTCTCTCTCTTTTCGGATGTTCTTAGATCTAGATCGAAGGGTTTTCTCCGGTTCGGGATCGAATGGAGCTAGATCCTTGCCACGAGATCTTCGCATACACCTAAAGATAAATATATGCCCTGAAAAGCAAAGACACAAACCAAAAAGAGATCAAAAGAAACAAGAAGAATCTACACTAGAATCAATCACAAAATAGACTCAATCTAGACCTAGTCCCCGGCAACGGCGCCAAAAGCTTGTTACGCTAGAAAGTGTGCACGCAATAAGCCTTAAATTTATACTTGTTATAATTATCTTAATTCTTAGCGCACCCGCAGTGTACGGGACGTGTGTAGCAAGATAAGTATTCCAAGGTCGAACACAAAGACTAAGGTGAAATTGAATTAAGTTGTGATTGAATTTAGCAAGATCTAAGTCTAAGGAAAAGAGGAAAATAAAGGAAGAAAATCTCAATTGTTTTGGTTGTTTTTTAGGTGATCACATCAAAGATCAAATGCATGCAAACAATCAATCAAAATAAATCGGAAAATTGGCACAAATAAACAAATCGAACAAGATATTGATCAAGAGAAAGGAAAGACGGATTCTAGGGGTTGGAAATTCCGGTTATGGCTTAGAACTCAAGTTATCTATTCGTTCTTTGGATTGATTATGATATGTTGGGATTAAGTGTTTCTAAAATGGGATCAATTACCGGGTAAGTCTCATGATCCAACTAGTCCACACCTAAGGTCTCATTACCGGTTAAGTCTCTAAGAACCTAAGGATAGGAATTTAACACAAACCGGATTGTTTAATTAGGGATCTAACCTATCCTCACCGGGTAAGTCTCGGAAAGGGAAGTCCTAATCAACATTCCTAGCACATTTGATCCAATGACGGCTTATTAGGCTCACCATTACCTAAGGCTTTGCTATTTTAGATTCTAAGGGCAAGGATTACCGGGTAAGTCTCTCCTAACACTTAGTCGCTACACTAGGACACCCTAGGGTAGGTTAAACTCAGCAAAAACTTAGGGTTTCAACAACTTTATGAACCTAAGGTAAGATCCTTCGAACCAGGAAAAACCACGGTTCGTTCTACAGAAACCACGGCCGTGGTTCTTCAAGAACTACCCGTGATTCCTAACAGTAGCTACGTTCATAAACAAAAATCATCCAAAGGTAAATCTAAGTCCGTCCTATCATAGATCTAGCCATAACCATCCTTTCCTTACCCTAGAATCACATCAATCTAGCCTACAACATTCATATTGGAAATCAAAACAAACAAGCATAGATTCATAACCTCCATTGCAAGAAAATGAGAGAAAGAAGATGAACAAATGAACTTTAAACACAATCCAAATCTGAAGATGAAATTAGAACGACTTACAACCCTTCCAAAGGAAGGTTCAAGAGTTCAAAAACTTCTAGAAATAAATCCGAAAATATAAGAGCTAAGTTTGCCTTCTCCTCTCTTCTTCAATGGCAATGGCTCCTTTCTTCTTCTTCTTGCACTTTCCTTCCTAGAAAAAATCCTTCTTCTTCTTGGAATATATTTTGTGAAAGGAAAAATGGAGAATGTATGAGCTGCTCTCAAACTACCCAAATCCCAGCTGCCTCTAACAACTATCAAGGACCACTTTTATAACCAATTTCTTCATGAGCTGGCCATGAGAGTCGTGGCACAGCTGTCACGAGAATCTGGCAAAATCCACGGTCATTTCCACGGCCGTGGTTCTTCAGATGACCGTGATTCTGTGCAGAAACTTTGTTTTGGATCATTAGGCTGTGGTTTGGTGCATGACCTGTGTTGGTAAGGTTCCTTGAGTCCTTCTCAGCCCTTGCCTTGCGTTCTAATAAGTTTGGAAACGTGTCCTCTAATTGAGCGACCTTCAAACGCGTCGTTTGGGCTCGAAACTTCCCGAAATACCTACAAAACGCACACAAGTCCGTGTAGACGTCTATCTCGACAAAATACATGTTTTGAGTGCAAAACGCATTGGACTAGTGCTAGATAATGCATGATTGAGCGAGAATTCTACCTAAATGTGCACCTAAAACTATGCTATAAATCGTGTTATCAGGAAACAGATGGAAAGAAATCTAGAATGAATGTGGACGTGAGGTAGATGTTGTACGCGTGTTTGATACGGCAGAAACGGCTCACACAAGGAAGGCGTTATAGAAGAGATCGTGAAGATAGGAGAGAGGGTGCAACGGATTTGGTACGTGTTGCTGTGAAGCGGAGGAGAGGAGGCCCGTATGTTCTTCTTCTTCTTGCTAGGCTCGAAGTGCCGCTGGGCCGGCACGGATTTGGGCTGTCATCTACTGGATCCCGATGGGTTGTTGCATCCTTGGCTGGCTAGACAAGAAATGTGGACTGAGGTAAAGTAAAGGCTGGGCTGAAACAAGGTAAGAATAAGAGTGGGCTGAGTTGTCACAACTTGTCAAAACTCGTCATTTGCTTTGTCAAGCCCATGCATGACCTCATCATAGAGTTGTCGGGCTTCGTCATGACCTCGTCTCAGCTCTGTCATGGTCTCGTCACAGCTTTGTCACAGTCTCGTCTCAGCCTTGTCATGATCTCGTCTAAAGTCGTCGTTAAGAATTAATTATAAGAATTAGGGTTTGATATAATTCTATCATTTTATGTGAATTAAATTCTACATAAAATGATAAATAATTATAAGAATTAGGGTTTGATATAATTCTATCATTTTATGTGAATTAAATTCTACATAAAGTTATAAATATTGTGAAGAAATAAATACTCGATAGAATGGGAAACCGTCAACGGCTCGAAGTCCGAATTGATTCGGAATTAAACGGATTAAAAATTCCGGATATTACATCCCATACAACACAAAGAATCTGGCTTTAAGATCGAAAAAGGATGAGTTACCATCAGAAGAGGAAGATAGTGATGATGAAGATGAAGAAGATGCAATTTCCATGATCTCTAAGGGTCTCGCGGAGATTCTTAAAATAAAGAAACAGTCTACAAACAATAAAGAATATCCGCGATTATCAAGACCTCGAGGTAAGTTTTCTAACTCTACAAAGAAAACTAAGGTTCTGACTTGGTTTGAATGTGGTGAAACAGATCATCTTGTGAAGGATTGTCCACAAAAGAAGAAGAACAACTTCAGTAAGAATGATAGAAAGAAAAAGGTCATGGTAGCATCATGAAGTGATTCAGATTCTACAAATGAGTCAGAAGACGAATGGTCAAGCAAACTTGTGCTTAATGGCTAATCATGAAGAGGATCCAAACACCTATGTTGATATACTATAATGTCTCAACCTACCCAAGACCTCACCCAATTTCTTAAAGACATTATCATATGTGACAAAGAACATAGGATAATGATAAGTTCCTTAAAAGAAAAGCTTCTCAAACAAGAGAAACGACTAAGTGAGATGTCTTTGGAGATTGAAAATCTTAACACGGAAAAGGTAGACATTGATGACAGTATCAAGGACTTGGAATCGGAAAATGCGATTCTTAAGGACAACCTCTGTTCTCTTCATCGAAACTATATTGATCCAGAGAAAGAGAAAGTTGATCCAACTTTGACGTGTCAAGACCAGAAGACTGCACTTGTAAAATTCACTCGTTCGAAAGCCAATCTTGAAAGGATGATGGGTGAACAACAATCCTCACTTAACAAAAATGGTATAGGTTATCATAGGAGCTTTCCTAGAAAACCGACTACCACGTTTGTTAAAGCTAAAGGAAGTTCACACATGCCCACATGTTTCTATTGCAATAAGAAGGGTCACGTAAAATCAACATACCCATATAGAAGAAATGATCCTTATATCATTAGAAACACTTATCCTCTATGTCTAAGAAAACAAGTTAAGCACATATGGGTTCCTAAAAGAACTAGACCACCTAATATGATTGAATCGGAATATGGACCAAAATATGCCATTTGGTCTACCCGGAAAGGTTAACGTTTGTTATGTTGCAGGATATCACCAAGAAGCTTTATCTGGATATTTTATGCTTGGTGATAAAGATAAGTGTAAAGCTTTAACATTAATGGATATCCAAGGTTGTAAAATTCCTTTATGTTCCACACTTTTACTTGCCTTTAACAAGAACGGTGAAAGTCTTGTTCTACAGGAATTTCGAGGTATGATTGATTATTTGTTATATTTAAACACTAATCAACCCGACATTATGTTTAGCATATGCATGTGCCAAGATTTCAAGCTAAACTTGAGAAGTCTTTCTAAGGTAAAGTATCACGTCACATGTGATCATTTCAGGGTCCTATTGAAGCCTTTTTCTTAAGGTTTTCTTGTTCAATTATTCTCTTTCTTCCCATATATTTGATTAATACTTTCATGATGATGAGTGGCTAATCTCTTTGTGTGATTCTAGGGTGATTGGCTGAAGGTTGTGGGAAAAACAATGATAGAATGATCTTAATCACAGTAGGACCCTGAAAGTTCGAGTCTTTAACCTTAACCCTAAGCATCTCGCTCTGTCGATGAACATCTCGGCCGGGGTGGAATTCGTCTGACCGAGGTGACCTTTCTGATCCGAAACTGACAGTTAAGTGTTAGAGTTTGCCAAATCCTATTCTTATTACACCTTTCCTGGTTCAACGCAAGCCTAGGATGAGACTTACCCGGTGATTCCTTTGTTTGTTTACCTAAGATCATAAGTGTAGGTAATAAAGGTTTATCCTTTATTGGGGTTTGAGTGTGCCTTCATCCCACCTTTGTGAGTTAGCCTGAGACTTACCCGGTAAAGGTTGATTCTATTCCCTTAGGTGGTGTGTTAGTTTGAGGTTATAGTTCTTTATCTTAATTCCTTGAGACTTACCCGGTGATAGGAGTTACGGTTTTGGATTAGTGAGTAGTGAGACTTACCCGGTGATCTATTCCACTTTTGTAACACCTTCCCTTTGCAAAAACCTCAGCTTTGTCCGCTTATCTTTAGATCTTGAGTTGGAACCACAACTAGATGCTTTAATCCCTAGAATTGCATATTTCCTTTATTGACTTTTATCATCTTTGATTGTTTTAATTGCTTTGTGGTTAGTAATTGCTAAAGCTTACCGTTATCGACTTTGTTTCACTAAGTCCCTGTGATCGACCCCTGGAATTCCTTGCTTTTTACTACGATTGACCCGTACACTACGGGTTCGCATCCTTGTTTTAAGCTTACATCTAGGGTTATAAATTTAAAGCTTGCACACACCGTTTGGAGCGAACAAGTTTTTGGCGCCGTTTCCTGGGAATTGGTCTAGACCGAGCCGGTTGCGGTTTGCTTTTGGGGCACTTGCCCCGTGTCTACTAACCACTCTACTTGAGTGACTTTTGCAGGTTCTTTCTTTTGTTTATGCGAAGAACCCGCACTGGGAAGGAAATCGTTCCTTACGATCCCGAACCAGAAAAGACATACAAGAGACGCTTAAGAGAACCGAAGATGGCCAACCAAGACAATCGCGATCTTGAGGCCGAGTTGAAGGAGGCGTTAGAGCTGCTACGCCTCAGCAGGGAAGAACTAAGGCAAGAGAAAGAAGAAACTCGCACCAGGACTGAAGCAATCGAAGCAGATATGGCTGCCTTACGAGACCAATATCTACTTCGACCGAGGGAAGACCTAGTTCCCAATGCTGGACCGAGGAAGGTCCCAGTCGCTGACCCTCGACCGAGGCAGGTCCCAGTACCTGACGCCCCGGCCGAGGTACTTCCACCTCGGATGCCAGTCCGAGGCGCTCTTTTTGTAGGAATCCCGCAAACCCTAGGTCAAAGGATGGACCCCAATCAACAACTGAGTCGTCCAGGAGTTAACCTAGGAGATCCAGCGGATCATGACTACGAACTTCGACCGCAAGTTTTGTCCATGATTCGCCAATGCCAGTTCGGAGGGCTAGAGAAGGAATCCCCACATCAACATCTTCAAAACTATGAGATCTTGATGGAGACCTTGAGACCCTCAAGGATTGAAAATAACAACTACAAGCTAAGACCTTTTTACTTTTCTTTAAAAGATAGAGCTCTTACTTGGTATCAATCTCTTCCTCCAGGAAAAATCAGCACATGGGAAGAGATGATTACGGAATTCTTGACTAAATTCTTTCCCTCCTCTAAAACCGCTGAAATGAGAGGAAGATTAATGCATTCATTATGAAGGACAAGGAGAGCTTGTCCAAGTCATGGGAGAGGTTTAAGGACATTCTTTTGGATTGCCCACATCATGGGATTCCAAAGATAGAGTTGTTGGAGATATACTTCAAGGGACTGGACGGAAGCACCCAGTTCAACCTCCAACTACTCTCCGCCAGTACCTTTATGGACATGGCGATTGACGAAGCTTGGGACTTCATCGAGAAGCAAGCTTTGCATATGGAGAAGTACACCCACACAGGAACTGAAGATGGAGTTAAAAGAGTCAACTTTCAAGAGACTCAACCTAACAACAATCAACTCACATCTTTGAAAAATGACGTGAAGCAATTGAAGGAACTCTTGGTTGCTCAAACCAAGAAAGAAGATCAAGGACAAAGGAACAACAAAAATGGATACCGTAACAACAACAACGGTTCCCGGAACAACAACTACAATAACAACAATAGAGGATCCAAAAGCAACAATTGGAGGGCGAACAACCAAAATTCTGGTAACAATCATTCTAACTCCAATTCTAACGATTCCTCTAATCCTTTCCTCTCTTTCCCTTCTTCTTCTTCTTCTTCTACTCCATTAAAGAGCCAGGGGCAAGGATCAAGTTCGTCTCAGCCGGAAAAGAAAGACGCAGTGTTGGAGGCTATCTTGATCAAGCTTAGTGCTATGGAGACTTCTATAACTTCATTTTCGAAGGCCCAAAAGGCCTTTGAACAACAACTTGCTAGTAGGGCGAATGAAGTGCCAAGAGATCCAGGGAAGCTTCCACAAGGACGGAAAGCAACCCTAAGGGCCAGATCATGGCCATAACTACGAGGAGTGGACTTAAAACTGCAGATCCAGTGCCTCGGTCGGTGCCAGTACCGACGAAGACCACCTCGGTCCAGGTGCAGTCGAAGAACACTTCGGCCGAGATGCCAACCGAGGTGGAGCCACAGAAAGCGGAGGGGAAAACTGAAGTTTATGTTCCACCTCCTGCATACAAACCACCACTTCCATTCCCCCAGTCAAGGGCCAGAGCACATCTAGACAAGCACTTTGGTAAGTTCCTTGACTTGATGAATAAACTGCACATTAACATTCCTTTCCTTGATGCTATTGATAACGTGATTTATGACGATAGTATAGGCATACAATTGGATAGTTTTTCCCATTATTCATGCACGGTTTTGGCATAGGTTCACGGCATTTACAATCATTTCATGCATAATTCTAGAATAGACGTCTACACGAGCCTTTGTCGGTGTTCTAGGTATTTCGGGGGTCTTTTGGACATTAACCGATGCATTCGAGGGTCAAGCCTCATGGTGGTACACATCCAAAGCTTTGAAGGAGCATAATTGGAGCAACAAAGGACACAAAGACCACTATTGGTGCAAGCAATGGAACAACTCATGGCTAGACGATCATAGCATGCTTCTGCTGAAGAAAATCGGACCAACTGCCAGGAAAATCGGCCGATTTTTCCTCATGGGTCAATTTTCCTGCCTTTGACAGCTTAAGCCACGTGTCCCACGATCTCTTGATCCGGCCTTGCTCTTGGTGGAGAATATAAGTGGGCTTGCAAGCTGTTGTTGGGCATCTCTCTTCTCCCACATTCTCTCATTCACAGCTCATCATTAGGGATAGTCTTGGAGGAGAAGAAAAACTCTCAAGGATTGAAGGAAGAAGAAGAACACCATTCTAAGAGGGATAGTGAGGTTTTGAGTGATTTTGAGTTATTTTTGGAGTCTTGGATTGAAGAACTATTGCAAGGATTGTTAGGAACGTTTTGGATCTTCATTTAAGAGTTTGTAAGTCTTGCTACAACTTAGATTCAGCTGAGATTTATTGATTTTACTTGCTTATCTTTCATTATCCATCTATGAGAACCATGTATGCTTGTATGATGATTTTCGATCTAGATATGCATACTATTGGCTAGTTTATTGTGATTCTGGAGTGATGGATTGATGATTATGGCTAGGGTGATGATAGAATGGACTTATATGTTAGTTTACGATGATTTGTTTGCACAAAACCCAACCCAGAAGGAAAAATCGCCCTGATCATCAACCAGATCAGCCGATTTAGCTGTAGAACAGCCCGATTTATTCTCCTGTTGCTCTTTAAATGATGAATCTGAATGTTAGGGTGTTTGGTTGTTTAAATCCTAGTGTTTATTAAGCCTAATTTAGCTTAGGATCACCTAATGCTATCAATCTAAGTGAAGGAAGAGATCTACCCGATGATTTCCGACCTTAGATACCTAAGATGATGAATACTAGGTAGTTGTGAGCCTCATAAGCCGCTATTGGATCGAGTGTGCTAGGATTATTGCTTGAGAATTCCCTATTCCGAGACTTACCCGGTAAGGAGAGGGTTACCCCTTAAGTAGTATCCGGTTTGTGTAGAATTCCCTACTTTAACCCCTTGAGACCTACCCGGTAATAGGAGTTTGATACGGGACTAGTGAAGTGAGAGACCTACCCGGTAATTACTTCCAATAGTGAAATACTCTTTCCCTACACCACAGCTTGTCCTTAGAATCCTTAGAACCTTGAATCCAATGCCGTAACCGGAAATCTTGACCTCTAGAATCTACTTTTCTCTCTTGATCATATACTTGTGTTTTGAGTTACTTGTTTGTTTGCTAGTTGAGTTGTTAGATTGTTTTATTGTCTTGCTTGATTTGTGATCCTTGCTTGATCACCACAAAAACCAACCAAAAAATATCGAGATTTTCATTTCTTTGTTCCTTGACCTTTTCTTTGATTAGATCCACACTATTTATGACCATTGTTTGACTTGATCTCACCTTAGTCTTTGTGTTCGACCTCGGAATACTATCCCTACTACAAACGTCCCGTACACTGCGGGTTCGCTAGGAGTTAGGAGAAATATATCGAGTTTATAAATTTAAGGCTTATTGCGTGCATCTATTCCTGAGCGTAACAAGTTTTTGGCGCCGTTGCCGGGGACTAGGTCTAGATTGAGTCATTTTGTGATTGTTTATAGTGTAGATCTTTCTTGTTGCTTTTGATCTCTCTTTGGTTTGTGTCTTTGCTTTTCAGGACATCTCTTACTCTTTAGGTGTATGCGAAGATCTCGTGGCAAGGATTTAGCTTCATTCGATCCCGAACCGGAGAAAACCCTTAGATTTAGATCCAAGAGCGTTAAAAAGGGGAAAGAGATGGCCGGAAGAGACCTCCAAGATGAATTGGATGAGGCTTTAGAGCAAATAAGGCTAAGAGATGAGCTCTTGGAAGAAGAAAGGAGACTTGCCAATGAGAGGCAAGAAGCAACTAGGAGGGAGATTGATGAGATTAGGCAAGCCCTTGTACAAGGAGAGCTTAATCGTCAACAACCTCCACCTCCTCCACAACCACAACCGCAGCCGGCGGCGAATGTTAGGGTTGTACCCATTGCTATTGAAGAGCCACAAACTTTGGGGAAACGTATGGATCCGGCACAAAGAGCACACCGTCCGGGTGTGAACTTGGGAGATCCCGCAGCCCACAACTACGAGCTCCGCCCTCAAGTTCTACAAATGATCCGGCATAATCAATTTGGAGGGATGGAAGGAGAGTCTCCTCATCAACACTTGATGAACTATGAGATTTTGATGGAGACTCTTAGACCGCCAAGATTGGAGAGCAACAACCATAAGCTTAGGGCTTTCTCCTTCTCTCTTAAGGACAAAGCCTTAGCTTGGTATCAATCTATTTCACAAGGGCGAGTTGGTACTTGGGAGGAGATGACAACCGAGTTTTTGACTAAGTTTTTCCCACCTTCCAAGACTACCGAGTTAAGAGGGAAGATCAATGCATTCGTGATGAAGGATAGAGAGAGTTTGTTCAAGTCTTGGGAGAGATTCAAAGATCTTCTCCTAGATTGTCCACACCATGGCATACCGAAAATTGAGCTATTGGAGATCTACTTCAAGGGACTTGATGAAGATAGCCAATTCAAGCTTCAATCCCTTTCCGGTGGGACTTTCATGGAGAAGCATGTGGATGATGCTTGGGAGTTTGTAGAGAAACAAGCTCTAGTGATTGAGAAATACTCCCATAGGAAGAGTGAAGGGAGAAAGGCGGGAGCATATGAGGTGAGTGAGGTCACCATGAGCAATTTCAAGCTTGACGCCATCAACAACGATCTAAAGTCCTTGAGGGAGTTGTGTGCTACAACTTTAAAGAACCAAGCAACTCCTCAAGTGCTTCCACAAGCTAACTTATCTTCCAAGGAGGAGGATGTGAATTACATGGGAAGGGGCAATTACAACAACTATCAAGGCCCAAAGAACTTCAACAACAACCGGCAATTCAACAATTACCGGCCCAACCATAACCATCCCGGGTTTTCTTACTCTAACCCGGATGGAGCCTTGAACCCTCCCGCTTCCACAAGCACAACTCCACCACCAAAAGCTTCACAAGAACCTCCACCCGGATTTACTCAACCTCCAAAGGATAGAACCGAAATGATGTTTGAGCAATTGCTTGGAAGGTTGAGTGGTCTTGAGAGCACGGTCACTTCAATTTCTAAAGCTCAAAAAGTGTTGGAAGCACAAGTGTTCCAAAAAGCGGGTGAACCACATAGAGATCCGGGGAAACTTCCCGGAAGGACCGAAGAAAACCCAAGAGGCCAAGTGTTGGCCATTACTACAAGGAGCGGGTTGAGTATGAAAGATCCTTTGCCCAAGGACAATGCTAAGGGGAAGCAAGTAGTGGTAGAAGAGGAAAAATTGCAAGAAGATGGAGGCAAGAGCAAGGATGTTGAGCCAACATATGTGGCACCGTCTCCATACAAACCACCACTACCGTTCCCACAATCACGAGCAAGAGCTCGCTTGGACAATCACTTTGGTAAATTCCTTGAACTTATGTCTAAATTGCATATTAATATTCCGTTCATGGATGCTATCTTAGGTATGCCGGCATATGGCAAGTTCTTAAAGGAAATACTCTCCAACAAAAAGAAATTGGAGGAGTATGGGGAGATAAGAATGACAAAGAGATCCTCGGAGTTGATTCAAACGATGAAGGGGGAGATGCCTCCTAAGCTAAGGGATCCGGGATCCTTTGGTGTGCCAATCGGAGTAGGAGAAGTGAAGTACGACGCCCTATGTGATCTTGGGGCAAGTGTAAGCATCATCCCGCTTGCACTTTGCAACAAGGTTGGGCTAGGAGAGCCAAAGCCGATCAAGATGACCCTTTACATGGCGGACCGCTCAATCACTCATCCGGTTGGAATCTTGGAAGACATTCCGGTGCAACTAGGAAAGTTCTATGTGCCCATAGACTTTGTTGTTTTGGACATCCCGGCGGACTATCCGGTTCCTATCATCTTGGGGAGACCTTTCCTAGCTACTTCCGGATGTCTAGTAGATTGCAAGAATGGGACCCTCTCCTTCAACATTGGAGAAGAGAACATCAAGTTCAAGCTGTCCACAATGATGAAAGGACCAACCCTTGATGAAGATGTATTCAACATAGTTGAAGAAGAGGAGTCTAGAGAGGTTGTGAGCTCAATCTTACTCAAGGATCCACTTGAGAAGGTTCTTAGCTCAAGCTTGATGGAGGAAGGAGTTGAGGAGAGTAGCAATGAAGTAATCAAGGCCTTGAATGCTTTGGACGAGCTACCAAGTGTTGGATTTGAAGTGTTAGAAGAAGTGAAAATCAGCTAGAAAAATCGGACTGAAGGGACCAGATCGGCCGATTTTTGGCCTTGTGCTGAAATTTCATCCAGTTCTGCAAAAACAGAAACTCAGATCGACCCACCCTCAGGAAAATCGGCCGATTTTTCCTCCTGGGTCGATTTTCTTGAGTCTTTTCAGCACCAACCACTTGAATGTGAGCAATCATCAAGGGACTTCAAGGAGGCTTCCATGGCTTTACAATCATCTCAACCTACGTTGTATGGATCGTCTCCAACCGAAAAAGGTCCTCCTCAACTTGATCTTAAACCTCTTCCTTCTCATTTGAAGTATGCTTTCCTTGGTTCAAATTCTACTTATCCGGTGATTGTGAATGCATCTTTGAATGATGATGAACTTAATAGATTGTTGAATGAATTGAAACTGCATAGAAAGGCAATAGGATACACCATTGATGACCTTGTTGGCATTAAGCCCTCTTTATGCATGCATAAGATAATGATGGAAGATAACCATAAACCCTCTATTGAACATCAAAGAAGACTAAACCCTATAATGAAAGAGGTAGTCAAAAAGGAGATCATTAAGTTGCTAGATGCGGGAATAATCTACCCTATTTCGGATAGTAAGTGGGTTAGTCCCGTTCATGTAGTTCCTAAGAAGGGTGGGATGACCGTAGTGACCAATGAAAACAATGAACTAATCCCAACTAGGACGGTTACGGGATGGAGGATGTGTATTGACTATAGGAAATTGAACATGGCCTCTAGGAAAGATCACTTCCCTCTCCCTTTTATTGACCAAATGCTAGAAAGGTTAGCTCAACATTCTCATTTTTGCTACTTAGATGGCTATAGTGGATTCTTCCAAATCCCTATCCACCCCTATGACCAAGAGAAAACTACATTTACATGTCCATGGGGTACTTTTGCATATAGGAGAATGCCATTTGGGTTGTGTAATGCACCCACCACCTTCCAAAGGTTTATGACGGCTATCTTCTCGGAATACATTGAAAACATCATGGAAGTGTTTATGGATGACTTCTCTGTTTATGGTTCTTCCTTTGATAATTGCTTTGCTAACTTGTCATTAGTATTGAAACGATGTGAGGAGAAAAATCTTGTCTTGAATTGGGAAAAATGCCACTTCATGGTAAGTGAAGGTATTGTGTTAGGACACTTCGTGTCTAACCGTGGCATTAAGGTTGATAGGGCCAAGATTGAAACGATAGAGAAGTTGCCACCACCTACCTCGGTGAAGGGGGTAAGGAGCTTTTTAGGGCATGCCGGTTTTTACCGGAGGTTTATTCAAGATTTCTCTAAAATTTCTAAGCCTCTTACTAACCTACTAATGAAAGATGTTGAGTTTGTTTTCTCCAAAGATTGCCTTGAGGCTTTTTGTAGGTTGAAGAACGCTTTGATCTCCGCACCTATCATGCAACCTCCGGATTGGAGCCTACCGTTTGAGATCATGTGTGATGCAAGCGATGTAGCCGTTGGGACTGTTTTGGGGCAAAGGAAAGATGAGCGCACTCATGCCATTTATTATGCTATCAAGACGCTAGATGATGCCCAACTTAACTATGCCACAATCGAGAAAGAATTGCTAGCGGTAGTGTATGCCTTTGAGAAGTTTCGGTCATATCTTGTTGGAGCGAAGGTCATTGTTTATACGGATCATGCTGCGATCCGTTACCTCCTTACAAAGAAGGATGCCAAACCTAGGTTGATTTGGTGGATCCTTCTTCTTCAAGAGTTTGATTTGGAAATCTGGGATAAGAAAGGATCCGAAAACTCCGTGGCGGATCACCTTAGTAGACTACCTCCTTTAGTGATTGAAAGAGATGACATCCCGATTGATGACTCATTCTGGGATGAGCAATTGCAAATGGTGGAGGAGTGCTTGTTCCAAGTGTCTAGAGGAAGTGAGCCATGGTATGCCGACATTGTGAACTATCTTGTGTGTGAGGAAGTTCCTCCCGGATTGACATATGCCCAAAGAAAGAAGTTCTTCAAAGATGTGAGGCATTACTATTGGAGTGAACCACTTTTGTTCAAGAGAGGGCCGGATGGAATGTTTAGAAGATGCATACCGGAGGATGAGGTGGAGAGTGTGATCCGCCATTGTCATTCCTTGCCATGTGGAGGGCATGCTAGCGCACACAAGACATGTGCGAAGGTGTTACAATCGGGTTTCTTTTGGCCAAGTTTGTTCAAGGATGTGCAAAGCTTTGTAGTAGCTTGTGATGCTTGCCAAAGGACGGGCAACATCTCAAGGAGGAACGAGATGCCCTTGAACAACATACAAGAGGTGGAGATATTTGATGTGTGGGGTGTGGACTTCATGGGACCATTCCCTTCTTCATGTGGCAACCTCTACATCCTATTGGCGGTAGACTATGTTTCAAGATGGGTGGAGGCAATTGCTTCTCCCACAAATGACGCCAAGGTGGTGGTGCGGTTCTTCAACCGAGTGATCTTCCCTAGGTTTGGAACACCAAGGGTGATCATAAGTGATGGAGGGAAGCACTTCACTAATAGGAACTTTAAGGCACTTTTGGCTAAGTATGGGGTGACTCATAAGGTGGCAACACCTTACCATCCCCAAACTAGTGGCCAAGTGGAGATCTCCAACCGGGAGATAAAAGGGATACTTGAGAAGACGGTCTCTAGGACGAGAAAAGATTGGGCTATGAAGCTCGATGATGCTTTGTGGGCTTATAGAACCGCTTTCAAGACACCAATTGGCACCACTCTCTACAAGCTAGTTTATGGCAAATCTTGCCACCTTCCGGTAGAGATGGAGCATAGAGCATATTGGGCCATAAGGTGGCTGAATTTTGACCTCAAGGAGGCCGGTGAGAAGCGGTTGCTAGACATGAACGCCCTTGAGGAGATCCGGTTGGATGCTTATGAGAATGCCCGGATCTACAAGGAGAGGACCAAGCGTTGGCATGACAAGCGCCTCATCCCAAAAGAGTTGAATGAGGGCGACTTAGTGCTTCTCTTCAACTCAAGGCTGCAACTCTTCCCCGGAAAGCTCAAGTCAAGATGGACGGGTCCCTATGTTGTGAAGAAGGTCTTTCCTCATGGAGCGGTAGAGATAGGAGGAGATCATTGTGGTAACTTCAAGGTGAATGGGCATCGTTTGAAGAAGTACATCCCGGAAGCCCCGGTGGAAGTGATTGCCCCGCTTCACCTTGATTGAAACGCTCTTAAATTTGGTCAAGCTAATGACCTTAAAGAAGCGCTTAATGGGAGGCAACCCATTGGTACATATTTTTCCCTTTCTTTTTCTTTCTTTTGTTTGATCTTACTCTTGGTGTGCTTTGTTTTTCTTTTGTGTTTTTGAGTGCTAGATCTTGTTGATTGTCGTGTGTGATGAGCTATTGGAGGTCATGTGAAAACCTCATGGAACTGTTGAAGGTACAAGATCCAAGCACATGGACGAGGAGGAAATCACCCAGCAAAATCGGCCTGTTCTTCAGCCAGATCGGCCGATTTTCCTGGGTAACAGGGGCGATTTTTCCTTCTGTAAAGGAGAGTGATGATCTCCAATCAAGCATGGGTGGAGCGGACGTGGAACTTGGACGGCTTGCGGTGCCAAGCGCGGGTTCCGACATCATAACGAACATCAAGAGCTCTCTACCATCCTTGATCGATCATCCACCATCATCATTCGATGTGAACCGAAATACCAAAGCATCACCAATTTTCCATGGTGAGAACTCTCTTTCACTTCTTTATTTGGTTTCACATTGGGGACAATGTATTTCTAAGTATGGGGTGGGGTTTTCATGATCACTTGCATGATTAGCATCTAGGATAGTTTAATTTTGTCACATATTTCATTATGTCTTGCATTGTACATACATATTTGGAAAAAAAATCCAAAAAATCAGAAAATTTAAAAAAATTTTAGTGCTTCTAAGCTTGGGAATGACCCTTATGATGAAATTGTCTTGTGAATTGGCTATGGATAGCCTTATGTGTTGAATAGGTGAATGCATATGTGGACTTGAAGTACTTATCTTGAATTCCATGAATGATTTGTGATCATGAATGTTTTCCTTGATTGAATTGAGGATTGAAAGTCGAAATTACATGCTAGTTCTTGCACATCATTTAGGAGTAATTGAGGCAATTCATCTTTCTCTACTTCTCATCTTGATCATGTTTTTTAAGCACCTCAATTGATGAAAAATTTGACCTCTTTTGACCCATCCGGGAATAGGAGCATGATAGTGTGTTGATGTGTGTGAAAAGCAAGTGTGGGGTGAAGTTGTTGATGAAAGAATGTTGTGAATGAAATGCTGAAATTGTTGTGAAAGTGTAGACAAAAATATAGGCTTGGGGACGTTGGTTTAAATGACAAGTAACTCGGCACACTTCACATAATCGGGTGTTGGTGCCTTGCCAAAGTCAAATAAACCAATAGTCCTAACGAGCTTTGGTATGTGTGCCCGGTGTGGATGCACCTCAAAAAATAGAAAAAGCCCGAGGACGGCTAATCACCAAGGTTTCGGCTTTTGTACACCAATGCCATTGTCTCAAAAACAAATGAAAAGAAAAGAAAAGAAGGAGAAAAATACACCTTGGTGGATGAAGTATAAATGTAAAAGTTGTGGTTGTTTAGTTCCTTTCCCGGATTAGCATCACATGACCTAAAAATTCACACCTAATCACAACGTTTCTTAGCCTCTTCTTTCCTAAGTCCTTGTGACCTAAATGCATGTGTGTAAGACTTAGTGATCTAGATTGGACATGCTCATGATCATCTTGACTTCTTCATTTTCACCTCTCATGCATGCCTTCTAGTTAAGTATAATTGTCTTTCCATGCCTTCATTCATGTGATGCATGATTGGTTGTCCTTTGCCATGAAACATGACTATGAAGGTGATCCAATGTTAGAAGCACAATTCCAAAAAGATTTTGCTGTTTTTCTGCATGCATAAATCATGTCATCTCTTAATCTATAGTTGGGTCATGCTTGGGGACGAGCAAATCTTAAGTATGGGGAATTTTGATAACGTGATTTATGACGATAGTATAGGCATACAATTGGATAGTTTTTCCCATTATTCATGCACGGTTTTGGCATAGGTTCACGGCGTTTACAATCATTTCATGCATAATTCTAGAATAGATGTCTACACGAGCCTTTGTTGGTGTTGTAGGTATTTCGGGGGTCTTTTGGACATTAACCGATGCATTCGAGGGTCAAGCCTCATGGTGGTACACATCCAAAGCTTTGAAGGAGCATAATTGGAGCAACAGAGGACACAACAACCAATATTGGTGCAAGCAATGGAGCAACTCATGGGTAGACGATCATAGCATGCTTCTGCTGAAGAAAATCGGACCAACTGCCAGGAAAAGCGGCCGATTTTTCCTCCTGGGTCGATTTTCCTGCCTTTGACAGCTTAAGCCACGTGTCCCACGATCTCTTGATCCGGCCTTGCTCTTGGTGGAGAATATAAGTGGGCCTGCAAGCTGTTGCTGGGCATCTCTCCTCTCCCACATTCTCTCATTCACAGCTCATCATTGGGGATAGTCTTGGAGGAGAAGAAAAACTCTCAAGGATTGAAGGAAGAAGAAGAACACCATTCTAAGAGGGATAGTGAGGTTTTGAGTGATTTTGAGTTATTTTTGGAGTCTTGGATTGAAGAACTATTGCAAGGATTGTTAGGAACGTTTTGGATCTTCATTTAAGAGTTTGTAAGTCTTGCTACAACTTAGATTCAGCTGAGATTTATTGATTTTACTTGTTTATCTTTCATTATCCATCTATGAGAACCATGTATGCTTGTATGATGATTTTGGATCTAGATATGCATTCTATTGGCTAGTTTATTGTGATTCTGGAGTGATGGATTGATGGTTATGGTGGGTGATGATAGAATGGACTTATATGTTAGTTTAGGATGATTTGTATGCACGAAACCCAACCCAGAAGGAAAAATCACCCTGATCATCAGCCAGATCGGCCGATTTAGCTGTTGAACAGCCCGATTTATTCTCCTGTTGCTCTTTAAATGATGAATCTGAATGTTAGGGTGTTTGGTTGTTTAAATCCTAGTGTTTATTAAGCCTAATTTAGCTTAGGATCATCTAATGCTATCAATCTAAGTGAGGGAAGAGATCTACCCGATGATTTCCGACCTTAGATACCTAAGATGATGAATACTAGGTAGTAGTGAGCCTCATAAGCCGCTATTGGATCGAGTGTGCTAGGATTATTGCTTGAGACTTCCCTATTCCGAGACTTACCCGGTAAGAAGAGGGTTACCCCTTAAGTAGTATCCGGTTTGTGTAGAATTCCCTACTTTAACCCCTTGAGACCTACCCGGTAATAGGAGTTTGATACGGGACTAGTGAAGTGAGAGACCTACCCGGTAATTACTTCCATTAGTGAAATACTCTTTCCCAACACCACATCTTGTCCTTAGAATCATTAGAACCTTGAATCCAATGCCGTAACCGGAAATCTTGACATCTAGAATCCACTTTTCTCTCTTGATCATATACTTGTGTTTTGAGTTACTTGTTTGTTTGCTAGTTGAGTTGTTAGATTGTTTTATTGTCTTGCTTGATTTGTGATCCTTGCTTGATCACCACAAAAACCAACCAAAAAATATCGAGATTTTCATTTCTTTGTTCCTTGACCTTTTCTTTGATTAGATCCACACTATCTTATACCATTGTTTGACTTGATCTCACCTTAGTCTTTGTGTTCGACCTCGGAATACTATCCCTACTACAAACGTCCCGTACACTGCGGGTTCGCTAGGAGTTAGGAAAAATATATCGAGTTTATAAATTTAAGGCTTATTGCGTGCATCTATTCCTGAAGGAGATCTTATCAAGGAAAAGGAAACTGGAAGACTTTGGTGAAGTAAGGATGACATCTAAATCCTCGAAGCTTATTCAAATCATGAAGGAGAAGATGCCACCTAAATTGAGAGATCCCGGCTCATTTTGCATTCCCATTCAAGTTGGGGATGTCACTTGTGAAGCCCTTTGTGATCTAGGAGCCAACGTGAGCATTATTCCGCTGGAGCTATGTGTGAAGATCGGACTTGGAGAGCCCAAACCGGTCAAGATTCGGTTATACATGGCGGATCGCTCCATCACCCATCCCGTGGGAATTTTGGAAGACGTTCCGGTCAAGTTAGGTAACTTCTATTTACCAATAGACTTTGTTGTACTTGACATTCCCGCAGATTATCCTGTTCCTATTATTCTCGGGAAGCTATTTCTAGCAACTTCGGGTTGCAACGTGGATTGTAATAAAGCCAAGTTGAAATTCAACATTGGTGGCGATGAAGTGGAGTTCGCACTACTTGCAACCATGAAGGGAGAGCAGCTACGCGATGATATCTTCAACATCTATGATGAAGAAGATTCAAGGGAATTGGTGAGCTCTATCCTTATTAACGATCCACTTGAACGAGTTATTAGTTTCAGTTTAATGGAGGAAGGTATAGATGCTTCTTGTGATGCAGATATACGGAGCTTAAAGGCACTTGAAGAAGATCCAGGAGTTAAAACCGAGAAGCTAATCCAGGAGACAAAGATCTCTAGTTTCGGTTCCAGTTGCAGTACCTCGACTGAGGCACCTTCTGGACTGAGCGAGGCGACCGAAGAACATCTCGGTCAACGCCTCTGTGCCTCGACCGAGGTCGATGGCGAGACGATTTCAACTGAGACTTCCGAAAGTCCAGTTTCTGGATCTACTCCACTGGAAGGAGGAAGCAAGGATCCCCCTCAGAAAGCGCCCCCAGTTGTGGAGCTTAAACAACTCCCAAATCACTTGAGGTATGTATTTCTTGGACCGGATTCCACTTATCCCGTTATTGTTAGCGCTTCCCTATCCGAATCTGAATTGTCTAAACTAATGCATGTCCTGAGAAAGCATCAAAAGGCTTTAGGTTATACTATAGATGATCTTATTGGCATTAAACCTTCTTTCTGCATGCATAGAATTCTAATGGAGGATGATCATAAGACTTCACGGGAACCTCAAAGACGGTTAAATCCGATCATGAAAGAGGTTTTGAAGAAGGAAATTCTTAAGTTGTTGGATGCAGGTATCATATATCGTATCTCGGACAACAAATGGGTTAGCCCAGTGCATGTAGTTCCGAAGAAAGGAGGGATGACCGTTGTGACGAATAAGAACAACGAGTTGATCCCAACCAGGACCGTTACGGGCTGGAGGGTTTGCATTGATTACAGGAAGCTGAAAACGGCCACTCGGAAGGACCATTTTCCACTTCCCTTCATTGATCAAATGCTCGAACGGTTGGCCCAACATTCACACTTTTGCTACTTAGACGGCTATAGTGGATTCTTTCAAATTCCTATCCATCCGGATGATCAGGAGAAGACCACTTTCACTTGTCCATGGGGGACATTTGCTTATAAGAGGATGCCATTTGGATTATGCAATGCACCCGCCACCTTCCAGCGATGCATGATGGCTATCTTTTCTGAGTATATAGAGGAGATCATGGAGGTATTTATGGATGATTTTTCCGTATATGGTTCCTCTTTTGATGATTGCCTATCTAACCTTTCTCTAGTGCTGAAAAGATGTGAAGACACTAATCTTGTTCTAAATTGGGAGAAGTGTCATTTTATGGTTAATGAAGGCATTGTGCTAGGACACCTCGTTTCTAATCGAGGCGTTGAGGTCGATCGCGCTAAGATCGAGACTATTGAGAAACTCCCTCCCCCTTGTTCTGTTAAAGGTGTGAGGAGTTTTCTCGGGCATGCAGGTTTCTACAAGAGATTCATCAAGGACTTCTCCAAGATTAATAAACCTCTAACTAACCTCTTGAATAAAGATGTTGTTTTTGAGTTTTCGCAGGAGTGTCTTGATGCTTTTTACAGGATTAAGGAAGCATTGATCTCCGCTCCCATTATCCAACCTCCGGATTGGACCTTGCCCTTTGAGATCATGTGTGATGCTAGTGATGTAGCCGTAGGAGCGGTGCTTGGACAGAAGAAGGATGGCCGGACCACCGTCATTTACTATGCTAGCAAGATGCTAGATGTAGCACAACGCAACTACGCTACCACCGAAAAGGAGTTATTGGCGGTTGTATATGCTTTCGAGAAGTTTCGTTCCTACTTAGTAGGGACGAAAGTCATTGTCTACACCGACCATGCAACCATCCGTTACTTGTTGGCTAAGAAAGATGCCAAGCCACGCCTTATTCGATGGATTCTCTTACTTCAAGAGTTTGACTTAGAGATCCGCGATAAGAAGGGATCCGAAAATTCTGTTGCGGATCACCTCAGCCGGCTACCTACATCTTCACGCGAGAAGGACGACCCACCCATAGACGATTCATTCCCCGATGAGCATTTACACTTGTTGGAGCGTTTGATAGACTTACTTACCTCACCCCACGATGGAGGTGAAGTATGGGGTGAGGGCACCTCCCATCACGTTTGAGAGACACATTTTGGTCCAGCTAGCGACCTTAAACCAAGCGCTTCTTGGGAGGCAGCCCAAGGTATTGCTTTTTTTCCCTTTTTCTAGTCTAGGTTAGATAGTTTTGCTTTTGCTTTGCTTTGTTTTGTTTTTGGCATTCTAGACAGACAACAGGTGACGTGTAAGGAAGGAGTACAAACCAGGAGCATAACTGGAAGGACAGAAGTTCGAGAATTTGAGAAGACAAAGTTTGACTGAGGCACATCTCGGTTGCTGTCAGAGCACCTCGACCGAGATGATTCTTGAGCAACCGAGGCGACTAGGGTTTCTGAAGATCCACCTCGGTCCATACCACCTCGGTCCAGTCAAGACCACCTCGACCGAGGTGACAACAGTTCCAGAAAGGGTATAAAAAGGGAAAAAAAATTCTTTTTTCTTCTCTTTACCTACCCCCTCGACCGTGGCGCTCCCTTTCACCTCGCCCTTCGATTCTTGCTCGTTTTCGAAGATTTTTGCTTCCAAACTGCGATTAAAGCGTAGAGGATCCCAGTGCAAGCGTCGATCTGCGAAGAAATCGAACCAAAACGGCCGAACGAGGTAAAATAGAACAAAACCCTAACCTCGCTGATTTTGCTTCGATTTGGGCCTGGATTGCCCTACATTTGCTGAAGAACGGATTAAGTACCCCATAGGAACCAGTTGTAGTGATTTTGGGGGAAAAGAACTGGATTTTTGAGGAAATTAGTTGCGCAGTTTTTCGCCTCGCTCCAGTCGTGCTGTGCCTCGGCCGAGGTGTTCTTCAGTGTTGTCAGACCGACCGAGGTGACCTGACAGAGAGTTGTTGAGAATGAGTTCTGACAGACAGCTAGTCCTTAGGGATAGATCCTCCCCTTCCCCTTCTTCCTCTTCTTCCAAACCTTATCGACCGGTGATCCACGAGCGACACCGGGTCGATTATGACCGTATAGCAGCCCGTCCAGTGATAGCACCTCGCTTCCTGAATGTATCAGCCTTTGACTATCTCCATGTGGATGTAGACCTTAGACGGATGATATCGACGGTAGGGCTAGATCAGTTTACTGAGATCCGTGCACCTGCCTATCTGGAGCCCACCCTAGAGTTTGTTAGCTCCTTCACCTACCTCCCCACAAAGCGAGCTGTGAAGTACCGGTTGATGAACCGGAACTTCATAGTTCCATTAGAGTATTGGAGAGATATTTTCGGTTTCCCAGCCCCGACCGCTGTTGATTTCCCTTCCCGGACTGTAGCTAGGGAGTTTTGGGGTCAGATTGCTCACGTGATTGAGCACGCAGACGGATGGCGCCCTGGAGACTCCAGGGAGCGCATTATTTTCCACCTAGCTTTTAGGTTAGCCCACCGTATTTTCAGCGAGACACTTCTGGCGCGTACTGAGACGCCCCAGAAGGTCCGACAGGGGGAGCTTTTCAACCTTTATTGCATGGTGACTGGAGGGATCCCCGACTTTGGCTTGATGCTGGCAGAGGACCTGCACAGGATCAAGGCCAAGGCGAAGGGGGACATCTGGTGCGGAGGACTTGTGACCCACATCGCCAGCTATTAGGATATGGATCTCAGCGCTTGTACTATGGTGGCGGCTGCCAAGCCGCTAGGGCTGCAGGAGATGATTACCCGGCGGATTCTGGTTCCCCAAGGACTGACTACGCCATATGTGACGATGCCATGGGAGCCGACTACCCCTCAGGGGATCAAGTGGTCAACCTAGTTCACAAACTATGACCCTCGTTACTGGCAGACCGCTTGGGCCCCACTGATGGAGGATGCGAGAGAGACAGCAGCTGCACCAGCTGAGGAGGAGGATGAGGAGGAGACTGCTGATGCTGATGATGACAGGGATGATGGAGTTCCCATGGATACAGGGACGGACACTACTGGGACGAGTGTGCCAGTTATTGACCTAGATGATGATGATACTGAGCCTGCACCAACTGCATCACCAGTGAGACCTGCTAGGCGTAGGGTACGCCGACATAGGGATCTAGAGGCTCACCATCGGATCGATGATCTGACGGATCAAATGATAGACTCGTATGCTGCCCTTACTGTGGACATGCATGAGAGATTTGCTGCCCTGCACCGACATATCGACAGTTGGACTCATCAGATGCTAGAGGGACAACACTATCAGCGCAGGATGATGGAGATCCAGTTTCAGCAGACTATGGGTTATCCATTTGACCCATCTCAGTATCCATATGTGCCACCACCACCACCACCGGATCTTGACTACTGAGAGCTGCAGGATTTTCTTTCTTACTTATTATGCAGCTCAACTTTATGTCCGGTGAGTATTTTATTTCCTTAGACTTATTTTGACCCACTGGGACAGTGTGTCCCAAGTATGGGGTGTTTATGTATGACTTATGTGATGTATGACTCTATTTGATTGGATATTTATGCTTCAGTTTGCTTCTATGATTTTATCTGAGATTACATGCATACATACAGGCTATTTGATTGAGAAAAACGTCAAAACTGAAAATTTAAAAAAAATTTTTGACCTCGACCGGGGCAGTTCTGGCCGAACGAGGTGTTTCACCTCAGTTGACCTAAGAACACCTCGACCGAGGTAGGTTAACTGAAGGTTTTCGAAACGATTTTTGTGCTTCTTATCTGGATATGATCTCAGTGAAGATCTTGCTTACTGACTGGTTGTTCGCTCAAAAGAGTGTGCGTCAAAGTCTTAAATTTATATCTAGAACTCAAAAGCAAAGCGAACCCGCAGTGTACGGATCGGCTGTAGAAAGGTAAGAATTCCAGAGTCGAACTCAGGGATTTGGTGAGAATAAATCCGAAATCAGTTATCTAGCAAAAAGTGTAAAAGCTTTTGTGATCAAATAAGAGGGGAATGATTCCAAGGATTCAAGTTTCCGATTTAGGCTTTCGATTCAAGACACTTCTATAGATTTAGGACAGAATTTATATTACCAAGATTAAACGTTCAAAAGTAGGATTCGTACGATGAAGTTCCGAAGCCTATATGACTAATCTATAGGTTCTCTCTATAAGGGTTGTTGAGGCTGCAATATAGAAAGATCTAAAGATAAGAATTATGATCAAACTAACTATCTAAAACTCCAGGATATGACTCTCCAAAGTAAAGATTAGGAAGCAAATTTAATTTCTTAATAAAGGATGATGAGTCTCTTTATTACCCAAATTCTTGCAATCTTTATCTATTAAATATAGAAAGAGGTTTTAAGTGCCTTCATACATTCAATTAGAGGATAGAAAGGTTAATCAAGATTGGGATTTAGGCAAGGATTGGTTTTGATTAAAGATTATTTCAATTAAAGTTCGTCAGAAGAATAAATCGCCCTGTTCATAAGAAAATCAGCCGATTTTCCTCAAGAACAACCCGATTTTCCTGCTTGTCGCAAAACCAAAATCTAAACTCTCAGGGTCCTAATGTTTGAATGAGTTCAGTCTATCATCATCTAAGCCTTAATCATCAACTATTCTCCCCAGAATCACAATGGTTTTAGCCAACCATCTTCAAAATCGAATCAAATTAATTCTTGAGTGAAAAATCGCAAAGAAACCAAATCTTGAACGAATAATTCAATAACTCGTCAAATCTGTAAACAATTGTCAATTCTACTCAATGTATCTCTTAAACAATTCAATAATGTGTTCACAAATCACAACCAAAACAATGGAATAGAGAAATCTCACAATCAAAGATCAAGAATGACTTTCCGGCCAAGCTCTTCAATCTCTCTCCAAGAATCGTTGATTTCTCACAAACCTGTAAAGATTCTCCTCTGCGACCTCCCTGTTTTCGTTCGTAGGGTTCTCCTCTATAGTTTCTTGCAGATGGGCCGTTTGGCAAAACTCTTCTCTAGCCCAAATTAATTGGGCTTTATGTCGTCTTTTCATTTGGCTGAATCGTGAAGAAAATCGACCTAGCCGATTTAGGTGCAAAATCGTTCAATTTCATCCAATGAAAATCGTCCGATTTTTATATCTGTTGGCACGATTTTCTTCAACAGAAAGTGTTCTTCTTTTGCTTCGTCTCCTATGCTTCTCCTTTGTAATTCCTTAGCATCTTGTGATCTTTCAATGGTTCCTTTAGCTTCCTTAACATCCTTGGATGCTTCTTGCTTCTTTATTGCTTCCAATTCAACTCTATTTACCTGTAATTCATAAAAATCTCGTGTAGACCTCTATTTCCGACAAATGATTGAATGGAACGTAAAAGGTACGCAAAATCTTTCTAAATGCAAGGTAAAGAGAGATAATGTGCTGCAATGTGCATGAATATGATGGTACATAATTCATGTCATCAAAATACCCCATACTTGCCTCTTGCTTGTCCCTAAGCAAGACTCAAATTTAGAATAAAAGATGGCATGGATTATGTATGTATGAAAATCAAAAACTTTTCTTTTGGTAGTGCTTCTTCTTATTGGATCACCCTCAAAGTGAAATTTCAAGGCATAAAAGAGCAAAGAATGTATCAATGATGACTATAAGATGAATAAATTCCCTTTTCTTCCTTGAAGCCGTAAATAAAGAACATGATAGAGGTGTAGAGGCAATCAAATTCAAACAAATCTAAGCCATTAAGTCTTGAACACATGCATAAAAGTCTCAAGGTCTTCTAATCAAAGAAAGGGTTCAAGAAACGTATTAAGGGAAGGAATCCTTTTTGGCAATTGTGGTGCTAATCCGGGAAAGAGAAACACATAACACTTTCAAGAATTTTCTTCACTGCACATGCTTTGCATGTAGAAAGCTTTGCTTTCTTTATACTTTACTTTTTGAGAGTATGGACAGCGGTGCACAAAAACCGAAGCCTAGGAGATTGGCGTTTCTCAATTTCGAGATGCCTCAAACCCTTGATGCACATACCATATCCCGTTAGGACTTGTCGTTCAATCGGACTTTGGCAAGACACAAACACCCGGCTATGTGAATGGTGCCGAGTTACTCATCCTCATGTTCAACGTCCCCAAACTTATGAAATTTTTGCACTTTTTCAATACATTTTCCTTGGCCCTCCCACATCAAACATGCCTTTTTCAGTCGCCTATCCTAATTCCCGGATGGTAAGAGGAGGGTTACATAATTCATTGAGGAGCTAGCATGATCAAGATATGAGAAAAGAAAAGAAGTGAATTGCCTTAGTCATCCTTAAATGGTGCAAAAGAACTTGCAATATAGCTTCGATTATTATTTCATTCTTTCATCAAAACAACTAAATCATATAACTTATTCATGTATTCAAGTAACAAAAGCAATTTCATTCATGCTATAGTCAAGATCTCAACATAACTAAGCATCTTTTTGCCTTTCCATATACACAATATTCATCATAGAGGTCATTTCCATATAAGAAGCACTTAAAATTTTTTTTTGAAAATTCATAGTTTTGAAAAAGGTCATGCAAATGCAAGTGATGGTAATAGAAAGCAAGTAGTGCAAGAGTTATTACAAGCCAATTTGTCAAGAGTAGTGGAAAGTACATAGAGTGCTAGAATGAAAAGTAAGGTATTGTAAGTACCCCCACCCCATACTTGACATCCACATTGTCCCCAATGTGAAAATCAAGCATAAGAAGGAGAAAAATACTTACAATGTAAAAGGAGTGGAAGCTCAATCCTCTGTCGGTGGTGGAGGTGGTGGATATGGATACATCGGTGCGGAGGGATCGTAGAAGTGGCCGAACTGGTGGTAGTACATGTCCCTCATCTGGCCGTCATAGGATGAATGCCTAGCGTCCGTCTCCTCCCTGTAGCTCCTGAACTGTGTGTTCAGAGTGTCATAATCGGTGCGGAGGGCATGGTAGTCGGTGCTGAGGCTCTGGAAGCTAGTGACTAGCTCCCTGAAATGGCGTGGAGCTCGGCGTCCTCGTCTAGGGCCTGGGGCATGTGCATAGGAGTGTCGAGGTGGCTGCATGTCATCCTCCGTCTCCTCATCCTGTCTGCTAGTCCTGCTCGGTCCTACTCCATGAGTGTCAGTGTCCATGGCGTCTGTAGCGTGTCCGCTATGAGTATCACTCTCAAACTCGAGCATGGTCTCCTGTCCGCCATCCTCATCCTCCTCATCTGAGTCACCTGCATCATCATCATAATAAGTAGGAGGTGAGAGCTCCTCAAGCATCGCCTCAAAAGTCTCCTTCCAGTTCCTTGTATTCCGAATGGTGTATTCGGATTTCCATATGATCTCGGATGGCTTCTTCTTCGGATCCCTGTGCCATGGCATCGGTACATGAAGAGTTCCTCTTCCTCGAGGAATCAAGACCTGTCGGACTACCAACCTCTGTGAGCCTAAAGGGAGGGCACTCTCAGCTAGAGTGCATCCGGAGAAGTCATAACCTAGAGTCCTAGCCACGTGAGTGACTAAGCCTCCTGCACAAATGTCGCCCTTAGCTTTGTTGGCTATCTTTCCTAGATAGTCAGCAAGCATGGTGGCGATGTCGGGAGTGGTGGTAGATGCCATGCAGTAGAGGATAAAAAGCTCATCAGCCTTGAGCTTCTGCGGGGTCTCGGTCCTGGCAAACAAACTCTCACTGAGTATCCTATGTACTACCTTGAAGGAAAGGTTGTACATGCTTGTCTCCTTAGAGTTTCCGGGTCTCCACTTATCCCCGCCGTACTCTCCTACGGAAATAGCCTCCCAAAAATCACTAGCGCTGGTGCCTCTAGCAAATGTGCCTGCATGTGAAGAAGAGAAGCCAAACAAGTCGCCAAAAGCATCAATAGACAAAGTGTGGTCTTGGCTCATGAGGCGGAAAGTGACCATCCTTTCCCTAGGATCATGCTCAAATGTGCTAAGGAATTCTAGGGTGATCTCCCTATAAGCATCTTCCCTGATAGTAGCAAACTGTCTCAACCCTGCTCTATCAAGCATCATATCAACATCCTCTCGAACATATAGCGAATCTAAGTCATCGAGCACTATGTAACGAGGAGGGGTGAATGGGCGATCTATAATGCGTTCATAGCGTTTCTTATTCTTGGATAGGGGAGGAGGGAGCCTAGGGATGTTGGTTGGTGGTGGTGGTGGGTTGGGGGCTTTGGAAGAAGATCCCTTCTTCTTCCCCGTGTTTCTAGTTATCCTCTTGACAAGATCCATTCTAAGTCCTAAAAATCGACCTGTTCTTCACAAAAATCGGCCGATTTTTCTGGGCTGGGTCGATTTTTATCTCGATTTCAACGATTCTCACAATTCTGTAAAGTTCTGTTCAATCTATCACCACACACAGTTCTCTATGATGAATCCTAAGCAAATTCCTCGATCAATTCCAACAACAAAGCACTTCCTAAGCAACTTCGATTTCAAGTGAGAAAACTTAGGTTTTGGAAAGAAAAACCTGAATTCCTTGTGGAGTAGTCGATTGCCGTGCGTGTTGTTGGTAGATCCGTGTTCCTTGTTGAAAATGCTTCAGTTTGGAGCCAAGAATCTCTTGAAATGGTTAAGGAATGAGGATTTGGGGGTGTGGCGATTTTTCGGCGTTCTTGAGAGAGGGAAATCGCGAGTTGAAGGTGTGAGAATGAAGAAGATCGAGTGTGAAGTCTTTATATAGGGTCGACAATTTCTGAAGAAAATCGGCCGATTTTTCTGGTCGATTTATTTGTCGGGGCGATTTTTCTCTCTGACAGAAAAAATCGGACGATTTTTCTTGGCAGGTCGATCTCCAGGTCGATTTTTGTTTCTGTTGTGAAAAATCGTCTTGCTCTGTTACAGAATCGGACGATCTTTTTATGGTAGATCGATTTTCTTCCTTGTTTTCTTGGATCTTGATGATATAACTCGATTGTGCTCCATGCTTCATGAATCTCTCAAATTTGAACCTAGTTTCCTGCGATTAATGACACGACAAACCAAGAGTGCATCGAGGAACATAAAAAGGTAAAAACGAAGAAGCAAAACAAATAATCTATTCTAACTTAAGCGAGAGAAAGAAGGGAAAACTATACTATCATTGGGTTGCCTCCCAAGAAGCGCTTTATTTATCGTCTTTTAGCTAGACGGTGTATGATGTTGTGTTCAATGGAGGAGGATAGGAGCTATCTCCTCGACCGGAGCTTCCGGTGTGTATTTCTTCAACCTTTGGCCATTAACCTTGAAATTTCCGCTTTGTTCACCCCATACTTCAACTGCACCATGGGGGAAAATTCTTTTAATCACAAAAGGTCCTGTCCAACGGGATTTGAGCTTACCTGGAAATAGACGCAGCCTTGAATTGAATAGGAGGACTTGGTCTCCTTCCTTCAAGTCTTTCGGGATGATGTGCTTGTCATGCCAGCGCTTTGTCCGTTCCTTGTAAATCTTTGCGTTCTCATACGCATTCAGTCGGAGCTCATCTAGCTCATTGATGTCTAAGAGCCGTTTCTCTCCGGCTTCTTTCATGTCGAAGTTGAGCCACTTGATAGCCCAATATGCTTTGTGTTCTAGCTCTACAGGAAGATGACATGATTTACCATAAACGAGATTATAGGGAGTTGTACCTATTGGCGTTTTGAAGGCTGTCCTGTATGCCCATAGCGCATCGTCAAGCTTCATTGACCAATCTTTCCTTGTTTTAGAGACAGTTTTCTCTAAAATCCCTTTAATCTCTCTATTGGATATCTCGACTTGTCCGCTGGTTTGCGGATGGTAGGGTGTAGCTATCTTATGGGTCACCCCATACTTTGCCAATAGAGTCTCGAATCGACGAGCTGTGAAATGCGTTCCTCCGTCACTAATGATGGTTCGGGGAGTTCCGAACCTTGGGAAGATCGTCTTGTTGAGGAACTTCACCACTACCAATGCATCATTAGTAGGGGAAGCGATTGCCTCCACCCATCTTGAGACATAGTCTACGGCAAGGAGTATGTACTGGTTGCCGCATGAAGATGGGAAAGGTCCCATAAAGTCGATGCCCCATACATCAAAGATCTCTACTTCTTGTATGTTGTTGAGAGGCATCTCGTTTCTCCTGGATATATTACCTGTCCTTTGACAAGCATCACAAGAAACAACAAACTTTTGCACATCTTTGAAAAGTGTAGGCCAATAGAAGCCGGAACGAAGTACCTTAGCACAAGTCTTGTGGGAACTAGCATGTCCGCCACATGGTAGAGAATGGCAGTGTCGGATGACGCTATCTATCTCATCTTCGGGAATACATCTCCTGTAGATGCCATCTGGACCTCTTTTGAATAGAAGAGGTTCGTTCCAATAGAATTGCCGGACGTCTCTAAAGAATTTCTTCTTTTGAGCGTATGAAAGTCCGGGTGGAATCTCCTGACAAACAAGGTAATTTACAATGTCAGCAAACCATGGATCATTACCTTGTGATATGTGTTGAAGACACTCTTCAATTTCGTGCAGCTGCTCGTCAGGGAAGGAGTCGTCTATCGGAAGCTCATCTGACTTGCCTGTGAGCTGCGGGAGACGACCAAGGTGATCGGCGACGGAGTTCTCCGATCCTTTCTTATCACGGATCTCTAAATCGAACTCTTGCAAGAGTAAGATCCATCTTAGAAGCCTTGGCTTCGCATCCTTCTTCGTGAATAAGTATCGGATTGCGGAGTGATCCGTATAGACTATCACTTTCGCACCTACAAGATAGGAACGAAATTTCTCAAATGCATATACTACGGCTAAAAGCTCCTTTTCCGTAGTTGCATAATTGTACTGAGCCTCATCTAGCGTTTTGCTGGCATAGTAGATGGCATGAGTGCGACCATCTTTCTTCTGACCAAGAACGGCTCCGATAGCGACATCGCTTGCGTCGCACATGACTTCGAAAGGAAGAGTCCAATCGGGTGGTTGGATGATTGGTGCCGAAATCAATGCTTCTTTGATCCTGCAAAAGGCATCTAGGCAATCTTTCGAGAATTCGAAAGTCGCATCTTTCATCAAGAGATTAGTCAAAGGTTTTGAAATCTTAGAAAAATCCTTTATGAATCTCCTATAGAAGCCTGCATGTCCTAAGAAGCTTCTAATTCCTTTTACTGATGAAGGGGGTGGTAATTTCTCAATGGTCTCTATTTTTGATCGGTCTACTTCTATTCCCCTTTTTGACACTAAGTGACCTAACACAATTCCCTCAGTGACCATGAAATGACACTTTTCCCAGTTTAAGACTAAGTTAGTGTCCTCACATCTCTTAAGAACTAGTGAGAGGTTATAGAGACAGTTATCAAAGGAAGAACCATATACCGAAAAGTCGTCCATGAAGACTTCCATGATATTCTCTACGTATTCGGAGAAGATTGCCATCATACACCTTTGGAAGGTGGCTGGAGCGTTGCATAAACCGAATGGCATTCTTCTATAAGCGAACGTACCCCATGGGCACGTAAAGGTTGTCTTCTCTTGATCATCCGGATGAATTGGTATCTGAAAGAAACCGCTATATCCATCTAAATAACAAAAGTAGGCATGTTGGGCTAACCTCTCCAACATTTGATCGATGAAAGGAAGGGGGAAGTGGTCCTTCCTCGTGGCCACGTTCAGTTTGCGGTAGTCGATGCACATTCGCCACCCTGTAACTGTCCGTGTAGGGATGAGCTCGTTGTTTTTGTTAGCAACAACGGTAATGCCTCCTTTCTTGGGTACTACTTGCACCGGACTCACCCATTTGCTATCAGAAATACGGAAGATGATACCTGCATCAAGTAGCTTAAGGATTTCTTTCTTCATGACTTCCTTCATTGCCGGGTTTACCGTCTTTGAGGTTGACGTGAAGGTTTGTAATCCTCTTCCATTAGTATTTTGTGCATACATAGAGAAGGTTTTATTCCTGCTAAATCATCAATGGTGTAACCTAATGCTTTCCTATGTTGCTTCAAAACATGCATGAGCTTTTCTAATTCATCATCATTCAAATTTGCATTGACTATTACTGGGTATGTGGAATTAGTACCGAGAAATGCGTACCTTAAGTGCGTGGGGAGTTGCTTCAATTCTAAGGATGGAGGTACCTTGATTGGTGATGAATCGTGACTTTCGGATTTTGTGGAGGAGGTCTCTATAGGTGTGGGTACCTCATTATTAGATTCGGAAGTGGCTGCGGTGAAGTTCGGAGAAGCCATAGAATTACTCAGTAAATCGACCACCTCTGGAATAAATCGGTCGATCTTTTGCACGATTTTTGTTTCTGTTGGAGGAAATCGTGCTGCCTCTTTCTGGATCGGACGATTTATTGTTGTCAGGTCGATTTTAGTTTCTGTCGGGAAAAATCGTGCTACCTCTTCATAAATCGGACGATTTATTTCTGGTAGGTCGATTTTAGTTTCTGTCGAAAATAATCGTTCTGAATCTGCAAAAATCGGACGATCTTTTTGAGACAGGTCGATTTTCTTCACAATTTCCGGAGTCTTCTCTAGCTCTTCAAGTTTTGCCTCTTGTTCTTCATCCATAGCATTTAATGCTTTCACATCCTCATTGCAGTCATGTTCCACCCCTTCCTCCATGATACTCATGCTAAGAACCTTTTGAAGGGAGTCTTTCATTAAGATCGAGCTTACTATTTCTCTAGACTCTTCTTCCTCAACAACTTCAAAAACGTCATCTTTCAAGGCTGGCTCCTTGATTAAGGAAGATAGTATGAACTCTATCTTTTCTTCACCTATGTGGAAGGATAGCTGGCCGTTCTTGCAATCCACCATACATCCAGATGTGGCGAGGAATGGTCTCCCAAGGATGATGGGAACTGGATAATCTGCAGGTATGTCAAGAACGACAAAGTCTATAGGTATGTAAAACTTACCTAGCTTTACCGGGATGTCTTCTAATATTCCTACCGGCTTAGTAGTGGAACGATCAGCCATGTAGAGTGTGATCTTCACCGGTCTAGGCTCTCCTAGACCAACTGCCTTGCAAAGAGCTAGAGGTATGATACTCACACTTGCTCCAAGGTCACAAAGAGCATCATAGGTAGCTTCTCCCAAGGTGATGGGTATGCAAAAAAGATCCTGGATCGCGGAGCTTGGGTGGCATATTCTCCGTCATAGTCTTGATGAGTTCGGATGACTCCATGCTCATCTTGACTTCACCTATATCTTCCAACTTCCTCTTGTTGGAGAGGATCTCCTTGAGGAATTTCCCATAAGCTGGCATACCTAAAATCGCATCCATAAAAGGTATGTTAATATGGAGCTTACTCATAAGTTCAACAAACTTACCGAAATGTTTATCTAGGCGTGCTCGCGCTCTAGATTGAGGAAAAGGTAGAGGTGGTTTGTAAGCGGGAGGAGGAACATAGACTTCTTCCTTCTCTTTTGCCTCTCCTTCTTTTGTGGAAGTATCAACTACTTTGGGTTGAGGGTCGGCGGTTGTCTTCCCACTCCTAGTAGTTATGGCCATAACCCTTCCCTTTGGGTTATCTTCTGTCTTTCCGGGAAGTTTCCCTTGATCTCTTGGAACTTCTCCGGCCTTGTTGAATACTTGGTTTTCTAAAGCTTTGTGGGCTTTGTCAACCGAAGTTATGTAACTCTCCAATCCTTGTAGCTTGCCTAGGATCGTTTCTAGCATAGGATCCGGCTTGTTTGATCCGCTTGATTGTCCCTGGCTTGTAGAAGGAGTAGAAGAAGATGGAGGTGTTAGAGCTTTTTCGGCATGTGAGTAAGGATTACCTGAACCTTGCTGATTTGACCTCCAATTGTTGTTATTCGAATTCCTATTGTTGTTGTTGTTATTCCAATTGGAGTTTCGGTTGTTATTGTTGTTGTTGCTCCAATTGGAATTCCGGTTATTATTCCTTTGGTTGTTGTCTCGCCCCATGTAGTTGGCTTCTTGCTCTTGAGTCCTTTGAAGACTCGTTTTGAGCACTTCCCTCAATTCCTTGATGTCATCCTTGAGGGAGAATATTTGTGTTTGAGCCGCTTGATTCAACTTGGCTCCCGGATCGCCTTGATTCCGGTTACTTGATTCCACCTTACGGTGGGAATACTTCTCAATCACTTGGGCTTGCTTCTCAATGAAGTCCCAAGCATCGTCCTCTCTCATATCCATAAATGTGCCGCAGGATAGAGATTGGAGGTTGAATTGTGTTTCTACATCCAACCCTTTGTAGTAGATCTCTAATAATTCCAGCTTGGAAATGCCATGGTGTGGGCAATCCAACAAGAGATCTTGAAACCTTTCCCAAGATTGAAACAAGCTTTCGTTAGGTTTCATAGAAAAAGCATTTATTTTACCTCTTAATTCCGCCGTTTTGGATGGCGGAAAGAACTTGGTGAGGAATTCCGAAGACAGTTCCTCCCATGTAGCTAACTTCGCAGCCGGAAGTGTTTGGTACCAAGCTAGAGCCTTGTCCTTCAAAGAGAAGAAGAACGGCTTGATCTTGTAGTTGCTTGTAGTAGCCTTCTTCGGCTTCATAGTCTCCATGAGAATTTCGAAATTCTGCAAGTGTTGATGCGGAGATTCAGTACTTGCTCCGCCATATTGACTTTGGCGGACCATAGTAATGACTTGTGGTGAGAAGCTAAACTCCTGGATGTCTTCAGCTCCAAAGTCCACACCTAAACGGCGCGGTTGCTGAATAGGATCCATCCGTTGCCCCAAAGTTCGGGGTCTATCTTCGTTATTAGCAGCTCTAACATTCCTAGTCGTAATGCGAGGGACGACCTTAGGTGTTGGAGTGTTTCGGTTAGGACGGAGTGATGGATCAATCTCTTCAAGTTCCGGCATATCCGGATCAATCCCGTCATCATCGGATGAGTCATCTCGAATGGACTTAGTTGGTGTCTTGACTTTCTTCTTCTTGGAGGCGTTCGATTCCAACTTCATGTCCAAAATCATAGCTCTTAGTTCATCAATTTGAAATTGATGACTTATTTCAGCTTCCTTTCGAGCTTTCTCACTCAGTTGGAGTTGGCGTTGAGCTTCGTTCAATTCAGCCTTGTAGTTTCTCTCATCGTTTTCGGCCATTTTCTTCTCCTTCAACTTTCTCCTCAAAGTTCTTTCTAATTCGGGGTCGAAAGGAATTAGATCTTTGGTGGATCTAATCTTTCGCATATACCTAAAGAACCTGCAAAATCACTCAAGTAGACAAATCAAATCACAAGAGCAAGAGCTCCCAAGCTAGACAACCGAAAACCGGATTTGATCTAGACCAAATCCCCGGCAACGGCGCCAAAAACTTGTTCGCTCAAAAGAGTGTGCGTCAAAGTCTTAAATTTATATCTAGAACTCAAAAGCAAAGCGAACCCGCAGTGTACGGATCGGCTGTAGAAAGGTAAGAATTCTAGAGTCGAACTCAGGGATTTGGTGAGAATAAATCCGAAATCAGTTATCTAGCAAAAAGTGTAAAAGCTTTTGTGATCAAATAAGAGGGGAATGATTCCAAGGATTCAAGTTTCCGATTTAGGCTTTCGATTCAAGACACTTCTATAGATTTAGGACAGAATTTATATTACCAAGATTAAACGTTCAAAAGTAGGATTCGTACGATGAAGTTCCGAAGCCTATATGACTAATCTATAGGTTCTCTCTATAAGGGTTGTTGAGGCTGCAATATAGAAAGATCTAAAGATAAGAATTATGATCAAACTAACTATCTAAAACTCCAGGATATGACTCTCCAAAGTAAAGATTAGGAAGCACATTTAATTTCTTAATAAAGGATGATGAGTCTCTTTATTACCCAAATTCTTGCAATCTTTATCTATTAAATATAGAAAGAGGTTTTAAGTGCCTTCATACATTCAATTAGAGGATAGAAAGGTTAATCAAGATTGGGATTTAGGCAAGGATTGGTTTTGATTAAAGATTAATTCAATTAAAGTTCGTCAGAAGAATAAATCGCCCTGTTCATAAGAAAATCGGCCGATTTTCCTCAAGAACAGCCCGATTTTCCTGTTTGTCGCAAAACCAAAATCTAAACTCTCAGGGTCCTAATGTTTGAATGAGTTCAGTCTATCATCATCTAAGCCTTAATCATCAACTATTCTCCCCAGAATCACAATGGTTTTAGCCAACCATCTTCAAAATCGAATCAAATTAATTCTTGAGTGAAAAATCGCAAAGAAACCAAATGTTGAACGAATAATTCAATAACTCGTCAAATCTGTAAACAATTGTCAATTCTACTCAATGTATCTCTTAAACAATTCAGTAATGTGTTCACAAATCACAACCAAAACAATGGAATAGAGAAATCTCACAATCAAAGATCAAGAATGACTTTCCGGCCAAGCTCTTCAATCTCTCTCCAAGAATCGTTGATTTCTCACAAACCTGTAAAGATTCTCCTCTGCGACCTCCCTGTTTTCGTTCGTAGGGTTCTCCTCTATAGTTTCTTGCAGATGGGCCGTTTGGCAAAACTCTTCTCTAGCCCAAATTAATTGGGCTTTATGTCGTCTTTTCATTTGGCTGAATCGTGAAGAAAATCGACCTAGCCGATTTAGGTGCAAAATCGTTCAATTTCATCCAATGAAAATCGTCCGATTTTTATATCTGTTGGCACGATTTTCTTCAACAGAAAGTGTTCTTCTTTTGCTTCGTCTCCTATGCTTCTCCTTTGTAATTCCTTAGCATCTTGTGATCTTTCAATGGCTCCTTTAGCTTCCTTAACATCCTTGGATGCTTCTTGCTTCTTTATTGCTTCCAATTCAACTCTATTTACCTGTAATTCATAAAAATCTCGTGTAGACCTCTATTTCCGACAAATGATTGAATGGAACGTAAAAGGTACGCAAAATCTTTCTAAATGCAAGGTAAAGAGAGATAATGTGCTGCAATGTGCATGAATATGATGGTACATAATTCATGTCATCACTGGTTTTAAAATCTTTATGTGTTTGAAAGGTTTTATAATATGTTTAAGCTGCTAAATGCTTTGTTTGAAATTTTTTGGCATGTTTAATATTTTGTTTTTATCCAAATTATGTTGAATTTGAAGGTTGACACCACATTATGAGTTCTCTCACTTTCGTCCTGGAAAGATCAAGACAATTCATTCTTCTCTCTTCTTCTTCTTGATCATGCTTAGCCCCTCATATACATTTTTGCCTCCCTTTACCTATCCGGGAATTTGGAAGCAAGCAAAGTGGTGCAAGCAAGTGAAGTTAAAGTTGAGAAGTTGGCTGGAAGTGAAAGTGTTAGAAAGAAATAAATAGGTTTGGGGAAGTCAATCATGATGATGAGTAACTCGGCACCATTCACATAGCCGGGTGTTTGTGTCTTGCCAAAGTCGGATTGAGCGATATTCCTAACGGGTCATGGTATGTGCATCAAGGGTTTGATGCATCTCAAGAAATTGATGATTGCTAATTTCCTAGGCTTCGGTTATTGTGCACCTCTGTCCATGCATCCCAAAAAGTAAAGTAAAAGAAAAAGTGTGAAATAAGCAAAGCTTATAGGTGAATGATGTTGCAAGTCAAAGTGAAAGTGAAGTATATCCTTTTCCCGGATTCTAGCATCACATTACCTTACATACATCCCTACCCTACACGTTTCTTGACCTTTCTTTTGGGAAGCCCTTGAGACCTCGAGCTTGTTGATTGACTTAGTGGTTTAAACTGGATTATGCATGATTAATTACGATAATTATGACTTATTATGCATTCTATGATTTTATGCAAAGATGAACAACTTTCTTATATTTATAAAATGTTTTGATCATATTTTGATTTTAAATTCCATGAAGTATTCTCTTAGAGTGATCTATGATTGTAGCACACCATAAAAATGTTTTGAAAGACTTTTTCATTGATTTTCTTGACTTATAATCCATTCTATCTTGCCTTTATATGCGGAACTTGCTTGGGGACAAGCAAGGGCTAAGTATGGGGTATTTTGATAGCATGAATTATAGTCTATATTTTGGGGTTTGTTTGGATGTTTTATCTTCAATAATCTGCATGTTTGTATGTATATTATGTGATTATATTACCATTTCATCTACCTTTGCGGGAATCGAGGTCTACACCTAGTTTTGTTGTAATCGTAGGTAAAATGGCACGTTTTGCATAAAAAAGGAGCAAAAGGAGCTAAGGAGTCATTAGAGCTACATTCAGGAACATAAGGAAACATCTAGGAAGCATAACCATGTATTAAAGATTCACTTTGGACCAAATTTGAGAGATTTCACATTCAGTTGTGACTCACCTCGGTTGACTACAGATTCACCTCGACCGAGGTGATCCAGAGGAGTCGACTCGACCGAGGCGAACACCTGGGACGCGGCGAGAATATTTTATTCTTGGGTGAGATCTTTTATCTTTGGAAAGAGATCTTATATTTTTGGTCTTGGCTCCTGGAAGGAAGAAGATATGCTAGATCATATATTTTACCTATTTTTATGGGAGGAAATCTTTCTAAGATATCTTATCTTTGGAGAGTAATTTTTTTATAAAAAGGGTCGGATTTCCCACAAATCCGACATCCGCTATCACCTCGCGTACACCTAATACACCGCAGCAGACGTACTCCAGTTGGGAGATTTGAAGAACCTTTTTGAAGGTTGAAGGAAGAAAGTCTATAGCTTTTATAGCTTTTGAAGGGTTTTTGTAAGATTATCTTAGATTCCCTTCCTTGTTGTCTGTCTTGTTGGATTTCAATCCAAGGAACGCTTGTGTTTGATAATTGATTCACTTATTGAAGCCTTTTTCTTAACGTTTTGTTGTTCAATTATTCTCTTTCTTCCCATATATTTGATTAATACTTTCATGATGATGAGTGGCTAATCTCTTTGTGTGATTCTAGGGTGATTGACTGAAGGTTGTGGGAAAAACAATGATAGAATGATCTAAATCACAGTAGGACCCTGAAAGTTCGAGTCTTTAACCTTAACCCTAAGCACCTCGCTCTGTCGATGAACATCTCGGCCGGGGTGGAATTCGTCTGACCGAGGTGACCTTTCTGATCCGAAACTGAGAGTTAAGTGTTAGAGTTTGCCAAATCCTATTCTTATTACACCTTTCCTGGTTCAACGCAAGCTTAGGATGAGACTTACCCGGTGATTCCTTTGTTTGTTTACCTAAGATCATAAGTGTAGATAATAAAGGTTTACCCTTTATTGGGGTTTGAGTGTGCCTTCATCCCACCTTTGTGAGTTAGCCTGAGACTTACCCGGTAAAGGTTGATTCTATTCCCTTAGGTGGTGTGTTAGTTTGAGGTTATAGTTCTTTATCTTAATTCCTTGAGACTTACCCGGTGATAGGAGTTACGGTTTTGGATTAGTGAGTAGGGAGACTTACCCGGTGATCTATTCCACTTTAGTAACACCTTCCCTTTGCAAAAACCTCAGCTTTGTCCGCTTATCTTTAGATCTTGAGTTGGAACCACAACTAGATGCTTTAATCCCTAGAATTGCATATTTCCTTTATTGACTTTTATCATCTTTGATTGTTTTAATTGCTTTGTGGTTAGTAATTGCTAAAGCTTACCGTTATCGACTTTGTTTCACTAAGTCCCTGTGATCGACCCTTGGAATTCCTTGCTTTTTACTATGATTGACCCGTACACTGCGGGTTCACATCCTTTTTTTAAGCTTACATCTAGGGTTATAAATTTAAAGCTTGCACACACCGTTTGGAGCGAACAGGAACTATCCAGAGTTTTATGTTGAGATAGATGCATCTAGGGTCGACGAGTATATCTTAGTGCTATCTTGGTGAGTATGTGATTATGTGGTTATGTGGTTACATGCCTTGATGTGCTTATTCCATCCTAGCTATGTTATGCTTTATGATCTTATTAGATCTTGTTGTGTTAGCGTGATGTATGTTATAGTTGGAGATGGTTCTTTCCTCCATGTTATTTGAGTGTGATTAGTTTTTAGCTGGATTTGGTTCTTTCCTCCACGCTATCTTGATGGACGTAGTTTTACTGGAGATGTTTTTCCTCCATGCGTTCTGTATAAGTATATTTTGGCTAGAGATGTGTTTCCTCTATGCCCTGTGATGTGAGTATCGCAAGAGATGCGATTCCTCTATGCATTTAGGATAGCGTTATGATCCTGTTTTCTGGAGTTGATGATTCCTGCATGCTTGTGTTTGAGGTTATAGAATGATATAGGTTGTGACCTTTTTGAGAGGAGATGTGATACCTCCGATAGATAGAGTATACCTCGGCATATGGGTCCAAGAGGATTTGAGTTTCTTCAAGTTTCGGGACGAAACTTGTTTTAGGGGGATATGATATAATAAGTGGTGTTATTTGGAGTATTTGAGAGATCTAATAAATAAAGTTGTAGTTGAGAGAAATGATCGGGACATCGGATATGTCCTAGATGTGAAATAGTATAAAAAGGCAAAATGGACAAAAGAGTCGCTAACCCGATTCTTAGCGGTTAAGAAAGGTGGCTTAAGAATGCCCATTTTATTCGATTTATACATTTATATCGCTAACCAGAGCGTCCCAGAGCGTCCATCTACTCAAGGTCACAACCTATATCATTCTATAACCTCAAACACAAGCATGGAGGAATCATCAACTCTAGAAAACAGGATCATAACGCTATCCTAAAGGCATAGACGAATCACATCTCTTGCCATACTCATATCACAGGGCATAGAGGAAACACATCTCTAGCCAAAATATACTCATACACAACGCATGGAGGAAAAACATCTCCAGTAAAACTACGTCCATCAAGATAGCGTGGAGGAAATAACCAAATCCAGCTAAATCCTAATCACACTCAAATAACATGGAGGAAAGAACCATTTTACCACAATATTACTTGATAGTACAATTTTCAAACACCCGTACTTTAATTATTTTTCTCCCTTGTAGAAAGACAAAGGGGGAGAAATTAAAATATGTGTGTTGATCTAAATTTCTGCATTCTGCATTTTATTCGATTTATACATTTATATCGCTAACCAAAAATGCAGGTTTGATATTTGTTATTGTCTTAAAATTCAAATATGTGTATTGATCTAAATTCTACATTCTGCATTTTATTCGATTTATACATATATATCGCTAACCAAATATCCAGGTTCGATATTTGTTTTTTTCTTCCATCAAGGGGGAGATTGATAACTCCACCTTGATTATGAGTTGGCTATATTTATGATGGAAGAGTTAAAAAACATGTATCTAGTGGTTTTATGAACTAACAAATATCGATCATATTTCTAGATTGTTTGGTTTGTGTTTGTTAAATGTGTGAAGGCTTTGGAAAGAATTTTTAGGGGCCATGAAATGGATTACAAGAGACAAGCAAGGGACTGAGCTGCAGCCTTGAAAGGAGTTTCAAGGGCCTTGAAAAGCAATACAAGGAGAATTCGGATGAAGACATTTCAACACTAAAAGAATTTGAACGGAGTTCCAAGGGTTTTTGAAAAGCGTTTTAAAGGGCCTTGGAATGGATATCAAGTGACAAGCAAATTTTGAAATGGAGTTCAAGGGCCTTGAAACACGATGCAAGGGCATATTCGGCTGGAGCATTTTTCAACGACAAAGACTTTTCAACCAACGAAGATTCAAACAAAATCAAGCTTTACTACCATCGATTACAAGAAGATCTTCCAAGATTCAAAAAGAAGATTTGGGTCACAAACAACAATATTATTCGAAGATTATATTGCGGCCTACAACGAAAAGAAGATCTTACAAGGTTTCTATACAAAGGATCACAAGATTTCTACACAAAGGATCTCGGTCAAGTAAAGATGGATATCAATGATGCAACTATTTTAGCTCAACAAGAAGATCCTCAAATGGTGCAAGATCTAAGCTAACTAGAAGAACATTCAAGGAGCAAGGAGAAGATCTCGACCACCATGAAATGGCGAAATTTCTTAGCTAACTAGAAGAACATTGAAGGAGCAAGGAGAAGATCTTGACCAGCATGAAATGGCAAAAGATCTTAGCTAACAAGAAGAACATTTAAGATGCAAGGAGAAGATCTAGGCCACCATGAAAAGATCTCAATAAGATCTTAACATTTGACGCAAAGGGATGAGGTTGTTTCACGATAGAAGATCTCAACGTTCAAAGGAAAAAGTTTCAACGACATTCCAAGAAGGAGAAGATCTAGAAGATTTTCAAATAAAGAAAAAAGATTGAGGATCTCCAATAAGAAGGATCTTTGAACGTCACATTTAAGAGAGAGAGAGAAGATCAAGGATCTCCAACAAGAAAGATCTTTTAACCTTATAATCAAGGGAGAGAAGATCTAGGATCTCCAACAAACAAGATCTTCAATCACCAAGATCTTCAAAGACCTTCAAACGGCATATCTTAAGAGAAGATCTAGGACTTCAACAAACAAGATCTTTAACCAACAAGATCTTCAACAACCAAAGATAACAAGAAGATCTCAGCACAAGATCTTCAACAAAAATATCTCATAAAGATCTTAACAACCGAAGATAACAAGAAGATCTTGGCACAAGATCTCCAACGGATCTACAACAAGAAGATCTCGGATATTAAGAGAATATCTTCAACGGCTGATTTCCAAATAAAAGATTACGGTGATGAAGATATTCAACAAGCATCAAAAAGAAGAAGAAGAAAAATAGAGAAGATCTTAGAGAATCTACAACAAGCGTCAATGAAGGGAAGCAAGAGAAGAACGACGACTACAACAATGGCTACTTCACCTTCAAACAACTCACGTTTTCTATGGAGGAATTAGAACGTTGCAATAGCCTTTTCAACGGATACAAGACTCCTCATAGAAGACTATAAATGGAGATGAAGTTTGAAGACACAAACACCGAAAGCGATCAAGGAAACATATACGTCTTCAATCTATCACCATCTTCATTCTTTCCACACATTTTCCTCTTCTTATACTCATAACGTCTACATTCTATAGTGAGGAAAAAACTTAGAGCTTTATTGGCATATCTAAAGAGTGTTATACTAGAGTGTGTGTTACTCTGCTAAGTAACTAGGCTATTATAGCAAAGTGAAGAGTTGAAGCTAGATCGTAGCATTGGCTACAATCAAAGAAGAAGGGGATTACTTCTAGTTTGTATCTAGGACTCTTTGAAGCTGATAATAGATAGTTAGATCCTAAGGCTACACCCTGGGACGGAGAGTAGGCTATTTAGTGCCGAACTTTTTAAACATATCCTTGTGTTGATCTTTTACATTCCGCACTATATCTTGTTTATTGTGACTAACTTTGTTTTGCAGGAGTTCAAAGTCAAGGCTCTTGAAAGTTGTTTCAAAGCCCTTGAAATCAAAGTTTCACAAAGAATTGAGATCCACATCAACGCCCTTGAAATTGGTTTGAAGGCCTTGAGATTGGTTTTGCAAAAAGTTCCCATACTCTATTCAACCCCCCTTTGTAGAGTATCTTTATCCTTTATATTCACCTATCGGTTCTTCAATACCGTTGTATTTAATGATCCGGGTCGCCTAAGCTTTTTAAGCTCGAGAAGGGTAGGCTCGCAGCTTCGCCAGAAGCGACGAAGGGGGCTGGGGAGGGCAGACGACTACATGAAAGGAAAGCTGTCTACGCAGCTTTGCCCCTTGCTTTACAGAGATTGTTATGAACTGACTAAATGACTAGATTCTCCTGGAACGCTAGCTAAGCCTTCAATCTAATCAATAAGCTTATTGATTCATGGCTTAGCCCTCCTTCTTAGAACCCATTGATTGAGGGGGGGGGGGGGGGGGGGGGGGGGGGCCTCGGCCCGGGAAGGGGAGAGTGGCCAAGTTGTCAAAAGCGACAGACTGTAAATCTGTTGAAGTTTTTCTACGTAGGTTTATCCATGGCTGAATGGTTAAAGCGCCCAACTAATAATTGGCGAATTCGTAGGTTCAATTCCTACTAGATGCACGCCAATGGGACCCTAATCCGAAATGGAATGTAAGGACATAGGGATCCATATGAAAATATAGTATCTATTTAGCTAGGCTCGAATGAACCCTTCTCATAATGAGAATTTATATAAACCTCTTCCGGCCTAGTCCGGTATGGAATGAACTTATAATCATGGAATCGCGAATTTCAACAATCACTTGTTTTGATTCTACATATTGATCCTTTTTGAACTAAAATAAAACTCTTTGGTGGAATATTCACATTATGTATAATATCTAGTGTGTCCTATGCACAAAGGAAGAAGTTCTTTAAGAATGTCCGGGAATACTTTTGGAATGAACCTCTACTCTTCAAGAGATATCCTAACAGCATCATTATGTGTGCCGGAAGACGAGATGCAAAGCGTCATCCACCATTGTCATTCACTATCTTGTGAAGGACACACTAGATCAAACAAGACTAGCGCTAAGGTATTGCAATCTGGATTTTTTTGGCCTACTTTATTTAAAGTTATGCAAACTTTTGTTTCCTGTTGTGATGCTTGTCAAAGAATAGGAAACATATCTAGGAGAAACGAGATGCCTCTCAACAACATTCAGGAGGTAGAGATCTTCGACGTTTGGGGAGTAGACTTCATGGGACCCTTCCCATCATCTTGTGGAAACCAATACATACTTTTAGCTGTAGATTATGTTTCGAGATGGGTTGAAGCAATTGCCTCTCCAACTAATGATGCCATGGTTGTAGTAAAGTTATTTAATAGAACTATCTTCCCAAGATTTGGGACACCACGACCCATCATTAGTGACGGAGGCTTTCACTTCATTGCCCGACAATTCAAAGCTCTACTAGCTAAGTATGGGGTGACTCACAAGATCGCCACCCCTTATCATCCACAAACGAGTGGACAAGTGGAGATTTCGAATAGGGAGATCAAAGGAATCCTAGAGAAAACAGTTTCGTAGACAAGGAAGGATTGGTCTTTGAAACTAGATGATGCATTGTGGGCATATAGGACTGTATACAAGACTCCCATAGGAACGACACCATACAACCTTGTGTATGGGAAGTCTTGTCACTTACCGGTGGAGCTGGAACATAAAGTGTATTGGGCGGTTAAGTGGTTGAACTTCAGCATGAAAGAAGCGGGTGAGAAGCGCCTCATGGACCTTAACGAGCTTGAAGAACTCCACTTAAACGCTTATGAGAACACTAAGATCTATAAGGAAAGTGAAAAGCGTTGGCATGATAAGCATATCATTCGAAACGACTTCAAAGAAGGAGATCAAGTTCTCCTCTTCAATTCGAGACTTCGCCTCTTTCCAGGTAAGCTTAAATCACGTTGGACTGGACCTTATCTAATCAAACATTTTTTTTCCCATGGTGCATTTGAAGTATGGGGTGAAAAGAGCGGAAGTTTTAAGGTGAACGGTCAACGACTCAAGAAGTATACATCGGAGCTCCAAGCTGAGGAGTTCGCACCTACCATACTCGAATAGATGCAGGTACGGTCTAACTACAGACCTTGAACAAGCGTTTCTTGGGAGGCAACCCAAGGTATTACACTTATGCTTTTGTTTTTTATTCTTAGAATAGATTAGTTTTGTCATTTTTTGTTCGCTCCAAACGGTGTGTGCAAACTTTAAATTTATAACCCTAGATGTAAGGTTAAAGCAAGGATGCGAACCCGCAGTATACGGGTCAATCGTAGTAAACAACAAGAAATTCCAGGTGTCGATCACAGGGACTTAGTGAAAGAAAGCAAGTGTAGGTAGTCTATGTAATTACTAACCACAAAAGCGATTAAAACAATCAAAGATGATAAAAAGTCAATTAAGGAAATATGCAATTCTAGGGATTAAAGCATCTAGTTGTGGTTCCAACTCAACATCTAAAGATAAGCGGACAAAGCTGAGATTTTTTGCAAAGGGAAGGTGTTTCTAAAGTGGAATAGATCACCGGGTAAGTCTCACTACTCACTAATCCCAAACCGTAACTCCTATTATCGGGTAAGTCTCAAGGAATTAAGGAAAAGAACTATAACCTCAAACTAACGCTCCAACTAAGGGAATAGAATCAACCTTTACCGGGTAAGTCTTAGGCTAACTCACAAAGATGGGATGAAGGCACACTCAAACCCCAATAAGAGATAAACCTTTATTACCTATACTTATGATCTTAGGTAAACAAACAAAGGAATTACCGGGTAAGTTTCATCTTAGGCTTGCATTGAACCAGGAAAGGTGTAATAAGAATAGGATTTGGCAAACTCTAACATTTAACTCTCAGTTTCGGATCAGAAAGGTCACCTTGGTCAGACGAATTCCACCCCGGCCGGGGTGTTCATCGGCTGAACGAGATGTTCTAGGGTTAAGGATAAAGACTCGAGCTTTCAGGGTCCTACTGGAATTTAAGATTATTCTATCATTGTTTTTCCCACAACCTTCAGCCAATGACCCTAGAATCAATTATCAAACAAACAACTGAATCAACCACTCATCATCATGAAAGCAATAATCAAATATAAGGGAAGAAGGTAAATAATTGAACACAAAAACCTTAAGAAAAAAGCTTCAATAACTAAATCAATTATCAAACAAACAAGCGTTCCTTGGATCACAATCCAAATAGACAATCAACAAGAAAAGAATCTAAGAGAATCTTACAAAATCCTTCACAAAAGCTATAAAAGCTATCAACTTCCTTCCTTCAACCTTCCTTCCTTCAATTGCTGGATGCCGCCTCTTGCCGTTAACGGTGATCCGAAGATGGTTGAATTATAGAAAATCCAACCCTTTATATAGGAGAATTATCTTCCAAAGATAAAATATCTTAAAAAGATAATTTCCTATAAAATATATCCATATCTCCTAAAATAAATATCTTCCTTCCAAAAATCCAGCCCAAAAATATAAGATCTCTCTTTCCAAAAATAAAAGATCTCAGCCAAATAAAATATATCTCGTCGCGTCAGGATATTCGCCTCGGTCAGGGCGCTCATCAAGATCACCTCGGTCGAGATCGTACTGTAGCTGACCGAGGTGACTCTAAACTGAATGTGAAATCTCTCAAATCTGGTCCAAAGTAAATCTTCAATCCATTTCCATGATTCCTGGATTCTTCTTTAAGCTCCTGAATGTAGCTCCAATGACTCCTTAGCTCCTTTAGCTCCATTTTGATGCATAACGTGCCATTTTACCTACGATTACAACGAAACTTGGTGTAGACCTCGATTGCCGCAAAGGTAGATGAAACGGCAATATAATCACATAATATACATCCAAACCTGCACATTATTGAAGATAAGACGTCTAAACAGGTCCCAAAATATAGATAATAATTCATGCTATCAAAATACCTCATACTTAGCCCTTGCTTGTCCCCAAGCAAGTTCCAAATATTAGATACAAGATAGAATGGATTATAAGTCATAAAGATCAATGAAAATGTCTTTTAAAACATTTTAATGGTGTGCTACAATCATAGATCACTCTAAGAGAATTCTTCATGGAATTTAGAATCAAAATATGATCAAAACATTTTATAAATATAAGAAAGTTGTTCATCTTTGCATAAAATCATAGAATGCATAATAAATCATAATTATCGAAATTAATCATGCATAATCCAGTTTAAACCACCAAGTCAATCAACAAGCTTGAGGTCTCAAGGGCTTTTCAAGCGAAGGTCAAGAAACGTGTGAGGGTGGGATGTATATAAGGAATGTGGTACTAGAATCCGGGAAAAGGGATCTTTACTTCACTTCCTTTTGAACATCAACATCTTCCACCAATAAGCTTTGCTTATTTTTACTTTTTTACTTTTTTTACTTTACTTTTGGGGATGCATGGACAGAGGTGCACAATAACCGAAGCCTAGGAGATTAGCAATCATCAATTTCTCGAGATGCCTCAAACCCTTGATGCACATACCATGACCCGTTAGGAATATCGCTCAATCCGACTTTGGCAAGACACAAACACCCGGCTATGTGAATGGTGCCGAGTTACTCATCATCATGATTGACTTCCCCAAACCTATTTGTTTCTTTCTAACTTCCAGCCAACATCTCAACTTTTCTTTCACTTGCTTTTCACTTGCTTGCTTCCAAATTCCCGGATAGGTAAAGGGAGGCAAATATATATATGAGGGGCTAAGCATGATGAAGAAGAAGAAGAGAAGAGAATGAATTGCCTTGGTCTTTCCAGGAAGAAAGTGAGAGAACTCATCATGTGGTGTCAACCTTCAAATTCAACATAATTTGGATAAAAACAAAGTATTAAACATGCCAAAATTTCAAACAAAGCATTTAGCAATTTAAACATATCATAAAACATTTCAAACATATAAAGATTTCGAAACTAGTCTACAAACAAAATCTTCACTGAGGTCATATCCAGATAAGAAGCACAAAATCGTTTCAAAAACTGTCTCAGTTAAACCACCTCGGTCGAGATGTTCTAAGTCAACCGAGGTACTGTACCTTGATTGGTTAGAGTCACTTCGGTCGAGGTCATACAATTTTTTCTTAACCAGTTTTTTTGACGTTTTTCGCAATCACATAACCTGTATGCATGCATGTAGTCTCAGATAAGCACGTAGAGCATAATAAAATAATATCCGAAACAGTCTTACAAATCATCCACATACCCCATACTTGGGACACATTGTCCTAATGGGTCAAATAAAAGTCTAAAATCAAAAAACTCACCGGACAAAGCTGAGCTGCAGAATAAGAAAATAAGCTCCAGAAATGCATCAATCCTCATTAGATCGGTCGAGGTGTTTCTGGGCGGACCGAGGTGTCAGAGCGGATGTCAGACCTAATCGCCTCGGTTAACCAAGAGCATCTCGGTCGAGGTACGGTGATAGCAACCGAGATGTATCTCAGTCAAGCTTTGTCTTCTCAATTTTTCAAACTTTTGTCCTTCTAGTGTTGCTCTTGGGTTGTATTCCTTCCTTAGAAAGTACATGGCCTCTGTCTAGGACGCCAAAAACAAAGCAAAGCAAAGCAAAGCAAAGCAAAGCAAACTATCTAAAACTAAGCTAGAAAAGGGAAAAGAAAACAATACTTTGGGTTGCGTCCCAAGAAGCGCTTGGTTTAAGGTCGCTAGCTGGACCTTTCTCCATAAAATTACTCAATGTACCTCGAACACCTTGGAGAGGTCATCACATAACTCTTCCAAAAAGGTTTCGGTTCCTAATTTCAGCGGTAAATGGTAGGATCTCCTACGTACAAGCTTGTACGGTTTGGTTCTTACCGGAATCCTACCGGTCTTCCTATGCTTCCATGGGGCATAATCTAGCCTTGCGTCCCATCCTTTCCTGGATCGAGAAAACAGCTTCTCGAGAATCCTAGTAGCTTCCCCATCCCCATTTTGGGGATATTACAAGGTCTTTGTCATGTGAATGACCCCATGCTTGAACAAATAACACTTCGTTGCTTTAGCGGTGAAGCGCTTGTTAACTTCACTCCTTATAATCCAAGGAGCATCTTCTTCCATCAATTTCAAGGGAGGTTTCATCTTGATCTGAGGAGGTTCTTTCGGAAGAGACCTCCAACTCTTCGGTGCATCCCTGAAGAAATCTAGAACTTTAGTAGGAATTTCAAAGGGAGTAAGAGAAGGTACCTTATAAAGTTCTTCAAAGCTTGGGACAACTTTCATGTTAGGATGATAATCTACACATGAAATCTTTCCCAACTCAACTGGATCCTTATCCACCTCGGCCACAGTCTTAGTAATTTGGCCAAGGTTTTCAGCATCTTCCACTTCCAACTCAGTAGATTCTTCTTCCATCTCGGCCGATCTCTCTTCCACCTCGGCCGATCTCACTTTCACCTCGGCCGATCTCTGTTTCACCTCGGCCGAAGTTTCAACAGTAAGATCAAGATCTTCCACATCTTCCTCTTCCTCAAAAGCTTCAGGAGAAACTTCTGGTTCGATTGGGAGAATGCTTGAAACCTGCAGCACTTCCTTATGCTCCTCTTCCGGCTTAGCATAGGATAGGGTGCTTTCCTTGAGCTCCTCCACCTTCTTCATCAATTTCTCCCATCTTGATTGAAGAGAATCTTCAAGAGGTTGCTCATAAATCTTTCTAGGGACATTCAGCTCATCCCATATCGCAAGCTCTTTCTCAATGGCTTTTTTTCTTTCCTTTTCATTGTTATGCCAATAAATTGAGTATTTTTCTTCCAAGTATTCATAATGATCCACCCTAACACTTTGTCTAGCTATCCAGGCTGGATCAAATGTAGTCATCGGATATCCTGAAAACTACGAAACTCATAGAAAGAGTAGTTAATAGCAACAAGGGCAATAGCCCCGAAAGACAACCGCAACCGGCTTGGTCTAGACCAAGTCCCCGACAACGGCGCCAAAAACTTGTTCGCTCCAAACGGTGTGTGCAAGCTTTAAATTTATAACCCTAGATGTAAGGTTAAAACAAGGATGCGAACCCGCAGTGTACGGGTCAAACGTAGTAAAAAGCAAGAATTTTCAAGGGTCGATCACAGGGACTTAGAGAAACAAAGCAGGTGTAGGTAGTCTATGTAATTACTAACCACAAAAGCAATTAAAACAATCAAAGATGACAAAAAGTCAATTAAGGAAATATGCAATTCTAGGGATTAAAGCATCTAGTTGTGGTTCCAACTCAAGATCTAAAGATAAGCGGACAAAGCTGAGATTTTTTGCAAAGGGAAGGTGTTTCTAAAGTGGAATAGATCACCGGGTAAGTCTCACTACTCACTAATCTCAAACCGTAACTCCTATTACCGGGTAAGTCTCAAGGAAATAAGGAAAAGAACTATAACCTCAAACTAATGCTCCAACTAAGGGAATAGAATCAACCTTTATCGGGTAAGTCTCAGGCTAACTCACAAAGATGGGATGAAGGCACACTCGAACCCCAATAAAGGATAAACCTTTATTACCTATACTTATTATCTTAGGTAAACCAACAAAGGAATTACCGGGTAAGTTTCATCCTAGGCTTGCATTGAACCGGGAAAGGTGTAATAGGAATAGGATTTGGCAAAATCTAACACTTAACTCTCAGTTTCGGATCAGAAAGGTCACCTCGGTCAGACGAATTCCACCCCGGCCGGGGTGTTCATCGGCTGAATGAGATGTTCTAGGGTTAAGGATAAAGACTCGAGCTTTCAGGGTCCTACTGGAATTAAGATTATTCTTTCATTGTTTTTCCCACAACCTTCAGCCAACCACCCTAGAATAACACAAAGAAATCAACCACTCATCATCATGAAAGCAATAATCAAATATAAGGGAAGAAGGTGAATAATTGAACAGAAAAACCTTAAGAAAAAGGCTTCAATAACTGAATCAATTATCAAACAAACAAGCGTTCCTTGGATCACAATCCAAATAGACAATCAACAAGAAGGGAATCTAAGAGAATCTTACAAAACCCTTCACAAAAGGTATAAAAGCTATCAACTTCCTTCCTTCAACCTTCCTTCCTTCAACTGCTGGATGCCGCCTCTTGCCGTTAGCGGTGATCCGAAGATGGTTGAATTGTAGAAAATCCAACCCTTTATATAGGAGAATTATCTTCCAAAGATAAAATATCTTAAAAAGATAATTTCCTATAAAATATATCCATAACTCCTAAAATAAATATCTTCCTTCCAGCAATCCAACCCAAAAATATAAGATCTCTCTTTCCAAAAATAAAAGATCTCAGTCAAATAAAATATATCTCGCCGCGTCAGGAATTTCGCCTCGGTCGGGGCGCTCCTCAAGATCACCTCGGTCGAGATGGTACTGTAGCTGACCGAGGTGACTCTAAACTAAATATGAAATCTCTCAAATCTGGTCCAAAGTAAATCTTCAATCCATTTCCATGATTCCTTGATTTTTCCTTAAGCTCCTGAATGTAGCTCAAATGACTCCTTAGCTCCTTTAGCTCCATTTTGATGCAAAACATGCCATTTTACCTACGATTACAACGAAACTTGTTGTAGACCTCGATTCCCGCAATGGTAGATGAAACGACAATATAATCACATAATATACATCCAAACATGCAGATTATTGAAGATAAAACATCTAAACAGGTCCCAAAATATAGACAATAATTCATGTTATCATTTTTGCTTTGTTTTTCCCTCGATACGTCCCGGTATGTTGTGTTTTTTGATGTAGGAACAATGCAATAGGCAATGGGAAGAGAAAAGGTTAGAAGGAATTGACGAAACTTGGATTTTGGCACAATACAGAGAGTTCCACGCCCTAAACCACGGTCGTAGAAGCTATAGTGACCGTGATTCTTCCAAAATCTTAGAAAAAGCACCAAAACCACGGGTCCGTACAAAACCACGGCCGTGGAACACCCCGAGTGACCGTGATTTTCCAAAATTTTTACGGCCACTATATAAACCATCTTCCTTCACAAAAACACCACAGTTTTCCATTCCACGCCCCTATTCCACGATCGGAATGCCGAAACCACTCCCACTCTCTCAAATCTTTGTTCCGAATTCGTTTCGAAAATTCTTGATCCTAAAGTGAAGCATTTTCAACCCTCTACAAGATCCAATCAATAATCGGAGTGAAAAATCATTGCAAGAGACGGAATTTGGATTTTAAGAATCCAAAACCTAGGTTTTTCTCCTCTTTCTCTACTTTGTCGATTTGGCTCAATTCTTGCAAGATTTTTTAGGATAACTGATTGGAATTGGATTGGAATTAGTCTAGGACTGTGTCTGCCGAATTTGGTATGATTTGGTTGAGATTTGTGAAAAACAGAACCAAACCACGGTCTCTGGGGGAACCACGGCCGTGGAATTTGTAGAGCAGGCCATAATTTTCACTGGTTAGACAACATGTTTACGAGAAGATCTAGAAGGAATAAGAAAAGGAAAGATGATAGTTCTTCATCTTCTCATGCCCCTTCTAGTGAACCACCATCACCCCCACCTCCTAGAATTCCAACCATCCATGAGGATTACCTCGATGCCTTAGAAAGGATCGAGAAGAGAGCGGTCATAGGACCACGCTACTTAGTTCTTAAGGAGCTAGAGCCGCTGAATGTAGTGAATGACTTGACATGGCTTTTAGATTGAGTGGTTTGATAGTCTTCTCCGCTATTTGAGAAGACGCTTATGAGGAGATTACTAGAGAGTTCGTCATCTCCTTTGAGCATAGCTCCATGGATAGGACGGTGTCTTTTCGGTTGATGGATGAGAACTATGAGTTCTCAATCTTGCAGTTTGGAGCCTTCTTTGGGTTCCAAGAGACCTTCAATGGTCGTTTTCCTAGCGGTGTATACGCTAAGGACTTTTGGGAAGAGATAGCTATGATCTATGCTAGTGAGGATCGTTGGCAACCGGCCGACACCAAAGCTAAGCTCATCTACCACTTAGCTTTGAAGATAGTCCATAGGGTCCTTTCCGAATGTCTCTTCCCTAGGACCGAAACCCCTCAAAAGATCAAGACCGACGAGCTCTTCCTCCTCTATTCTATGTTTCATGGTAGACCTGCTGATTGTGCTACCCTCCTAGCCTCCACCATGAGCAAGCTCAAGAACAAGAGAGCCGGTAACATAGGATACGGTGGTCTGGTTACACACATAGCTAGGCAGCTAGGGATAGACTTTCTGCCTGTACTAGGATAGCAGCGAAACCTTTGGGTCTCAATAACTTGATGACGAGAGGTATCATCTTTCCTAGGCACCGCGATCCACCTACCGCCGATATGCCTTGGGAAGAGAGAGGAGGTAGAGGTATCCCGTGGCTCCTTGAGTAGTCCATTATGGCCGGACGCCATAACTGGAAGCAGACCTTCGCTGCTATGAATGCGAATAGGCTAGTGGCACCTCGTTATGTACTCGATGAGGTTCCGGCTGTAGATGTTGAGGAGGAGATAGGAGGAGATGATGGTTTTGAGGGAGGAGGTGATGAGCAGGATTTTGGCACTTTTCCGGATCAGCCGGCACACTTCCCTGACCCTTCTAGACGTTCACCATAACCCACCGGACCTTCTAGAGCCTCTTCCTCTCGCCGTGCTAGCGTGAGTGAGAGGCCGACTTGGATGGAAGCTCCTCCCGCTTGGTACGGAGCGCAACCGGAGTGGATGGGATCTCTACCACCTTGGTATAGTCAGGCACCAGCAGCACCATCAGCACCGACTCCACAGGACACACCGGTATGGTACGGCCAGCCACCGACTTGGTTTGAGCAGCTACCGGCATGGGCCACTGACCTATCCAGGAGGGTGGGAGACTTAGAGATTCATCGGGACACACGGGTTGAGGAGCATGACATGATGATGAGAGACATATACTGCCAGCAGTTTGGGCGGAACTTCAGCCCCGATTTCCGTCCATTTCCGCCACCGCCTCCTCCGCAGTGATGAGCTACGATGATTGACAGTTTCAGCCGCCCCACCGCCGTCTAGTGAGTTCATTTTGCTTTTCTTCTTTCCTTTATTTCTTTTTGAACATTGAGGACAATGTATGTTCTAAGTATGGGGTGGGGTGTGACTATGTGTTATAATAACTCTACTACATTTGCTTGCTTCTATCCATAACACTATGCATGGTTCATTTCCATAGTCACACGTTTCATTATTGCATTGCATGAAAAAGTTTGAAAAACCCATAAAAAGTTGAAAATGTTGAAATTTTTTTAAAATGTTCTTGTGCTTCTAAGTTTAGAGATGACTCCTATGATAGCTCTCACTTGTGGAATGAGTTTTTGATGACAATTATATGCTTAAACGGAATAATGAATTGAAAGAGATTGAATGTGTTATTTATCCTTTCTTGCAAGTTTCATAATGTGAAAGTTTTATCTAAATCATATTAAGAAATTAAGGTTGAAATCAGATGATGAGTTCTTATACTTCTTTATGAGATGATTAAGGCAATTCAATTTTTCTTACTTCTTTCTTTGATCATTTAGCCCCTCAATAAAAGTAATTGCCTCCCTTACCTATCCAGGAATTTGGAGGAGTTGAGTTTTGGCATGTTTGATGTGGGAGGGCCATGAAAGCATTTTTGCATTCAAAGAATAGAACTAATAGGTTTGGGGAAGTCAATCTTGATGACGAGTAACTCGGCACCATTCACATAGCCGGGTGTTTGTGTCTTGCCAAAGTCAGATTGAGCGATATTCCTAACGAATTATGGTATGTGCATCAAGGGTTTGAGGCATCTCGAAATTGAGAAACGCAGATCTGCTAGGCTTCGGTTTTTTTGCACCTCTGTCCATCTTTCCAAAAGTAAAGTCGAAAAATAATGTGAAAAAGAAGAGAGCAAAGCTCTAAGTTGATGGTGTTGCAATTCAAAGTAAAAAGAAAAAGAGTTGGGTTATTCATTTTCCCGGATTCATGCACCATATCCCTTATAAGTTTCCCACCTTTCCGCATTCTAGACCTTACTTGAAAGTTCTTTATATCAAAAGAATGTTATTTGACTTGGTGATCTAAATTGAAGTTTCACATGCTTGATTTTGACAATACTTGAAGGTTATGATGTTTGTCTTGAAGTTTAAACGATTTATGACGTTTCTTTGCTTTACATTCTTTAGTTTTTGTATGTGAGCATTTCAAGGATGAATGAAGCAAGGTTTGAGGATGATCTATTGACTAGAAGCACATTCACCTAAAGGATGGTTTTGTTTTGAGTTTGCATATATATTTCATTCTAACTTTTATTCTAAGCTTTTAATAACCTTACTAGAGGACAAGCAAGTGACAAGTATGGGGTATTTTGTTAGCATGAAATATAGCGATATTCTATGCACTTATTTTTGTTGTTTTTCCCTTATTATAGTGTACATAGATAAAGTTTAGAAGCAAATGCTAGCTTGTTCATCTATTTTGTCTATATGGAAGTCTACACTAGCTTTGTGTTGATTATAGGTGAATAGGAGCTAAATCGGAGCAATTGAGAGAGAAAAGGGAGTAATCGATCATGCTCGAGGATTAGGAGACACATGAAGGAAGCTAATGAAGATGCTAGGATGAATAATGTCATGACACAAAGGAAACTACAAGTAATATACACTTCCACGCCCTGAATTACGGCCGTAGAGAAGTCCACGCTCTAAACCACGGCCGTGGATCTTGGCATCATGAGCGTGGAGCACTCCAGTAGGTTACATGGCCTAAATTACGGTTGTGGAAGTCACAAGACACCGTAATCCTTTTCCACGCTCTATACCACGGTCGTGGAATGTTATGAGACCGTGATTTAGGCGATCTTTTGGCGAGTCTTTATTTTCCACGTCATTTACGTATTGGGCTTGGACGGTAAATTTTCCTCGTCTTATAAAAAGGCCAAAAAAGAGAGTTTCGAGCATCTTCGCTTAGTGTTGGAAGAACCTTTTCTTAGGGTTAAGATTGATGATCGCCAAGAGTTGCGATTGGACCGGCAAATTGAAGATCGGAGATTGCTTGTGGCGGAAGTTTAACCTTTTCTTAGGTTTTGATATTGAAGACGGATTGACATCCCGTTCTTCGTTCTTGCCTAAGATTATTGTGAGGTTTTGTGTTACATATTCTAGATCCATTAACATTGCTTCTTGTGTTTTGGATTTGAGAGTGAGTTTGAGTTTTATTGAAGTTTTCGACGGTTTTCATCTTTTATTCTCTTTAATTTGAATATTGATATCATGACAATGATTGTTGGCTAAAACCCTATAGCAATTCTAAGGTAAAGGGTTGATAGTTGTGGCTTAGATGATGATAGATCAATCGTAATTTGATTGGAACCTAAGAGTTAGAGAAATATTGTCGACGAACCTAAATCACGGTCTATTCTAGGGTTTCCACGGCCGTGATTCTCAGGAACTACCCGTGATTTACTTCAGTTTATGAACCTTTCTTTTACTTTAATCCAAGGTTAAAGATTTGCTTTAACTTAGTCTTGGATTGCCTTTTCTAAGTATTAGTGAGACTCAACATCCTCTATTTCGGTTTCGAGTGTCACAACCTTAACCGTTTGAGTTTATTTTGATCCTTGGGTTATAAGTTTGGGTATTTGAGATCAATTCTAGTCTTTAGATCCTTTCTATATTGCAGCCTCAACAACCTTTATAGAGAGTTCTTTTGGTTAGACATATAAGGTTTTGGAACTTCACCGTACATTACCTTACCTTAGCATACCTTTCCAATCTTCTACATTGTCCTTATATCTATAGTATGTCTTGAATCGATTGCCACAATTAGATACTTGGTTCTTTATGGTTGTTGTTTTCCCCAATATTTTGAAAGCTTTATACATTACTTGCTCGATTACTTGAAATTGATTTTGTTTCACCATCTCCCTGTGATCGATACTCTGGAATACTTGCTAATCTACGCCGATCAGTACACTGCGGGTTCGCTTTCTTTTATTCTAGTTTTATAAATTTAAGACTTGATTGCACACACGTTTTAGGGCAAACAAATGTATCGATTAATGTCCAAAAGATCCCCAAAATACCAACAAAACCGACAAAATCTCGTTTAGACATCTTTTCTCGCAATTTGACTCAATTAAGCAATTAACGTCACGAACAAACGTCAATCATTCATGGATGAACGGAAAAATTACCTTATCATATGCCTAAAATAACGTCATAAATCATGTCATCAAAATACCCCATAATTGCCACTTGCTTATCCCTAATCAGGGTTCAAACCTAAGCTGCAAGATGGCATGAGGTATGAATGCGAAAAAACGAAAATCTTTTTGCAATTGTGCTTCTAGTCATAGATCACCTTCATAGTGATGTTCATTGGCAAAGGATGATCAAATGTCTATCAAAAGAACAAATGCACGGAAAGACAATCACACTTAATTTGAAATTACATATGCAAAGTAAATCGAGAATATCTAGATGATCATGAAGATATAAAATCTAAATCACTTAAGTCAAAACACATGCGCATAGAGGTCTTAAGGACATAGGAAAGAAGAGGCCAAGAAATGTGTCAAAGGTGGGAATTTTTAGGTCATTTGATGCTAATCCGGAAAAGGAACTACCTCCACAACTTCATTTTTTTTGTTCAACGCCACCATTAATGTATATTTTCTCCATCATTTTCTTTTCTTTTTCTTTTCTTTCTTTCATTTATTTTTGAGACAATGGCATTGGTGTACAAAAGCCTTAACCTTGGTGATTAACGGTCCTCGGAATTTTTCCGAGGTGCCTTACACCGGCCACACAAACCAAGGCTCGTTAGGACTATCGGTTAATCCGACTTTGGCAAGACACAAACACCCGATTATGTGAATGGTTCCGAGTTACTCGTCATCAAAACCAACGTCCCAAAACCTATTTTTTTTTCTACGCTTTCACAACATATTCAGCACTTCATTCATAACATTCATACACTTCCTTCAAAACCCCACACTTGCTTTTCACACACAACACACTATCGTGCTCCTATTTCCGGATGGGTCAAAATTTTAAACAAGTTATGTGCTTCAAACAACATGATCAAGATAAGAAGAAGAGAGAAATGAATGCCTTAATCATTCCTAGATGATGTGTAAGAACTAGAGCATGTGATTTCGATAATCAATTCTCAATCTAACCTAGACAACAATCTTCTACACAATTCATACATGGGATTCAAGAGAAGTATTCAAGTCCATATATGCATAAATTCACTCAACACACAAGGTCATCCATAGTCAATTCACAAAACAAGATCATCATAAGGTTCATATCAATCTTAGAAGCACAAAATGTTTTAAGGTTTTCTGATTATTTTTTTGGAATTTTTGAGATTAATATGTACAATGCAAAACATAATGAAACATGTGACAATAATATGAAAACTATCCTAGATGCAATCATGCAAATGATTATGAAAACCCCACCCCATACTTAAAACCACAATGTCCCCAATGTGCGAATTAAACAAAGAAGTGAAAGAAGGTCCTCACAATGTAAAAATGGAAGTGGTTCGGTATTTCGGTTCACTCATGTGGGGTGGTGGTAGTGGATGATCAATCAAACATGGTAGAGAGATCTTGGTGTTCATTCCGGCGTTAGGACCCGCGTCACGGTGTATGCGAGATGGGAGCTCTTCCATCCCTCAAAGGCACCTCAAGCCGTCCAAGTCTCACGTCCGCTCCACCCAAGGTTGATTAGGGATCATCATCATCATCTTGCCTTGCATGGATTCTTTATTACCTAGACTCTAGCACACAAACACAAAAGGCACACAAAAACACACCAAAACAAAAACAAAAGCAAAAACAAAAGGAAAAGGGAAAAGAGTGTACCCTTGGGTTGCCTCCCAAGAAGCGCTTCTTTAAGGTCTTTAGCTAGACCAAACTCCATAGATGCCTCAATCCACCATGAATATCTTGGTTTGCTTGATGATTCCAAGCAACCATGTCTTTTCGGCATCTCTAATGACAAGTATGGGCCATTTGATTCCCAAATAGACTTTAAGCTCAATGAAGTGCTTGCATCCTTCATTCATTGTGATCCAAGGAAAGTTAACTCTTGTAAAGATAGCTCGGTTGAAGTGTTCCACAACCGCCTTGACTCCATCATCTCTAAACGGGAGGGATATTATGTCAACCTTGAGAGACTCCTTGGGAAGGGACCTCCAGCTTTCGGGCACACCCCGAGCAAGAGAGAAAGGATCAAAAGGAGATGAAGTGAACTTTGGGCTCTCTCCACTTAAAAGCAACCAGGAAAATCGACTCACAGATGAAAAAAATAGGTCGATTTCCTTCACTAGTGAGTCGATTTTTGCTTCTACAATGCAAATATCGGGCTGGATGTGGGCAAAATCGGGTGATTTTTGCTCTTCTGGTTCAATTTTTTTCAGTAACTTGCTCCTTCTTTGTGAGCTCTTCATGATTGGTTCCGGGATTAATGGCAAGGATGCTTAGCATTGAGGGTTCTTCATTGCATTCCTCCAAGGGTGAAGGAGATGGTGGAGGTAATTCTTGATGGAGGGTAGGCATCCCATGCATAAGGGCATGCCTAATCTCCTTAATTTCTCTACTCATTTCTTCTTCTCTCTCAAATGCAAGTCTTCTTTCATCCTCCAGGGCCAAATCCCTTAGCCTCACTTGCTCTCAAGCTCCATTCAACTCTTATTAAAGGTCTCTATTGGTTATGGTTGAATCGGACAATTCTTGGATCTCCTCATGGTGAACCTCTTCTTATCGTAACACTTCTGCTTTAAGCTCCATGTGCGCTCTCGAAATGGAAGCAAGGTTACTCTCTAGATCATCCATCTTCCTCAATATTTGTTCTAAAAATGATTCCAATCGGTCTTCGTGAGGTTGATGGTGAGGTTCCGCATGAGGCATAATAGTCACTTGAGCTTGATCATGGGACTCATGATAGTCATTAAACGCCTCCCAATACTCAAACTCATCGTGAAGAGGTCCTATATCTTGGTTTGTCATCGATCCCTCATACTCCATGTTGTAAAGGTCATCTTGGAAGTACCATCCGTCCATGGCGAACATGAAATAGGCAAAGACAAAAACAAAACAAGATCACAAGTACCACGAAAGATCTACACTACAAACAATCAAACACAAATGATTCAATCTAGACCTAGTCCTCGCCAACGACACAAAAAACTTGTCACGCCTAGATATGTAGAACAAAAAGTCTTACATTTATAAACTCTATCTAATCTCCTAAACTACCTAGCGAACCCACAGTGTACGGATCGTTTTGTAGAAAGGAAAGTATTCCGAGGTCGAACACAAAGACTAAGGTGTGATCAAATCATTCAAGTGATCATGGATAGTGCAAATCTAAACAAACAAATGACAAAGGAATAAAGAAATGAAAATCACAATATTTTTGGTTGGGTTTTGTAGTTATCAAACAAAGATCAAAAGATTTGCAAACAATCAAGCAATCAACAAACAAACACGAGATAGGTGATAGAAGTAAGATAAGTGGATTCTAGAGATCAAGATTTACGGTTACGGCAATGGACTCAAGCTTCTAAACATATAGGACAAAGCTGCGGTTGTTGGGAAAGGGTGTTTCTCTAATGGGAACAATTACCGAATAAGTCTCATGTTCCACTAGTACTTCACCAAAGTCCTATTACTAGGTAAGTCTCAAGGAGCTAAGGTTGGGAATTCTACACAAACCGGGTCACTACCTATGGGTCAAACCTCTCCTTACCGGGTAATTCTCGGAAAGGCAAGTTTTAAGCGACAATCCTAGCATACTCAATCCAATAGCGGATGTTTTTGGCTCACTGCTACCTAGAGTTCATCATCTTCTATACCTAAGAGCGGAAATCACCGGGTAAGTCTCATTCCTCAATTAGTTTGCTAACTTTAGGTCTCCCTAAGATAGATTATGCTCAACAAACACTAGGATTTCAACAATCTAACATCCTAACATGCAAATTCATCAATTAAAGAGCAACAGAAGGAAAAATCGGGTGGATCATCAGGTAAATCGGTCGATCTGGCCTATGAACAGGTCGATTTTCTCCTCTAGTTTAGGTCTCGGGCACAAAAATCATCCTAAACTAACATGCAAGTCCATTTTATCATCACCCAAGCCATAACCATCAATCCATCACCCTAGAATCACAATAACTTAGCCAATAACATGCATTTCAAGATCTAAAATCATCATACAAGCATTCATGCATTCCATGGTAAGAAGATGAAATATAAGCAATGAAATCTATGAAAGTTAGCTAGATTTGAGTTCAAAACAAGTCTTTCAACACACCAAATGTAGCTCCAAGGCGGATCTTACAACCTTAAACAAGTTTCTTCACAAAAATCACTCAAAATCTCACTCTAGATCTCTCAATGTTACTCTAAGTTGAATCTAATTTAATCTCCCAAGAACACCCACAAAGGGGTTTGGAAAGGAACTAGGAGCAGCCTCCCTAAGTGTCTTGGTACCCCCAAAGGTCAGCCTGCAAGTTCTAAGATATACTCAAACAAGCAAAAGCTAAGGTCGGAAATAGAAGAAATGAGACATGTGTCAATGCTGTCAGGGGCCTAAAATCGACCCAGCCTGAAGGAAATCGAATGATTTTCCTGTGTGTTAAGTCGAGCTTCTTCAACAAAAGCTTGTTATGATCATCTAGTCATGAGTTGCTCCAAGTCTTGCACCAACAAGGGTCCTTGTGTTCTTCTTTCCTCCAAGTATGTTCCTTCAAAGCTTTGGATATGTACCACCATGAGGCTTGACCCTCGAATGTATCGATTAATGTCCAAAAGATCCTTGAAATACCTACAAAACTGACAAAAGCTTGTGTAGACGTCTTTTCTAGCAATATGACTCTATTAAGCAATAAACGTCATGAACTAACGTCAATCATGCATGGATGAAGGGAAAAACTACCTAAACGAATGCCTAAACTAACGTCATAAATCATGTCATCATGGAGCTCAACTCACCTCGCTTAGCAATGAAGTAAAAACATTGAAGGAGCTTTTAGTAGCTCAAACGAAGAAGGAGCAAGATGGTGGATACCAAGGAAGAAACAACTATCATGGGCCACGGAACAACAATTACAATAACAACAGCAACAACAGAAACTCCAACAACCATTGGAGAGCAAATCAACAAAATTCCGGTAACCCTTATTCTCATGCTGAAAATGCTCTTAACGCCCCCTCCTCTTCTTCTACCCCATTGAGAAGCCAGGAGCCTGCATCGAGCTCGTCCCAGGAACCGAAGAAACCGGATGTTGTGTTGGAGGCAATATTGATCAAAATCAACGCTATGAAAACATCGATAAGTTCATTTTCGAAGGCATAAAAAGGCTTAAAACAACAATTCATCAAGGTGGATGAAGCGCCAAGAGATCCAGGGAAGCCCCCAGCAAGGACAGAGAGCAACCCTAAAGGACATATCATGGCAATTACAACACGAAGTGGATTGAAGACTGCAGATCCAGTACCTCGGTCGATGCCCGATCAGATGAGGAACACCTCGGACTAAGATTAGATGAGGAACACCTCGGTCGAGGTGCCAACCGAGATGGAGCCCAAGAAAGCGAAAGAAAAATCTAAAGTTTATGTTCCACCTCTTGCTTATAAACCAACACTCCCATTCCCTTAGTAAATGGCGAGAGCACATCTAGACAAGCACTTTAATAAGTTTCTAGACCTTACGAATAAGCTGCATATTAACATCCCTTTCGTTGATGCCATTCTAGGGATGCCCACCTATGGGATGTTTCTGAAAGAGATCTTAGCAAGGAAGAGGAAGATGGAGGATTTTGGTGAAGCAAGGATAACATTTAGATCTTCGGAGCTCATTCAAATCATGAAGGAGGAGATGCCACCTAAATTGAGAGATCCCGGTTCATTTTATATTCCCATTCAAGTCGGGGATGTAACTTAAGATGCATTGTCTGATCTAGGAGCCAGCATGAGCATCATTCCGCTAGAGCTATGTGAGAAAGTCGGACTTGGAGAGCCCAATCCCGTGAAGATGACGTTATGCATGGAGGATCGCTCCATTACCCGTCCCGTGGGTATTTTGGACGATGTTCCCATCAAGTTAGGTAACTTCAACATACCTATAGACTTTGTAGTGCTTGACATTTCCGTAGATTATCCCATCCCTATCATTCGGGAGACCATTTCTAGCAATTTCGGGTTGCAACGTGGATTGTAAGAACGCCAAGTTGAAATTCAACATTGGTGGCGATCATATGGAGTTTGCATTGCTTGCTGCAATGAAGGGAGAGCCGCTGGAGGATGACATGTTCAACAACTATGATGAAGAAAAATCTAGAGAATTGGTGAGCTCTATCCTTATTAAAGATCCTCTTGAAATAGTTCTTAGTTTTAGTTTAATGGAGGAAGGTATAGATGTATCTTGTGATGAAGATGTACGAAGCTTGAAGGCATTGGAAGCAGATCCAGGAGCTAGATTTGATAAACTGATTCCACAGAAGAAAAGCACGTTGGGTTTCGGTTCTAGTCCTAGTACCTCGACCGAGGCACTTTCTGGATCAAGCGAGGTGATCTTATCTGAAGAACATTTCGGTCACCCACCTTTGGACTCGACCGAGGTAGCAACCGAGATGATGTCAATTGAGACTTCTGAAAGTCCGATTCTTCGATCTAAGTCCACTACACTGGAAAGAGAAGGCACATATCGACCTTCGAAAGCACCCCCAGTTCAGGAGCTTAAACTAGTTCCGAGTCACTTAAGGTATGCTTTCCTTGGTCCGGATTCTACTTATCCCGTTATCGTTAGTGCTTCCCTTTCTTAAACTGAATTATTTAAACTGATGCATGTTCTGATGAAACATCGAAAGGCTTTGGGTTATACTATTGATGATCTTGTTGGTATTAAGCCTTCTTTTTGCATGCATAAGATACTAATGGAAGATGATCATAAGACTTCACGGGAACCTCAAAGAAGGTTAAATCCGATCATGAAAGAGGTTGTGAAGAAGGAGATTCTTAAGTTGTTGGATGCAAGTATCATATTTCCCATATCGGATAGCAAGTGGGTGAGCCCAGTGCATGAAGTTCCGAAGAAAGGAGGGATGACTGTTGTGACAAACAAGAAAGACGAGTTGATTCCTACTAGGACCGTTACGGGCTGGAGGATGTGCTTTGATTATATGAAGCTGAACGTGGCCACTTGGAAGGACCATTTCCCGATTCCCTTTATCGACCAAATGCTTGAACGGTTAGCTCAACACTTCCATTTTGGCTATTTAGATGGTTATAGTGGCTTCTTTCAGATTTCTATCCATCCGGATGATCAAGAGAAGACCACTTTCTCTTGTCCATGGGGGACATTCGCTTATCGGAGGATGCCATTCGGATTGTGTAATGCACGTGATACCTTTCAGCGTTGTATGATCGCTATCTTTTCCGAGTACATTGAGGAGATCATGGAGCTATTCATGGATGACTTTTCGGTATATGGTTCATCTTTTGATAACTGTTTGGCTAACCTTTCTCTAGTGCTACAACATTGTGAAAATACTAATCTTGTTTTGAATTGGGAGAAGTGTCACTTTATTGTCAGCGAAGGAATTGTTCTAGGACACCTCGTCTCCAACCAAGGCATTGAGGTCGATCGAGCTATGATCGAGACTATAGAGAAACTCCCCCCTGTTCTGTTAAGGGTGTGCGGAGTTTTCTCGGGCATGCATGTTTCTACAATAGGTTCATCAAGGATTTCTCCAAAATCTCTAAACCGCTCACTAATCTTTTGAATAAGAATATTGTTTTTGAGTTTTCACAGGAATGCCTTGATGCTTTTTACAAGATAAAGGAAGCTTTGATTACCGCTCCCATAATTCAACCTCCCGATTGGACCTTGCCCTTTGAGATCATGTGTGATGCTAGTGATGTGGTTGTAGGAGTGGTACTAGGACAAAAGAAGGATGGCCGGACCAACTCCATTTGCTATGCTAGCAAGACGATAGATGAAGCTCCACTAAATTACACCACCATCGAAAAAGAGATTTTGGCAGTTGTATATGCTTTTGAGAAATTTCGCTCTTACTTGGTGGGAGCGAAAGTTATTGTTTACACTGACCATGCAGCTATCCGTTACTGGCTTGCTAATAAAGATGCAAAGCCGTGCCTTTTTTGTCGAATTCTGTTGCTTCAAGAGTTTGACCTAGATATTCGCGATAAGAAGGGATCCGGAAATTCTGTTGCGGATCACCTCAGCCGGCTACCTTCCACTTCGCTCGAGAAGGATGACATACCCATTGACGATTCGTTTCCCGATGAGCACTTGCATTTGTGGGAACATTGGATGGAATCCTTTATTTCACCCCATGATGAAGATAAAGTATGGGGTGAGGACACCTTCCAACATGTTTGAGGATGGCGTATGGTCCAACTAGTGACCTTAAACCAAGCGTTTCTTGGGAGGCAACCCAAGGTTTTTCTTTTCCCTTTTTTAGCTTAGTTTTAGATAGTTTGCTTCATTTTGTTTTTGCATCCTCGAGACAGGAACCATGTACTCTCTAAGGAAGGATGATAGCTCAGGAGACTGGAAGAACAAAGGTTCGAGAAATTGAGAAGACGGAGTTTGACTGAACACATCTCGGATGTAGTCACAAGACCTCGACCGATATGTTTTTGGTCAACCGAGGCCACTAGGTCTGACATCCGCTCTGACATCTTAGTCCACTCGGGATCATCTTGACCAAGGTGTAATCAAATTCAGCGAGGGGTATAAAAGGCACGACGGTTTCTCACTCTTCCACTTTTTCCCTCTCTACCCTCACCTCGATTGTGGCGGCCTCCTACTCCCAAATTCTTGATTCTTTCTCGTTTTCCACGTTTCTTGGCTCAAATTCACCGGAAGAAGCAAGAGATTCAGTTTCCAAGCATCAAACAGCAAGGAAAACGCTCCAATCTGCAGAATTTGAGGTATTTCGTTCCAAACCGTAACTCCTTCTATGTCTATTCTGAGCAGATCTGGCTTTGGTTGCCACTGATTATTGTTGAAAAAGATATAAGTACCCCTTAGGAAGCTCTTGGTAGTGTTTTTGGGGTAAAAGGCTTACAGATTTAGAGAGGGCTCTCGAAAAACAGTTCGCCTCGGTCCAGTCGACTATGTCTCGGCCGAGGTATTCTTAGGGCAACTGAGGTGTTCTTCATCCAGAAAAATGAGCAACAAATCTTATCGTAAGTTGGCCTTGAGGGATAGGCCTAGCAGTTCACACCATTCTTCCCCTTCCTCTGCTTCTCAATTTTCCATTCCAGCGATCCATGAGTGACACCAGAAGGATTATGATCGTATTTGTGGGCGTCCGATCGTTGCCCCGCGGTTTCTTCATGTTGATGCCTTCGAGTGCCTCCATGTGGTGGAGGACTTGAAGAAGATGATCACCATGGTTGGATTGGAGGAGTTTATGGATATCAGAGCGCCGGCTTATCAAGAGCCGACGATGGAGTTTGGCAGTTCTGTGACATACGTGCCGGAGTATCAAGGAATCAAGTACTAGCTGCTAAACAGGAACTACGTAGTTCCGATGGATAAGTTTAGGGAGATTTTCGGCTTCCTTACACCAACTGTGATTGATTTTCCTTCCCGAGCGGTGGCTCGGAGTTTTTGGGGCGAGATAGCCCATGTGAAGGACCATAGTGATAGGTGGCGACCCGGAGATTCCCGGGAGCGTACTATTTTCCATCTTGCTTTCCGCCCTGCTCACAGGATTTTCAGTGAGACTCTTCTGGCGCGTACTGAGATGCCCCAGAAGGTCCTTCGTTGTGTTTGTTCTATATGGTGACTGGAGGAGTTCCAGACTTTGCTGCCATGCTAGCAGATGACTTGCACAAGATCAACGGAAAGTTAAAGGGCGATATCTGCTGTGGTTGGTTGGTGACCCACATCGCCGCTTTTATGGGTTTAGATCGTTCAACTTGTACACTTGTCGCGGCTGCGAAGCCGCTGGGATTGCAGAAGATAATCACTAGACGCATTCTAGTTCCTCGTGACCTTTGCACGCCATACGTTGCCATGCCTTGGGAGATGATAGCTCCACATGGGATAATGTGGTCATCCCAATTTTCTATCTTCGATCATCAGTATTGGTCTGCTGCTTGGTTCCCTTACATGCAGGATGCTGGAGATGCAGCAGCTGATGATGATGATGATGATGATGAGGGGTATGATGGAGGAGTTGCCATGGAGACCGGTACTGATACCAGCGGACCTAGCGCTCCCGTTGTTGATCTCGACGACGAGGAAACAAAGGATAAGGGAGCACCACCACCACCACCACAACCTCAGCGTAGATCCCGTCGCCGTAGAGATCCTGAGGCTCACGGATTGATTGATCATATGATTGACTCCTACGCGGCTATGACAGTAGACATGTCCCGTTGCTTTGCTGATGAGAGCCGACACACTGATGGATGGACGCATCGTATAGGGGAGAGCCATCATTACCAACGCCAGATGATGGAGCTCCAGTTCCAGCAGATGATGGGATACCCTTTCGATCCATCCTAGGATCCTTACATTCCACATCCACCACCTCCAATTGACGAGGATTAGAGCTTCATGGATTTTCTTTAATTATTATGCAGTTCAGCTAGGTTCGGTGAGTTTTCTAATTCCTTTGACTTATATTTGAACCATTGGGATAATGTGTCCCAAGTATGGGGTATTTTGATGTATTTATATGACTTATGTGTATGGCTTGTATGACTCTTATGGATATTATTGTCTTATTCTACTCTATGTGCTTATCTGCGATTACATGCATACATACAGGTTTCTATTTGAGAAAAACGTCGAAAAACTGGTTTGAAAATTTTTTTTATGACCTCGACCGAGACGTTCATGACTGATCGAGGATAAACACCTCGGATGACGCCAGAACACCTCGACCGAGATGGGTTTTTAACTGAGAGTTTTTCAAAAGGTTTTGTGCTTCTTCTCTGGATATGACCTCGATAATGATTCTATTTGCAGATTGGTTTTGAAATCTTTATATGCTCGAAAGGTTTTATGATATGTTTAAGTTACAAAATGCTTTGTTTGAAATTTTAGCATGTTTAATACTTTATTTTTATCCAAATTATGTTGTATTTGAAGGTTTACACCACATGATGAGTTCTCTCATATTCTTCCTGGGATAACTAAGGCAATTAATTCTCTTCTCTTCTTCTTGTTGACCATGCTCTAGCCCCTCATATACATATTTGCCTCCCTTTACCTATCCGAGAATTTGGAAGAAAGTGAAGAAAAGAAAGTGAAATTGAGATCTTGGCTGAAAGTGTTAGAAAGAAACAATTAGGTTTGGGGACGTTGATCTTGATGATGAGTAACTCGGCACCATTCACACAGCCGGGTGTTTGTGTCTTGCCAAAGTCGGATTGATCGATAGTCCTAACGGGTCATGGTATGTACATCAAGGGTTTTAGGCATCTCGAGAAATTGATGATTGCTGATCTCCTAAGCTTCGGTTATTGTGCACCTTTGTCCATGCATCCCAAAAAGTAAAGTAAAAATAAGAAAAGCTTATTGGTGAAGATGTTTAGATTCAAAGAAAGTGAAGTAAGATCCTATTCACATATTCTAGCACCACATTACCATATATACATCACACCCTAACACGTTTCTTGACCTCTTTTAGAAGCCCTTGAGACCTCGAGCTTGTTGATTGACTTGGTGGTTTAAACTGGATTATACATGATTGATTTCGATAAATATGATTTATTATGCATTCTATGATTTTATGCAAAGATGAACAACTTTTTTATATTTATAAAATGTTTTGATCATATTTTGATTTTATTTGCCATGAAGCATTCTCTTAGGGTGATCTATGAGTGGAGCGCACCTCCAAAATGTTTTGAAATGTTTTTCATTGCTCTTTTTTAATGACTTATAATCTATTCTACCTTTGTGGGAATCGAGATCTACACCTTGTTTCGTTGTAATTGAAGGGAAAATGGCGTGTTTTGGACCGAAATATAGAGCTAAGGATGCTAAGGAGTCATTGGAGCTACATTCTGGAGCATTGAGAAGTCATAAGAAGATCTCAGGAAGCATGACAATGATTTAGAAGATTGATTTTGAACCAGATTACAGAGTTTCATTCTCAGATGAGACTCACCTCGGTCAGCTATAGTACCACCTCGACCGAGGTGATATTTAGGAGCGTCTGGACCGAGGCGAAGTAATTACCGGAAGCAAGATTCTTATGTTTTGCTGAGATCTTATATTTTTGGAAAGTGAATATCACATATTTTTGGCTGGATTTCTGGAAGGAAGATATCTTTTTTGCTAATATATTTTGGAAGATATGGAGATATATTTTAAGGAAATTATCTTTTTAAGATATTTTATCTTTGGAAGATAATTCTCCTATATAAAGGGTTGGAGTTTCTACAATTCAGCCATCTTCGGATCACCAATTTTCTCAAGAGTTTTGTAGGAAGTTTTGAAGGTTGAGGATCAAGGAAGGAAGGAATCAAGTTGAGATTGGCTTTGAAGGAAGTTTGTAAGACTTTCTTAGTTGGTTGGTTTTGTTGTCTTTTCTGATTTGTGATTGAGGAACGCTGTTTGTTGTTTGTTTAATTCAGTTATTGAGACCTTTGTGTTAAGGTTTTCTTCTTTGAATATTGATTCCTTTCTCGTATATTTGATTATCGTTATCATGATGATTGTCGGCTAAGTTCTTTATGCGATTTTAGGGTGATTGGCTGGAAGTTGTAGGAAAGACGATGATAGAATGATCCTTTAATCCAGTGGACCTTGAAAGCTCGAGCCTTTACCTTATCTGACGAACACCTCGGTCAGTCATTGAACATCTCGGCCGGGATGGAATATATAACTGAACGAGGTGAACCTTTTCTGAACCTTATTTGAGTTGAGGTTTCAGTTTGCCAAATTCTATCCTTGTTATATATTTCCTGGTTCAACGCAAGCCTAGGATGAGACTTACCCGGTGATTCCTTTGTTTGTATACCCAAGATCATGAGTATAGGTAATAAAGGTTTATCCTTTATTGGGGTTTGAGTGTGCCTTCATCCCATCTTTGAGAGTTAGCCTAAGACTTACCCGGTAAAGGTTGATTCTATTCCCTTGGGTGGTGTGTAGGTTTGAGATTATATTCATGTCCTTAGTACCTTGAGACTTACCCGGTGAGAGGATCTTTGGTTTGGGATAGTGAGTAGTGAGACTTACCCGGTGATCTATTCCCACCTTAGAAGCACCTTCCCTTTACAAACCTCAGTATTGTCCACGTTATCTTTTGAGATCTTGAGTCGGAACCACAACTGGATGCTTTAATCTCTAGAATCCGTATTCTCTTTATCTAACTTTTATATCATCTTTGATAGCTTTGCTTTGTTGCGTGATTGTTATTGACAACATGAATTACTGATCTTTGATTCACCATAGTCCCTATGTTCAACCCTGGAATTCTTGCATTTATTACATTCGATCCGTACACTGCGGGTTGGCTATTTGCAATTATTCTTGGTATAAATATTAAATCTTGCACACACCTTTTGGAGCGAACGGTCATGATAATGATGACGTTTGATAAAGAAACGAACGGGTTATTCCAGTATATGATATCTTCCTTCGTAGGATCCTAGACCGAGACAAAGTCGTGATAATAGACGTGTGAATAGTATCACAAATACCTAAGAAATTCACTTGTGAGCGTTAGAGCTGAAGAGCAGACATCACCAGCTATTGCAGGTGCCATTCACATTAATGGTTTACCGCCTGTAAGAGATTTTTGTGATACAACAGTGCTATGCACTTATTGATTTTTGTCTTATGTGTTGAGCGTTTGATGTTAGATACGATAGAAGGGATATAACCTTTATTATAGGGTTACCCGATGATAGTAGGGTTAAAGGTACCTGTGAGATACGTGTTTGTCCTATTCATTAGGGACTTGTGATTTGCCTGTGGACTTCTTTTTCATTCCGCTAGTGCGTGATGAAGTCATTATGGGTATGAATTGATGGATATACATCGTGTTGTGTTAGATGTAGGTAGTAGGACCATGGCGGTCTCTCTCGAGTTAGGTCAGATCGAGATTTTGTGAGGTTGGGACCTTGAAAAGACGGATATGGTTATCAGCGCGGTATGAGCAACGAGATTGATCGCACATGGTTGCGAGGCCTTTTGGGGTTATGCCATAAAGTAAAGCGAAAGTCCAGCGTTAGAGGACATCCCTGTGGTTTGTGAGTTTACAGATGTGTTTGGTGAACCATCCAATTTACCACCCCAGAGGAGCATGGACTTCAACATCTAGTTGGAGCCTAGTACGAGACCGATCTCGAAGGCCCCATACCGTATGGAGCCTATCGAGTTGTTAGAGCTGAAGAAGCAACTCGAGTAGTTGGATAAGAAAGGATTCATCCACCCTAGCATCCCAGTGGGTAGCACTTGTCCTCTTCATTCGAAAGAAGGACGGATCATTGAGATTGTGCATCGACTACAAAGATCTGAAAAAGGTGACCATCAAGAACAAGTATTCATTGCTTCGTATCGATGACTCGTTAGATCAACTTCAGGGAGCGGTTGTATTCTCCAGGATTGACTTGCGCTCAAGTTATCACCAGCTGAGGGTGGGAGAGTAGGATTTGCATAAGATGGCATTTCGGTCTCGGTATGACCACTACCAGTTAATGCGCCCGCTGTCTTTACGGAGTTGATGAATGGTTTATTCAATGACTTCCAAGATCAGTTTGTGGTGGTCTTTATAGACGATAACGACGAACGTTGTTACGCTAAAAAGTGTGTACGCAATAAGCCTTAAATTTATACTCGTTATAATTATCCTACTTCTAGCGCACCCGCAGTGTACAGGACGTACGTAGCAAGATAAGTATTCCAAGGTCGAACACAAAGACTAAGGTGAAATCGAATTAAGTTGTGATTGAATTTAGCAAGATCTAAGTCTAAAGAAAAGGAGCAAATAAAGGAAGAAAATCTCAATTGTTTTGGTTGTTTTTAGGTGATCACTTCAAAGATCAAATGCATGCAAACAATCAATCAAACTAAGTCGGAAAATTGGCACAAATAAACAAATCGAACAAGATGTTGATCAAGAGAAAGGGAAGACGGATTCTAGGGGTTGGAAATTCCGGTTATGGCATAAAACTCAAGTTATCTATTCATTCTTTGGATTGATTATGATATGTTGGGATTAAATGTTCCTAAAATGGGATCAATTACCGGGTAAGTCTCATGATCCAACTAATCCACACCTAAGGTCTCATTACCGGTTAAGTCTCTAAGAACCTAAGGGTAGGAATTTAACACAAACCGGATTGTTTAATTAGGGATCTAACCTATCCTCACCGGGTAAGTCTCGGAAAGGGAAGTCCTAATCAACTATCCTAGCACATTTTAATCCAATGGCGGCTTATTAGGCTCACCATTACCTAAGGTTTTGCTATTTTAGATTCTAAGGGCAAGGATTACCGGGTAAGTCTCTCCTAACACTTAGTCGCTACACTAGGACACCCTAGGGTAGGTTGAACTCAGCAAAAACTTAGGGTTTCAACAATTTTATGAATCTAAGGTAAGATCCTTCGAACCAGGAAGAACCACGGTTTGTTCTACAGAAACCACGACCGTGGTTCTTCATGAACTACCCGTGATTTCTAACAGTAGCTAAGTTCATAAACAAAAATCATCCAAAGGTAAAATTAAATCTGTCCTATCATAGTTCTAGCCACAACCATCTTTTCCTTACCCTAGAATCACATCAATCTAGCATACAACATTCATAATGAAAATCAAGGCAAACAAACATAGATTCATAACCTCCATTGCAAGAGTATTAGAGAAAGAAGATGAACAAATGAACTTTAAACACAATCCAAATCTGAAGATGAAATTAGAACGACTTACAACCCTTCCAAAGGAAGGTTCAAGAGTTCATAAATCTCTAGAAATAAATCCGAAAATACAAGAGCTAAGTGTGTCTTCTCCTCTCCTCTTCAATGGCTCCTTCCTTCTTCTTTTTGCACTTTCCTTCCTAGAAAAATCCTCTTCTTCTTGGAATATATTTTGTTAAAGGAAATAGAGAATGTATGAGCTGCTCCCCAAAACTACCCCAATTCCCAGCTGCCTCTAACAACTATCACAGACTTTTATAACCAATTTCTTCATGAGCTGGCCATGAGAGTCGTGGCACAGCTGTCACGAGAATCTGGCAAAATCCACGGTCATTTCCACGGCCGTGGTTCTTCAGAGAACCGTGATTCTGTGCAGAAACTTCACCTTGGATCATTAGGCTGTGGTTTGGTGCATGGCCTGTGTTGGCAAGGTTCCTTGAGTCCTTCTCAGCCCTTGCCTTGCGTTCTAATGAGTTTGGAAACGTGTCCTCTAAATGAGCGACCCTCAAACGCGTCGTTTTGGCTCAAAACTTCCCGAAATACCTACAAAACGCACACAAGTCCGTGTAGACGTCTATCTCGACAAAATACATGTTTTGAGTGCAAAACGTATTGGACTAGTGCTAGATAATGCATGATTGAGCGAGAATTCTACCTAAATGTGCACCTAAAACTATGCTATAAATCGTGTTATCAAAATACCCCATACTTAAGGTTTGCTCGTCCCCGAGCAAATTCCCAACTATAGACTAAGAGGTGACATGATTTATATATGCAGAAAAATGGCAAAATCTTTTTGGTTTTGTGCTTCTACTATTGGATCACCTTCATAGTCATGATCATTGTCAATTGGATAAGCAATTATGTATCAAACAATGAAGGCATGGAAAGACAATTGTACTTAACTCAAAAGCATGCATGAGATGGGAGGACGGAGATGTCAAGAAGGTCAAGAGTCTATCCAATCTAGATTACTAAGTCTTACAAACATGCAAGTAGGTCATAAGGGCTTGTGACATAAAAGGCTAAGAAACGTTTCAATTGGGGAGGGGAATTTTCTAGGTATGTGATGCTAATCCGGGAATGGAACTAACTTCACTTCCTTGTCCTCGATCAACTTCCCCCAAGTGTATATTTTTCCCTATCTTGCTTTCTTTTCTTTTTCTTTAACTCATTTTCGAGACAATGGCATTGGTGTACAATAGCCGAAACCTCGGTGATTAGCCATCCTCGGGCTTTTTCTCTTTTTCGAGGTGCATCCACACCGGGCACACATACCAAGGCTCGTTAGGGCTATTGGCTCATTTGACTTTGGCAAGGCACCAACACCCGATTATGTGAAGTGTACCGAGTTACTTGTCATTTAAACCAACGCCCCCAAACCTATTTTGGCTACACTTCCACAATAATTTCAGCATTCCATTCACGACATTCTTTTCATTACATCTTCACCCCGCACTTGCTTTTTACACATTCAAACACACTAGCATGCTCCTATTCCCGGATGGGTTTAAAAGGAGGTCAAATTTTATATCAATTGAGGTGCTCAAGCAATCATGATCAAGATGAGAAGTATAGAAAGATGAAATGCCTTATTCATTCCTAGATGGTATGCAAGAACTATCATGTAATTTCGATTTTCAATACTCAATCCATTCTAGGCAATCATCATGCTCTCAAGTCATTCATGGAATTCAAGAGAAGTAGTTCAAGTCCACATATGCATTTATCAATTCAACACATAAAGCCATTCATAGCCAATCACAAGACAAGTTTTCATCATTAGGATCATATCCAAGCCTAGAAAGCACAAAAAATTTAAAATTTTTCTGATTTTTATGGGATTTTCGATTTAAGTATATACAATGCAAGATATGCGCAAATATTAACCTATCCTAGATGCTCTTCATGCAAAGGATCATGCAAACCCCACCCCATACTTAGAAACACATTGTCCCCAATGTGGTATTCAAGTAACGAGAGTGAAAGAAGGTTCTCACAATGTAAAATGGTTTTTTTCGGTATTTGGGAATTCTCAAGAGGATTGATGTTGGATGATCCTTTCAACCATGGTAGGGAGCTCTAAGCATCCTTCAAGCTTTGAAACCCGCGCTAGGCACCGCTAGCCGTCCAAGTTCCGCGTCCGCTCCACCCATGATTAGTGAGGGTTTCATCATCACCATTTCCAAGAAAGGCTTCCAATGCCACTAATGTTCTAGCACACATAAAATAGACAAGACACACAAAGCACACAAAAACAGAAAAATCTAAGCTAAAATGAAGGAAAAATGTTACCGATGGGTTGCCTCCCACCAAGCGCTTCTTTAAGGTCATTAGCTTGACCAAGCTCGGGAGCGTCTATGCAAGGTGAAGCGGCGCGATCATGTCTATTGGGGCTCCCGGAATGTACTTCTTCAAGCGATGCCCATTCACCTTGAAACCTCCACAATGCTCCCCTCCTATCTCAATAGCTCCATGGGGAAAGATCTTCTTTACCACATATGGCCCGGTCCATCTTGATTTGAGCTTTCCGGGAAAGAGCCTTAGCCTCGAGTTGAAGAGAAGGACAAGATCTCCTTCACTCAACTCCTTTGGAATAATCCTCTTGTCATGCCACCTTTTGGTTCTCTCCTTGTAAATCCGGGCATTCTCATAAGCTTCCAACCGGAGCTCCTCAAGGGCATTGATATCAAGCAATCTCTTCTCTCCCGCCTCCTTGAGGTCAAAATTCAGCCACTTAATTGCCCAATAAGCTCTATGCTCCATTTCCACCGGGAGATGGCAAGACTTGCCATAGACCAACTTGTAGGGAGTGGTGCCAATAGGTGTCTTGAAGGCGGTTCTATATGCCCATAGTGCGTTATTGAGCTTCATAGCCCAATCCTTCCTTGTTCTAGACACCGTCTTCTCGAGGATGGCCTTGATTTATCGGTTGGAGATCACCACTTGGCCACTAGTTTGGGGGTGGTAAGGTGTTGCCACCTTGTGAGTCACCCCATACTTGGCCAAAAGTGCTCCAAAGTTCCTATTTGTGAAGTGCTTCCCTCCATCACTAATGATCACCCTTGGTGTTCCAAACCTAGGGAAGATCACTCGGTTGAAGAACCGCACCACCACTTGTGCATCATTTGTAGGAGAGGCGATTGCCTCTACCCATCTTGACACATAGTCCACCGCCAATAGGATGAATAGATTGCCACATGAAGAAGGGAATGGTCCCATGAAGTCTACACCCCACACATCAAAAATCTCAACTTCTTGGATGTTGTTCAAGGGCATTTCATTCCTCCTTGAGATGTTCCCCGTTCTTTGGCAAACATAACATGCCGCAACAAAACCTTGCACATCTCTAAACAAGTTAGGCCAATAAAAACCGGATTGCAATACCTTTGCACACGTTTTGTGTGAGCTAGCATGGCCTCCACATGGTAAGGAGTGACAATGCCGGATCACACTCTCCATTTCATCTTCCGGTATGCATCTTCTAAGCACCCCATCCGGGCCTCTCTTGAATAGAAGTGGCTCGCTCCAATAGTAATGCCTTACATCGTTGAAGAATTTCTTCCTTTGTGAATACGATAATCCGGGAGGCACTTCCTCACACACCAAGTAATTCACAATGTCGGCATACCATGGCTCACTTCCCCTAGCCACTTGGAATAAGCATTCTTCCACCATTTGCAATTGTTCATCCCGGAATGAATCATCTATCGGGATGTTGTCTTTCCCAAGCTCCAATGGTGGGAGTCTACTAAGGTGATCCGCCACCGAGTTCTCGGATCCCTTCTTATCTCTTATCTCCAAATCAAACTCTTGAAGAAGAAGGATCCACCGAATCAACCTTAGCTTGGCATCCTTCTTTGTAAGTAGATAACGGATCGCCGCATGATCCGTGTAAACTATGACCTTCGCTCCAACAAGGTACGAGCGGAACTTCTCAAATGCATACACTACCGCTAACAACTCCTTCTCGGTAGTAGCGTAATTGAGTTGGGCATCATCTAGCGTCTTGCTAGCATAGTAAATAGCATGAGTGCGCCCTTCTTTTCTTTGCCCCAAAACGGCCCCAACGGCCACATCACTTGCATCGCACATGATCTCAAATGGTAGACTCCAATCCGGAGGTTGCATGATGGGTGCGGAGATCAAGGCGTTCTTCAACCTAAAAAAAGCTTCTAGACAATCCTTGGAAAAGACAAAATCAACATCCTTCATTAGTAGGTTAGTTAGAGGCTTAGAAATTTTAGAGAAATCTTGGATAAATCTCCGGTAAAAACCGGCATGCCCTAAGAAACTCCTTACCCCTTTCACCGAGGTAGGTGGTGGCAACTTCTCTATTGTTTCAATCTTAGCCCTATCAACCTCAATGCCACGGTTAGACACCAAGTGTCCTAACACAATCCCTTCACTTACCATGAAGTGGCATTTTTCCCAATTTAAGACAAGATTTGTCTCCTCACATCTTTGCAACACCAATGACAAATTAGCTAAGCAATCATCGAAAGAAGAACCATAAATAGAGAAATCATCCATGAATACTTCCATGATATTTTCTATGTATTCCGAAAAGATAGCCATCATACACCTTTGGAAGGTGGCTGGTGCATTACACAACCCAAATGGCATTCTCCTATATGCAAATGTACCCCATGGACATGTAAAAGTTGTTTTCTCTTGATCATCGGGGTGGATAGGGATTTGGAAGAATCCACTATACCCATCTAGATAGCAAAAATGAGAGTGTTGAGCTAACCTTTCTAGCATTTGGTCAATGAAGGGGAGGGGAAAGTGATCTTTCCTAGAGGCCATGTTCAATTTCCTATAATCTATACACATTCTCCATCCCGTGACCGTCCTAGTTGGTATTAGTTCATTGTTCTCATTAGTTACTACCGTCATTCCACCCTTCTTAGGTACCACATGAACGGGGCTAACCCACTTACTATCCGAGATAGGGTAGATAATTCCCGCATCTAGCAACTTAATGATTTCCTTTTTGACCACCTCTTTCATTATGGGATTCAATCTCCTTTGATGTTCAATAGAGGGTTTGTGGTTATCTTCCATCATTATCTTATGCATGCACAAAGATGGCTTAATGCCAACCAAATCATCAATAGTATAACCAATGGCTTTCCTATGCAATCTTAGTTCATGCAGCAATTTAGCAAGTTCATCATCACTCAAGCATGCATTAACAATCACCGGATATGTAGAATTATCACCAAGGAATGCATACTTTAAATGAGAGGGGAGGGGTTTGAGTTCAAATGAGGGAGGACCTTTATCGGTTGAAGACGATCCAAACAAGGTTGGATGAGATGAATCCAAAGCAAATGAAGACTCCCTTTTTGCTCCTAGAAGCTTGATCATCATCGAGAGCTGATCCAGGGAAAACCACGGCTGGAATCACAAGTTGCTCAACTTCCACGACCGTGGTTCCTTCCAGGCTTGCTTCTCGGAGTTGTCCAGAGAGTTTGACGGCCGTGGTTCCTGAATCTCGACCGTGGAACTTGCAGCTGTTCACAATTTCTTCGTGGCTCTCAAATCCAACTCTTGGCTCCTCTTCCAATGCCTCCAAGGCCTTGATCTCTTCATTGCAATTTTCCTCAATGTCTTCCTCCATCATACTCAAGGTAAGAACCTTTTCCAAGGGATCCTTGGTCAAAATCGAGCTCACCATTTCTCTAGATTCTTCTTGCTCGACTATGTTAAAGATATCTTCATCAAGGGTTGGCCCTTTCATCATTGTGGACAGCTTGAACTTGATGTTCTCCTCTCCAATGTTGAAGGAGAGAGTCACGTTCTTGCAATCCACTAAACATCCGGAGGTAGCTAAGAAAGGTCTTCCTAGGATGATGGGAACCGGGTAATCCGCCGGAATGTCCAACACTACAAAGTCGATAGGCACATAGAATCCTCCCAATTGCACCGGGATGTCCTCTAGAATTCCAACCGGATGAGTAATAGATCGGTCCGCCATATAGAGGGTCATCTTGACCGGTTTTGGCTCTCCTAACCCGACCTTGTTGCTAAGTGCAAGCGGTATGATGCTTACACTTGCCCCAAGATCACAAAGGGCTTCGTACTTCACATCTCCTACTCCAATCGGAATGCAAAAATAGCCCGGATCTCTTAGCTTGGGAGGCATTGCTTCCTTCATTGTTTGGATTAACTCCGAGGATCTCTTGGTCATCCTAATCTCCCCATACTCCTCCAACTTCCTTTTGTTGGAGAGTATTTCTTTCAAGAATTTTCCGTATGCCGGCATTCCTAAGATGGCATCCATGAACGGAATGTTAATATGTAACTTGGACATTAGTTCAAGGAACTTACCAAAGTGATTGTCCAAACGAGCTATTGCTCTTGATTGTGGGAACGGTAGTGGTGGCTTGTATGGAGGCGGTGCTACATAAGTTGGCTCTACATCCTTGCTCTTCCCTCCATCTTCATGCTTTCTTCCCTCTTCTACCACTACTTGATTTCCCTTAGCTTGGTCCTTGGGCAAAGGATCCTTCATACTCAACCCACTCCTTGTTGTGATAGCCAAAACTTGGCCTCTTGGGTTGTCTTCGGTTCTTCCGGGAAGCTTTCCCGGATCCCTATGTGCTTCACCCGCCTTTTGAAAAACTTGTGCTTCCAAGACCTTTTGAGCCTTAGAAATTGAAGTGACGGTGCTCTCAAGTCCACTCAATCTTCCTAGCAATTGTTCAAACATGACTTCGGTTCTATCCTTTGAAGGTTGAGTAAAGCCGGGTGGAGGTTCTTGTGAAGCTCTTTGTGGTGGAGTTGTGCTTGTGGAGGCGGGAGGGTTCAAGGCTCCATCCGGATTAGAGTAAGAAAATCCGGGATGGTTGTGGTTTGGCCGGTAATTGTTGAATTGCCGGTTGTTGTTGAAATTTCTTGGGCCTTGGTAATTGTTGAAGTTACCCCTTCCCATATAATTCACATCTTCCTCCTTGGAAGACAAGTTGGCTCGTGGAGGTGCTTGAGGAGTTGCTTGGCTCTTCAAGGTTGTAGTGCACAACTCTCTCAAAGATTTCAACTCGTTGTTGATGGCGTCAAGCTTGAAATTGCTCATGGTGACTTCACTCACCTCATATGCTCCCGCCTTTCTTCCTTCACTCTTCCTATGAGAGTACTTCTCAATTACTAGAGCTTGCTTCTCCACAAACTCCCAAGCATCATCTACATGCTTCTCCATAAATGTCCCACCGGAAAGTGATTGAAGCTTGAATTGGCTATCTTCATCAAGTCCCTTGAAGTAGATTTCTAATAGCTCAATCTTTGGTATTCCATGGTGTGGACAATCTAGGAGAAGGTCTTTGAATCTCTCCCAAGATTTGAACAAACTTTCTCTATCCCTCATCACGAAGGCATTGATCTTTCCCCTTAGCTCGGTGGTCTTGGATGGTGGGAAGAACTTGGTCAAGAACTCGGTTGTCATCTCCTCCCAAGTACCAACTCTCCCTTGTGGAATAGATTGATACCAAGCCAAGGCTTTGTCCTTAAGAGAGAAGGAAAAGGCCCTTAGCTTATGGTTGTTGCTCTCCAATCTTGGTGGTCTAAGAGTCTCCATCAAAATCTCATAGTTCATCAAATGTTGGTGAGGAGACTCTCCTTCCATCCCTCCAAATTGATTATGCCGGATCATTTGAAGAACTTGAGGGCGGAGCTCATAGTTGTGGGTTGCGGGATCTCCTAGATTCACACCCGGTCGGTGTGCTCTTTGTGCCGGATCTATACGTCTCCCTAGGGTTTGTGGCTCCTCAATGGCAATAGGTACAACCCTAACATTAGCCGCCGGCTGCGGTTGTGGTGGAGGTGGTGGAGGTTGTCGGCGATTAAGCTCTCCTTGAACAAGAGCTTGCCTAATCTCTTCAATCTCCCTTCTAGTTTAATCTTGCCTCTCATTGGCAAGTCTCCTTTCTTCCTCCAAGAGTTCATCTCTTAGCCTTATTTGCTCTAAGGCTTCATCCAATTCAGCTTGAAGATTTCTACCGGCCATCTCTCTCTCTTTTCGGATGTTCTTAGATCTAGATCGAAGGGTTTTCTCCGGTTCGGGATCGAATGGAGCTAAATCCTTTCCACGAGATCTTCGCATACACCTATAGAGAAATAGATGTCCTGAAAAGCAAAGACACACACCAAAGAGAGATCAAAAGCAACAAGAAAGATCTACACTAGAAACAATCACAAAATAGACTCAATCTAGACCTAGTCCCCGGCAACGGCGCCAAAAACTTGTTACGCTAAAAAGTGTGTACGCAATAAGCCTTAAATTTATACTCGTTATAATTATCCTACTTCTAGCGCACCCGCAGTGTACGGAACGTACGTAGCAAGATAAGTATTCCAAGGTCGAACACAAAGACTAAGGTGAAATCGAATTAAGTTGTGATTGAATTTAGCAAGATCTAAGTCTAAAGAAAAGGAGCAAATAAAGGAAGAAAATCTCAATTGTTTTGGTTGTTTTAGGTGATCACTTCAAAGATCAAATGCATGCAAACAATCAATCAAACTAAGTCGGAAAATTGGCACAAATAAAAAAATCGAACAAGATGTTGATCAAGAGAAAGGGAAGACGGATTCTAGGGGTTGGAAATTCCGGTTATGGCATAAAACTCAAGTTATCTATTCATTCTTTGGATTGATTATGATATGTTGGGATTAAATGTTCCTAAAATGGGATCAATTACCGGGTAAGTCTCATGATCCAACTAATCCACACCTAAGGTCTCATTACCGGTTAAGTCTCTAAGAACCTAAGGGTAGGAATTTAACACAAACCGGATTGTTTAATTAGGGATCTAACCTATCCTCACCGGGTAAGTCTCGGAAAGGGAAGTCCTAATCAACTATCCTAGCACATTTTAATCCAATGGCGGCTTATTAGGCTCACCATTACCTAAGGTTTTGCTATTTTAGATTCTAAGGGCAAGGATTACCGGGTAAGTCTCTCCTAACACTTAGTCGCTACACTAGGACACCCTAGGGTAGGTTGAACTCAGCAAAAACTTAGGGTTTCAACAATTTTATGAATCTAAGGTAAGATCCTTCGGACCAGGAAGAACCACGGTTTGTTCTACAGAAACCACGACCGTGGTTCTTCATGAACTACCCGTGATTTCTAACAGTAGCTACGTTCATAAACAAAAATCATCCAAAGGTAAAATTAAATTTGTCCTATCATAGTTCTAGCCACAACCATCTTTTCCTTACCCTAGAATCACATCAATCTAGCCTACAACATTCATAATGAAAATCAAGGCAAACAAACATAGATTCATAACCTCCATTGCAAGAGTATTAGAGAAAGAAGATGAACAAATGAACTTTAAACACAATCCAAATCTGAAGATGAAATTAGAACGACTTACAACCCTTCCAAAGGAAGGTTCAAGAGTTCATAAATCTCTAGAAATAAATCCGAAAATACAAGAGCTAAGTGTGTCTTCTCCTCTCCTCTTCAATGGCTCCTTCCTTCTTCTTTTTGCACTTTCCTTCCTAGAAAAATCCTCTTCTTCTTGGAATATATTTTGTTAAAGGAAATAGAGAATGTATGAGCTGCTCCCCAAAACTACCCCAATTCCCAGCTGCCTCTAACAACTATCACAGACTTTTATAACCAATTTCTTCATGAGCTGGCCATGAGAGTCGTGGCACAGCTGTCACGAGAATCTGGCAAAATCCACGGTCATTTCCACGGCCGTGGTTCTTCAGAGAACCGTGATTCTGTGCAGAAACTTCGCCTTGGATCATTAGGTTGTGGTTTGGTGCATGGCCTGTGTTGGCAAGGTTCCTTGAGTCCTTCTCAGCCCTTGCCTTGCGTTCTAATGAGTTTGGAAACGTGTCCTCTAAATGAGCGACCCTCAAACGCGTCGTTTTGGCTCGAAACTTCCCGAAATACCTACAAAACGCACATAAGTCCGTGTAGACGTCTATCTCGACAAAATACATGTTTTGAGTGCAAAACGTATTGGACTAGTGCTAGATAATGCATGATTGAGCGAGAATTCTACCTAAATGTGCACCTAAAACTATGCTATAAATCGTGTTATCAAACGTCAAGGAAGTGCACAATTTTCTTGGCTTAACCGGTTATTACCGATGGTTTGTGGAGGAATTCTCTGTAATTGCTCGTCCACTTACCAACCTGTTTGAGGAGCACTACCCGGTTGGTATGGTCCGAGCCGTGTACTCAGAGGTTTGAGCAGCTGAAGAGGCGTCTGACTTCCGCTCCCATCTTAGCGAATCCAGAGGGCGCAGAGAACTTCGTAGTCTACGGTGACACATTCAAGCTAGGCTTGATATGTTTGTTGATGCAGCGTTGCAGAGTGATTTCTTACGCGTCTTGTTAGCATGAAATATTGTGATATTTTAGGCACGTTTTCTAAACGTATTTGATTCATATTGATAGTCTTTGATTGATCTTTGTGCATATGTGAGCTAGTACTACCTATATTGTCGATATGGATGTCTACACTAGTTCTATGTTGATTATAGGTGATTTGGAGCTATTTCCGAACGGAATCGAGCAAAGGAGAGTTGAGTTGATATGTCCATAGATTGAGGACACTCTTTGGAAGCAATTTGGAGTCTTAGCTTGAGAAATGTACGAGTTTAGGGAAGAATCACGTTCTTGCCCTAAATTACGCCCTAAAATACGGCCGTATCACAAACCACATTCAGAATTACGGCCGTGGATTTGGAGTCAGAAATTCATGTTCATTCCAGGGGATTACACGGCCGTGGAACATACGTTGCAAACCGTATTTGTTTCCACGCTCTAAATTACGGTCGTGGAACACTTCCACGACCGTGATCTTGGCGAATCTTTTCGCCACACTTCGAAGCCACGATCTTTTGAAGATTGGGCCGGGCCGACACTTTGCCCTGCATTATAAAAAGACGGAAGAAAGGAGATTCCATCATCTTCGCTTACCCTCAGTCATCATCGCTTAGATCCTCGCTTACGCCGGCTTACGATCATCGCACATCGACATTTAGACGAAGACTCTTCGCTAGTTTTGCGGGGAAGCAATTGACGTCTCTTGGAGAGATCGAAGTTCGTATTTTGGAATTCCCTAATCTCGCACTTTAGGTGGAGATTGCTGTGGAGATCTCCGGATTTGCGGAAGATTGAAGTTCTTGGAAGATTTTGCAAGAAGATCTCTCTTCTTGATTAGGTTCGATTTGGAAAACGGATTGACATCCCGTTTTCTGTTCTTTCCTAAGGTGGTGATTGTTTGTTATACTTTGAATCTTTTGACATTACTTGTTCTCTTTGTGACTTTGAGATTAAATTAAAGATCGTTGAAAGTTCTTGAAAGTTTTCATCTTTTTATCTTTTAATTCTTGAATTGAAATCAACATGACTGTTATTGGCTAAAAACCCTTAACAATTCTAAGGTGAAGGGTTGATAGTTGTGGCTTAGATGATGATAGATTGATCACAAACAGATTAGACCCTGAGAGTTAGAGAAATATCGCCGACAACCCCAAATTACGGGCTGTTCTTGAGTTCCACGACCGTGGAATCTCAAGATCCAACCGTAATTTCCCTCAAGTTTACGAACCTGCTTTTACTTTAATCCAAAGTTAAAGATTTGCTTTAGCTTAGTTTAGACTTGTCTTTTCTAGGTGGTAGTGAGCCTCAACAACCTCTACCTCGATTGTGAGCCTCAACAACCTCAATCGGTTAAGTTAGTCTTGATCTTTAGGTTATAAGTTTGGGTATTTGATACTAATTCTCGCCTTTAGAATCTTTCTATATTGAGCCTCAACAACCTGTATAGAGAGTGCCTTGTAGGTGAGTCACAAAAGGTTTTTGGAACTTCACCGTACGATTAACTTACATTAGTATACCTTTGCATATCTCAACTCTGTCTTTAAATCATTAAGTATATCTTGAATCGATTGCCACAGCTGGATACCTGGATCTTTAGGATTGTTGTTTTCCCAATATTTGCAAAACTCTCATATTTACTTGCTTGATAACCTGCAATCGAGTTCGTTCCCACCCAAATCCCTGTGTTCGATACTCTGGAATTCTTGCTTAACTACGTCGATCCGTACACTGCGGGTTCGCTTGCTTGATTCTAGTTTTATAAATTTAAAGCTTATTTGCACACACCTCTAGGGGCGAACAAGTTTTTGGCGCCGTTGCCGGGAATTTGGTTTCGGCCGAATCCGGTAGCCGGTTGTCAAGCTTGGGAGCTTGCTCTCGTTGTTTGATTTTACTTTGAGTGCATGTGCAGGTCTAGGAACACCGAAGATCTCTTGCCTCTTGATCAAGAGCTAGAGAAAACCTTAAGGCAAAAGCGCAAGGAAAAGAAGATGGCTGAAGAAAACGAACGTAATCTTCAAACGGAGTTGGCGGAGAAAGAAGCTCAACTCCGATGGAATGAGACTCTCCGCCAAGATGAGATGGATCGTCATCAATCTCAAGTTAACGGTCTACAAGACATGATCTTCCAGATGAGGGTAGAGATGAGCGACCTTAAGAATAAGGGAAGCAAGAAAACCTCAAGAAGGAGATCAAGGTCTAGAAGGAAAAGTCACTCATCCGCTGATGATAGTGACTCCTCCATGCCACCATTAGAAGAGATTGATCCCACGATCAATATGAATCCTTTCCATCCACAAGGAGCTGCTAATCACCGCATCCCACCTAGGAATGCAAGGATCGAACGTGTGGATAATGAGCCAAGAACTCTTGGCCAACGGATGGATCCAACACAACAACCACGCCGCTTAGGTGTGAATTTTGATGCTGAAGATGTTCAAGGGTTTAGCTTTAACCCTCAAGTTATCACTCTTGTTCGCCAAAACCAATTTGGCGGTACAAGTGCTGAATCTCCACACCAACACTTGCAAAACTTTGAGTGTATGATGGAGACGATGAGACCAAAGAACGCCACTACCAACAGCTATAAGCTCAAGCCTTTCTTTTTCTCCTTGAAAGGGAAAGCGTTATCTTGGTACCAAGCTCTTCCTACTGGGAAACTAGACACGTGGGAAGACCTTTCCGCGGAGTTTCTCACCAAGTTCTTTCCGCCTTCCAAAACGGCGGAACTTAGAGGTAAGATTAATGCTTTTTCTATGAGACCTAACGAAAGTTTGTTTCAGTCATGGGAAAGGTTTCAGGATTTGCTCTTGGATTGCCCTCATCATGGCATATCCAAGCTTGCCTTGCTGGAGATATACTACAAAGGGCTGGATGCGGGAACGCAATTCAACCTCTAATCCCTCTCATGTGGAACGTTCATGGACATGAGAGAAGATGACGCTTGGGACTTAATTGAGAAGCAAGCAAGAGTCATAGAGAAGTATTCCTACCGGAAAGTGGAGGGAAATCGTGTGGAGCAAGGAGCGAAGCTCACACATGAAGCTCAAAATCAGATTTTCTCCCTCAACAATGAGATAAAAGAGTTGAAGGAGACTATCAAGACCAACTTCCCAAAGCAACAAGAGAAGGATGTTGGCTACTTGGGCAACAACAATGGCGGTGATAACACAAACCGCAACAACAATAACCGGAACAATAACCGGAATAACAATTGGAATGGAAACAACAACAACCGGAACAACAACAATTGGAATAACAATCGGGGTTCAAGCAACAACAATTGGCGCTCCAATCAACAAAATTCCGGTAACTCTTATCCTTCCAATTCTAATACACTAACTCCACCTTCCTCTTCCTCTACTCCTTTGAAAAGCCAGGGGCAATCATCTAATGGAGGAAACAATACGGGAAAGGAGAAGCCCGATCCCATATTGGAAACGATCTTGGGAAAGCTTCAAGGGTTGGAGAACCGCCTCATCAAGGTTGATGATCAAGTTTCTAAGGTTGACAAAGCTCAAAAAGTTTTGGAAAACCAAATGTTCAACCATGCGGAGGAAGTTCTTAGAAATCAAGGGAAACTTCCAGGAAAGACAGAGGACAACCCTAAAGGAAGGGTAATGGCGATTACAACTAGGAGCGGAGTGACTACCACCGATCCGCAGCCTACGTTCGTTGAAGTCCCCGTAGAGAAAGAAAAAGGAAAGGGAAAGGAGAAGGAAGATGTCTATGTTCCTCCTCCAGCTTTCAAACCTCCCCTACCGTTCCCTCAATCTAGAGCGCGAGCGCGCCTAGACAAACAATTCGGTAAGTTCATAGAACTCATGAGTAAGCTGCATATTAATAAACCTTTCATTGATGCTATTGTAGGTATGCCAGCTTACGGCAAGTTCTTGAAAGAGCTCCTTTCCAACAAGAGGAAGCTAGAAGACTTCGGAGAGGTCAAGATGAGTTCAGATTCTTCGGATCTCATCAAGACAATGAAGGAGAAAATGCCCCCAAAGTTGAAGGATCCGGGGTCATTTTGCATTCCCATTGGAGTGGGAGATGTCACATACGACGCTTTATGTGACTTGGGAGCAAGTGTGAGCATCATACCACTTGCACTATGTAGGAAGATCGGTTTAGGCGATCCTAAACCGGTAAAGATGACGTTATACATGGCGGATCGATCCATCACTCGCCCCGTCGGTATTGTAGAAGACGTCCCGGTCAAGCTAGGTAAATTCTTTGTTCCCATTGATTTTGTCGTGCTTGACATCCCTGCAGATAGTCCGGTCCCGATTATACTCGGAAGACCGTTTCTTGCAACTTCCGGCAGCATGGTCGATTGCAAGAATGGAAGACTCGCTTTTGATATTGGAGAAGAGAAAGTAGAGTTCGTTCTTTCCACTCTAGTGAAGGAGCCAATCTTTGACGAGGATATCTACGATATCCAAGACGAAGAAGGTTTGTCTAGGGAGGAGATAAGTGTGATTCTCTTTAACGATCCTTTACAAAAGGTTATCACTATGAGTCTAACCAATGAAGGAGAAGAAGAAGAGTGCAAAGAGGAAATTGAAGCCTTAGAAGCACAAGAAGAGATGTATGAATTGGAGTTTGAGAAACTCCACGATGAGGCTGAGAATGTAAGAATCCACGGTCACACCCTGTATTCCACGACCGTGGATTTCACAACCAAATTCGACCTCCATTCCAGGAGATTACACGGCCGTGGAACACACGAGGAGGCCGTAATTCTGACCGTGGAAGAGGGTAACCGGCAAACTTCTTCAACTTCTTCTAATTCTTCTCCAAACCACTCAACACCCTTAGAAACTTCTAAGGAAACGTCGGACGCTCCTCAAGGATCATTGGAGGCTCCGAAGGTAATGGAACTCAAACCACTTCCTACTCATCTAAGGTACGCTTTTCTTGGATCTAATTATACCTTTCCGGTTATCGTTAGCTCCGAATTAAGCATAGATGAACATGAACAGCTCATGATTGTCCTTAGGAGACATAGAAAAGCCATAGGCTATACTATTGAGGACTTAGTAGGAATTAAACCCTCCTTATGCATGAATAAGATACTAATGGAGGAGGACTTTAGAACTTCAAGACAACCTCAAAGGCGGTTGAATCCGACCATGAAGGAGGTTGTCAAGAAGGAAATTCTTAAACTTCTTGATGCAGGTATCATCTATCCTATCACCGATAGCAAATGGGTGAGTCCAGTTCAAGTAGTTCCGAAGAAGGGAGGAATGACGGTCATCACCAACAAGAACAACGAACTCATTCCTACCCGAACCGTGACTGGATGGCGGATGTGCATAGACTACCGCAAGCTCAACAACACAACGCGGAAGGATCACTTTCCATTGCCATTCATCGATCAAATGCTTGAAAGGTTAGCACAACATTCACATTTTTGCTACCTTGACGGTTATAGTGGTTTCTTTCAGATTCCGATACATCCGGATGATCAAGAGAAGACCACATTCACGTGCCCTTGGGGTACGTTCGCCTATAGGAGAATGCCGTTCGGGCTTTGCAACGCCCCAGCCACCTTTCAACGGTGCATGATGGCCATCTTCTCCGAATACATAGAGGAAATCATGGAAGTCTTCATGGACGACTTCTCCGTATACGGTTCCTCTTTTAACGATTGCCTTTCTAACCTTTCTCTCGTTCTACAACGTTGTGAAGACACTAACCTAGTTCTTAATTGGGAGAAGTGTCAATTCATGGTTAAAGAAGGAATCGTATTAGGTCACTTAGTCTCTAGTAGAGGGATAGAGGTAGACAAGGCTAAAATAGAGACCATAGAGAAACTTCCTCCCCCAATTTCGGTGAAAGGGATAAGAAGTTTCCTAGGACATGCTGGGTTTTATAGACGTTTCATTAAGGACTTTTCTAAGATATCAAAACCTCTCACTAATCTATTGATGAAGGATGCAGTTTTTGAGTTTTCGCAGGAATGTTTGGATGCGTTTAACACCATTCGGCAAGCTCTAATTTCAGCACCTATTATCCAACCTCCAGATTGGACTCTCCCCTTCGAGATTATGTGCGATGCTAGTGACGTAGCTATTGGAGCTGTTCTTGGACAACGAAAAGAAGGACGAACCCACGCCATATACTACGCTAGCAAGACGCTAGACGAAGCTCAGCTCAACTACGCCACTACAGAAAAAGAATTTCTAGCCATTGTCTACGCTATTGACAAGTTTCGCTCTTATCTTGTGGGTGCAAAGGTGATTGTCTACACGGATCATGCTGCGATCCGGTACCTCCTTGCAAAGAAAGACGCGAAGCCAAGGCTAATTAGATGGATTCTTCTCCTACAAGAATTCGATCTTGAGATCCGCGACAAGAAAGGCTCAGAAAATTCTGTTGCGGATCATTTGAGTCACCTCACACATCTAGAGGACGACCATCTACCCATTGATGACTCCTTTCCAGACGAACACCTACACATCATAGAGGAGTGCATCAACGAGGTCTCCAAAGGTAACGAACCATGGTTTGCTGATTTTGTTAACTATTTGGTTTGCCAGGAGATACCGCCCGGACTATCCTACGCACAAAGGAAGAAGTTCTTTAAAGACGTCCGGGAATACTATTGGAACGAGCCTCTCCTCTTTAAGAGAGGTCCGGATGGCATCATCCGGCGATGTGTGCCGGAAGACGAGATGCAAAGTGTCATCCGCCATTGTCATTCACTACCTTGTGGAGGACACGCTAGTTCGAACAAGACTAGCGCAAAGGTATTGCAATCAGGATTCTATTGGCCTACTTTATTTAGAGATGTGCAATCCTTTGTCTCTTGTTGCGATGCTTGTCAAAGAACAGGCAATATTTCTAGAAGGAACGAGATGCCCCTCAACAACATCCAAGAGGTGGAGATTTTCGACGTTTGGGTAGTCGATTTCATGGGACCATTCCCATCTTCTTGTGGAAACCAATACATATTATTGGCGGTAGACTACGTTTCTAGATGGGTGGAAGCAATTGCCTCTCCCACAAATGATGCCATGGTGGTGGTTAAGTTCTTCAACAAGACCATTTTTCCACGATTCGGGACGTCAAGGACGATCATTAGTGATGGAGGTTCTCACTTCATAGCCCGTCGCTTTGAAGCTCTTCTAGCCAAGTATGGGGTTACTCACAAGATCGCTACCCCTTACCATCCACAAACGAGTGGACAAGTTGAGATCTCAAATAGGGAGATCAAGGGAATTCTAGAGAAGACGGTTTCAAGGACTAGGAAGGATTGGTCCTTGAAACTAGATGATGCATTATGGGCGTACCGGACTACGTACAAGACTCCCATAGGAACCACACCATACAACCTTGTGTATGGGAAGTCTTGTCATTTGCCGGTAGAGCTGGAGCACAAAGCGTTTTGGGCTATCAAGTGGCTGAATTTCGGCATGAAGGAAGCGGGAGAGAAGCGTCTCCTAGACATCAGCAAGCTGGATGAACTCCGTTTGAACGCCTACGAAAACGCTAAGATCTACAAGGAAAGAGCAAAGCGTTGGCATGATAAGCATATCATTCCAAAGGACTTCAAAGAAGGAGATCAAGTTCTCCTCTTCAATTCAAGACTTCGCCTCTTTCCAGGTAAGCTTAAATCTCGTTGGAATGGACCTTTTCTAATTAAGCTCATTTTCCCACATGGTGCAGTTGAAGTATGGGGTGAAGCTAGCGGAAGTTTTAAGGTGAACGGCCAACGACTCAAGAAGTATACGCCGGAACTCCAAGCTGAGGAGTTTGCGCCTACCGCACTCGAATAAGTGCGAGATTGGTCTAGCTACGGACCTTAAACAAAGCGCTTCTTGGGAGGCAACCCAAGGTATTGCATTCTCGTTTTTGTTATCGATTCATAGACTAGTTTAGAATAGACGTTTTTGCTTTGTTTTGCCTCGATTTTCTTCCGGTATGTTCGTGTTTTTGGTTGTAGGATCGATGGAAAAGGAGAAAGGGAGGATAATGTCGAAGAAAAGTGACGAAATTTGGACTTTGAAGCTTTACAGAAGGTTCCACGGTCTAAATTACGGTCGTCATAGCTACAGTGGCCGTAATTCTCAAAAGCCTTTGAAAAATCATCAAAACCACGGTTCCGTACACTTCCACGGCCGTGGAATGCCCCGACAGACCGTAATTTTTGGAAATTTTGCCGGCCACTATATAAGCCACATTCTTCACAAACTTAACCAAAATTTTCCCATTTCCACGACCTAGATACCGAAAACCCTCCACCTCTCCCAATTCTTCATTCTCTAATCGTTTCCAACGATTCTTCGTCCTAAACTGCAGCAAATCCAACCACGAACAGGATCCAAGCAACAAATCAAGTGGAAATCGATCAACAAACACGCATTTTGGGTTTTTCAATCCGAAAAAGAGGTTATTTCTTTCTTCTTGATTTTCGCGGATTTAGTTCGTTTTTGCTATAGATCTTTAGGAAGAACTGACAAAGACTGGAAGGAATTAGATTAGGACTGCTTGTTGTGGTGATTGTTGGTGAATTTGCTGAGATTCACGAGTTTCTGAGACGAATCACGGTCTCTGGGTAAACCACGGCCGTAATTTCCCAAGAACAGACCGTAATTTTGCTGAAAAATGGATTTCGTAAGGAGAGTGTCAGGAAGGATAAAGGAGAAGAAAGGAGAACAAAATAAGAAAAGGAAAGGAAATCCCTCCACCTCTAGGGCACCTCCACCCTCATCTCCCTCACTACCATCCTCACTGTTCGCTCCAAACGGTGTGTGCAAGCTTTAAATTTATAACCCTAGACTTAAGCTTAAAACAAGGATGCGAACCCGCAGTGTACGGGTCAATCGTAGTAAAAGCAAGAAAATTCCAGGGGTCGATCACAGGGACTTAGTGAAACAAAGTCCAGTACGGTATGCTAGTGTTGATGCTAACCACAAGAGCAAGTATACAATCAAAGATGAATAAGATGTCAAATAAGCAAACATGCAATTCTAGGGATTAAAGCATCTAGTTGTGGTTCCAACTCAAGATCTATAGATAAGTGGACAAAGCTGAGATTTTTGCATGGGGAAGGTGTTTCTAAAGTGGAGTAGATCACCGGGTAAGTCTCACTACACACTAATCCCAAACCGTAACTCCTATTACCGGGTAAGTCTCAAGGAATTAAGATAAAGAACTATAGCCGCAAACTAACACACCATCTAAGGGAATAGAATCAACCTTTACCGGGTAAGTCTCAGGCTAACTCACAAAGATGGGATGGAAGCACACTCAAACCCCAATAAAGGACAAGCCTTTATTACCTAAACTTATGATCGTTGGTATACAAACTAAGGAATTACCGGGTAAGTCTCATCCTAAGCTTGCTTTGAACCAGAAAGGTGTAATAAGAATAGGATTTGGCAAACTCTAACACTTAACTCTCAGTTTAGGGTCGGATAAGTCACCTCGGTCAGAAGTATTCCACCCCGGCCGAGATGTTCATCAACCGAACGAGATGCTTAGGGTTAAGGTTAAAGACTCGAACTTTCAGGATCCTACTGTGATTAAGATCATTCTATCATTGTTTTTCCCACAACCTTCAGCCAATCACCCTAGAATCACACAAGGAAATTAGCCACTCATCATCATAATGAAAGTATTAAATATATGGGAAGAAGGTGAATATTTGAACAAAGAAGAATTTAATGAAAACACTTCAATAACTGAATCAAATATCACACAAAATCGTTCCTTGGATAATGATCCAACAAGACAAGACAACAAGGAAAGGAATTGAAGACAATCTTACAAAACCCTCCAAAAAGCTATAAAGCTATAGTCTTCAATCTTCCTTCAACCTTCAAAAAGGTTCTTCGAATCTCCCAAATTGGAGTAGGATGCGGCTGCTGCGCTGATAGCGGGTGTTCTAACTGTAAGCGGATGTAAGCGGGTGTTCTAACTGTAAGCGGATGTAAGCGGGCTTCTCGAATTGTGGAAATCCAACCCTTTTTATAGGAAAAATAAACCTCCAAAGATAATAAATCTTAAGAAGATATATTCCCATAAAAATAGGTAAAATATATGATTCTGCATATCTCCTTCCTTCTAGAAGCTCAGCCCAAAAATATAAGATCACTTTCCAATTTTAAAAGATCTCAGCCAAGAATAAAATATTCTCGCCGCGTCCTAGGTGTTCGCCTCGGTCGAGTCGGCGTCTCTGGATCGCCTCGGTCGAGATGAATCTCTGGTCAACCGAGGTGACTCATAACTGAGTGTAGAATCTCTCAAAACTGGTCCAAAGTAAATCTTTAATCCATGGTTGTGCTTCCTGAATGTAGCTCCAAATGACTCTTGACTCCTTTTGCTCCTTTTTGATGCAATACGTACCATATTACCTGCAATTACAACGAAACTAGGTGTAGACCTCGATTCTCGCAAAGGTAGATGAAATGGTAGTAAAATCACATAATGTACATACAAACATGCAGATTATGAAAGATAAAACGTCCAAACAAACCCCAAAATATAGACTATAATTCATGCTATCATAAAATACCCCATACTTAGCCCTTGCTTGTCCCTAAGCAAGTTCCTCATATAGAAATCAAGATAGAATGGATTATAAGTCAAGAAAATCAATGAAAAGTCTTTCAAAAACATTTTTATGGTGTGGAATTATCATAGATCACTCTAAGAGAGTACTTCCTGGAAATTAAAAACTCAATATGATCAAAACATTTTATAAATATAGGAAAGTTGTTCATCTTTGCATAAAATCATAGAATGCATAATAAATCATAATTATCAAAATTAATCATGTATAATCCGATTTAAACCGCTAAGTCAATCAACAAGCTCAAGGTCTCAAGGGCTTCCCAAAAGAAAAGGTCAAGAAACGTGTAGGGTAGGGATGTATGTAAGGTAATGTGGTGCTAGAATCCGGGAAAAGGATGAACTTCACTTTCACTTTGACTTGCAACATCTTCCACCAATAAGCTTTGCTTATTTCACACTTTTTTCTCTTTTACTTTACTTTTTGGGATGCATGGACAGAGGTGCACAATAACCGAAGCCTAGGAAATCCGCAATCATCAATTTCTTGAGATGCGTCAAACCCTTGATGCACATACCATGACCCGTTAGGAATATCGCTCAATCCGACTTTGGCAAGACACAAACACCCGGCTATGTGAATGGTGCCGAGTTACTCATCTTCATGATTGACTTCCCCAAACCTATTATTGCTTTCTAAGACTTTCACTTTCAGCCACTTCTCAACTTTAACTTGCTTTCACCACTTTGCTTTCTTCCAAATTCCCGGATAGGTAAAGGGAGGCAAAATGTATATGAGGGGCTAAGCATGATCAAGAAGAAGAAGAAGAAGAGAATGAATTGCCTTGGTCTTTCCAAGAAGAACGTGAGAGAACTTATGCTGCGGTGTCAACCTTCAAATTCAACATAATTTGGATAAAAATAAGGTATTAAACATGCCAATAATTTCAAACAAAGCATTTAGCAACTTAAACATATCATAAAACATTTCAAACATATAAAGAATTTAAAACCAGTCAGTAAACAAGATCTTCACTGAGATCATATCCAGATAAGTAACACAAAAATCGTTTTCGAAAACTCTCAGTTAACCCACCTCGGTCGAGATGTTCTTGGTTCAACCGAGGTGAAACACCTCGTTTTGCCAGAACTGTCCCGGTCGAGGTCAAAAAAAATTTTTTTTTAAAAACATTTTTTTTTTTTTCGGTTTCGACGTTTTTCTCAATCAAATAACCTGTAAGTATGCATGCAATCTCAGATAAACATATAAATGCAAAAGTGAAGCATAAATATAAATATCCGATAAAATGTCATACATCAAAAGTATCGAATACAAATAGTCACGTAGTCAAATAATACATATAAATACCCCATACTTGAGACACACTGTCCCAGTGGGTATAATAAAAGTCTAAATGAAAGAGGACTCACCGGATAAAGAGCCGAACTGCATAAAAATATAATAAATAAAACTCTGCAGCTCCTCAGTAGTCCTGATCCGGTGGTGGTGGTGGTGGTACATAAGGATACTGGGTCGGATCGAATGGATAGCCCATAGTCTGCTGGAACTGTAGCTCCATCATCCTACGCTGATAGTGCTGCCCCTCCAACATCTGCTGAGTCCAGCTGTCAAGGTGTCGGTGCTGGGCGGCAAACCTCTCATGCATGTCTACTGTAAGGGCAGCATATGAGTCTATCATCTGCTCTGTCAACTCGTCGATCCGACGATGAGCCTCTGCATCTCTGTGACGGCGTGTCCGACGTCTAGTAGATCTAACGGGAGGTGCAGCAGGTGCAGGCTCAGTATCCTCCTCATCCTCATCCAAATCAATAATGGGAGGCGCGCTCGTCCCAGCTGTATCTGTCCCTGTGTCCATCGGGACGCCGCCTCCTCTCTCATCAACTGTCTCGTCATCATCGTCCTCCTCCTCAGCCTCCTCAGCCTCCTCAGCAGCTGCAGCAGCAGCAGCTGCTCCCTCTCTGTAGTCCTCCATCAGCGGGACCCATGCAGCCTGCCAGAAATGCGGGTCGGCGACAGAAAACTGTGCAGACCATCTGATGCCCTGAGGCGCTGTCCGCTCCCAAGGCATGGCAACATACGGTGTAGTCAGCCCACGAGGAACAAGAATCCGCCTCGTGATCATCTCCTGCAGACCCAGCGGCTTCGGAGCCGCCGCCAATGTGCAGATACTGAGATCCATCCCGTGGTAGGAGGCGATGTGGGTGACTAGACCTCCACAGCAAATATCACCCTTCCCTTTGGCCTTGATCCTGTGCAGATCCTCTGCCAGCATCAAGCCAAAGTCAGGGTATCCTCCCGTGACCATGCAGTATAGTGAGAATAGCTCCCCCTGTCTGATCTTCTGGGGCGTCTCTGTACGCGCCAGAAGCATCTCGCTGAATATCCGGTGGGCGAGTCTGAAAGCTGGGTGGAAGATGACCTTCTCCCTGGAATCACCAGGGCGCCATCTGTCTGCATGAGTGGTGATGTGGGCGATCTGACCCCAAAATTCCCTAGCTACGGATCGGGAGGGGAAGTCTACAGCTGTAGGGGTAGGAAAGCTGAAAATCTCTCTGAATATCTCTAATGGAACTATGAAGTTCCGGCTCATCAGCCGATACTTCACAGAAAACTGATCCAGCCCGACTGTAGCTATCATCCTCCTAAGGTCAGCCTCTAACCCTAGGCAGTCAAAAGCGGATACCTCCAGAAATCGCGGTGCGATAACCGGACGGCCCGCTATCCTCTCGTAATCTACCCGGCATCTCTCGTGGATAACCGGGCGGTAGGGACGGGAAGAAGAAGGGGAAGGGGAGGGTGAAGATCTATCTCTCAGGGCTAAACGGCGATCGGAACTCATCTTCACAAACTCACTGTCAGACCACCTCGGTTGACTGACAAGCCTCAGAAATCACCTCGGTCGAGATGCAGTTCGACTGGACCGAGGCGTACAGTTCGAATTTCCAAATCTCAGATTTCCAGTTCTTTTCCCCCTAAAATCACTACAATTGCTTCCTAAGGGGTACTTATGGGTTTCCTCAGCAGAATCAAGGGCAACCAAAGCCCAATAAACAGTAAACGAGTCGGTTAGGGTTTTCGAACCTTTTTCGCTTCGTTTCGGCCGAAACTCTCAGAGTTCTTGCAGATCCGTGGTTGCAATCGACTCCTCTACTCCTCAATTGCAGTTTTGAAGCAGAAATCGTCGAAAACGAGCGAGAAACGGAGGAGAACGAGGTACGCTGTCGCCGCGGTCGAAATAGGGTAAAAGTGAAAACTGTAATTTTTTTCTTTTTATACTGTCACGAGGTCTGCTGTCACCTCGGTCGAGATGGTCTCGCCTGGACCGAGGTAGTACGGACCGAGGCGGTTCTGCAGAAACCCTAGTCGCCTCGGTTGCTTCAAGAATCAACTCGGTCGAGGTGTTCTGACAGTGACCGAGGTGCCTTTTTCTTCCTCAGAATCTCGAACTTCTCCCTTTTCTGAGTGCTCCTTCCTGTTGTCTGTCCAAAACACCAAAAACAAAGCAAAGCAAGGCAAAGCAAAAACAAAAACTATCTAAATTAGACTAGAAAACGGGAAAGAAAACAATACCTTGGGTTGCCTCCCAAGAAGCGCTTGATTTAAGGTCGCTAGCTGGACCATGGTGCGTCTCAAAGTAGGTAGATCGGTGCGACCTCCTCAACCGGCGTTTCCGGTAACCGGCTGAGGTGATCCGCAACTGAATTCTCGGATCCCTTCTTATCGCGGATCTCTAGGTCAAACTCTTGGAGCAAGAGAATCCATCGAATAAGGCGCGGCTTTGCATCTTTTTTAGCCAACAAGTAACGAATGGCTGCGTGGTCGGTGTAGACAATGACTTTCGCCCCTACTAGATAGGAACGAAACTTCTCGAAAGCATATACAACCGCCAATAACTCCTTCTCAGTGGTAGCGTAGTTGCGTTGTGCTACATCTAGCGTCTTGCTAGCATAGTAAATGGCGGTGGTCCGTCCATCCTTCTTTTGTCCAAGCACCGCTCCTACGGCTACATCGCTAGCGTCACACATGACCTCAAAGGGCAAGGTCCAGTCAGGAGGTTGGATAATGGGAGCGGAGATCAACGCTTCCTTAATCCTGTAAAAAGCATCAAGACACTCCTGCGAAAACTCAAAAACAACATCTTTATTCAAGAGGTTAGTTAGAGGTTTAGAAATCTTGGAGAAGTCCTTGATGAATCTCCTATAGAAACCTGCATGCCCGAGAAAACTCCTCACACCCTTAACAGAACAAGGAGGAGGGAGTTTCTCAATAGTCTCGATCTTAGATCGATCGACCTCAATACCTCGATTAGAAACGAGGTGTCCTAGCACAATGCCTTCATTAACCATAAAATGACACTTTTCCCAATTCAAAACAAGGTTAGTGTCCTCACATCTTTTAAGCACTAGAGAAAGGTTAGATAGGCAATCATCAAATGAGGAACCATATACAGAAAAATCATCCATGAATACCTCCATGATCTCCTCTATGTACTCGGAGAAGATGGCCATCATGCATCGCTGGAAGGTAGCGGGTGCATTGCACAATCCGAATGGCATCCTCCGATAAGCAAACGTCCCCCAAGGACATGTGGAAGTGGTCTTCTCCTGATCATCCGGATGGATAGGAATCTGGAAGAATCCACTATAGCCGTCCAAGTAGCAAAAGTGTGAATGCTGGGCCAACCGTTCGAGCATTTGATCAATGAAGGGAAGCGGAAAATGATCTTTCCTAGTAGCCGTGTTCAGCTTCCTATAGTCGATGCAAACTCTCCAGCCCGTAACGGTCCTTGTTGGGATCAACTCGTTGTTCTTATTCGTCACAACGGTCATCCCTCCTTTCTTCGGGACGACATGCACCGGGCTAACCCACTTGCTGTCCGAGATAGGATAAATAATACCTGCATCCAACAACTTAAGAACTTCCTTCTTCACAACCTCTTTCATGATCGGATTTAACCGTCTTTGAGGTTCCCGTGAAGTCTTATGATTATCTTCCATTAGAATTCTATGCATGCAGAAAGAAGGGTTAATGCCAATAAGATCGTCCGTGGTGTAGCCTATGGCTTTCCGATGCTTTCTCAGGACATGCATTAGCTTAGATAATTCAGAATCGGAGAGGGAAGCACTAGCAATAACGGGATAAGTAGAATCCGGCCCAAGAAAGATATACCTCAAGTGACTAGGGAGTTGTTTAAGCTCCACAACTGGGGGTGCTTTCTGGGAGGGATCTGTGCTTCCTCTTTCCAGTGGAGTGGTGTCAGAAATTGGACTATGTGCAGTCTCAGTTTGAATCGTCTTTCTGTCGACCTCGGTCGAGGCGCAAAGGCGTTGACCGAGGTGTTCTTCAGACGCCTCGCTCAGTCCAGAAAGTGCCTCGGTCGAGGTACTGCTACTGGATCCGAGGCTGGAAATCTTCGTTTCCTGGATCAGCTTCTCAGTCATGGCTCCTGGATCTTCTGCCAGTGCCTTCAGGCTCCGTATATCTGCATCACAAGAAGCATCTATACCTTCCTCCATTAAACTGAAACTTATAACTCTTTCGAGTGGATCTTTAATAAGGATAGAGCTCACCGATTCTCTTGATTCCTCTTCATCGTAGATGTTGAAGATATCATCAGTTAGTTGCTCCCCTTTCATGGCTGCAAGTAGTGCGAACTCCACCTCATCGCCACCAACGTTGAATTTCAACTTGGCGTTCTTGCAATCCACATTGCAACCCGAAGTTGCTAGAAATGGCCTCCCGAGAATGATAGGAACAGGATAATCTGCGGGAATGTCAAGTACGACAAAATCTATGGGTAGATAGAAGTTACCTAACTTGACCGGAACGTCTTCCAAAATGCCCACGGGATGGGTGATGGAGCGATCCGCCATGTAAAGTCGAATCTTGACCGGTTTGGGCTCTCCAAGACCGATCTTAATGCATAGCTCCAGCGGAATGATGCTCACGCTGGCTCCTAGATCACATAGGGCTTCACAAGTGACATCCCCAACTTGAATGGGAATGCAAAATGAGCCGGGATCTCTCAACTTAGGTGGCATCTTCTCCTTCATGATCTTTATAAGCTCCGAAGACTTAGATGTCATCCTAACTTCACCAACATCCTCCAGCTTCCTCTTCCTTGATAGGATCTCTTTTAAGAACTTCCCGTAGGCGGGCATACCTAAAATAGCATCAAGGAAAGGGATATTAATATGGAGCTTATTCATCAAGTCAAGGAACTTACCAAAGTGCTTGTCAAGATGTGCTCTGGCTCTGGACTGGGGGAATGGAAGTGGTGGTTTATATGCAGGAGGTGGAACATAGGCTTCAGTTGTTCCTCCTGCTTTCTGTTGCACCGCCTCGGTTGGCATCTCGGTCGAGGTGTTCTTCGACTGGATCTGGACCGAGGTGGTCTGCGTCGAGCGAGGTACTGGATCTGTGGTTTTGAGTCCACTCCTCGTCGTGATGGCCATGCACTGGCCCTTAGGGTTAGTTTCCGTCTTTGCTGGAAGCTTCCCTGGATCTCTTGGCGCTTCATTCGCCCTATTAGCAAGTTGTTGTTCGAAGGACTTTTGGGCCCTCGAAAATGAAGTCATAGAATTCTCCATAGCACTAAGCTTGATCAAGATTGCCTCCAGGACTGCGTCCTTCTTTTCCGGCTGAGACGAACTTGATCCTTGCCCTTGGCTCTTCAATGGAGTAGAAGAAGAAGAAGGAGGAGAGAGGAAAGGGTTAGAGGAATCATTAGAGTTGGAGTTTGAATAATTGTTACCGTTGTTTTGGTTATTATTCGCTCTCCAATTGTTGCTATTGGATCCTCTATTGTTGTTGTAGTTGTTGTTTCGGGGTCCGTTGTTGTTGTTACGGTACCCGTTCTTGTTGTAGTTGTTGTTGTTCCTTTGCCCTTGCTCTTCCTGCTTAGTTTGAGCCATCAATAGCTCCTTCAATTGCTTCACGTCGTTCTTCAAGGACGTGAATTGGTTGTTGTTGGTTTGAGTCTCTTGAAAGTTGACTCTTTTAACTCCACCTTCAGCTCCTTGGTGGGTGTACTTCTCCATGTGCAAGGCTTGCTTCTCAATGAAATCCCAAGCCTCGTCAACCGCCATATCCATAAATGTGCCGGCGGAGAGTAGTTGGAGATTAAACTGGGTGTTTCCGTCCAGCCCTTTGAAGTAGATCTCCAACAACTCGATCTTTGGAATCCCATGATGTGGGCAATCCAAAAGGATATCTTTGAACCGCTCCCATGATTTGGACAAACTCTCCTTGTCCTTCATGATGAAAGCATTGATCTTCCCTCTCATTTCAGCAGTCTTTGAGGGGGGGAAGAATTTAGTCAAGAATTCCGTAGTCATCTCTTCCCATGTGCTGATCTTTCCTGCAGGAAGAGATTGATACCAAGTAAGAGCTCTATCTTTAAGAGAAAAGTAGAAAGGTCTTAGCTTGTAGTTGTTATTTTCAATTCTGGGAGGTCGCAAGGTCTCCATCAAGATCTCGTAGTTTTGAAGATGTTGATGCGGCGACTCCTTCTCTAGCCCTCCGAATTGACATTGGCGAATCATCGCTAGAACTTGTGGTCGAAGTTCGTAGTCATGGTCCGCTGGATCTCCTAGGTTTACTCCTGGACGCCTCAGCTGTTGATTAGGGTCCATCCTTTGACCTAGGGTTTGTGGAATTCCTGCAAGAAGAACATCTCGGACTGGCATCCGAAGTGGATGCACATCGGCCGGGGCGTCAGGAACTGGGACCTGCCTCGGTCGAGGATCAATTACTGGATCCTGCATTGGTCGAGGTTGAATCTGGTTCCGAATTGCTGCAATCTCAGCTTCGATTGCTGCATTCCTGGCCTGATTCTCTTCTTTTTCCTGCCTTAGCTCTTCTTTACTGAGACGTAGCTGCTCCTGCGTCTCTCTCAATTGGGCCAAAAGATCGTGATCGTCTTGTTGGGCCATCTTCGCTTCTCTTAAGCGTCGTTTGTATGTCTTTTCTGGTTCGGGATCGTAAGGAACGATTTCCTTTCCAGTGCGGGTTCTTCGCATATACCTAAGAAAGAACCTGCAAAAGTCACTCAAGTAGAGTGGTAAGACAACACGGGGCAAATGCCCCAAGAGCAAACCGTACCGGCTCGGTCTAGACCAAGTCCCCGGCAACGGCGCCAAAAACTTGTTCGCTCCAAACGGTGTGTGCAAGCTTTAAATTTATAACCCTAGACTTAAGCTTAAAACAAGGATGCGAACCCGCAGTGTACGGGTCAATCGTAGTAAAAGCAAGAAAATTCCAGGGG